>CM045996.1:99900750-101100750 GCA_025175895.1 Wurfbainia villosa
GGGAAGCGAAGTTTCCCCTCACGGATAAACCCCAACAATTGGTATCAGAGCCAAGGTTTCTGGTTTTGTGTGTTTAGGATTCGGTTAATTTTTATGCACTTTTTCATATATTATATGTGTCGGATAATAGTAGGATATGCGTAGTTTAACTCTTTGGTTGCAGGCATAAGATCCGACTATTATGGCATGTGTGTGTATGTGATTGTATGTGTGTAAATGTTTATTTTGTTGAATCCTCGGGGTTGACGAGGCTAGTATTTAGTTTTTGTAAATTAAATATGGCATTGTTTAGCCGCTCTTTATTTTATTTTACTTTCGATCTAGATTCATGTACACTCCCTCGTGGAGTATAGGATCGATGGATGTAAATTAAAATAGGTTTTAGTCTCGGCTCGGATCTCCGGAGGGCTTGTACATGGCGTAGGAGGAGGAGCGGAGAGATAAGCGATCTGACAGAGCCATATTGAAGACAAAGGCCATAATAGTTGGAAAATAATTTATTTTTCATATTTATTGCTTTTTGTTTGATATGCATGTCGTAGGAAAATTCCTCATTTTTAATTTACTAAGTGGGAGAGGGATATTTTAATTAATTCCTGCGGCCTCCATTACAATTTGACGTGTGATGCAACAAACTTGTGTGTCGGCTCTGAGTGCCTTCCTCCCTGCGGACGAGTTTGTTTGCGGATCACTAGGTCAAATAATGGTTATAGGAAATTATCTAGGAGCATGTGTACTTCCACAGCGGTAAGGCACATAATCCGAAATAATTCCCTTAGTATCGTGTAATGGTGCACACTTAGATGCAAATAAAAAGTATCCTCCCCATCAGAGTCACTTCTTTTATTTGTAGGGCCAAAGAGGAACCAACTATTAATTTTATTTGTCAAAAAGTAAGGTTGACAAGATAATAAAATTAATGGGTAAAACCTCCTCTTACAAATGTAGAATTCGTATACGTCCACACTGCGTGGCATGCGATATTCTCGGTGTTTTGAGGTGTTGGTTGATTTCGAAATTTTATTGTTTTGAGGAATCAATAATTTTTTGAAATCTAAAATAATAATCTAGCGGATTCTTGAAAATTCCTCACTGTCAATTTACTAAGTGGGAGAGGGATATTTTAATTAATTCCCACATGAGTTTATTTACAATTTGACGTGATGCAACAAACTTAAGTGTCGGCCAAGTGCCTTCCTCCCGGATGAGTTTATTTTTGGGATCACTAGGTCAAATAATGGTTATAGGAAATTATCTAGAGCTGCAAGGTATAATAAAATTAATGGTAAATCCTCCGAATAGATTCCCAGTAGTAGTGTAATTTGAAAATTTTATTGTTTTGAGATCAATAAAAATCCTCCCAAAATTCACCGCTTTATATTTGAGGAAGGATATTTTAATTTTAATTGTCATTACAGAAGCAGTGTGACAATCTAAACTTACTGGCTAAAATTCCTCCTTCATAATGTCAGAATAATGGATACAATTAAATTTATCTAGCGATGTAATCCACAATGATGAGCACATATAAGGCACATAATTTCCTAGTATCGTGTAATGGTGCACACTTAGATGCAAATAAAAGTATCCTCCCCATGAGTCACCGCTTTTATTTGTAGGGCCAAGAGGAACCAACTATTAATTTTATTTGTCAAAAAGTAAGGTTGACAAGATAATAAAATTAATGGGTAAAACCTCTCTTACAAATGTAGAATTCCATAATCGTAAAGTGGCATGCGATATTCTCGGTGTTTTGAGGTGTTGGTTGATATCAAAATTTTATTGTTTGAGGAATCAATAATTTTGAAATCTAAAGTAATGATCTATGTGATTCTTAGGATTTTCAAAATGATTTTCAGTCCACTTGTTGTGATACTAAAAGAAATAAACTTCGCATCCAAATAATGTTGATTGAAAAGAATCTAGATATTATCTTATCTTCTAAGGAGTACAAGTATGCACTCTTCAAGAGTGTCCTCAAGCCATGGTTGCTCAAAAGGTTTCTACTTCTGCCAAAGGCAAGAAGAAGAAAACAAGGTGGAGCAAAGGTGGTGGGAGGATCTCGTGGAGGAGTGAAGAAGCCGAAAGGCAAGTACTTCTAAGCGGGATGGACATTGGAAGAAGGATCGTCCCCCCAAAATGTGAAACAAAGGTATATCCTTTGGACTAGTCGTTGAAACATGATTAGCGGTGTTATCTCGCACGTGTGTAGATATAGAGTCACTAATCATGTCAAGAACACTTTGTAGGGGTTTTGAAACCCCCGACTAGCCAAAGGGGAGATTACCATTTTGGGCAATGCCATGAAGGTGGCGGCTATTCAGTGGGAGAAGTTTTATTTATCTCTGGAGAAAAATAAAACTAAGGTTCTGGAAAATTCCCTTTATGTATCTTTATTTAGAAAGAATTTAGTTTCAGTTTCTAAATTATTATGGATGGATATTCTATTTCTTTTAATGACAGAGTTGTTATAAAAAGGAATAGGAGAATATCTGATACGGTACATTGAAAGGAAATTTGTATACAAAACCTCCCACGATGCAAATTGAAGTTAATAACTCATCTTCTAATTCCAAAAGGAGAAAAGAACCTTCGAAGATGAACCAAACATATCTTTGCCATCTTAGTCTTGGTCACATTAACCTGCTGCAATTCAAAGGTTGATAGTGATGGACCTTTGGGTTAAATAGTTGTGGAGGATCTCCCAACCTACTAATATTGATTGGAGTGTAAGATTACCAAGAGGACTTTCAATGACAATGGGTATATAGCCAAAGATGTGATAGAAATGGTTCATTCTGATTCGTGATGGTCCTATGTCTATCCCGGCAAGAGGTAGTTTTGAATATTCATTTTTCTATGTATAATTATTCAATGATGACCACGATCTCGATCGAGTGGTGAGTTCTTGGGAGAGTTTAGGAATTACCTATCGAGGAGGTTGGGATTCAATCCCAATTGTCCGCACTGCACACCCAGAATGATGTAGAAGAGCGAAGGAATAGGACTCTTACAGAGATGGTTAGATCGATGATGAGTTATTCGACTTGCGACTGCTCGGGATATGCTCTAGATACGGCGGTGTACATTCTGAACTTGGTTCCATCTAAATCAGTGCCTTCTACTCCCACAGAGTTGTGGACCGGGCGAAAGCCTAGTCTAAGACATATTCGGATATGGGAGAGTCCAGCACATGTGCTGAAGGCAGATGATGGTAAGTTGGAACCTCATACAAAAGTGCGCTTGTTCGTTGGCTATCCTAGATGAACGAAGGGTGGATTGTTTTATAGTCCTAGAGATCAGAGAGTGATCGTTAGCACGAACACTAGATTTCTAGAGGAAGACTATGTGATGAGCCACAAGCCCAAGAGTAAAATTGTTCTGGAGGAGTTAAAAGGGGAAGTCACTTCTTTAGTACCACCGGTACAAGAGGATATACCACATGTCACTGCACCGCGTGTCACAGGTGATACCTCGTCGTAGTGGGAGGGTTGTGAGACAGCCTGATAGATTCATGTTCTTGGGAGAATCTTTTGATTTGGTCCCTGGCGAACATGAACCCGATCCCTGGACATATGACGAGGCAATCCAAGATAAAGATGCACTATCTTGGCAAAGTGCAATGAATACTAAGATTGAATCTATGGATTCAAGTCATGAGGTGTGGCATATGGATATCAAGAAAGCTTTCCTTAATGGAAGTCTTGAGGAAACCATCTATATGAAGCAACCAGAGGGATTCATTGCTAAGGGCAAAGAGCATCTTGTGTGTAAGCTTAATCGGTCCATTTATGGATTGAAGCAAGCTTCAAGATCTTGGAACATCCGCTTTGATGAGATAATCCAGTCTTATGGATTTATTCAAAGTCCGGATGAGTCTTGTGTATACAAGAGATGTGACGGAAACGTAGTGGTATTTCTTGTACTATACGTAGATGACATTTTGGTGGTTGGCAACAACATCGAAGTGTTATCGGACGTAAGGGTATGGTTGTCCAAGCAGTTTGATATGAAGGACTTGGAGAGGTGGGACACATCCTTGGGATCAAGGTTATAAGGGATCGCGAAAAGGATGTTGTGCTTATCCCAAGCTTCATACATAGACACGATTATGGAGCATTTTAGCATGCAGAACTCCAAGAAGGGTTTTCTACCTTTCAGGCATGGAGTACCTCTATCTAAGGAGATGTGTCCTAGATCATTTGAGGAGATAGAGGAGATGAAGGCGGTTCCTTATGCTT
Organism: Wurfbainia villosa; assembly: GCA_025175895.1. Taxonomy (NCBI): domain Eukaryota; kingdom Viridiplantae; phylum Streptophyta; class Magnoliopsida; order Zingiberales; family Zingiberaceae; genus Wurfbainia; species Wurfbainia villosa. The sequence goes on from CM045996.1 coordinate 99,904,992, forward strand.
CGGCAGTAGGAAGCCTCATGTATGCGATGCTCTGCAGACCGGATATTACGCTGCAGTGGGCATGGTCGTGAATATCGAGTAATCGGGAGAGGACATTGGGTGCGGTAAAGTATATATTGAAGTACCTGAGAAGGACTAGGGATTATATGCTGGTTTACCGGGCAGACCAATTACTCCCTGTGGGTTACACGGATTCCGACTTCCAATCTGATAGGGATAACAGTAAGTCTACCTCAGGTTTTGTGTTTACTTTGGGAGGTGGAGCCATTGTATGGAGAAGTGCCCAGCAGAAATGCGTGGCGGACTCCACCATGGAAGTATGTGGCAGCCTATGAGGCGGCCAAAGAAGTATGGCTCAGGAACTTCCTGATGGACTTGGATGTGATTCCTGGTTTGCCCAGAACTATCACAATTTATTGTGATAATAGTGGTGCAGTTGCAAACTCGAAGGAACCACGAGCCCATAAGGCTAGTAAACACATAGAGCGCAAGTACCACCTGATACGAGAAATCGTAAAGGAGGTAGAAGTTGTTGTCGCCTAGATTGCATCAGGAGGATGACACAGTAGACCCTTTCACTAAGGCCCTTCTAGCGAGCTTTGATAGGCATGTGGAGGAAGGGAATCGGATGTATGGCGATATTGAGACAGCATAGTCTTTTAGTATAAGTGGGAGATTGTTGGGATGTATATTGAAAGCCTAGCTCTTTTGTATGAACATCTTTATTTTGAAATAAGAATCACATGATCATTGTTTGCATATTTTTATGGTTATGCAATATTGTCTAATACCTTACATTGTAGATAACATGGTGTGTGGTGTCACACGGGAGATCATGTTATCGGCTCCTTGTAAAGTATAAGTAAAGGCTCACAACCGAGATGGCTTTGGACAAACCATCGGAATGGTTGTAGTGTGATTTAGTATTGGTTTGTCTTGACCATAGAATCACACTAGTGCACTTTGTGTGTATTGAGCGGGGACCGACAGAGGTGATTGATTTATTTTGACTACATAATCGAATCGGACCTCGGATATTATTTAGTACATGCTCTTAATCCCGATATAATAGCAGGCACATATACTTAGTACTCATCTCTTTGATTTACCAATGGGAGATTTATAGATTAAATCGATAGACTCGGTAAGTTGGGAGATGATATTATTTATATGGTGTGCTGATTATAGGAGAAAGCGTGTCCTATATATTAGGATGATGATGTCCTTGAGGAGCTCATAAGGTTCATCATGTAAACCTGCAGTGGACTTGGTCCGGCATGATGAAAAGGTTGAGTGGTACTACTCATGGAGTTAGATGTTGATTAATTAATGGTTAGTAAATTAATTAATCAACGGACATTCGAGATCTTAAACACGGGGAGAAAATGTACAAATAATATATGGAGCCCATATTATCATATGGGGGTTGGTGAGGTAGATCAATGATGGACCTTTAGTGGATTGGATCATCATTAGTGGATCGGACTTTATGTGGGCTTGATCCATGGGTGGCCAAGACCCAACTCCTCCTCATGGTCCCTAATGTAGCCCATTAACACCTCAAGATGCTTAGATCCAATGGATAGAAACAAAACACTAAGATCCATTGGTAGAGATTAAATCTCTAAGATCCGACGGTTGAGATTAAATCTCTAGATCCGACGGTTGAGATTAAATCCCTAGAACCAATGGAGGAGATTAATTCATGAATTATCCCTAACTCTATAAAAGGAGGGCATGGGAAGTGGTCGTGGATAACATCATTGAGAGGGAGCAAGGCTTGGGCGGCAAGAATAGGGCAATCCTAGTTGAGATAGGATTGGAATTAGGGTTAGGGTTTGGAAGCAAGGGTTGCACCAAATAAGGCAAGTTTTCCTTCTTCTTCCTTGCCTTGTGGCCAACGTCCAGCAGCTATTCCAGCCCTTCCCAGCCCTTGGCCACACCCAAAAACACTCCCCTCTCTTCTCCTTAGGTGGTGGAAACAAGATATAGGGTTTCCCTTGGTGTCTTGGTAGTTTTCCATCATCTTCTTCTCCTTCTAGTTGGCCGGCGGCAAGAACTTCTATAGTTCTTTGTTGGTTGAGTTTTTGAAGGAGAAAAACATTGTTTCTCTTCTTCCTCTTGCTTGGGAAAAGCAAGGAAGGAAGTTTTGCGATCTAGGAGCTTCGACTTTTGGTGGATCGTCGCCCACACGACGTCCAAAAGGAGGAGGGTCATACATTAGAAGACCAAGAGGTATAACTATTCTTCTATCTCTTTTATTCATTGCTTGTGTTTGTTTTTCAAAATATAAGCATGTTATATTTCTGTAAATAGGCTAAATAATACTTGGATCCCGAGTATAAATACAAAAACCGGCGATCCGGACATCGTCTATTCCGCGGCTACTCGTAGAATAGAGAATGGTCGCTTGAACAACTAGTTTGTTCAAGTGACCTCTCTAAACGAATAGCACGACGATGACTTGGTTGCTTTGGGAATCCCTTTTGTCTAGGATTAAATTTTTTAATCCGGGGACATCGAAGGGATCACCATGGTCAAGCAACCGAGGTGAAGGGGAAGCGAAGTTTCCCCTCACGGATCAACCCCAACATATAGTTGGATTAGGATGTCGGGATCTTTTAACAGATCCTGTCGGATGACGTTGGATTGAGACAGGAGTTTAGAAATGACTTCGTACAAGGGTTTAAGAGTTGGAGACCGATAAAAAAATATTGCAGGTCAACTTAATAGAGTCAGAAGTCTTCGACTGTTGGATAAAAGGAGCAAGATCGGAGTCATAGGCTTTGAGCTATTTTCCGATTATAAGAGACCAACCGCAGATCATCAGGATGCTCTCGTGCACATCAGCGAAATCAGAACAAAGACTTCGAAAGGATTATGTGCGTGCAGTGCGGATGCGAAGTCAGATTATCCGTTGGATCAGTTCATCTGTTACTATTGTAAGCAACCAGTACGTTTGAGGTGTATTTTGAAGACTCAGTTGAAGACTATCGATGGTATTCCTGGAGGATGATGCACCGTCTCCACAGCAGAGATCAACACCGAAGATTGGGTTATCTCATCAGCAACAACCTACTACCTCAGGCATGGTTAGAGTTCCTTGATACTCCCCTTCAGCAGAGATCAGCACAGAAGCAGCATCAGCAGAAGACATCTTAGAAGATTCAGCAGACAACAAACAGTTACCTCCAAATGTGATTTGCTTAGTACAGAGGAGAGAGTATACGACGAAGGTCGTATCTACTCGGTATTCTACTATTGTAGCTCGTAGGATTATGTGATGGGATTAAATGATCTAGGAAAAATCCTCGGATCATTCATTGTAGAAATGCGACCGTTTTATAGCAAACTATTGGATCTAATCTTTTTCTCTTCGGAGAAAGGCCGAGACCTGCGGGGAGCCTTTTTGGGATCGGATCAACAGATATTTGATCGTTCAAGGTATTACTTTAGTTTTACCCTCTGGATTAATATATTGAGAGATACTTGTAGTTTACAGGTATCTTTGTCTAGAAAATTCTTAGTTGGATTAGAAGGGTCCTTTACATCGACTTGTGGGTCGGTGGTATCTCTACCGTCTGGTAAGATGTGGATCAACAATTAAGAAGTCAAGGGATGTCCTTAGACTTTGATATACATACTTTTACTGTGGACATATCCTTATGGATGGTCAAATTGTTGGAAGTATAGTAAGATATGTCTCTCGGATGTGTGTATAATCTGAGAGTGTTCGGATGTAGTTTTGGATGAACTCCTAGGCTTGTCGCTGCATAGGTGATAACTGCCATTTTGTTGTATTATTTTGGTCCTTAATATCACTATTTTTTTATCCTCTTGAGTGATTTATTATTGATTATTATCATGTTTTATGAGTTGGATATATTTTTGGACTTTATTGTAAATTCTCCTAATTTTTGGACTTATATGTAAATTTTATCTTTGTTTGTAGGAGATCGAGATGAGCCACTGAACTAGACTCAAGTTGGATCAAATATGGCTTCATCTGGGGTCATAATGGACATTTCAAAATGATTTAATCTGAGCCCTTCATCCAGATCAGAAGGCAAATTAAATCAAGGGTACAGATCTTAGCATTATGGACCGTCCGAGGAAAGTGATTGATTCTGAGCCATCCATCTGGATCTAGAGCGATCCGACGTGTACATTAAGATCTACACATCTTGGCCGTTCATCCGGACCGTTGGATCGTGATTATACCTTCAGATAGATCAGATCCTTCCATTTCAAATCAGACTAATTTCAGCCGTTGGATGGAGCAGCCTAATTAAGCAATTAATATATCCATCAAACCCTAGCTTGTTAGGACGGCTGGGATCAGATGAGGCTCAGATCGGATGGCTAAAGTTTTTCATTTAATAAAACCTACCTTCCCAAATTGAGAAAACAGATCGTGCAGAATCCTTTCGAGCGGTCGTCTTCTTCCTCTCGCGAGCGCGGGCGACCGGCGACTACATGCGCGGTGGCGACAGTCCGACACTCCATTCCGGCGACCTTTCCTCTGACAGCCGGCGATGATCTCTTCCGAGCCTCGGCGGAAGACCATATGCCGTGATTCGGACAGCTGATCTGAAGCGGGACGAGCGAGGGATTCCGGCGAGTACACCCTTCACCGGCATTCACTCCATTCCGGCGGCTGGGATAGGCCTTTCCATTTCGTCAGAGCCACCCACAAGCTGCGCCGGTTTAGGAAAGCTCCATCTCCACCGGTGAAGGTCCATTTCACTGTCTGGTGACTCCAGAGCTGCTGGAACGGTGATCGCATTCCTCCATCTGTCCGTCCTCCCTGCTGCGCTGATTGGGCAGCTTCGCATTCACCGCCGGAGAGGGCTGTTCGATTTGTTGCGACCGCCATGTGGTTACCGGTCGTTGTTTTATTTGGATTAATATGTGTGTTTGTTAGTGTGTTAAACACCAATTAGTTGGGATTTTGTGTTAATTACGTCCTGCTATTATTTCTGTTAGGTTATGTTTATCATATTTAGTTTAGTTTTCTTTTACATTTGGCCAGTGCACCGTATAGTGACAGTGCGGTGCCTGGTTGAATTGCTTTCGTTATTAGTTCAGATTTCATTTACATTTGGCCAGTGTACCATATAGTGACAGTACGGTGCTTGGTTGAATTGCTTCTGTTTATTGCATTTCGTTTATTGCAATTTTTAGTGACTGTTTGACTATTGTACCGTATAGTGACAGTGCGGTGCTTGGTTGAATTGTTCACTTTTATTTCGTGATCATTGTACTGTATAGTGACAGTGCGGTGCGTGATTACTTACTTTTGCACATTAGGATAGTTATTTGTTAATTGTTATTTGGTAGTTAGATTTATTTCTTGTAGATTTAATTTCCATGTCTATTTACCAGAATTGTTTGACCATTGCATCGTATAGTGACAGTGCGGTGCAAGGTTGAATCGTTCTTGCATTAGGTTAGCTTTGAATAATTGTTTGATAAATTGTAAAAACCCCCGGTGTTTACTTCTGTTTAAAAATAAAAGTCCAGCCATTAGGTTCGTTGGGAGACGATCCGAGTCAGTCCTATACTGCATTAGTGTAGTTAGGGGGTTCGGTAAATAATTTGGGAATGGTATTGCAACAAATAAAAATTACGTTCTATCAAATTTTAGCGCTGTTGCCGGGGAACTTTAATGGGTTCGTTTGTCTTTAAACTGTAGTTTGTTTGTTTGTTTTCTTTTTCTTTTGTTATTATTGTCTTTCTTATCATTTATATTTGTTTCTCATTGTATTTGTTTGTGTGGATGACTAGGTCTTCAGGCGATAATCTACTAGAGTTTTATGCAGCAGTTTTTCTCTTCCCTCAGCCCAGCCTAGGAAGGGGGTTGTTGAAGAAAAGGCTAGTGAATTCCAAGAGCTAACAGATTCCCAAGTATGCCAAGTTTTTTTTTTAAAAGATCTGTGTGTTCACGAGAAGTTGTACTCTTTCTATGGAGGTAGGAGATATTGTAGTTCGGTTCAGTATTTTGGACGCTTTGAGGTACCCGATGGAGGATCATTATATTCTTAGCGTGGTTATAGCTGATGAGTTGGACTGCATGAACTTTATTTCTTAGTCTGTTTTTCATTTGGATATCTCTGCACCTTCTATATTTTATTATGATTTTATTGATTCTGTTGATTCTGATGTTGATAATGATTTGTTGTTAGGATGTATCTGTGGGCCCTCTTTATGTAGACAGGGATATGGATTGTGTAGGGACTAGCACTCTTCAGGCGACGCCCCAAGGATCACTTCCATCAGATGTTTGTGAGAAATGTCATTTCATGGTTGAGCATGGGATAGTCTTAGGTTATATTATCTTTGTATTGTTGGTGCAGTGGGCACCTAAGTCGAACCTAAGTTTTGATTATAGCAAACGATATAAAGTTAAGCTTATATTGTTATCTCACGAGCTAAATCAAGTGTGCAGAAAAGTCTCAATGCTGGAGCTGAAGGCTAGCGACACCCGGAGGAAGCCGCGGTGGTCGGGCGACACTCGAGTTACTTCGGAGGGAGCCGAAGGAATCGAGTGGAAGGCCGGAAGCAAAAGCGACACGTAAGTATCGAGGTAAGCTCGTGTGTGCGAGCGTAAGTGAGGTCGTATCCTCTTTACGGGGAAGATCTAAGGCGACGATCCGACCCAAGACTTCCCATGGAAGGTCTATGTTGAGATCGAACGGCAAGTGGCCATCGAATCCACTTATATTTTGAGCTAACTCTTTATTGTAGTCAAAAATTCTGGCCATCAGTTCAACCGGCCAGTTCAACCGGCCAGTTCAACCGGTGGTCAAAAATCAGCCTCGAGGAGTCAAGCTTTATCACCATTTTTCAAGGAGTTTTGTGCCCATTTGTGATTGGTTGAAGACCCATTCATTGAGGGTCTTAAAGGCTATAAAAGGAGGGCCAAACCTAGGGTTTCATCCTCAATTCTAAGTGCTCAAAAGCCTCCGTTACGCTGCAACTCTCCGACGACTCTACAACAACGAAGTGCTGCCAACAACCCTAGCTTAAAGTTTCTTTTGTTTAGTTGTTGGTATAATCTTAATTTGTTATTACTTTCAATATTGCAATTCTTTTTAATCGAGGCTTTTCATTGCATTTTACTTTAATAGAAGAGAGGGTTTGTCTCTCTATCTTTTTGCTTCGAAGGCTTTTGTAATCGTAAAACTCCTACCTCCAACGAGGAGGAGTATTTTAGTGAATTGCCCTCCGTACACGGTCTAGGACCGTTAGGGACTTGGAGTAGTAGCCGAAGGCTACGAACCAAGTAAAAAAACTATTTGTCTCATTTAGTTTTTATTTACATTTCCGCTGCGTTTAAATGTCTATCGAACGATTTAAAAGAAAAGTTTTTATCGCTATTCACCCCCCCCCTCTAGCGATCCGCTTCGATCCAACAATTGGTATCAGAGCCGGGGGTTGCTAAGATTTGGTGAAACCACCAATCTAGCCATTTTTCACAGATTTATTTTTCTTTTATTTCTGTTTATTTCTGATTTATTTCGCTTTTTTAAATTTACTCCCGCACTACTAATCCAAGACGCGAGTCTTGGTACCTTGTTTTGTGTTTTTGTCGTTGCTAGTTTCTTCGTCTTCGTCCCTTTTTGTCTTTTGTTCTAATGGCCCATCTCGAGGATTTTAGCACCATCCGACCTCTGTTTTACAATGGAGATGACTTCCGTTATTGGAAGGGTTGGATGGAATGCTTTCTCAAAACCCAAATCGAGATGTGGATCATAATCCAAACGGGTTTCACACTTCCGACTAATGAAGTGGGTGACTCCTTGGATTATGATCAATGGACCATTGCGACAAAACGACAAGTCGAAGTCGACGCCAAGGCAACACAAATCCTCCAATGCGGCTTGTCCAAGGAGGAGTTAAATTGCGTCGGCCCCTTCATTAGCGCAAAGGACCTTTGGACAAAGCTGATCGAGTTACACGAAGGATCGGATCAAGATAAGGTTTGCAAATGTGATTTGTTGTTCAATAAATTGTACACACTAAAAATGCAAGAACACGAGTCCGCGACGCAACTCCACGCCCGTGTCCAAGACATAGTCAACAACCTACACACAATCGGGCAAAAGGTCGAAAACCGCGACCTTATAAGGTATGTTCTAAACTCTTTTCCGAGGACTACCTTGTGGGCATCCATGGTCGATGCCTACAAGGTCTCCAAGGACCTTTCTAAACATAGATTAGATGAACTCTTTTCGGATTTTGAATTACATGAGCAGTCTAACTCGGAACCCGAGAGGGGTATAGCCTTGTTTGCAGGTTCAAAGAAGAAGAAAATCGCAAGCAAGCCACCACCAACCGAAAAGGAAGATGAGTCCGAAGAAGAAGTTGACCAGGAATTGACTGCCGAACTAATGAACCTAGCTCGAAGGATAGCCAAGGGACGAAACCGAACCACAACTCGACCCAACCAAGGTAAGCCTAAAAGTTCTAATATTAGGTGTTATGAGTGTAACAGGTTTGGACATATAAAGTCCGAGTGCCCCAAGCTCAACCACCAAGCACCTAAGCACAAGAAGGCCCTCAATGCGACATGGGAAGAAGCGTCATCCGAAGAAGACGAAGACCATGTCTTCATGGCGAAATCGATTGAGTCCGACACGGAGACCGAACCTGAGGATGACTCGGACTACGAAGCTACCTTCAAGTCAAGCCACGGATACGCATCCGGTTCAAAAGATACCCTTAAGGTGAGTCGAACCTTATTTAATACTTTACATAATACGGTTAGGTTTTTGTCTAGGAAGTTAGCTAAGTCCGAGTCCAAGGTCGAGACCCTGGTTGAGGAAGTTAAACTCCTCAAACACGAGGTCTCCCTAACCTCTTCGACTAGTTGAGTTCAAGAGAAGGACTCAACTCGGGTTGAAAAACTCGAAGTTGAGAACTCACTCTTGAAAAGTCAAGTCGAAGATCTTAGGAATACGTTGGAAAGGTTTACTTTGGGATCCAAAGGACTTGACCTCCTACTTGGATCGCAAAGGGCCGTGTACAACAAGGCCGGACTAGGGTTTAGCTCAAACACGACCAATAAGTCGTATATGTCAATCGTAAGTAGACATAAAAAATGTGTCCAAGCATGGGTCCCTAAGACCACTTTGATTTCAACTCTAGGATCCAACTCGTACTGGGTTCCCAAGGACCAAATCCACTATGTGGATAGACCGAACCGATTCAACGGTCTAGGGGGAGCCAGTAAAAAACATGTTTGTGTTTTAACTTAGAAATTGCATGCTTAGATTTTTTTTTTCTTTCGTGAACTCACTTAGAACACTTAAATAACCAACTAAAATCCTTCGAAAAGATTGAGCCTCGGGGAGCCTCTTTTCAAATAACCAACTAAAATCCTTCGAAAAGATTGAGCCTCAGAGCCTCTTTTCAAATAATCAACTAAAATCCTTGAAAGATTGAGCCTCGGGAGCCTCTTTTCAAAAATAACTAGTTAGGACGAGGAAATAATTTTAGGTGAGTCAAGTCATCATTTTCTTGAAAATGGCTTTGTCTAAGAAGTGGTCGATGATTCGATAAAGAAGGCCCTGTGCCTCGCCACGACGAAGCCATGATCTTGAAAAGGTAAACTTGACAAGCCTAGGTCAAATCCAAATCTAACATTACTTAAACATAAATGCACTTAATCAACTTAATTAGAAGTCATCTCACAAAGAACACATAAGTATAACATGCTTGATCATATAGACTCCGGTGAGATGACCTAGGTTTAACAACTTACAACCAATTTTTTAAAAATATAATAATCTAACATCCAATCCAACCACCTTGTGTGTAGGATCAATGGATGTTAGACAGCGGTTACTCGACACATGACCGGATCAACTCAAATTCACAAGCTTCGATTCAACGACAAGGATCGGTAGCCTTTGGGAATAACGGCAAGCTCAAAATCATCGGATCGGGTGATATCAAGCTTAACTCAAATTTTGTTATTAAAATGTATTACTTGTAGAGAATTTTGAATATAAACCTCTTAGCGTAAGCCAATTATGTGACAATAATTATAAGGTCGTATTTTTAGAAAATGAATGTGTAATTAAAACAAATGAAACAATAAAACAATACTCAAAGGAACTAGGACAAATAACATTTATACAATTAACTTAATCAAATCCTCACCAAATGTCTTATGACACAGAAGAGGAATCATGGTTGTGTACGACGACTCGGTCACTACAAGACTCGTCCACAAGATGAGTCAGAGTGGCCTAGTCAGAGGCTTACCCAACCTTAACAATTTGGTTAATAAAATCTGTAATGCTTGTCAACAAGGAAAACAACCTAGGACACAACACAAGTTAACTAACCAAGAACGAACCTCAAGTGTACTTGAGCTCCTACATATGGATCTATTCGATTCACATGGAGCCAAGTCACTCAATAAAAGTCAATATTGCTTAGTCATAATTGACGACTACTCCAGGTTTACCTGGGTTAGGTTCATCATGTTAGTGAAAGCCCTAGAGCCAATCATATGATGATTGTTGTATGGACTTTATTGTATCATATTCCTATTTATAAAGGCATGGTTATTATATTTACTTGTATTGGTGCCAAATAACTAAATATAATAATGTCCTTGAGTAGTAGGTTCTTATCTATATCAATCGATTGGTTGAATCGATAATGAGATGATATAGAGAATACTACTCTTAATCATTCCTAGTCGAGTATTAACATTCAGGGACAATGTTAATGCGTAGAGACTAGCATGTAGGTCAACAAGATGACTTGATCTCACAAGTCATGGATATGAGATATCAAGTTGACACATGGGTATGCATTGGAGAATGTATACTGAATGACCCGCCATGAGAAAGTATCATGGATCGTTATATGAGTGTCATATACTTTCTCATGTGGCTATTAGTATGACTATTAGTCCTTAGACCTGAAGTCACCATGGTTCCCTACATAAGGAGTTGCATACTTTGGCCGTCAAGCGTCACCCGTAAATGGGTGGACTATAAAGCGATTCTTGGGTATGTAACTTATGCGGAGGATGTGAGTGATGTAGATGGGATCTATCCCTCCTATATGACGGGGTGACATCGATATTCTTGATAGAGTGAGACCACGAAGTGCATGGCCATGCCCAAATGAGTCAATATGAGATATTGAGCTCATTTGATTAGAGTGAGTCTACTTGGAGTTCAAGATTTAGATTGTCTGAGGATGACACGGTCTATGCCTCGATTGGTCAATCTAGATGTCAAGGATAGAGGACATTGTCACATATTGTGAGAGTCACAATTAGTAGTCACAAAGGTGATGTTGGAGCTCAACATTCTTGTAACTTGGGTAGCAATGATGTGTTGCTAGATACCGCTCATTGCTTATGTTCCTAAATCGGTTTAGGGACATTGCCAACGTTACAAGAACCTATAGGGTCACACACATGAGAGCAATTAGATGGAGATTAGGTTCATATGATGAACCATGAGGATTAGGTTCATGGGATGAACCAAATTGGATTAAGAGTAATCCAAATTAGACTAATTGAGTTAGACTCAAGTTGATTCAAGTGTTGAATGAGTCTAATTGAGATTTGATTCATCAAATCAATTTAAATTAATGAATAGAGATTCATTATATTAAATTGACTTGAGTCAAGTGGTTAGATTTGATCAACCATGGGAGATTAGAGGTCAAGTTTGACATGACTTGAGAGGGAAGATGAAAGGTCAAGTTTGACTTGAACAAATGCCATGTCATGATGATGACTAGGCATGGCCGGCCAATGATGATGATCCACATCATCATTGACTTGGTAAATTAGTGCCACATCATGAGGGAGAACAAGGGTCATTGGAGTTAAATGCAAGCATGTAACTCCCCTCCATGAAGTGGCCGCCACCATTTGGGGGTTAGGGAGTGACAATTCATTTTGGTGAGTACTCACTCATTACTTCATCTTCTTCCTTGGGAATTTTCCTCTCAAGCTCTCCCTCTCCTTCCTCTCTTTGGCCGAACCAACCAAGGAGTGCTAGCACACTCAAGGTTGAGTTTTCTTCCACCTATTGCTTGTGTGGATACAATAGAGGAGTGTGCACTTGACACTCTCGAGTTCCGTGACTTTGGGCCAGCGGGATTTGCGAAGAGCATCGCATCAAGGGTAACATCCTTATCTCTTAGTTCTAAGGTAGATCTAGAGGATTTTGTAAGCACATACATGTAATTAGTTTTAATACTTCGCACGGATCGAGTCGGATTGTGGGACTTAGTTTCCGCAACGCAAAGCGGTTTTGCGGCCGGAAAAGCCCAATCGAGCCACGTCACGAAGCATGTATGTGTTTCGTTTTTGTATTTTTATATTAGATATAAAAATTACAGATTTTTATGTTTCTGTAAATTTCCTAATTTTATAGAATTTTTGGGTATTTTTCTCGTAAGTCGGAAAGCAACGAGTGTTGGGACACTCGTAGGCTTAAACTGCCGAGAAAAACTCTCCGAATCGCGAGTTCTCGCTTTAGGTTTGGGACAGCGACTTAAGTCGCTGTAGGATCGCTGTAGGGACACTCGAAGTTTATTTTGCAGTAGGGGCGCTGCCCCTATCCCGAAGGGCCATGTCCCGCGATCGCCTTGAAACCCGCTTAGCGGGACCGTTTGAGAGATGACTCATAAATTCGAAATAAATTAGGAAAAATTATAGAAAGTTTCTGTAAAAATACATCATTTTGAATTATGTAGGATTCTGTGATTGTCATGGCCCAATACCCCAATCGGATTGGATGCTGGGTGTTGTAATTCATAATACGGCTGCGTGACGTTTGTGGTTGTGCGTGTTGTAAAATGTTTGTGACTGCACGTCGCACCTCTTCTTTAATATTCTAGTTGTAAATAGTTTTAGACTCGAATGTAACTTTCGAGTTTCGTATTTGTAATGTACAAAATGGAGCGGTGGAAAGTCCACTTGAAGACGAGCTTACGAGAAGGGTGACGACACATGGCGGTCAAAGGAAGCGCTTGGAGAAGCCGCTAGCCTTAGGTTGACCGTCCGATCTTCTCATTGGCTTGAGAAGATCGTAGTAGGGCCATGACTATATCACATTTAATTAAATATATATATATATGTTGATATATATATATTTAATTTATTTATGCTTGTATGTATGTGATGCATGCTAGTGAAAAAAAAAAAAATTGCTATGTATATGATGCATGCTAGGTTAATTTTCTTGTATGTATATGATGCATGCTAGAATAATGAATGTATGTATATGATGCATGCTAATATAGGATAATAAAGGCCTAAATGCGTATAAGATACACATTACGATTAGATTAGATCATAATCGAATCAACTCGAAAATGCCTAGAGCCTTGATACCCATCACTACCTCGATCATTTGTTGTTGTTGAATCGCCAGCGAGAGCAACATATTATCTTGGTAGGGTGCGGAGGGACAATCTTGGTCCCGCCTATCACGACTCGGGTTAGAGTAAGCTCAATTAGATTGAGCAAAACTAGTTAACTCAATTGGATCGAGTAGAACTATAGGCATATTCAATCGTTGGAAAGATAGGTTAAGATCGCATTTACACTAAATCTTGGGCGATTTAGCCAAAGCTAACTCAAGGTCTTTTGTAAATGTGGGTCTTAATCCTATAAACAAGAGTTGCATAGAGATGTAATCGGTAATGTGTTACCCACCGATCGTACTAAGTCTTGGGCGATTTAGCCAAAGCTAACTCAAGGCTTAGTATGATGTGGATCTTGTCCCACAAGAATTATAGCTAGTTTGTATGAATCAAGTAAATGTGGTTTGACCACATCCATAACTCGATTCTATAAAATTCCTATAATTCAGTGGGAGCATCATTTGATTAAAGGCCTAATTAAATGATAAAAGGAATATGATATTAATTCTCTGCATTGTATGTTGTAGATTACTATGTCAAACAACACGAACACTCTCTCTCTGCGATCTGTCCTTGAGAAGGACAAGCTCAATGGAGCAAATTTCCTGGGTGATGCAGAACACGAGAATTGTTCTCACCCAAGAAAGGAAGTTATGCGTCTGGGCGGCCCATTCGAGGCACCTCCTGCCACTGCCTCGCGAGCTGACAAAGATGCTTACAAGAAGCATCAAGATGATGCATTAGATGTGTCATGTCTAATGCTCGCGACCATGAACTCTGAGCTTCAGAAGCAACATGAGTTCATGAATGCTTATGATATGGTTGGACATCTTCGTCAACTATATCAAGGACAAGCTAGGCATGAGAGATATGAAGTCTCTAAAGCACTATTTGGCTCTAAAATGCAAGAAGGGACTCCTGTAGGTTCATATGTACTCAAGATGATTGGGTACGTAGAAAACCTACAAAGGCTGGGATTCCCACTTGGCCAAGAGCTGGCCACTGACCTAATCTTGCAATCTTTGCCAAGAGCCTTCGATCAATTTGTCATGAATTATAACATGAATGAAATTGATAAGCCACTGCCTGAAATGCTCAGCATGTTGAGAACTGCTGAGCTCAACCTTAAGAAGGGAAAATCTGACACCATTTTGATGGTGCAAAAGAAGAAAGGCAAGGGCAAGCCTAAAGGTAAGGGAATGTCCCAAGCCAAGGGCAAAGGCAAAGAACTGAAACCCAAAGGAGGGGTGGCCAAAGAAGGGGCTTGCTTCCACTGCAAGGAAGCTGGACACTGGAAGCGTAACTACAAAGCTTACCTGGAAGATCTTAAGAAGAAGAGAAGTGAGACTTCTACTTCAGGTATAAATGTTATAAAAGTCAATCTATCTATTTCTTCATCATGGGTATTAGATACCGGATGTGCATCTCACATTTGTACCAATGTGCAAGCGCTGAGAAATAGCAGGGCATTGACAAAGGGCGAGGTGGACCTACAAGTAGGCAATAGAGCAAGAGTTGCTACTATTGCTGTAGGAACTTATGATATATCTCTGCCCTCTGGGCTTGTACTAGAATTAGATGAATGTTGTTATGTGTCTACTTTAACTAAGAACATAATTTCGGTTTCTTGTTTGGACAAGAAAGGATTTACATTTATAATAAAGAACAAATGTTGTTCAGTTTATTTAAATGATATGTTCTATTGTAGTGCACCTCTAATGAACGGACTCTACTTTCTAGACTTAGAGAGCCCCATCTATAACATAAGTACCAAAAGGTTCAAGTCAAATGAGTTGAACCAAATCTATCTCTGGCATTGTCGCTTAGGTCACATAAATGAGAGTCACTTATCACAGCTCCATAAGGATAGGCTGCTAGACTCATTTGATTTTGAATCATATGAGACATGCGAGTCTTGCCTTTTAGCCAAGATGACCAAGACTCCCTTTAGTGGACACAACGAAAGAGCAACAGACTTGTTAGGACTTATACATAGTGATGTATGTGACTCTTTCAATGTTGCTACTAGAGGTGGTTACAGGTATTTCATTACATTTATTGATGACTTCAGTAGATATGGTTATGTGTATTTGATGACACATAAATCAAAATCCTTTGAAAAGTTCAAAGAATTCAAGAATGAAGTACAAAACTAGCTTGGCAAGAGTATTAAGATACTTCGATCAGATCGAGGTGGTGAATACCTTAGCCATGAGTTTCGTGACTATCTCTAGCTGAGTGTGGGATTTTATCCCAACTCACTCCTCCTGGAACACCACAGTGGAATGGTGTATCCAAAAGGAGGAATCGTACCCTATTAGATATGGTACAAAGTGTTTGTGGCAAAGACTGGGGTTTTTCTAGAAAGGGATTTTGTTTCTAGAAAAACTAGTGGGAGTACCTTCGATCTTGAAGAAATTCAAGATAAGGACCATAGCACTGAGGCCTTGATGGAGGTTGAACAGGAACCACAAAGTGTTGTGGGTGATGAGGTTGTTGCACAAAGAGTTGTGGAACAACCACCTGTTCAGGTAGACCTACCTCTTCGCAGGTCTGATAGGGTACGTCGACAGCCTGAGAGATACTCATTTCTCTTGTCTGACCATGATGACGTTATGCTCATTGAGAATGAGCCTACCTCCTATCAGGAAGCTGTGATGAGCCCAGATTCTGAGAAATGGCTAGACGCCATGAGATCCGAGATGGAATCCATGTACACTAACCAAGTATGGACTTTGGTTGATCCACCTGAAGGGGTCAAACCCATTGGGTGTAAGTGGGTCTTTAGGAGAAAGTCTGTCATGGATGGACTTACGCATACCTATAAGGGCCGATTGGTGGCTAAAGGTTTCAAGCAAATTCATGGTATTGACTATGATGAAACCTTTTCTCCAGTGGTGATGTTTAAGTCCATTCGGATCTTGCTTGCTATTGCAGCATACCACGATTATGAGATCTGGCAGATGGATGTCAAAACCGCGTTTCTGAATGGAAACTTACTCGAGGATGTGTACATGACACAACCTGAGGGTTTTGTAGATCCACAGCATACTGGGAAGGTATGCAAGCTGCAAAGGTCCATTTATGGGCTAAAGCAAGCTTCTCGGAGTTGGAATCTTCGATTCGATGATGCGATCAAACAGTTTGGTTTCATCAAGAATGAAGATGAACCACATATTCGCAAGAGGGTTAATGGGAACACATTGTGTTCCTTGTATTATATGTGGATGACATACTACTCATTGGGAATGACATCCCTTCGCTCTGATGCATGAAGACTTGGTGAGGCGTGCTTCTCAATGAAGGACTTAGGTGAAGCGACTGTATTCTAGGCATCAAGATCTATAGAGATAGATCTAAGAGATTGTGGCCTAAGTCGAGTACATCATTGACACAGTATTACTTGGTTTGCCATGCGCGAATTCCAAGAAAGGACTTCGATGTCACATGGTGTGAGTCTTTCAAGACTCAAAGTCCCTCTTCTAGAGAGGAGAGAGACGCATGGATAAGATCCCTTACGCATCCGCTATAGGATCTATCATGCGCCATGTTGTGTACTGTCGATGTCTCGTATGCTTTGAGCATGGCGAGTAGATACGATCGATCGGTGAGCGTCATCGATATAGCAGTCAAGAATATTCTTAAGTACTTGAGAAGGACTAAAGAATATTTCTTGATATTTGGAGGCGATGAGGAGCTAGCTGTAAAGGGTTACAGATGCACTTCAAAGGACGAGGATGATTACGGATCGCAATCGAGGTTCGTGTTTTGCTTGAATGGTGGCGCTGTGGTGGAAGAGTTCGGCGGACACGATTCTTGATTCTACAACAGAGGCATATCGCTGCATCCGAGGGCAAAGGAGGCGATTTGGATCCATGCAAGTTCATTCTTCGAGCTTGGGGTGGTTCCTAGCATTGCAGATCCTATAGAGCTCTATTGTGACAACAATGGAGCGATTACCTGAGCTAAGGAACCTCGCTCACAGCGGACCAAACACATACTACAGTGCTTCCATCTCATTCGAGAGATCATCGATAGAGGAGATGTGAAGATTTGCAGAGTACCCACAGAGGCTAACATCGCAGATCCCTTGACCAAGGCTTTGGCACAGAAAAAGCATGATGGTCACACTAGGTCATTGGGTATTAGATACTACGGTGATTGACACTAGTGCTAGTGGGAGATTGTTAGTGAAAGCCCTAGAGCCAATCATATGATGATTGTTGTATGGACTTTATTGTATCATATTCCTATTTATAAAGGCATGGTTATTATATTTACTTGTATTGGTGCCAAATAACTAAATATAATAATGTCCTTGAGTAGTAGGTTCTTATCTATATCAATCGATTGGTTGAATCGATAATGAGATGATATAGAGAATACTACTCTTAATCATTCCTAGTCGAGTATTAACATTCAGGGACAATGTTAATGCGTAGAGACTAGCATGTAGGTCAACAAGATGACTTGATCTCACAAGTCATGGATATGAGATATCAAGTTGGCACATGGGTATGCATTGGAGAATGTATACTGAATGACCCGCCATGAGAAAGTATCATGGATCGTTATATGAGTGTCATATACTTTCTCATGTGGCTATTAGTATGACTATTAGTCCTTAGACCTGAAGTCACCATGGTTCCCTACATAAGGAGTTGCATACTTTGGTCACAAACGTCACCCGTAAATGGGTGGACTATAAAAGCGATTCTTGGGTATGTAACGAATTATGCGGAGGATGTGAGTGATGTAGATGGGATCTATCCCTCCTATATGGCCGGGGTGACATCGATATTCTTGATAGAGTGAGACCACGAAGTGCATGGCCATGCCCAAATGAGTCAATATGAGATATTGAGCTCATTTGATTAGAGTGAGTCTACTTGGAGTTCAAGATTTAGATTGTACCAGGATGACACGGTCTATGCCTCGATTGGTCAATCTAGATGTCAAGGATAGAGGACATTGTCACATATTGTGAGAGTCACAATTAGTAGTCACAAAGGTGATGTTGAGCTCAACATTCTTGTAACTTGGGTAGCAATGATGTGTTGCTAGATACCGCTCATTGCTTATGTTCCTAAATCGGTTTAGGGACATTGCCAACGTTACAAGAACCTATAGTCACACACATGAGAGCAATTAGATGGAGATTAGGTTCATATGATGAACCATGAGGATTAGGTTCATGGGATGAACCAAATTGGATTAAGAGTAATCCAAATTAGACTAATTGAGTTAGACTCAAGTTGATTCAAGTGTTGAATGAGTCTAATTGAGATTTGATTCATCAAATCAATTTAAATTAATGAATAGAGATTCATTATATTAAATTGACTTGAGTCAAGTGGTTAGATTTGATCAACCATGGGAGATTAGAGGTCAAGTTTGACTTGACTTGAGAGGGAAGTTGAAAGGTCAAGTTTGACTTGACCAAATGCCATGTCATGATGATGACTAGGCATGGCCGGCCAATGATGATGCTCCACATCATCATTGACTTGGTCAATTAGTGCCACATCATGAGGGAGACCAAGGGTCATGGGAGTTACATGCATGCATGTAACTCCCCCTCCATGAAGTGGCCGGCCACCATTTGGGGGTTAGGGGAGTGAAAATTCATTTTGTGAGTAATCACTCATTACTTCATCTTCTTCCTTGGGAATTTTCTTCTCAAGCTCTCCCTCTCCTTCCTCTCTTTGGCCGAACCAACCAAGGAGTGCTAGCACACTCAAGGTTGAGTTTTCTTCCACCTATTGCTTGTGTGGATACCATAGAGGAGTGTGCACTTGACACTCTCGAGTTCCGGCGGACTTTGGACGAGCGGGATTTGCGAAGGGCATCGCATCAAGGGTAACATCCTTATCTCTTAGTTCTAAGGTAGATCTAGAGGATTTTGTAAGCACATACATGTAATTAGTTTTAATACTTCTTATGCGGATCATGGCGGGACTTAGGGTTTCCATAGCAAAAGCGGTTTTTGCGGCCCGGAAAAGCCCAACACATCAAACATAAAAATGATACCCTAGATCAATTAATCAATTTATTCGAATTAATCGAGAATAAAAAAAAACCTTAAGGTTAAAAGAATTAGAAGCGATCATGGTGGTGAATTCGAAAATCAAAGGTTCACCGACTTCTGTAACCTAAACGGATACCACCATGAATTCTCTTGCCCTAGGACCCCTCAACAAAATGGCCTAGTGGAGCAGAAAAACCGAACTCTACAAGAAGCCGCTAGGACCATGTTGAACGAATATGACCTACCTGATAGGTTTTGGGAAGAAGCCGTGAGTACGACATGCTATGTCCAAAATAGAATCCTTATGGTAAAGAGGCACCTTAAGACCTCATATGAGATTTATCACGATAAAATACCTAACATCAAGTACTTTAGGGTATTTGGGTGTAAGGTACATATCCTAAACACTAAGGATTACCTAGGGAAATTTACATCCAAGACCATGACCAAAATCTTTCTAGGATACTCGACTACAAGTTGAGCTTATAGAGTATATAACCACGACACCCTTAGAGTCGAGGAGACTATCAATGTAGTATTTGATGAAGGACATGAACCTACAAAACCCCCGGCAACCCCAATTAGCGAGCCGATTCATACTAGACCTAACTCTGATCCGGAGATCATGTCTAGTGTTAATCCTAACCTAAGTCAACCAAGTCACTCTATTGATCAAGTGATAGATGACTCCAACCAAACTAATGTTCAACCAAGTCACCCCATTGATCAAGCATTAGGTGACACAAACCCAACCCAATCTAGGATTCAGACTAACCACCCTATCGATCAAGTGATAGGAGATCCTAATCTAGGATTTCGAACTAGAGCATCCTATAGGAACCTTAGTCAAATTTCCTTAATTTCAAAGATAGAACCCAAATCAATTGAACAAGCTCTTCTTGATCCCGATTGGATTATTGCAATACAAGAAGAGCTAGCTCAATTTACTAGGAATGAAGTGTGGGAATTAGTACCACCACCTAAAGACAAAACGATAATTGGAACAAGGTGGGTGTTTCGAAATAAGCTTGATGATAAAGGTGAAGTAGTTAGAAACAAGCCTAGGTTAGTCACCAAAGGGTTTAGTCAAGTCGAAGGCTTAGATTACGACGAAACCTATGCCCCAGTAGCTAGACTCGAATCCATTCGAATGTTGCTAGCTTATGCCGCACATCAAGGATTTAAGCTGTTTCAAATAGATGTTAAGTCGGCATTCTTAAATGGATACATTAAAGAAGAAGTTTATGTTAGCCAACCCCTCGGATTCGAAAATCTAGATAAACCCGACCATGTTCTAAAACTTAAGAAAGCTCTCTATGGACTTAAACAAGCTCCTCGAGCTTGGTACGAGAGACTTTCAATCCATCTTAAGTCAAAAGGGTTTAACCAAGGCTTAGTTGACCCAACTCTCTTCGTAAAAACCTTAGGTAAAGAAATATTCATAGCTCAAATTTACGTAGATGATATAATTTTTGGAACCTCTAACTCAGCCTTACTAAACGAGTTCGTTTCACTCATGGAAAGTGAGTTTGAAATGAACTTGGTAGGCGAGTTAAGTTTCTTTTTAGGTCTACAAATTAAACAAACTAAGGATGGTATATACCTATATCAACAAAAATACACTAAGGAGTTAATTAAAAGATTTGGAATGTAAGACGCTAAGATAATAAACACCCCAATGGCGATTAATGTTAACATAGGAGAAGACCTAGAAAGTAAGTCCATTGACTTAAAGTACTATAGGAGCGCGATAGGAAGTCTCCTATACTTAACTGCGAGTCGACCCGACATCCTATTCGCAGTAAGTATGTGCGCTAGGTTTCAAACCTGTGCTAAGGAGTCTCACCTAACCCTAGTTAAGCGTATCCTTAGATATCTTAAGGGTACACTTAACGTTGGTATTTGGTACCCTAGATCTACGGAGTTCGAACTAATCGGCTACTCCGATTCGGATTATGCCGGTAGTAAACTCGATAGAAAGAGCACGAGTGGTTGTTGTCAACTACTCGGCTCAAGTCTAGTGAGTTGGTGCAGTAGGAAGCAACATTGTATTGCCTTATCTACCACCGAAGCCGAATACGTTGCGATGGGTGAGTGTGTAACTCAGCTTCTTTGGATGAAGCACACTCTCCGAGACTTTAGGTTGGACTTCACAAAAACTAAAAATTTTGTAGACAACATAAGTTATGTTGGAATGTATACTGAAAGCCTAGCTCTTTTTGTATGAACATTTTATTTTGAAATAAGAATCACATGATCATTGTTTGCATTTTATATATTCATTGTACATGTGTGCATATTGTCTAATATTTTACATTGTAGATAACATGGTGCTTGGTGTGGCACAGAAGATCATGTTATCAGTACCTTGTAAAATATAAGTAAAGGCTCACAACCAAGATGGTTTTGGACAAACCATTGGCATGGTTGTAGTGTAGCTTGATATTGTTTTATCTTGAACATAGAGTTACACTAGTACACTTAGGTGTATTGAGTAGGACCGACATAGAGGTGATTCAATTTAGTACTGACTACATAATTGAATCGGACCTCGGATATTATGTTGTACATGCTCTTAATCCCGATATAATAACGGGCACATGTACTTAGTATTTATTTCTTTGATTTACGATGGGTGAGATTTAGATGGATTAAATCAATATGCGTAAGTTGGGAAATAATATTATTTACATGGTGTGCGTTGATTATAGGAGAAGCAGGTCCTATATATTAGGTTGATGATGTCCCCTTGAGGAGCTCATAAGGTTCATCATGTAAACCCGGTGGTTGACTTAGTCAACATGATGATAAGGTTGAGTGGTACTACTCGAGGAATTAGATGTTAATTAATTGATGGTCAGAAATCAATTAATTGTGGACATTCGATATCTTAAACAGGAGATTAATGTACAAATAATATATGGAGCCCATATTGATTTATGGGGTTGGTGAGGTAGTTCAATGATGATCCTCTAGTGGAATGGAACATCATTGATGGATCAAGTTTGTGTGGTTCCGATCCATCGGGTGGCCAAGACCCAACTCCTCCTTATGGTCCCTATTGTAGCCTAATATAATCCTTGTGAAGTCTAGATCCAAGAATGTAAAACAAAACCTAGAACCAACGGTTGGGATTAAATCCTAGATCCAATGGTTGGATGAAACCTAGAACCAGCGGTTGGGATTAAATCCTAGATCAGATGGTTAGGATGAAACCCTAGAATCGACGGTTGGGATAAAACCCTAGATCCGACGGTGGAGATTAAATCCCTAGATCCGACGGTGGAGATTAAAGGAGGCTTAAGCCCTATTCTATAAATAGATGCTTAGGGTTGGGCAACAATAAGAATCAAGAATTGGAATTAGGGTTTGGCTCTTGGAGAGGTGGGCGGCTAGGGTGGGCGGCAACCATCTTCATCCAAAGTTGTTGTTGCGGCCCTCCAACTCTCATCAATACTTGGCGCCCAACCTTAAGGCTTTTCTTCTTCCTTGGCGGCGGTTCTCCTCCCATTGGTGGCCGGTTCTCTTCCTCCTCCCTATTCTCCAAAGTGGCCGGCGGCAACTCTTCTTGGAGAAGTTGGCGCATCATCCATTGCTCCTTGGCCGGCGGTTGCACCAAATTCCCTAATTTGGTGGCCGGTTCTAGATAGGAAAGGTATTTGTAGTTCTTCTCTTTGTTACTTGCGGACAAGGTAGAGAAGAAAGCGATCTAGAAGGCTTCTACTCGTGGAGGATCTTCGTCCACACGTCGTCCACGAGAAGGATAGGACATACGGTAGAAGATCGTGAGGTATAAAGTTATTTTAACTTTATGTACAGATCTGAGCATGTTCTTATTTTTTTTGATTATGCATGTGTGTGTATGAATATATATTGTATAATCATGAACCCCGAAGACAAACACAAAAACCGGCGATCCATCCGTCGTCTCTTCCGCGGCTAACCAACCGGAAGAGTTGTGTTGGTTGAACAACTAGTTTGTTCAAGCGACCACTCAAGTTGTTAGCACGACGACGAATAGGTTGTGCTAAGGAAGCTCATCCCATCCGGATTAATTCTTTCATTAGTGAAAATTTTAATCCGGGGACATGGGAGCCAATGAGCATCCTAGAAGCATCCACCTAACAATTGGTATCAGAGCCATCGGTTTCCGATTTTGTGTGTTTTGGATTCGGTTAATTTTTTATGCACTTTTTCATATATTATATGTGCCGGATAATAGTAGGATATGCGTAGTTTAACTCTTTGGTTGCAGGCATAAGATCCGACTATTATGGCCATGTGTGTGTATGTGAATGGATGTGTGTAAAAATTTATTATTTGAATCCTAGGGGTTGACGAGGCTAGATTAGTATTTAATTTTTGTAATTAAATACGACATTGTTTAGCCGATCATTTTAGTTTACTTTCGATCTAGATTATTTGTACACTCCTTCGTGGAGTATAGGATCGATGGATGTAAATAAAATGATTTATCTCGGCTCGGAACTCTTTGGTGACTTGCGCACGGGAAAAGATGGAGCGGACGAGGTGGCGACACGACGGGATGCATATTGGAGGACAATGCCATAATATATGGAAAAATTCTGTTTTTTCCATATTTATTGCTTATGTGTTATATATGCATGTTGTGTATGTTTAAAATTCCTCGATTGCAATTTACTAAGTGGGAGAGGGATATTTTAATTAATTCCCGCGGCCTCCATTACAATTTGACGTGTGATGCAACAAACTTGTGCGTTGGCTTTGAGTGCCTTCCTCCCCATCAGATGGGTTTGTTTGCGGATCACTAGGTCAAATAATGGTTATAGGAAATTATTTAGGAGCGTGTGTACTTCCCCATCGGTAAGGCACATAATCCAAAATAATTCCCTTAGTATCGTGTAATGGTGCACACTTAGTTGCAAATAAAAAGTATCCTCCCCATCGGAGTCACTGCTTTTATTTGTAGGGCCAAAGAGGAACCAACTATTAATTTTATTTGTCAAAAAGTAAGGTTGACAAGATAATAAAATTAATGGGTAAAACCTCCTCTTACAAATGTAGAATTCGTATACGTCCACACTATCGTGGCATGCGATATTCTCGGTGTTTTGATGTGTTGGTTGATTTCGGAATTTTATTGTTTTGAGGAATCAATAATATTTGAAATCTAATATTTTGATCATTGTGATTCTTAGGTTTTTCAAATGACTTTCAACCCACTTCGTGATTTTAAAAGAAAACAAACTTACTTGGTCCAAACTACATTGATTGGAAAAGAAACACGGATATTGTCTTAAGCTGCGGAGAGTACAAATTTGTACTCTTGAGGTATGTCCTCCTAAGCCCTCGGATGACTACGATGAAAAGGAGATAGAACGTTATAAGAAATGGGTTAAGCGGATGAGATGGCACGGTGTTACATTTTGGCATCTATGTCAAATGTCGCAACATCAAGATCGTGCCATAGCCACTTATGACGATGTTCAATCTCAAGGAACTTTTCGGACATCGAGTAGGGCGGCTGGCGGGAAGGCTATGAGAAACTTGATGACGACCTCCATGATCGAGGGAACACCCGTTAGGGATCATGTTCTCAAGATGATGGCTCATCTTAATGAGATGGAAGTCCTAGGAGCTGAGATCGATGGGGAAACCCAGGTCGATATCATTCTCCAGTCTTTGCCTAGGAGTTTTGAGCAGTTCCGCCTCAACTAAAACATGAACAAAAGGTTGTATTCGTTGGCGGAGCATCTGACAGAACTCTAGGCGGCAGAGGGGCTTTTTCATCAGAGTTCTCAAGCCATGGTCTCTCAGAAGGTTTCTTCCTCTAAACCGAAAGGTAAGAAGAAGAAGAAGCAAGGTGGAGCGAAGAAGGTGGCAACTGGGACCTCGGTGAGTGAAGAAGCCGAAAGGCAAGTGCTTCACTTGCAAGCAGACTGGACATTGGAAGGCAGACTGTCCTCGCCGTAAGAAACAAGGTATATCTTCTTGTTTAGTTGTTGAAACATGTTTAGCGGTGTTATCTACCAGTGCCTGGTGTGTAGATACAGGAGCCACTGATCATGTCTGCAATACTTTGCAGGGGTTCCAAGAAACCCGACGACTAGCTGAGGGAGAGATTACTATCTTCATGGGCAATGCTTCAAAGGTGGCGGCTATTGCAGTGGGAGACGTTTATTTATCTTTTGATAGGAATAAATTTTTGGTTTTAAGAAATTGTCTTTATGTACCTACTTTTAGAAAGAATTTAATTTCAGTTTCTAAATTGTTTTTGGATGGATATTCTGTTTCTTTTAATGACAAGGTGGTTATAAAAAGGAATAGGGAGATTATCTATTCTGGTACATTGGTTGGAAATTTATATTCTATTGAACCAAAAACTCCCACGATGCAAATAGAAGTAAATAACTCATCTTCTAAGTCTAATAAGAGAAAAGAACCTTCGCAGATGAACCAAACATATCTTTGGCATCTAAGGCTTGGTCATATTAACCTAAGTAGAATTCAAAGGTTGATAGCTGATGGACCTTTGGGTTCATTAGTGGTGGAGGATCTCCCAACCTGCGAATCTTGCTTGGAAGGTAAAATGACCAAGAGGCCTTTCAAGGCCAAGGGGTATAGAGCCAAAGATGTGTTAGAATTGGTTCATTCTGATTTGTGCGGTCCTATGTCTATCCAGGCAAGAGGTGGCTTTGAATACTTCGTCTCATTTATAGACGATTATTCAAGGTATGGATACATTTACTTGATGCGCCAATCCAATGCTTTGACAAGTTCAAAGAATTCAAGGCTGATGTGGAGAACCGTCAAGGTAAAAGTATCAAGACATTACGATCTGATCGTGGTGGCGAGTACCTCTTGGGAGAGTTTAGGAGTTACTTATCAGAGGCTGGGATTCAATCCCAATTGTCTGCACCTGGCACACCCCAGCAGAATGGTGTAGCGGAGCGAAGGAATAGGACTCTTATGGAGATGGTCAGATCGATGATGAGTTATTATGAGTTACGATTCGTTACGGGGTTTGCTCTGCAACAACAATGACACATTCACGAACTTGGTTCCATCTAAGTCAGTACCCTCTACTCCCACAGAGTTGTGGACTGGGCGAAAGCCTAGTCTAAGACATATTCGGATTTGGGGTAGTCCAGCACATGTGCTGAAGGGAGATGCTGGTAAGTTGGAATCTCGTACAGAAGTGCGCTTGTTTGTTGGCTACCCTAAGGGAACGAAGGGTGGTTTATTCTATAGTCCTAGAGATTAGAAGGTGATCGTGAGTACGAATGCCAGATTTCTAGAGGAAGACTATGTGATGAACCACATGCCCACGAGTAGGATTGTTCTTGAGGAGATGACAGGGGAAGTCCCGACTTTAGTACCACCGGTACAAGAGGAGACACCACAAGTCACTGCACCGCGTGTCACAGAGCATACACATGAGGCACCTCGTCGTAGTGGGAGGGTTGTTAGACAACCCGACAGATTCATGTTTTTGGGAGAGTCTTCGGACTTAGTCCCTAGTGAACATGAACCTGATCCCTGGACATATGACGAGGCAATCCAAGATAGAGATGCAGTATCTTGGCAAAGAGCGATGAATTCAGAGATAGAATATATGGATTCTAATCAGGTCTGGGAGCTAGTGGAGCCACCCGATGGTGTAAAAACCATTGGATGCAAGTGGATCTACAAGAGAAAGAGAGGAGTAGACGGGAAGGTTGAGACCTTCAAAGCTAGGCTTGTTGCGAAAGGGTATACTCAGAAAGAGGGTATCGATTATGAGGAGACCTTTTCGCCGGTAGCTATGCTTAAGTCTATCCGGATTCTCTTATCTATAACTGCTCATATGGATTATGAGATTTGACAGATGAATGTCAAGATAGCTTTCCTTAACGGAAGTCTTGAGGAGAACATCTATATGCGCCAACCAGAGGGATTCATTGCTAAAGGCAAAGAGCATCTTGTATGTAAGCTTAATCGGTCCATTTATGGATTGAAGCAAGCTTCAAGATCTTGGAACATCCGTTTTGATGAGGTAATCCAGTCATATGGATTTATTCAAAGTCCGGATGAGCCTTGTGTATACAAGAGATGTGACGGAGACGTAGTGGTGTTTCTTGTACTATACGTAGATGACATTTTGTTAGTTGGCAACAATATCAAAGTGTTATCAGATGTAAGGGTATGGTTGTCCAAACAGTTTGATATGAAGGACTTGGGAGAAGTGGGACACATCCTTGGGATCAAAGTTATAAGGGATCGCAAGAAAAAGATGTTGTGCTTGTCTCAAGCTTCACACATTGACACTATCCTTGCTCGTTTTAGCATGCAGAATTCCAAGAAAGGTTTTCTACCTTTTAGATATGGAGTTCCTTTATCTAAAGAGATGTGTCCCAGAACATCAAAGGAGATAGAGGACATGAAGGCGGTTCCTTATGCTTCGGCAGTAGGAAGCCTTATGTATGCTATGCTATGTACGAGACCGGATATCTGCTTTGTCGTGGGCATGATTAGCAGATATCAGAGTAATCCTGGACAGGGACATTGGACTGCGGTAAAGCATATATTGAAGTACATGAGAAGGACTAGGGATTATATGCTGGTTTACCGGGCAGATCAATTAGTCCCTGTGGGTTACACAGATTCGGATTTCCAATCAGATAGGGACAAGAGTAAGTCTACCTCGGGGTTTGTGTTTACTTTTGGAGGTGGAGCCATAGCATGGAGGAGTGTCAAGCAGAAATGCGTGGCGGACTCTACCATGGAAGCTGAGTATGTGGCAGCCTCTGAGGCAGCCAAGGAAGCTGTATGGCTCAGGAACTTCTTGATGGACTTGGATGTGATTCCTGGTTTGCCCAGAACTATCACAATTTATTGTGATAATAGTGGTGCAGTTGCAAACTCGAAGGAACCACGAGCCCATAAGGCGAGTAAACACATAGAGCGCAAGTACCACCTCATACGAGAGATCGTAAAGCGAGGAGAAGTTGCTGTCGCCAAGATTGCATCAGAGGATAACCTGGCGGATCCATTCACTAAGGCCCTTCCAGCGATAGCGTTTGATAGGCATGTGGAGGACATGGGGATCAGATGTATGGCAGAGTGATGACGGCATAGTCTTTTAGTATAAGTGGGAGATTGTTGGAATGTATACTGAAAGCTTAGCTCTTTTTGTATGAACATTTTATTTTGAAATAAGAATCACATGATCATTGTTTTCATTTTATATATTCATTGTATATGTGTGCATATTGTCTAATATTTTACATTGTAGATAACATGGTGCTTGGTGTGGCACAGAAGATCATGTTATCAGT
Organism: Wurfbainia villosa; assembly: GCA_025175895.1. Lineage (NCBI taxonomy): Eukaryota > Viridiplantae > Streptophyta > Magnoliopsida > Zingiberales > Zingiberaceae > Wurfbainia > Wurfbainia villosa. The sequence continues at coordinate 99,933,729 of CM045996.1, forward strand.
ACCTTGTAAAATATAAGTAAAGGCTCACAACCAAGATGGTTTTGGACAAACCATTGGCATGGTTGTAGTGTAGCTTGGTATTGTTTTATCTTGAACATAGAGTTACACTAGTACACTTAGGTGTATTGAGTAGGACCGACATAGAGGTGATTCAATTTAGTACTGACTACATAATTGAATCGGACCTCGGATATTATGTTGTACATGCTCTTAATCCCGATATAATAACGGGCACATGTACTTAGTATTTATTTCTTTGATTTACCAGTGGGTGAGATTTAGATGGATTAAATCAATATGCCCGGTAAGTTGGGAAATAATATTATTTATATGGTGTGTCGTTGATTATAGAAGGAAACTGTGTCCTATATATTAGGTTGATGATGTCCCCTTGAGGAGCTCATAAGGTTCATCATGTAAACCCAGCTGGTTGACTTAGTCAACATGATGATAAGGTTGAGTGGTACTACTCGAGGAATTAGATGTTAATTAATTGATGGTCAAGAATCAATTAATTCGTGGACATTCGATATCTTAAACACGGGGAGATTAATGTACAAATAATATATGGAGCCCATATTGATTTATGGGGGTTGGTGAGGTAGTTCAATGATGATCCTCTAGTGGAATGGAACATCATTGATGGATCAAGTTTGTGTGGTTCCGATCCATCGGGTGGCCAAGACCCAACTCCTCCTTATGGTCCCTATCGTAGCCTAATATAATCCTTGTGAAGTCTAGATCCAAGAATGTAAAACAAAACCTAGAACCAACTGTTGGGATTAAATCCCTAGATCCAATGGTTGGATGAAACCCTAGAACCAACGGTTGGGATTAAATCCCTAGATCCGATGGTTAGGATGAAACCCTAGATCCGACGGTTGGGATAAAACCCTAGATCCGACGGTGGAGATTAAATCCCTAGATCCGACGGTGGAGATTAAAGGAGGCTTAAGCCCTATTCTATAAATAGATGCTTAGGGTTGGGCGGCAATAAGAATCAAGAATTGGAATTAGGGTTTGGCTCTTGGAGAGGTGGGCGGCTAGGGTTTGGAGCTAGGGTGGGCGGCAACCATCTTCATCCAAAGTTGTTGCCGGCGCCCAACTTGCACCATCAATACTTGGCCGGCGCCCAACCTTAAGGCTTTTCTCTTCTTCCTTGGCCGGCGGTTCTCCTCCCATTGGTGGCCGGTTCTCTTCCTCCTCCCTATTCTCCAAAAGTGGCCGGCGGCAACTCTTCTTGGAGAAGTTGGCCGGCGCATCATCCATTGCTCCTTGGCCGGCGGTTGCACCAAATTCCCTAATTTAGTGGCCGGTTCTAGATAGGAAAGGTATTTGCTAGTTCTTCTCTTTGTTCGCAACGGACAAGGTAGAGAAGAAAGTGATCTAGAAGGCTTCTACTCATGGAGGATCTTTGTCCACACGTCGTCCACGAGAAGGATAGGACATACGGTAGAAGATCGTGAGGTATAAAGTTATTTTAACTTTATGTACAGATCTGAGCATGTTCTTATTTGTTTTGATTATGCATGTGTGTGTATGAATATATATTGTATAATCATGGACCCCGAAGACAAACACAAAAACCGGCGATCCATCCATCGTCTCTTCCGCGGCTAACCAACCGGAAGAGTTGTGTTGCTTGAACAACTAGTTTGTTCAAGCGACCACTCAAGTTGTTAGCACGACGATGAATAGGTTGTGCTAAGGAAGCTCATCCCATCCGGATTAATTCTTTCATTAGTGAAAATTTTAATCCGGGGACATGGGAGCCAATGAGCATCCTAGAAGCATCCACCTAACAAGTTAGATAAATCTAACTAAGAACCCTATATGCCATTCAAGGACAAAGCATATAGAGGTAAAACACCATTTCATTCGAGAACATATATCCAACGGCTCCATACAACTCGAATATGTTGACTCAAAGTCTAACCTAGCAGACATATTTACTAAACCACTACCCGAAGCCGAATTTAGTCTCTTGAGACGAAGATTAGGCATGTGTGTAATAGAATAGGAACTTACAAATTATATTTTCTTACTACTATTTCTTACTCTTTTTTTCATGGAACTAGCATAGGACATACCTTAGATATCATGCACCTATAGATTTAAGGAGCTAATACATCTCACAACACATAGGACTAATGTGTTTGGGTACTTAGCCACGTAAATGGGCGTGAGATGTTAGGACCTTACTCCTGGTTTCAGATGTAGAGCTAGTGTATCGCTATAAACCACGGAGTATAATCATACCGACTCTGACCAGGACTGGTTGATCCTTGATATCAATCAAGCCAAATATGAGTCGAACATTTTGTAGATGAACTTATTTTCAGTATATTATTTTAAAAAATAAAAATGTGGAACATGCTTGGACTTTAAATTTAACATTTATTTTGTTTTCCACACACCCCTTACTCTTTTCGATATACGGCAAAAGGGGGAGAAAAAGGAGAAAAAGGACAAAAGTTAAGGGGTCAAAAAATTTTTTTTTGATAACTTAACTCTTACTTCATAATTAAACCAAAAGTTAACTTTAAGTTTTGAAAACTTATTTAACTTTTAACAAAAGGCCAAGGTTAAGAAATCATTTGGTTTCTTAACTTAAAACTTATTTTAAACACTATGGCCAATATTAAGTAATTTCAGTTACTTAATTCTTTTTCTTAGTAGCACATATCAAGGGGGAGAGTTAAAACCCTTTCTCAAGTACTCACCCTCGGAAGGAGGATTCCTCAAGGGGAGCACTTGAAAAGAATTTTTATATACTCCTACTCATTCATGCATAATCTCATACTTATTTTTGTCTTAACTTTGTATGTGGGTTTGCCATAAATCAAAAATGGGGAGATTGTTGGTGCAAGGCACCTAAGTCGAACCTAAGTTTTGATTATAGCAAACGATATAAAGTTAAGCTTATATTGTTATCTCACGAGCTAAATCAAGTGTGCGTAAAAGTCTCAACGTCGAGTCAAGGCCAATGACACCCGGAGGAAGCCGCAGCGGTGGTCAGCGACACTCGAGTTACTTTGAGGGAGCCGAAGGAATCAAGTGGAAGGCCGAAAGCAAAAGCGACACATAAGTATCGAGGTAATCTCGTGTGTGCGAGTGTAAGTGAGGTCGTATCCTCTTTACGGGGATTATCTTAGGCGACGATCCGACCCAAGACTTCCCATGGAAGGTCTATGTTGAGATCGGACGGCAAGTGGCCGTCGAATCCACTTATATTTTGAGATAACTCTTTATTGTAGTCAAAAATCCTGGCCATCAGTTCAACCGGCGCTAGTTCAACCGGCCAGTTCAACCGGTGGTAAAAAATCAGCCTCGAGGAGTCCAGCTTTATCACCATTTTTCAAGGAGTTTTGTGCCCATTTGTGATTGGTTGAAGACCCATTCGTTGAGGGGTTTAAAGGCTATAAAAGGAGGGCCAAACCTAGGGTTTCATCCTCAATTCTAAGTGCTCAAAAGCCTCCGTTACGCTGTAACTCTCTGACGACTCTACAACAACGAAGTGCTGCCAACAACCTTAGCTTAAAGTTTCTTTTGTTTAGTTGTTGGTATAATCTTAATTTGTTATTACTTTCAATATTGCAATTCTTTTTAATCGAGGCTTTTCGTTGCATTTTACTTTAATAGAAGAGAGGGTTTGTCTCTCTATCTTTTTGCTTCGAAGGCTTTTGTAATCGTAAAACTCCTACCTCCAACGAGGAGGAGTGTTTTAGTGAATTGCCCTCCGTACATGGTCTAGGATCATTAGGGCCTTGGAGTAGTAGCCGAAGGCTACGAACCAAGTAAAAAAACTATTTGTCTCATTTAGTTTTTATTTACATTTCCGCTGCGTTTAATTGTCTATCGAACGATTTAAAAGAAAAGTTTTTATCGCTATTCACCCCCCCTCTAGCGATCCGCTTCGATCCAACATGTATATGGTATTGAAGTAGATCCTGCTAAAATTCATGTTATATCTTCTTTATCTTACCCCGCTTCTTTGTGGGAAGTTCATGCTTTTCTGGGTTATGCAGGTTTCTACAAACATTTTATCAGAGACTTCAGTCAGATTGCCCTACCCTTGACCAACTTGTTGCAGAAGGAGGTGATATTTCAGTTTGACCAGGATTGTGAGGGAGATCGAGCCACCCCCATAGCAGATTCTTTTTCAGATGAGCAGTTTTTCACCTGTAGGGTAAGACACCATGGTATGCAGATCTTGCTATTTATTTAGTTGCCGTGTTGTACCTTCACATTTTACTCATGCACAAGTCCAGAAATTGAAAAGTGATGCTAAGTATTATGTATGGGATGATCTTTATCATTGAAAATTTTGTAGAGATCAGATTATTAGATGATGTGGACTTGATTATGAGTTTAATTCCATACGTACTTACTTTTTGTTATTCTCTGGCTTGTGGGGGGTATTTTAGACCCCAAAGAACTGCTAGGAAAGTTTTAGAGTCTGGTTTGTATTGGCCACCCTATTTCATGATGCCTCTGAATTTTATAAGTCTTGTGAGCGATGTCAACGAATAGGGAGCATAGGACGTAGAAATGAAATGCCTAAAAAAAAAATTTTGTTATTCTGTGAGATTTTCGATATTTGGGGTATTGATTTTATGGGTCCGTGTCCTGTATCTTTTGGATTTTCATATATTCTTTTGGCATATCATTATGTTTTTAAATGGGTGGAGGCCATCCCCACCAAGATTGATGATTCTCTAGTTGTTGTGGATTTTGTTAGGTCTCACATATTTTGCAGATTTAGAGTACCCAGGGCGATCATTAGTGATCAAGGGTCTCACTTTCGCAATAGACGCAAGTCATTTTAAGCAGAGAGATCAATTCTATACTGGAGAATACGGTGGGGTTAGACATGATGATGCTTCTTCTCCGACATGAAAGGGGAGTGTGTTCTTTTATTTACTGTATTTATTTTCTTCCTTTCATATTCGGAATAATTTGTGTAGTTGATTGCGTGTTTGCCTGTTTACCTAGGTTTGTTTGTCTGTTGTTGAGTCAAATAATATTCTCTATGCATGCCTTAGTATCATTTCAGAGGTGGTAAAAATTAGTTAAGTTTGATCATCAAATTATGGATTTTTGTGTATGATAGGAGACTTCACTTGCATGCAGTCACTTGTTATGATGGTGAACTTTTTATTGATAGTCTAGGCTTGATGTTTATTCACCTAGTGAGGTTACAAGCCATTCTTATCATCTACCCACTTTTGTGTTATAACACATGTGATTCTTGTTACTCTAGAACTTGCTTTGAGTCTTTTTAAAACTGCAGTAACATTTATTTGCATGAATATGATGAAGGATTTCATTCTTGACTCTTTTTCTGACTTGGTTTGCTTGTCTAATCCACGTGATACTTACTTATTCCATGTCTTACTTGTCATATCTCTTCATTTGCTATCCATTGTCTTTGTATCTTTGTGGATTATCTTTTTCATATCTATTGTTTTCCATGTTGGAGGAATAGTTTGATGGGTTGTATTGTCCGAGACGGACAAAATTTTTAAGTGTGGGGGAGGAGCTATATTATTTTTGTTTGAAATATGATATGGAAGATATAGTTTTCAGAGGTCATTGGTCCTGAGATATATTTGTCTGTGATTAGTACTTGAGTTTCTTCACACAAAACAAAAAATAAATAAATGGTGCCATTGATGTTTCTTTTGTTAAAAAAAAAAAAGACAAAAAAATGTGCAATTGTAATGCAGGCAAATGGAATTGTAATGTGTTGGATAGAGCCATTTGATCCTGAATCCAATTCTAAAGTTTTCAATTGTCCTAGCCTCTTCCCATATTGCTGGTTACTGAGTATTTCATAGAGCAACTCATCAGGTTTATTTCTCCAATTCTTTTCTTGTTCCCTATTCATTTGTACCTTTGTTTTGTACTTATCTTTGCATACTTTATCTGCACTCTACTTTTGATCTTATTCTGATTCATGATAAATCCTTTTGATTCATGTATGAGATGTATTGATAGCAGTAGAGAAGTAGATGATAAGCAAGCATATGGTAGGACAAGATTACATGGTGTTTTGAGGGTACCCCACTCCTACGATCATTATGTGAGCATGAGTGCATATATCCATTTGGGAGGTTTTGTATTAGGCTTAGTCTATTTGATTTGATTTTAAATCATCATACATGTTGACTGTTGTAGGAGTCAGATCTTTTGAATACCCTAGATCATGATGAATTTGGTGATCCTAAGTAACTTATTTTTTCTATTTCTGAATTATTAATCTAGGTATTGCTAGGGGAACGAGTTAGGGAGTTAGTGTTTCTTTATTTTCATTATTGCTCGGGACACGCAAAAATAAGCGTGGGGGAAGTGATAACTGCCATTTTTTTGTATTGTTTTGGTCCTTAATATCACTGTTTTTTTATCCTCTCGAGTGATTTATTATTGATTATTATCATGTTTTATGAGTTGGATATATTTTTGGACCTTATTGTAAATTCTTCTAATTTTTGGAGTTATTTGTAAATTTTATCTTTGTTTGTAGGAGATCGAGATGAGCCACTGAACTAGACTCAAGTTGGATCAAATATGACTTCATCTGGGGTCATAATGAACATTTCAAAATGATTTAATTAGAGCCCTTCATCCAGATCAGAAGGCAAATTAAATCAAGGGTTCAAATCTGAGCATTATGGACCGTCCGAGGAAAGTGATTGATTCTGAGCCATCCATCTGGATCTGGAGCGATCTGACCCGTACATTAAGATCTACATGTCATGGCCGTTCATCCGGATTGTTGGATCGTGATTATACCTTCAGACGGATCAGATCTGTCCATTTCAAATTAGACTGATTTCAGTCGTTGGATGGAGCAGCCTAATTAAGAAATTAATATATCCATCAAACCCTAGCTTGTTTGGACGGCTGGGATCAAATGAGGCTCAAATCGGATGGCTAAGGTTTTTCATTTAATAAAACCTTCCTTCCCAAATCGAGAAAATAGATCGCGCAGAATCCTTTCGAGCGGCCGTCTTCTTCCTCTCGCGAGTGCGGGCGACCGACGACTACACGCGCGGCGGCGACAGTCCGACACTCCATTCTGGTGACCTTTCCTCTGACAGCCGGCGATGATGCCATCTGAGCCTCGGTGGAAGACTAGATGTCATGATTCGGACAGCTGATCTGAAGCGGGGCGAGCGAGGGATTCCGGCGAGTACACCCTTCACCGGCGTTCACTCCATTCCGGCGGCTGGGATAGGCCTTTCCATCTCGCCGGAGCCACCCACAAGCTGCACCAGTTTAGGACAGCTCCATCTCCACCGGTGAAGGTCCATTTCACTGTCCGGTGACTCCAGTGTTGCTGGAACGGTGATCGCATTCCTCCGTCTGTCTGTCCTCCCTGCTGCGCTGATTGGGCAGCTTCGCATTCATCGCCGGAGAGGGCTTTTCGGTTTGTTGCGATCGCCGTGTGGTTACTGATCGTTGTTTTATTTGGATCAATATGTGTGTTTGTTAGTGTGTTAAATACCAATTAGTTGGGATTTTGTGTTAATTACATCCTGCTATTATTCCTGTTAGGTTATGTTTATCATGTTTAGTTTAGTTTTCATTTACATTTGGCCAGTGCACCGTATAGTGACAGTGCGGTGCCTGGTTGAATAGCTTTCGTTATTAGTTTATATTTCATTTACATTTGGCCAGTGTACCGTATAGTGATAGTGCGGTGCTTGGTTGAATTGCTTTCGTTTATTGTAATTTTTAGTGACTGTTTGACTACTGTACCGTATAGTGACAGTGCGGTGCTTGGTTGAATTGTTCACTTTTATTTCGTGATCATTGTACTGTATAGTGACAGTGCGGTGCATGATTACTTACTTTTGCACATTAGGATAGTTATTTGTTAATTGTTATTTGGTAGTTAGATTTATTTCTTGCAGATTTAATTTCCATGTCTGTTTACCAGAATTATTTGACCATTGCATCGTATAGTGACAGTGCGGTGCAAGGTTAAATCATTCTTGCATTAGGTTAGCTTTGAATAATTGTTTGATAAATTGTAAAAATCCCCGGTGTTTACTTCTGTTTAAAAACAAACGTCCAGCCATTAGGTTCGTTGGGAGACGATCCGAGTCAGTCCTATACTGCATTAGTGTAGTTAGGGGGTTCGGTAAATAATTTGGAAATGGTATTTTGACAATTAAAAATTCGTTTCTATCAATAGGCAAGTGGAGTAGGTGATCGAAATGATTGCGGAAATAGTTCTGATATCGAAGATCATAGACCGGGTGATAGTTTTGTTGGTATCAGTGTTTTTAAGCACTTTAGAAATTGGAAGAATGTAAGTTGTGACTATAGGAGATGTTGGAAGAGATATTTATCTATCCCAGTATTCCTCCTTGTGAAGATCCAGAACTCTTTGTTGAAAGAGAGATGGACATTTGAGATTATGCATCGATTATCGATGATGAATACAATAGTTGTTGTAAATGAATATCCTTCGTTGTGGATAAATGATCTATTTAGATCAGTTAAAGACACCTGTGTATACTCTAGGATTGGTTTACGACTGGAGTGTTGATATTGTAGTGACATGGTGTCATACAATTATCATAGTCGTTGTGATGATTGATATATCATCAACTTAGAGTAAGAAGAATGCAGGTGTATGGAGACGACAATTTCATACTTGGTATGAATTGTATGAGTTTTGATTAAGTTGCTAGACTAATTAACGATTTAGTCGCCACTGGATTTGAGAATTGTGTATCCCGCACGATTGATGGAGGTCATTGGAGTTCACGTAACCCAGCCCGCTGATTGTGGTAGTTGGAGTTGCGCATTCGACCACCGTAGATGATAGTTTGCCTTGTATGGTTTGGGTAGTTCTGTAGATGTGGATAGAATGCTTGGCATTACTATACCACAACCTTGTTTGACAAAGGTGATGTTGGAAATCATTTAGTCGGAAGCTGGTGAAACCAGTTTATAAGACCTAGATGACGGTTAACTTTTATGCAAGTATTAGTTAATCCTTCGTAGTGGATAAAAAGGGGGTTGTACGCGGATGCATCGTTTCAGGGATTGAAGCGATTCCGATGTAGTTGAATGAGGCGTTCCTTATGCTTACGACAGTTAAGAAACTACGAGATAGGCTGTCATATACATGATGTGATTTTAGTAGTTATTATCAGGATTCGTAGTTGTATGGAGCAGAAGTGCTCATGGAGTTTTGACTAGCTACTGGGTAGCTACTATAGAGTTGCTGGAACGCGAACGGTTGCAACAAGTGAGATTGCTCGCTTTAGTCTTCCATGCACTTACAGAGTGTGGTGGAGAGGATTTTGGATGGTGGATGGATTTCTCTTTTGAGGAAATAATTCCCCGTCTCTGATAAGAATAGTGGGTTCCGGAGTTGCAGTGTTTAAGGAAGAGTTGCTACAGAAAGCACATCATTCGAGATGGGCTATATACCTTGGTGGTACTCAGATGTAATGAGAGTTGAAACGTTTATACTGGTGGAATGGTATAAAGAGAGTTATAGCAGATTTTGCTGCTCGATGTTTAGTGTGACAGTAGGTGAAGGCTGAACATCAGAAACTCACTAGATTGCTCTAGGCAATTCCGATTCTGGAATGGAAGTGGGAGCATATCACTATTGATTGCGTTATGGGATTGCCTAGAACCCGTAAAGGTCGTGATGCGATTTGGGTGATTGTGGATCGACTGACCAAATCAGCTCATTTCCTTCCTATTCGTGGGTCATACCCAGTGGATTGTCCTACAGAGTTGTATCGCCGAAAGATTATCATATTGCGTGGGGTACTTTTAAGTATCATATCGGATAGAGATCCGCAAGTTACCTTGCGATTTTGGCAGAGTCTGCTTTAGAATATGGGCACAGAGCTTCGACTTAGTGCAACATTTCATCCGCGAACTGATGGACTGTCTGAGCATGACATTCAGACTCTGGAGGATCTATTAAGATCTTGTGTCATGAATTATGAGAGTAGTGAGGAGGATCACATTCCTTTAGTGGAATTTAACTATGAGGACAATTATCACTCCTCCATTCAGATGAATCCTTCTGAGACCCTATACGTTAGACTCTGAAAATCTCCCGTGTTGTGGGAGGAAGTCGGGGAAGTGACAACTATTGGGGGCTACAGAGTATCCAACATGATGCAGGGTTAGTACGCATCATGGGATGATGGTTATAAGAGACACAGGGTCGACAGGAGAGTTATGTAGACCGGAGGTGAAGGCCTTTAGAAATTCTCAGTTAGGGAACAAGTATCTCTGCGTGTTTCACCTTAGAAAGGGGTGAAATGAATTTTTGGTCGCAAGGAGCGACAATAGTGAGACCAAAACCATCCGACTCGTAAAGGTTGGATGACAACATCATACCGATGAGGAGGCTACATGGGAGCTGGAAGATACTATCCGAGGTCGATACCCTTGTTAGTAATATATGAGAGATGTCCTAAGGCAATTGCCTTATGTATGAACCATTTATATGATAAATGAAGATTAACTATTTGAGTATACATGTTTTCATGTATTTGATTGGATCTTAAACTCATTTACTGAATGTCCACGATACAATTCACAGCATGAGAGAATTTGTGATTGGATCACAACTAATGAGTATCTCTACATGTGTAATTGTGATGTATCGGAATTATCCCTAGTCGATGAATAGATGGATTTGGACACCATCAATTCTGTCAAGACTAGCACGAGGTATACTCCTTGGTGTATCCAAGCAGCTGATTTTCACTGGCTAGAGACATTGTGATGTCCGGAGTTGATCGTGGATGCTAGTTATGGTAACTAGTTCATTAGAGTGACCAGCCGTAAGACTTCATATGGTTCTCTGCATATATAGATACGTCAATGAAGTTCTTACTGTAGCTTAAGTGCGATGTTCCTTTGACTTGCGGTATTCAAGTCATCTTGATCATGGAGACTTATGCTTTGACATCTTAAGCAAGCATCTCTAAGGAGATGTGGACCCGAGATGATTGGGTATAAGTCAAAGTGATCGAAGGTGTTTGAATAGCCTATAAAGGATTCACCACTCCTTGCGAGGAGATGTATACCCATGGCCTCTCGTCGGATTGTTACTAAAGTCTTTGGCCAAAGCATTACATGTTTAGAGTAAGGTACTCTTCGATACATGTGCAGTAACTAGAATCCGTAGGACGAGGAAATGATACTTGGGCTAGGTCTGACAAAGTCAGCCTAGTGGGGACTGACACTATAGACCATGTCCTGAACCAAGTGAGTATAAGATGAGTGAAGGGAATGGGGCATGATTCATTCGAGCTGCTGAAGGGTTTCAGAAATAGTTCTGGATCAACCGTTGATCTTTTCGGTTAATTGGGGATCATGGTGTACTACTAGGTGCCACTCATGATCGTTCTATAATTAATGGTTAATTATAGATGGCCAACATAAAACGAGAACCAATTTGGTCACACGCACAACGAGCGTAATCCGAAGAATTTAAAACGAGCTTGAGAATGAGATTCTCAGACCGAGAGAAACTAGGTTTGGTTGGACCAAACATGGAGCGAGCATGAAATTTTTTCAATCGCAATGGAAGCATGGATGGGCCGTTTCTTATGAAGACATAATGGATGAACCAAAATGGTTTGGTTCTAATCCAATGGAGGAGAATAAACCAAAGGGTTTGGTTTATTTTAAACGAATGAACCAAAAGTTGGTTCGGTTCGTTTTAACTTAAAATAAACCATCATGGTTTGGTTTATTTTAACTTATATTAATGGAGCTGGTTAACAGGCCTTATGGTTATGATCCAATAACCATTAAGAGAATTAGTTCTCTATAAAAGAGGGCTTAAGGTGTTGTTAAGCCCTAATCCAAAACCCTAACCTAGTTTTGGCCGCCCACCTCTCCCTCCTCTCCTTGGTGATTCGGCGCCAACACCATTGTGCCGCCGCCCAACCCCTTGTGCCGCCATCCAAATTGTTGCCGGCGTCCAAGCTTCGGCCGGTGATCCTCCGGCAACTCTCCGGTGATCTCTTTTGGGTACGGCATCAAGGTGAGCTTCATCTTTTTTTTTTGGCCGGCCTCTAATCCTCCACCAAAGCTGTCCAGTTTTCTGGACAGCTTATTTCCCTCTCGTTGGAGCATTGTTTGGACGATGGTTGGAGCTCCGAAAGCGTCTAAATTACCGGAGATTCGATCTCCGGTAAACCTCATAGGTGGAGGACGAAGGATTCATCAAACGGTTGACGAATCCCTCTCCGTAGAAGCGAGTTTTGAGGACTCGTCTTTAGATCCGAATTTGGATTCGGATCGTGATCCTCTCTCGATCACGTCGTCTTCAACACGAGGCTAGTAACCCGTACGAAGACGAAGCTTGTGACTTTGTGAAGTCATCCCGAAGATACTCGGCATGGATACGGATAGAAACGATTCTAGCAAGGATCGTTCCGGTTGATGCCGTTCCCGCTACACGTGATACGAAAGGTATACGTAGTTAAATTTCCTTTTATTGCAAAATTTAAATTTACTGTTATGTCTACACATGTTGTACTATGCATGCGTGTGATGTGTGTGTTGTAATAAATGTAGATTTATTATTTTTATTTCTTCCGCTGTGCATATGTTTGCGAAACATGTTCGAACACACACTCGCCGCGGTACCGGAAACCCAACAGTGGTATCAGAGCCCAGGTTGTGTTTCGACATAATCGTAAAATAGTTTTGCGATAGTCATAATGATATTTCTGGAAATTTTCTTCTTTTGGAAAGTTAGAAGTATTTATGGAAATTTTTCAATTTTGGAAAGTCTAGAAGTAGTTATGGAAATCTTCCACTTTTTGAAAGTTGGAAGTATTTATGGAAATTGATATTTTTCATAAATAAAATATTTGATTAGATTTGGAAATTTGTTTCCTAATTTAATCTTGATTTGATTTGGGAAATCAAATCTTAAAATATTTTATTTCCATAAGTATCTTTGATGATTTAAGAAATTGGTTTCCTAAATTGACTTTCCTTAATCAACTATTTCCACAAATAAAATATGTGATTGGATTTGGAAATTTGTTTCCTAATTTAATCATGATTTGATTTGGAGAATCAAATCTTAAACATATTTTATTTCCATAAATAGTTATGACATATAAGGAAATTATGTACATGACATAATTGTATGTCATGTAATTGCATTAGATGCATATCATAATGCCATGCGTGTCGTGACATGTAGATGTATGCCATGTATGCCATGCCATGTAGATAATAGTTATTTGCATGCAAAGAGGATGAGACATAAAAACCCTTACTCAATATTAAAGCCTACACCTTCCATTAATATGGTTAGAACCAGAGTTTCGTTTCTTGTTTGGGTTGTTGGACTCTCTCCAAGCCCGGCTCGAACCCGAACATGTTCAAACCATGGAATAGTTTAATACTAATATGGTAAGAGTCAGAGGTCAATTGTTAGCTTTGGTTGTTGGACTCTCTCCAAGCTGGGCTAATTGGTTGAATGCGCTCTAACCATATTAAAACTATTTCTCGATTAATGGGTTGGCTTTAACATGGAGCATCGGCTTGTTGGACTCTCTTCAAGGTCGATGTAAAGGGAGGTGAAGTTGGGTGCTATGCATATGATGCATACTTGTTAATGTGTTAACAACCCGATGTATGTGTGAACATTCAATAAGTTGATAGCACATTGTGATAGTTGCATATACGTGATATGCAATCGGTATAGTTGATACCTACCGTCGTAGTTATGGATGGCTTGTTGGACTCTCTCCAAGGTTGTTCATATCTATGATGGATATCAGCCCATTCGGAGATGGACCTACGATCTCCTGAAGTGAATTTGGGGTTTTTAAAATTCGAAAAATGAATGGGATTTATAAATGTATATTGATGCATTTTAAAATCATTTTCTCGTATATGCTCATTTTGTATTTCTAGGTCAATCGATTGATCATGACGTCTTTGAATTTGCGCACTATTTTGGATTCAAACAAACTGACTGGGCCTAACTTCCTGGACTGGCTTAGAAACCTGAGAATTGTTCTCAAGGTAGAAAAGCTTGCATATGTCCTTGAAGAGCCTCTTCCCAACCGTCCTAAGGACGATGCAACTCCAGACCAAATGTTGGTCTATCAGAAGCATGTGGCTGATTCCGAGCTGGTGAGTTGCATCATGCTAGCGACGATGGTACCTGAGCTGCAAAAGCAACATGAGCATATGGATGCTAATACTATGGTCTTCCATCTTCATGAGTTGATCGATGAGCAAGCGAGATCCGAAAGGTTTGAGGTATCTAGGCTCCTCTTCACCACAAAGATGCAAGAAGGTTTGTCTGTAGTGCAGTTTGTGCTAAAGATGAATGGGTACATCGAGCGGCTAGCTACCCTCGGGTTTGTGATGGATCACGAATTAAGTATTGACTTAATTCTGTATTGTTTGCCCAAGAGTTTCTCACAATTTGTGATGAACTATCGGATGAACAAATTAGAATCCACTATTCCTGAGCTCCTCAATATGCTGAAGACTGTGGAGCCTTCTGTAAAGCATGAGGAGAAGGCGGTTCTGTTAGTTGATTCCTCAAAGAAAGGTTCTAAGAGGAAGGCAAAAGAACAGAAGAAAGGGAAGAACAAAAAGGCAAAGAAGGCAGAACCAGCACAAAAGGGCACTTGCTATCATTGTGGCAAGGAAGGCCACTGGCGAAGAAACTGCAAGATTTATCTTGAGTCCATGAAGAAGAAGAAGGCATCCGATGCCCCATCCTCTTCAGGTATCTTTGTTATTGATTGTCATTCTATTTCCTTAGATACTTGGGTATTGGATACTGGGTGTGTCTCACATATATGTAATGACATACAGGGGCTAAGGAATAGAAGAAGACTCGTCAGAGGGGAGTCAAATTTGCGAGTTGGCAATGGAGCAAAGGTTGTTGCGGTCGCCATCGGAACTTATTTGCTGAAGCTCCCTAGTGGACTAGTCTTGGAACTGGATAATTGTTATTGTGTTCCTTCTCTAATAAAGAACATTGTTTCTATTTCCTGCTTAAATAGAAATGGTTTCCATTTGACGTTTAATAACAATTGTTCTTATATAACTTTGAATGGTGTACTTTATGGAACTGAAACTTTGAGCAATGAAATTTATACGTTGGACGTATCCAGTGACATTTTCAATATCGAAGCGAGCAACAAGCATGCTCGAAAAGATAATCAACTAGACTCCTACATGTGGCATTGTCGTCTTGGCCATGTAAGCAAGAAACGCATGTCCGAATTACATAAATGTGGAATTCTGGAATCGTTTGAATTGGATTCATATGATACATGTGAATCATGCTTAAAAGGCAAGATGACTAAGTTACCTTTTACTGGAAAAGGTGAACGAGTGGGAGAGTTACTAGGTCTAATACATACTGATGTATGTGGACCTATGTCAACTCAAGCTTTAGGAGGCTATAGCTACTTCATTACCTTCACCGATGATCACTCACAGTTTGGGTATGTGTTCTTGATGAAACACAAGTCTGAAGCCTTTGAAAGGTTCAAAGAATTCAGAAATGAAGTAGAGAAACAACATGACAAGAGTATTAAAATACTTCGATCAGATCGAGGTGGTGAATACTTAAGTCAAGAGTTTCTTGATTATCTAAGAGACAATGACATATTGTCTCAATAGACTCCGCCATATACACCACAGCATAATGGTGTATCTGAGAGGCGTAATCAGACCTTGTTGGACATGGTCAGGTCAATGATGAATCATGCAAATCTTCCCAAGTCCTTTTGGGGCTATGCACTTCAGACAGCTGTTTACTTGTTAAACAGAATGCCAACACAGGTAGTCTCTACTACTCCATATGAGATATGGAATAGTAAGAAACCTCATGTATCTTACTTGAAGATATGGGGTTGTCCTGCTTATGTGAAGCGGATTGTATCAGACAAATTGGATGCTAAGTCTAATAAATGTCTATTTATTGGATACCCTAAAGAAACAAGGGGTTACCAATTCTATCATCCTGTGGAACAAAAGGTGTTTGTTTCAAGGCATGCTGTGTTTCTAGAGAAAGAGTTTCTCTTGCAAGAAAACAGCGGGAGTGTCATCGAGCTTGAGGAGGCTCGAGAGACTCAAATAGACATTGATGAGATACCTGATGAAGCACAACAGCCGATAACTCATAGTGATGAGCAATCGGCTGGAGCTATTGTAACACCGCATCTTCGTAGATCTGGTAGAACATGCAACATTCCTGAGAGATATGGATTTCTCGTAAGTGAATCGAACGACGTGTTACTCATTGATGATGAGGAGCCTACCAGTTATGAAGAAGTGCTGACAAGTTCAGAAAGGGATAAGTGGCTTGATGCCATGAAGTCGGAAATGGATTCCATGTATGAAAACCAAGTTTGGAACTTGGTTGACCCACCTGAAGGCATCAAGCCTATAGGGTGCAAGTGGGTTTTCAAGAAGAAAACCGACATGGATGGTAATGTGATTACCTATAAAGCTAGATTAGTGGCAAAAGGATATCGTCAAAAATAAGGTGTTGATTATGACGAAACCTATTCACCTGTAGCTATGCTTAAATTCATTCGGATGCTCCTGGCCATAGCGGCTCATTATGATTATGAGATATGGTAGATGAATGTGAAAACAGCTTTCCTTAATGGAAACCCGCTCGAGGACGTGCATATGATACAGCCTGAGGGTTTCACATCGGTTGATAAAACCAAGGTATGCAAATTGCAACGGTCCATATATGGATTGAAGCAAGCATCCAGGAGATGGAATATCCGTTTTGATGAGACAATCAAAAAGTTTGATTTCTCACAAAATCCAGACGAACCTTGTGTGTACAAGAAGGTTAGTGGGAGTGCAGTCGTGTTCCTAGTATTGTATGTCGATGACATATTACTTATGGGAAACGATGTTTCAATCTTACAATCAGTTAAGGTTTGGTTATCCAAGACATTCTCCATGAAAGACCTGGGAGAAGCAACCTACATCCTCGGCATTAAGAGCTATAGAGATAGATCGAAACGGTTGCTTGGTCTTTCACAGTCTACATATATAGACCGAGTGCTAAAGAGGTTTAGCATGTCGGAATCCAAGAAAGGTTTCCTACCCATCAGGCATGGGGTACACCTTTCGAAGTCTATGTGTTCGCGCATAGAAGACGAGAGGATTTGCATGAGTAAGATTTCCTATGCATCCGCAATAGGATCTATCATGTATGTTATGTTATGTACGAGGCCTGATGTATCGTATGCTCTAAGTGTCACGAGTAGATACCAGTCTGATCCAGGAATGGATCATTGGGTGGCTGTTAAGATGATCCTTAAGTACTTAAGAAGAACTAAGGATGTGTTCCTAATATATGGAGAAGGGGACATGGTGATACGCGGGTATACGGATGCCAGCTTCCAGACAGACAAGGATGATTCCAGGTCTCAGTCTGGATACGTGTTCACCTTGAATGGGGGCGCAGTGAGATGGAAAAGTTTCAAACAAGACACTGTAGCCGATTCTACCACTGAGGCAGAATATATTGCAACTTCGGAAGCAGCAAAGGAAGCGGTTTGGATCAAGAAGTTCGTTTATGAACTTGGTGTGATTCCAGCCAATGTTGAAGCAATACCGGTCTACTGTGACAACAATGGAGCAATTACACAGGCAAAAGAGCCAAGGTCTCATCAACGATCCAAACATTTGCTTCGCCGCTATCATCTTGTCAGAGAGATCATCAGTAGGAACGAAATACAAATCGAGAAAATTTCCACTGAAAGAAACTTAGCGGATCCTTTGACTAAAGCATTACTTCAAAGTAAGTTTGAGGGTCATGTTAGAGCTTATGGTATTGGATACCGTAGCGATTGGCATTAGGCCAAGTGGGAGTCTGTTAGTAATATATGAGAGATGTCCTAAGGCAATCGCCTTATGTATGAACCATTTATATGATAAATGAAGATTCACTATTTGAGTATACATGTTTTCATGTATTTGATTGGATCATAAACTCATTTACTGAATGTCCACGATACGATTCACAGCATGAGAGAATTTGTGATTCGGATCACAACTAGTGAGTATCTCTACATGTGTAATTGTGATGTATCAAAATTATCCCTAGTCGATGAATAGATGGATTTGGACACCATCAATTCTGTCAAGACTAGCATGAGGTATACTCCTTGGTGTATCCAAGCAGCTGATTCTCACTGGCTGGAGACATTGTGATGTCCGAAGTTGATCGTGGATGCTAGTTATGGTAACTAGTTCATTGGAGTGACCAGCCGTAAGACTTCATATGGTTATCTGCATATATAGATATGTCAATAAAGTTTTTACTATAGCTTAAGTGCGATGTTCCTTTGACTTGCGATATTCAAGTCATCTTGTTCATGGAGACTCATGCTTTGACATCTTTGTTGGAATGTATACTGAAAGTCTAGCTCTTTTTGTATGGACATTTTATTTTAGAATAAGAATCAGATGATCATTGTTTGGACTTTATATATTCATTATATATGTGTGCATATTGTCTAATATTTTACATTGTAGATAATATGGTGCTTGGTGTGGCACAAAATATCATGTTATCAGTCCCTTGTAAAATATAAGTAGAGGCTCACAACCAAGATGGTTTTGGACAAACCATTGGCATGGTTGTAGTGTAGCTTGGTATTGTTTTATCTTGAACATAGAGTTACACTAGTACACTTAGGTGTATTGAGCAGGACCGACATAGAGGTGATTCAATTTAGTACTGACTACATAATTGAATCGGACCTCGGATATTATGTTGTACATGCTCTTAATCCCGATATAATAACGGGCACATGTACTTAGTATTTATTTCTTTGATTTACCAGAGTGTGAGATTTAGATGGATTAAATCAATATGCCCGGTAAGTTGGGAAATGATATTATTTACATGGTGTGCCATTGATTATAGGAGGAAACCATGTCCTATATATTAGGTTGATGATGTCCCCTTGAGGACCTCATAAGGTTCATCATGTAAACCCAGCTGGTTGACTTAGTCAACATGATGATAAGGTTGAGTGGTACTATTCGAGGAATTAGATGTTAATTAATTTATGGTCAGTAAATCAATTAATTGACGGACATTTGATATCTTAAACACAGGGAGATGAATGTACAAATAATATATGAAGCCCATATTGATTTATGGGGGTTGGTGAGGTAGTTCAATGATGATCCTCTAGTGGAATGGAACATCATTGATGGATCAAGTTTGTGTGGTTCCGATCCATCGGGTGGCCAAGATCCAACTCCTCCTTATGGTCCCTATCGTAGCCTAATATAATCCTTGTGAAGTCTAGATCCAAGAATGTAAAACAAAACCTAGAACCAACGGTTGGGATTAAATCCCTAGATCCGATGGTTAGGATGAAACCCTAGAACCAACAGTTGGATTAAATCCCTAGATCCGATGGTTAGGATGAAACCCTAGAATCGACGGTTGGGATTAAATCCCTAGATCCGATGGTTGGGATAAAACCCTAGATCCGACAGTTGGGATGAAATCCTAGATCCGACGGTTGGGATGAAACCCTAGATCCGACGGTTGAGATAAAACCCTAGATCCGACGGTGGAGATTAAATCCCTAGATCCGACGGTGGAGATTAAAGGAGTCCTAAGCCTAACTCTATAAAAAGAAAGCTTAGGGTTGGGCGGCAAGGAGGATTTGAATTGGAATTAGGGTTTGGCTCTTCTCAAAGTGGGCGGCTAGGGCTTTGAGCTAGTGGGCGCAACCTTATCCTTCTAGTGTTGCCGACGCCATCATTCTCCATCAACACTTGACCGGCGCCATCCTCAAGGCCTCTCTTATTCCTTGGCTAGCGGTTCTCCTTCCATTGGTGGCCGGCTCACTTCTCCAATCTCCAAGGTGGCTGGGTTCTCCTTTGTATTGGTGGCTCATCCATTCGCTCCTTCGCGGCTTGCATCAACCCTAATAGCTTGGTGGCGGTTCTAGAAAGGAAAGGTATTTGTTGGTTCTTCTCTTTGTTCGCAGCGGACAAGGAAGGGAAGAACGCGATCTAGAAGGCTTCTACTGTGGAGGATCTTCGCCCACACGTCGCCCACGAGAAGGATAGGACATACGGTAGAAGATCGTAAGGTATAAAGTTTTATAACTTTATTTACAGATCTGAGAATGTTCTTTTATGTTGTTGATTATACATTATGCATATGTATATATTTTGTATAATCATGGACTCAAGACAAACACAAAAACCGCGATCCGTCTGTCCGCTCTTCCGGGCTAACCAACTAGAAGAGTTGTGTTGCTCAACAACTAGTTTGTTCAAACGACCACTCAAGTTGTTAGCACGATGACGAATGGTTGTGCTAAGGAAGCTTCATCCCATCCGGATTAATTCTTTCATTAGTGAAAATTTTAATCCGGGACATGGGAGCCAAACTCCCAACAAGTGGTATCGAGCCACTGCTTTCCTGCTTTGTGTGTTTAGGATTCTGGTTAATTTTTATGCACTTATTCATATATTATATGTGCCTGATAATAGTAGGATATGCGAGTTTAACTTTTTTGGTTGCGTGCATAAGATCCACTATTATGGCTATGTGTGTATGTGATTGGATGTGTAAATATTTATTATTTGAATCCTCTGGGGTTGATTTAGGCTAGATTAGTATTTAATTTTGTAATTAAATACGCATTGTTTAGCCATTTTAGTTTACTGATCTAGATTATTTGTACACTCTTCGTGGAGTATAGGATCGATGGATGTAAATTAAAAGTTTTATCTCGGCTCGATATCTCTTGGTGACTTGTGCACGGAAAAGATGGAGCGACGAGGTGGTGACACGACGGGATGCATATTGGAGGACAATGCCATAATAGTTGGAAAAATTCTGTTTTTTCCATATTTATTGCTTATTTGTTTTATATGCATGTTGTGTATGTTTTAAAATTCCTCATTTTCAATTTACTAAGTGGGAGAGGGACATTTTAATTCATTCCCGCGGCCTCCCTTACAATTTGACGTGTGATACAACAAACTTGTGTGTGGCTCTGAGTGCCTTCCTCCCGAGTGACGGGTTTGTTTATGGATCACTAGGTCAAATAATGGTTATAGGAAATTATCTAGGAGCATGTGTAAGAAGGCACATAATCCAAATAATTCCTTAGTATCGTAATGGTGCACACTTAGATGCAAATAAAAGTATCCTCCCATCTGAGTCATCGCTTATTTGTAGGGCCAAAGAGGAACCAACTATTAATTTTATTTGTCAAAAAGTAAGGTTGACAAGATAATAAAATTAATGGGTAAAACCTCCTCTTATAAATGTAGAATTCAGATACGCCCACACTATATGCGATATTTCTGTTTTGAGGTGTTGGTTGATTTCAGGATTTTATTGTTTTGAGGAATCAATAATATTTGAAATCTAATATTTTGATCATTGTGATTTTAGGATTTTCAAATGGTTTTCAACCCACTTGCTGTGATTTTAAAAGAAAACAAACTTATCGTCCAAACTACATTGATTGGAAAAGAAATCGATATTGTCTTAATCATGGAGGAGTACAAATTTGTACTTTCGAGGTCTGTCCTCCTAAGCCTCCGATGACTCGGCGAAAAGGAGAAAGAACATTATAAGAAATGGGTCAAGGCGATGAGATGGCGCTGTGTTACATTTTGGCATCTATGTCAAATGTGCCGCAACATCAAAGATCGTGCCATAGCCACAGCTTATGACATGATGTTCAATCTCAAGGAACTTTTCGGACATCAGAGTAGGGCGGCTAGACAGGAGGCAATGAGAAACTTGATGACTACCACCATGATCGAGGGAACACTTAGGGATCATGTTCTCAAGATGATGGCTCATCTTAATGAGATGGAAGTCCTGAGCCGAGATCGATGGGGAAACCTGTGTCGATATCATTCTCCGCCTCGCCTAGGAGTTTTGAGCATTTCCGCCTCAACTACAACATGAACAAGAGGTTGTATTCGGTGAGCTTCCGATGTAACTCCAAAGCGCAGAGGGGCTTTTTCGCCTGAGTGCTCAAGCCATGGTCGCCGTAAGGTTTCTTCCTCTAAACCAAAGGTAAGAAGAAGAAGAAGCAAGGTGGAGCAAGAAAGTGGCAAGTGGGGACCTCGTGCAGGAGTGAAGAAGCCAAAGGCAAGTGCTTCACTTGCAAGCAGATCGATATCGAAGGCGGACTGCCCTCGCCCGAAAGAACAAAGGTATATCTTCTTGTTTAGTTGTTGAAACATGTTTAGCGGTGTTATCTACCAGTACCTGGTGTGTAGATACAGGAGCCACTCATCATGTCTGCAATACTTTGCAGGAGTTCCAGGAAACCCGACGACTAGCTGAGGAAGAGATTATCGTTTTCATGGACAATGCTACAAAGGTGGCTATCATAAAGGGGAGACGCTTATTTATCTTTGATAGGAATAAAGTTTTGGTTTTGAGAAATTGTCTTTATGTACCTACTTTTAAAAGAATTTAATTTCAGTTTCTAAATTGTTTATGGATGGATATTCTGCTTTTTAATGACAAAGTGGTTATAAAAAGGAATAGGAGATTATCTGCTCGTACATTGGTTGGCAATTTATATACTCTTGAACCGAAAACTCCCACGATGCATATAGAAATCAATAACTCATCTTCTAAGTCTAATAAGAGAAAAGAACCTTCGCAAATGAACCAAACATATATTTGGCATCTAAGGCTTGGTCATATTAACCTAAGCAGAATTCAAAGGTTGATAGCTGATGGACCTTTGGGTTCATTAGTGTTGGAGGATCTCCCAACCTGCGAATCTTGCTTGGAAGGTAAAATGACCAAGAGGCCTTTCAAGGCCAAGGGGTATAGAGCCAAAGATGTGTTAGAATTGGTTCATTCGATTTATGCGGTCCTATGTCTATCCGAGGCAAGAGGTGGTTTTGAATATTTTGTCTCTTTTATACGATTATTCAAGATATGGATACATTTACTTGATCGCCCATAGTCTGAATGCTTTGAGTTCAAGAATTCAAGGTGATGTGGAGAAGCCGTCAAGGTAAAGTATCAAGACCCTACGATCTGATCGTGGTGGTGAGTACCTCTTGGGAGAGTTTAGGAATTACTTATCGGAGGTGGGATTCAATCCCAATTGTCACTGGCACGCGGAGGCGAAGGAATAGGACTCTTATGGAGATGGTCGGATCGATGATGAGTTATTGAGTTACTGTTTAGTTACGGGGTATGCTTTGGATCGACAATGTATATTGAACTTGGTTCCATCAAATCAGTACCTTCTACCCTTAGAATTGTGGGTAGGCGAAAGCCTAGTCTAAGACATATTCGGATATGGGGAGTCCACATGTCTTTGAAGGCGATCTTTGGTAAGTTGGAACCTCGTGCTGAAGTGTGCATGTTTGTTGGCTACCCTAAGGGAGCGAAGGTGGTTTGTTCTATAATCCTAGAGATCGGAAGGTGATCGTTAGCACGAGCCTTGATTTCTAGAGGAGGATTATGTAATGAACCACAAGCCCAGTAGGATTGTTCTTGAGGAGTTGATGGGAAGTCGACTTGATTACCACCGTACAAGAGGAGATACCACAAGTCAGCACCACGTGTCCAGAGCATACAGGAGGCACCTCGTGTCGTAGTGGGAGGGTTGTTAGACAACCCGAGATTCATGTTTTGGGAGAGTCTTGGACTTAGTCACAGTGAACATGAACCTGATCCTGGACATATGACGAGGCACTCCAAGATAGAGATCACGGAATCTTGGCAAAGTGCAATGAATTGAGATAGAATCTATGGATTCTAATCAGTCTGGAGCTAGTAGAGCCACCCGATGGTGTAAAACCATTGGATGCAAGTGGATCTACAAGAGAAAGAGAGGAGTGGGCGGAAGGTTGAGACCTTCAAAGCTAGGCTTGTTGCGAAGGGTATACTCGGAAGAGGGTATCGATTATGAGGAGACCTTTTTGTAGCTATGCTTAAGTCTATCCGGATTCTCTTATCTATAGATGCTCTATAGATTATGAGATTTGGCGGATGGATGTCAAGGCGGCTTTCCTTAGAAGTCTTGAGGAGAACATCTATATCGACGGCAGAGGATTCATTGCTAAAGGCAAAGAGCATCTTGTATGTAAGCTTAATCGGTCCATTTATGGATTGAAGCAAGCTTCTAGATCTTGGAACATCCGCTTTGATGAGGTAATCCATCATATGGATTTATTCAAAGTCGGATGAGCCTTGTGTATACAAGAGATGTGAGCGTAGTGGTGTTTCTTGTACTATCGTAGATGACATTTTATTAGTTGGCAACAATATCAAAGTGTTATCAGCGTAAAGGGTATAGTTGTCCAAACAATTTGACATGAAGGACTTGGGAGAAGTGGGACACATCCTTGGGATCAAAGTTATAAGGGATCGCGAAAAGGATGTTGTGCTTATCTCAAGCTTCATACATTGACACTATCCTTGCTCGTTTTAGCATGACAGAACTCAAGAAAGGTTTTCTACCTTTTAGGCATGGAGTTCCTTTATCTAAAGATGTGTCCCAAAACATCAAAGGAGATAGAGGACATGAAGGCGGTTCCTTATGCTTGTGATGGGAAGCCTTATGTATGCTATATGCTATGTCGAGATAGGATATACCTTTGCTGTGGGCATGGTTAGCGAATATCGAGTAATCTGAGCGAGGACATTGGGTGCGGTAAAGCATATATTGAAGTACGAGAAGGACTAGGGATTATATCTTTGGTTTCTGAGGCGGATCAATTAGTCACATGTGGGTTACAGTTGGATTTCCAATCGGATAGGGACAAAGTAAGTCTACCTCGGGGTTTGTGTTTACTTTTGGAGGTGGAGCCATAGTATGGAGGAGTGTCAGCGAAATGCGTGGCGGACTCTACCATGGAAGGTGAGTATGTAGCGACCTCGAAGGCGAGGAAGGCTTCTATGGCTCATGGACTTGGATGTGATTCTGGTTTGCCCGAACTATCACAATTTATTGTGATAATGATGGTGCGATTGCAAACTCGAAGGAACCACGAGCCCATAAGGCGAGTAAACACATAGGCGCACAAGTACCACCTTATACGAGAGATCGTAAGCGAGGAAGTTGTTGTCGCCAAGATTGCATCGAGAGGATAACTGGCGGATCCATTCACTAAGGCCCTTCCGGTAGCGTTTGATAGGCATGTGGAGGACATGGGGATCGGATGTATGGCGAGTGATGGCGCATAGTCTTTTAGTATAAGTGGGAGATTGTTGGAATGTATACTGAAAGCCTAGCTCTTTTTGTATGAACATTTTATTTTGGAATAAGAATCACATGATCATTGTTTGCACTTTATATATTCATTATATATGTGTGCATATTGTCTAATATTTTACATTGTAGATAACATGGTGCTTGGTGTGGCACAGAAGATCATGTTATCAGTCCCTTGTAAAATATAAGTAGAGGCTCACAACCAAGATGGTTTTGGACAAACCATTGGCATGGTTGTAGTGTAGCTTGGTATTGTTTTGTCTTGAACATAGAGCTACACTAGTACACTTAGGTGTATTGAGCAGGACCGACATAGAGGTGATTCAATTTATTGCTGACTACATAATTGAATCGGACCTCGGATATTATGTTGTACATGCTCTTAATCCCGATATAATAACGGGCACATGTACTTAGTATTTATTTCTTTGATTTACCAGTGGGTGAGATTTAGATGGATTAAATCGATATGCCCGGTAAGTTGGGAAATGATATTATTTACATGGTGTGCCGTTGATTATAGGAGGAAACCGTGTCCTATATATTAGGTTGATGATGTCCCCTTGAGGAGCTCATAAGGTTCATCATGTAAACCCAGCTGGTTGACTTAGTCAACATGATGATAAGGTTGAGTGGTACTACTCGAGAAATTAGATGTTAATTAATTGATGGTCAGTAAATCAATTAATTGACGGACATTTGATATCTTAAACACGGGGAGATGAATGTACAAATAATATATGGAGCCCATATTGATTTATGGGGGTTGGTGAGGTAGTTCAATGATGATCCTCTAGTGGAATGGAACATCATTGATGGATCAAGTTTGTGTGGTTCTGATCCATCGGGTGGCCAAGATCTGACTCCTCCTTATGGTCCCTATCGTAGCCTAATATAATCCTTGTGAAGTCTAGATCCAAGAATGTAAAACAAAACCTAGAACCAACGGTTGGGATTAAATCCCTAGATCCGATGGTTAGGATGAAACCCTAGAACCAACGGTTGGGATTAAATCCCTAGATCCGATGGTTAGGACGAAACCCTAGAATCGACAGTTGGGATTAAATCCCTAGATCCGACGGTTGGGATAAAACCCTAGATCCGACGGTTGGGATGAAACCCTAGATCCGACGGTTGGGATGAAATCCTAGATCCGATGGTTGGGATGAAATCCTAGATCTGACGGTTGGGATAAAACCCTAGATCCGACGGTGGAGATTAAATCCCAAGATCCGATGGTGGAGATTAAAGGAGTCCAAAGCCTAACTCTATAAAAGGAAAGCTTAGGGTTGGGCGTCAAGGAGGATTTGAATTGGAATTAGGGTTTGGCTCTTCTCAAAGTGGGCGCCTAGGGCTTTGGAGCTAGGGTTTTGGGCGGCAACCTTCATCCTTCTAGTTGTTGCCGGCGCCCATCATTCTCCATCAACACTTGGCCGGTGCCCATCCTCAACGCCTCTCTCTTATTTCTTGGCCGGCAGTTCTCCTTCCATTGGTGGCCTGCTTCACTTCCTCCATTCTCCAAGGTGGCCGGGCTTCCTTTGTATTGGTGGCCGACGCTTCATCCATTGCTCGGCCGCTGGTTGCATCAAACTCTAATTGGTGGCCGGTTCTAGAAAGGAAAGGTATTGTTGGTTCTTCTCTTTGTTCGCAGCGGACAAGGAAGGGAAGAACGCGATCTAGAAGGCTTCTACTCGTGGAGGATCTTCGTCCACACGTCGTCCACGAGAAAGATAGGACATACGGTAGAAGATCGTAAGGTATAAAGTTTTATAACTTTATATTCAGATATGAGAATTTTCTTTTAATTGTTGATTATACAATTATGCATATGTATATATTTTGTATAATCATGGACCCCGAAGACAAACACAAAAATCGGCGATCCGTCCGTCGTCTCTTCCACGGCTAACCAACTAGAAGAGTTGTGTTGCTTGAACAACTAGTTTGTTCAAACGACCACTCAAGTTGTTAGCACGATGATGAATTGGTTGTGCTAAGGAAACTCATCCCATCCGGATTAATTCTTTCATTAGTAAAAATTTTAATCCGGGGACATGGGAGCCAATGAGCCTCAGAAGCAACTCCCAACAATATTAAGCAAGCATCTCTAAGGAGATGTGGACCCGGGATGATTGGGTATAAGTCGAAGTGATCGAAGGTGTTTGAATAGCCTATAAAGGATTCACCACTCCTTGCGAAGAGATGTATACCCATGGCCTCTCGTCGGATTGTTACTAAAGTCTTTGGCCAAAGCATTACATGTTTAGAGTAAGGTACTCTTCGATACATGTGCAGTAACTAGAATCCCTAGGACGAGGAAATGATACTTGGGCTAGGTCTGACGTAGTCAGCCTAGTGGGGACTGACACTATAGACCATGTCCTGAAACAAGTGGGTATAAGATGAGTGAAGGGAATGGGGCACGATTCATTCGAGTTGCTGAAGGGTTTCAGAAATAGTTCTGGATCAACCGTTGATCTTTTCGGTTAATTGGGGATCATGATGTACTACTAGGTGCCACTCTTGATCATTCTATAATTAATGGTTAATTATAGACGGCCAACATAAACCGAGAACCTATTTGGTCACACGCACAACGAGCGTAATCCGAAGGATTTAAAACGAGCTTGAGAATGGGATTCTCAGACCGAGAGAAACTAGGTTTTGTTGGACCAAACATGGAGCGAGCATGAAATTGTTTCAGTCGCAATGGAAGTGTGGATGGGCCGTGTCTTATGAAGACATAATGGATTAACCAAAATGGTTTGGTTCTAATCCAATGGAGGAGAATAAACCAAAGGGTTTGGTTTATTTTAAACGAATGAACCAAAAGTTAGTTCGGTTCGTTTTAACTTAAAATAAACCATCATGGTTTGGTTTATTTTAACTTATATTAATGGAGCAGGTTAACGGGCCTTATGGTTATGATCCAATAACCATTAAGAGAATTAGTTCTCTATAAAAGAGGGCTTAAGGTGTTGTTAAGCCCTAATCCAAAATCCTAACCTAGTTTTGGCCGCCCACCTCTCCCTCCTCTCCTTAGTGATTCACGCCAACACCATTGTGCCGCCGCCCAACCCCTTGTGCTGCCGTCCAAATTGTTGCCGGCATCCAAGCTTCGGCCGGTGATCCTCCGGCAACTCTTCGGTGATCTCTTTTGGGTTCGGCATCAAGGTGAGCTTCATCTTTCCTTTTTGGCCGGCCTCTAATCCTCCACCAAAGCTGTCCAGTTTTCTGGACAGCTTATTTCCCTCTCGTCGGAGCATCATTTGGACGACGGTTGGAGCTCCGACAGTGCCTAAATTACCGGGGATTTGATCTCCGGTAATCCTCATAGGTGGAGGACGAAGGATTCGTCAAACGGTTGACGAGTACCTCTCCGGAGAAGCGAGTTTTGAGGACTCGTCTTTAGATCCGAATTTGGATTCGGATCATGATCCTCTCTCGATCACGTCGTCTTCAACACGAGGCTAGTAACTCATACGAAGACGAAGCTTGTGACTTTGTGAAGTCATCCCGAAGATACTCGGTGTGGATACGGATAGAGACGATTCTAGCAAGGATCATTCCGGTTGATGCCGTTCCCGCTACACGTGATACGAAAGGTATACGTAGTTAAATTTCCTTTTATTGCAAAATTTAAATTTACGGTTATGTCTACACATGTTGTACTATGCATGCGTGTGATGTGTATGTTGTAATAAATATAGATTTATTATTTTTATTTCTTCCGCTGTGCACATGTTTGCGAAACATGTTCAAACACACACTTGCCGCGGTGCTGAAAACCCAACAACCCTCATCTGTTTACCGGAGGTATGTGGTTATTTCGGAATATGCTTGAATTAATTTTTGCATTTAAGTACAAAATTTGGGGACCAAATTTTAATAAGTGGGGGAGAATGTAAAATACAACGAAAAAAAAATTGTTGGGTAACTAGGAGAATAATCTATGGAATTTTCCACAAATTTTAAAGAATTTTTCTGGATTTAAAAGGAGATTTCTAAGACTCTCTTTGGTTGAGAAAGTTAAAAGGCTTAACAGGTCTGAAATCTAACCCGTTAAGCTGCCCAAACCCTACCCATTCTTAAAAAAAAAATGATCCACTTCTTCTCCCGTTAACGCACGCAGCTTTCATCCTCGCGAGCGTTTCCCAGCCGCGATAGTTGTTGGTGCAATCGGCCCAGGTCACGATTGACCAGGACTCGAGTTTGACTCGAGTGATGTTTTGATGTTCGACAAAAACATATGACAATGTAATTGTCATAGGGAAGTCCAAGTCTTGAGTACTTGGCATGGAAAGTCCAAGTGGGACACTTGGCATTTGGGAAAGTCCAAGCATGGGTCTTGGCAAGGTAAAGTCCAAGTCTTGAGTACTTGACATGGAAAGTCCAACATGGGTTGGCAAGGAAAGTCCAAGCATGGTCTTGGCATGAGAAGTCGAACATGGGTTGGCAAGGGAAAGTCCAAGTTTGAGTCTTGGCATGAGAAGTCCAAGGGGTTTGATATTGGCTGTGTAAAGTCCAAGCGGGAGTCTTGGCAACATAAGTCCAATGGTTGGCAGCATAAAGTCCAAGCGAAGTCTTGGCGGCGTAAGTCCAATGTGCCTTGGCGGTGTAGACACCGTTAGCATGACATAGCCGATGGAAGCACCTGAATGCTAGCGCAATGGATGAACAAGTCATGGATGACTTGGAGGGATCCGAGAGGCGTGAGGTTGATGGAGGTGGCTAGAAGACTTAGGTCTAGGCTAAGGGTGGTCTAGCAAGTATGGGGGAACCATACTTGGGTTAAAACCTCATGTTTGAGGTGTGCCAGTCGACTGGACCGAGTCAACTAGGGTTTGACTGCGGGTTATGGCCTAGCAGTCGACTGCCAGAGGTGGGCAGTCGACTGATGGCTCGAGCAGTCGACTGGTGCTCGGTATTTCGGGCACAGAATGGAGTCGAGACTCGACTGGTCGAGTGAAGGCTCCATCAGTCGACTGATGGTCATGATCAGTCGACTGATGAAGGTTCCATTGGACTTATCCAGCGTGGATCTAGCCGTTGTCTCACGACAATAGTGGCATCAGTCGACTGATGGTCCCGATCAGTCGACTGATTGACTTTTTCCAGCACAGGTTGAAGCTATATATGGATCTCGTGATGGAGGAAAACAAGCAATTTTCTTGAGCGAAATTGAAGGGGGAAGTTGGTGCTTTCCAGTCCTTCAAAGCTAGTTCAAGGCAATCAAAGATCAAGCAATCCAAAGCTCTTGTAAAGTGTTTTTCCTTTACTTGCATTTGTATTTCATATTGTATTTGCTTGTATTTACTTGTTTATTGTTGTAAATATTTGTATGAGGTTTCTCTGCCTCCGACTTGTTGTCGAGAAGGAGTTTATTGATTAGTGGTGTTTGTGGCATCGCTAGGGTTCGTACGAACCCGATCCGTGGAGTAGGAACCGTGTGGTTCCGAACCACGTTATATCATTGTGTTAGCGTGTTGTGTATTTCGTTATCGTTATTACTTTTCTATTTCCGCTGCGCTAACGAAATTGTAGAGACGAACAAACGCGAAAGAATTCCATTGACGCTATTCATCCCCCCCTCTAGCCATTCAAATGATCCCTAACAAGTGGTATCAGAGCCCGGGGCTCTTCTACGGACTAACCGCCGGGAGTTAAGACATAAGGCTAGAGGGTGAAGATGGAATTCCAAGACAAGCTTGGATGGGATATCAATACTCCACCTCCATATGATCCAGAAGATTTTCCGGCGTGGACAGCAAGAATGGAAATATTCTTGATGATGAACATAGAGGATTGGTTCATCCTCGTTGAAGGCCTTGAACCCCCTAGGGATAAGAAGGGGAATATCCTAAAATTGAAAAAGTGGACCCAAGAGCAACGCCAAAAGCTCAAGACCGAAGTTAAGGTAACGAAACTTTTGGAAGATTTAATCCCTAATGATGTTTTGTGCAAGCTAGGGGATTACATGTATGCCAAGGAGTTATGGAGAAAATTGGCAAGACTCCATGAGGAGAGTTCATCCTCAAGTGAAAGTGAGGAATCGGAAGTTGAGATGGAGTCAACTTCCGAATCGAAGAAAGAAGAAGTAGAAGAGGTGGAAGAAGCATCTACTTCTAGGCTTGAGGAGGAGAGACCATCCTCTACACCGAAGCAACCTCAAGAAGAGCCTTCAACATCCGATCAAGATGAGGAAGCACAAAATTCAACTCTGGCACCTACCACCACCCTAGGTAACTCAAACACTTTATTTTCAAATAAAAATCATATAATGTGCTTTGAGTGTAGGGAATTTGGGCATTATAAGTGTAAATGCCCAAAGAAGGTCAAGAAAGCTCCTCCGGCTCCTAAAAGTCAACAAAAGTCAACGGACGCCGGTTCCCCAAGTATCAAGAGCAAGGAGCACATCGTATACTTCAAATGCAATGCAAAAGGACATTATAGGAATCAATGTCCTAGGGGGAAGAAGAATACCCAAGAGGGAGCTACACATGTAGGGGGAGCTTCCAAAGCTAACCCTAAGGTATATTTTAATAATGCATCCTCTTTAGTTAATAGGCAAAAGTATGCTAAGGGTTTCAATTCTCTTGCTATTTATCATAAAGAGCATGCTAGAAATAACAAACATATTTGTTTAGGAGCTAAGAAGGTTCACCTTAGGAATAAGGAGAAATTTGGGACTAATGTCCCTAAAAATATCTTACCTAGGGAATCAATTAGGAAAATAGGAGAACATCTAGGCCTTAACCCTAAATGGACTAGGCATATGCCTAGGAAGTCCAATGCCCATGTTTTAAATCAAAATTATAAAATTGGGCAATTAGAATTAGAGAACAAAGCCTTGAGGTCAAGGCTTGAGAAACTTAAAAAGACCCTAAATAAGATACAAAATCAATCTAAAGGGTCTAATGGTCAAACTCCTAGGTCAAGAAGTCAAAGTCAACATCTAGGACCTAAGAGTCAAAAGTCAACCAAGGACAAGAATGGTTTGGGTCACAAACCTAAAAGTCCACAGATTTATCATAGTGTTCCATTTGACTATGGAACACTAACTAGGTCTAGGAAGACCAAGGTCAATAGGGAAGTCATCCCTAGAGTTGACCAAGGTTTGTGCCTAGTGGCTAGGGTTTCTATGAAACCTAGGGTGGCCACTAAGAAGTGTTAGGGCAATCTCTTGCCGTGATATGGTTTTGATGGTGTGGCAAAGGGTTTAAGTTAGTTTGATATGTTGATGTGATATGTGCGTTGAAGTCGTGCAGGACTTAGTAATTCGCACATGGAGCCGTGGCGAGTTTCACATCTCATGACTCGTGCCTTGAGTCGGTGAAGGATAGCTTTGCGGAAGCCGTGCGCTTGGAGCATCCGAGGGACCGCCGGACGAGAAGCTTGGAGTGAAGCCGGAGGAAGTAGACTTCGAGGCAAGAGACGCGAAGGAGCATTGCAGAGCCGTGCGCCTGATGCTGCCGAGGGACGTGGCCGAGAACGAAGAGAACTTCGAAGGCGAGGGACTCCGAGAAATGAGAGTGAGCGATTGTAACCCGGGGAAGGGTAGCTCTTAGGTGAAACTTGGCCATTTGGCCAAGTGTTGGATGGGTTTTTCGACACCCGACCGCATGTCATGGCGGGCCGATCGCTTCAGTCGAGTAAGTTCGACCGTATACGATCGATCGGATTAGCGGGCCGCGAATGACTACATACGGGCCGATCGAAGATTATCACGACCGCCAAGGCGCAATGACCGTCAATGGGTTTCGCCATATCGCTCGAGCCGATCGGGCCGATTACGGAGGCGATGATCGATGAGGTCCATCACCGACCGCTAAGAGTTCCGCTGACTACAACGGCCGATCCGACGTGTTCGGAGGCCGCTAGGACGGGCAATGACCGCCAAGGGCGGCAATGATCGATGGCGGCAAACGGGAAGAAGTTAGCCCTCTCTATAAAAAGAGAGGGTGTGAGCCTTTGAGAGGCTAATGCTCATACTCCAAACAATCTTCCTAGTGCCCCACAAGCTCTAAACTCTTCTTACTTGTCTTTACTTCAATCCTATTGTAAGAAGAGTGATCTTGGTTGTAAAGGTTACCTCCACCTAGCTTTGTGCAAAGGAGAGACCGATAGTGATTGGTTTTGGCGGAGTGATTCACCGTGGACGAATCGGACCGTGGATTAGCGGCGTAGCCGTGAACCACGTTATATCTCGGTGTTTGTATTGCTTGTTTATATTTTGCTTGTCTTTACTTATAGTTGTATATTCCGCTTGCGCTAACATTTTGTAGACGAGCAATTTACGACGTCCAACGTACGAGGGCTATTCACCCCCCTCTAGCCGGCCATATCGATCCCCTACAAGTGGTATCAGAGCCGAGGTTGCTTGTCACCGGACTAACCGCCGCAACAAGCCCTACATCAAAAATGGTCGGCTCCAACATCCATCCTCCGAAGTTTGAAGGAGAATTCGCTTGGTGGAAGAAGCGAATGGAGGTATTTTTCGAAACGGATTTTGATATAATGATTACAATGGAATCCGGTTTCGTTTTGCCTAGGGATGAAGAAGGGAAGCCAATAGAGAAATCTAGGTGGACCAAGAGGCAAAGAGAGGAGCACCTTGCAAACTCCAAAGCCAAGCACCATCTCTACAATGTGTTGGATCGAAAGTGTCGCTAGAGGGGGGGGGGTGAATAGCGATATGGTGTCGTTAAAAAAAACTTTTGCAATAAGTAAAAAGCAAGTAGAGAGTGCACAGCGGAAATATAAAGTAGACAAGATATTTTTACGTGGTTCACAATCTTTCGATTGCTAATCCACGGCCCTAGTGATCCTTGATCACGTACGGAGGGCAATTCACTAAAACCACTCCTCCTCGTTGGAAGTAGGAGCAACGATCACAAAAAGAAATCAAGGCAAAAGGGACACTCCCCCTTTCCTTGTTACGATTAAAGCACAAAGACAATTTAAAGAAGTAGAACTTAAATAAATATACCGACAACTCTTATAAGTAGAAGATGTAGCTGTTGTCGCACTTGTCGTAGCAAATGTGAGTAGTAGTAGCGGCGTTATGACGGCGTGTTGAGAGCTCTTGATTTCTTATATTTTTTGCTTGGCGTGAACATGTCTATTTATGGATATTGATCTATGAATTTAGACATAGGTAGTGTCCAAGGTGAGGTTCTTATCCCCAAAGACTTGATCATCCACATCCTTTGCGCCAACTCAAGGATGAGGTGTTTCATCCAACCACCTTGTGCCACAACTCAAGGATGAGGTGCTCATCCAACCACCTTGTGCCACCTCAAGGAGGCCTTCACGCCAACTTGTTGGAGCCATCCAACTTGTGCCACATCATGGGAGCCAACCATCTTGTGCCAACTCTCCTCATTTTGGGCGTCAAGCTTGATGGTGGTTTGCCAACCATCTTGTGCCAACTCACCTCATTTTGGGCGTCCAACTTGATGATGGTTTGGATGTCCACCTTGATGCCACATCACCTAATTTTGGGGGTCCAAGCTTGGTGATGGTTTGGATGTCCACCTTGATGCCACATCACCCTTTGTACCAAAACACGAGTCAAGTCCAAATTCACCCCCTTGAAATTCGAGCTCTTCTCGAGGCTGGAACTAGACCAGAGGTGTAGTAGACGTCGTCAAAGGGTTTTGACAGCAAGTTAGCTTAAAATATAAAGTACGATGGTTCTAACCAGATTCTCGACCTAGACCTTCCATTGGAGGTATTGGGTCGGATCTACGCTTAACGTCCTTGCTTCGCTTTCACATGAGCTTACCTTGTAGCCTCGCTTCCGGTCTTCACCCGAGTACCTCGGCTTCCTCCGAAATCCTCGGGCGTTCGACCACCCTGCCCCACCGGTGTCGCAGACCTTCCGCTCAACTTTAGCATTTCTGCACACTTAATTGAGCTCGTAAGATAACAAATATACTCTTAACTATTGAGCCTTTTGCCATAATCAAAATACCGGTTCGACTTTGGTGCCCACTGCACCAACAATCTCCCCCTTTTTGAATCATGGCAAACCGACACAAAAGTTAAGGAAAAATTAAGCTAGCATAATGATTAAGCATGAATGAGCTAGCATAAAGATTAAATATGAATGAGCTAGCATAATGATTAAATATGAATGAGAAATATTATTGTTTCAAGTTCTCCTTTGAGGTAACCTCCCTTGACCAAGGTGAGTTCTTGAAAATAATTTTACTCCCCTTAATAGTTGCTTAAGTAATCGGAATTACTTAATATAAAAGGTAATAATTTTGTTTACTTTCTTCCCTTTAATTTTGGTTAATTTTGGTTACTGTTGTGACTATCTCCCCCATTGGCCGTAACTCAAAAAGTGTTTAAATATATATTAGGGTTTGTAACTCCAACCCAGCGCCCAATATATATATATAGATATATATATATATATATATATATATATATATATATATATATATATATATATATATATATATATATATATATATTTTTTAAAAATAATAATAAGCTTGAAAATATGTTCATCTAAAATGTACAACTCCGGTTGGACTTGATTGATATAGAATGATCAATAAGTCTTGAAGGAGTTGATTAATTTTAAATAATTATACTCCATGGTTCATGTCGATGCACTGAATCTACATCTGGAACTGTGAGTAAGGTCCTAACATCTCACGCCCGTCTACGTGGCTAAGTACACAAACACATTAGTCCTATGTGTTGTGAGATGTGTTGGCTCCTTAAATCTATAGGTATATGATTTCTAAGGTAAGACTTAGGCTAATTTCATAAAAAGAAGCAAAAATAGAGTACATATATAGAGAAATTTAAATCCTACTCTATTACGCACATACCTAACTTTCGTCTTAATAAACTAAATTCGGCTTCGGGTAGTGGTTTGGTGAAGATGTCCGCTAGGTTTGATTTGGACTCAACATACTCTAGTTGTATAGTTCCATTAGTTACATGTTCCCTAATGAAGTGGTGTTTAACTTCTATATGTTTTGTCCTAGAATGACATATTGGATTTTTAGTTAAGTTAATTGAACTGATGTTATCTATGTAGGTTTTAATGTTGTTAAAGATTAAGCTAAAGTCTTGGAGAGTGTGCTTCATCCACAGGAGCTGAGAGACACACTCACCCATCGCAACGTATTCGGCTTCGGTGGTAGATAAGGCAACGCAATGCTGCTTCCTACTGCACCAACTCACTAGACTCGAGCCGAGGATTTGACAACAACCACTCGTGCTCTTTCTATCGAGTTTACTACCGGCATAGTCGGAGTCGGAGTAGCCGATTAGATTAAACTCGGTAGATCTAGGGTACCAAATACCTACGTTTAGCGTTCCCTTTAGATATCTAAGGATACGCTTGACTAGGGTTAGGTGAGACTCCTTGGCACAGGTTTGTAACCTTGCGCACATACTTACCGCGAATAAAATGTCGGGTCGGCTCGCGGTTAAGTATAGGAGACTTCCTATTGCGCTCCTATAGTATTTTAGGTCAACGGGTTTTCCTTCTACATCTTCGTTTATATTAACATTAGTTGCTATAGGTGTATTAATTATTTTAGCATCTTGCATTCCAAATCGATTTATTAAGTCCTTAGTATATTTTTGTTGATGTAAATATATTCCATCTTTAGTTTGTTTAATTTGTAAACCTAAGAAGAAACTTAACTCTCCTACTAAATTCATTTCAAATTCACTTTCCATAAGTGAGATGAATTCGTTTAGCAGAATCGAGTTGGTAGTTCCAAAAATTATATCATCTACATAGATTTGGGCTATAAAGATTTCTTTTCCTACGGTTTTAACGAATAAGGTTGGGTCGACTAAACCTTGGTTGAATCCTTTGGACTTAAGATAGATCGAAGCCTTTCGCATTCAAGCTCTGGGGCTTGTTTGAGTCCATATAGGGCTTTCTTAAGTCTAAGGACATGGTCGTTTATCTAGATTTTCAATCCGGAGGTTGACGTAAACTTCTTCCTTAATGTATCCATTCAAAAATGCTGACTTGACATCCATTTGAAACAATTTTAAAACCTCGATGTGCAGCATATGCTAACAACATTCGGATGGACTCTAGTCTGCTACGGGGCGAGGTCTCATCGTAATCTAAACCTTCGACTTGACTAAACCCTTTGCGACTAACCTAGCTTTATTTCTAACTACTTCACCTTTATCATCAAGTTTATTTCAAATACCCACCTTGTTCCAATAATTGATTTTTCTTTAGGTGGTGGTACTAATTCTGACTTCATTTCTAGTGAATTGAGCTAGCTCTTCTTGCATAGCAATAATCCAAATGGGATCAAGAAGTGCTTGTTCAATAGTTTTGGGTTCGATTTTGGAAATTAACGAGATTTGACTAAGGTTTCGCATGAAGCTCTAGTTCGAACCCCTAAATTTGGATCACCTATAACTTGATTGATAGGATGACTTGGTTAGGGTCATCTATCACTTGGTCGATAGGATGACTTGGGTTAGGACGAGATTCAAGTTCAAGATCGAGTCGGGTTTGCTATAAGTTGATTTGCTAGTTGGTTTTGTTAAGGATTGAACGGGTTCGTGTCCTTCGTCCGAAAACTATATTAATGGTTTCTTCGACTCTAAGAGTGTCGTGATTGTATTCCCTATAAGCTCCATCGTGGTTGAGTATCCTAGAAAGGTTCCAGTAGAGGTTTTGGATTTGAATTTCCCTAGGTAATCCTTAGTGTTTAAGATATGTACCTTGCATCCAAATACCCTAAAGTATTTGATGTTCGGTATTTTATCGTGATAAATCTCGTACGAGGACTTTTGGTGCCTCTTTACCATAAGGATCCTATTTTGGACATAGCAAGCCGTACTAACGGCCTCGCCCAAAATCTATCTCCGGGTAGGTTATACTCGCTTAACATTGTCCTAGCGGCTTCTTGTAGGGTTCTATTTTTCCGTTCGACTAACCCATTTTGTTGTGGGGTTCTAGGACATGAAAACTCATGGTGGTATCCGTTTAGGTTACAGAAATCTGTAAACCTGTGGTTTTCGAATTCACCACCATGATCGCTTCTAAGTCTTTTAATCTTAAGGTTCTTTTGATTTTCGATTAACCTACAAAGATTGATTAGTTGGTCTAGAGTATCATTTTTATGTTTGATAAACCTAACCCAAGTAAATCTAGAATAGTCGTCAATTATGACTACAAAATTGACTACCATTGAGTGACTTAGCTCCATGTGAATCAAATAGATCCATGTGTAGGAGCTCAAGAACACTTTTGGTTCGTTCTTGATTAGTTAATTGATGTTGTGTCCTAGATTGTTTACCTTGTTGACAAGCATTACATATTTTATTATCCAAGTTGTTTAGTTTAGGCAACCACACTGACTCATCTTGTGGACGAGTCTTAGTGTCCGAGTCTCTGCCATAACCAAGATTCCTCTTGCTGTGTCATAAGACACTTGGTTGAGGAGTTGGGTAAATTTATTGTGTAGATGTTGCTATTCCTAGTTCCTTTAAGTATTATTTTAGATGTTGCATTTATCTTGATTACGCATTCATTTTCTAGAAATATGACCTTATAATTGTTATCACACAATTGGCTTACACTAAGTAAATTATATTGAAAGTTTTCTACTAATAAGACATTTTGAATTGTAAAGTTAGAGTTGAGCTCAATATCACCTGATCCGATGATTTTGAGCTTGCCGCTTATTTCAAGGCTACCGATCCTTGTCGCTTGAATCGAACTTCAAAATTTGAGTTGATCCGGTCATGTATCGAGTAACCACTGTCCAACATCCATTGATCCTACATATAAGGTAGTTGGATCGGATATTGGAATTACTAAAGGGTTGTTTGTAAGTTTTTAAACCTAAATCATCTCACCAATATCTACATGATCAAAACATGTTATTCCTATGTGTTATTGTGAGATGACTTTCAATTTTACTTGATTAATTTTAATGAATTTAAATTAACCAACATTAGGTTAGATTCGGATTTAGTCTAAGCTCATCAAGTAATCTTTTCAAGAGATTAGCTTCTGTGTCGTGGCGAGGCACAGAGGCCTTCTTTGATCGGAACAACGACCACTTCCTTAGACAAAGCTAATTTCAAGAAATTGATAACTCGACTTACTTGAGACTACATCTTGGTCTAACTAGTTATTTTTGAAAAGAGGCTCCCCGAGGCTCAATCTTTTCGTAGGATTTTAGTTGATTATGAGTCCTATCTAACCATTCTAAAAATAAAGGAAAAACTAAGCATGCAATTTCTAAGACTTAACAAAAATACATTTTGTATTGGCTCCCCCTCGACCATTGAATCGAGTGGGTCTATTCACATAGTGAATTTGGTCCTTGGGAACCCAATACATGTTAGATCCTAAAGTTGAAATCAAAGTGATCTTAGGGACCCATGCTTGGACATTTTTCTTATGTTGGTTTACTATAGACATATATGACTTATTGGTTGTATTTGAGTTAAACCGAGTCCGCCTTGTTGTACACGGCCCTTTGTGATCCAAGTAAGAGGTCAAGTCCCTTGATCCCAAAGTGAACCTTTCCAACGTAGCCTAAGGTCTTCGACTTGTGTTTTCAAAAGCGAGTTCTCAACTTCAAGCTTTTCAACTTGAGTTGAGTCCTCCTCTTGAATACGAGTAGTCGAAGAGGTTAGGAGACCTCATGTTTGAGGAGGTTAACCTCCTCAATTAGGGTCTCGACCTTGGACTCGGACTTAGCTAGTTTCTTATTTAAAAATTTAATTGCACCATACAAAGTATTAAGTAACGACCGACTTACCCTTAATGATTCTTTTGAACCGGATACAGATCCGTGGCTTGTCTTGAATGGAAGCTCATCATCGGATTCGACTCGGACTCTTCTTCTTCGAGTCGCAGTCTGCTGTCGGCTTGGCCATTAGAGCTTGGATATCGCCTTCTTCCTCCGATAACTCCTCCCAAGTAGCGCTTAGCGCTTTCTTGGTCTTTGATGCGTTATTCTTTAGCTTTGGGCACTCTGACTTGATGTGACCGAACTCGCTGCACTCATAGCATCTAAAATTAGAAGTATTTGAATTAGGTTTAGGCTTACCTTGAGTTGTTGGTCGTTTCGCCTCTTGATCATCTTCCTAACTAGATTGACTAGTTCGGATTCTATTTCGAGTCTACTTCCGATTCGACTCGCCTTCTTCCTTCGGGGTGGCTTGCGGGCTTCTTCTTCTTGGAACCTCGCAACTAACGCAATACTCTTCTCGGCACCGACCACGTTAGTTTTCTCATGTAATTCAAGTTCAAACAATTCGCCTAACCTAATTTTAGAAAGGTCCTTGGAGACCTTGTAGGCATCGACCATGGATGCCCACAAGGTGGTCCTAGGAAACGAAAGTTAAGAGAATACCGATAAGGTCGCGATTCTCGACCTTTGTCCGATGGCATGGAGTTGGTTGACGATGTCTTGGATACGAGCATGTAGTTGAGTTGCGGTCTCGCTTTTCCTGCATTTTCAAGTTATACAATTTATTTAAAAGTAAATCTCTTCGTGTCGCGGTGCCTTCGTAGTTCCACTAGCTTGGTCCATAAGTCCTTTGCACTAATGAAGGGCCGACGCGGTTGAGCTCTTCCTTGACAACCCACATTGCAAGATTTGAGTTGCCTTGGCATCGGCTTCTACTTGTTTTTCATGGAATTTGACCATTGATCGTAACCCAAAGATTCACCATCTTCATTAATAGGAAGTGTGAAACCGGTTTGGATTACGATCCACATCTCGATTTGGGTTTTAAGAAAGCATTCCATCCGACCCTTCCAATAACGAAAGTCATTACCGTTGTAAAACGGGGTCAAGCTGTACTAAACCCTTCGAGATGGGCCATTTAAAAACAAGAAGAAGAACGATTTAAAAGAATCTTGCAAAACACACACGAAAGAATATTCCAAGACTTTCGCCTTGGATTAGTAGTGAAGTAAAAAATATATATAAAATGTAACTTGCAAAAGAAATAAACAATCAAATGCGAATGTCGCTGAAGTTCCGAGGACAACCTTACTCGATCTAACCCAAGGACAACCTTATCCGATCCTAAAGCCTCTAATGCAATTCTATATGTAGGAGAAGATAAGCAAGTGAAATAATTATACGAAAACAGAAATAAATAAATAAAAAATCTGTGAAAAAAAGAAAAACAAAGCTAGATTGGTGGTTTCACCGAATCTTAGCGCCCCCGGCTCTGATACCAATTGTTGGATCGAAAGTGTCGCTAGAGGGGGGGGTGAATAGCGATACGGTGTCGTTAAAAACTTTTGCAATAAGTAAAAAGCAAGTAGAGACTGCACAGCGGAAATATAAAGTAGACAAGATATTTTTACGTGGTTCACAATCTTTCGATTGCTAATCCACGGCCCTAGTGATCCTTGATCACGTACGGAGGGCAATTCACTAAAACCACTCCTCCTCGTTGGAAGTAGGAGCAACGACACAAAAGAAATCAAGGCAAAGGGACACTCCCCTTTCCTTGTTACGATTAAAGCACAAAGACAATTTAAAGAAGTAGAACTTAAATAAATATACCCAACTCTTATAAGTAGAAGGTTGTCGTGGCCAGACTTCGTCGTAGCAAATGTGAGTAGTAGTAGCGCTACTGACGGGCGTGTTGAGAGCTCTTGAATTTCTTATATTTTTGCTTGGCTTGAACATGTCTATTTATGGATATTGATCTATGAATTTAGACATAGGTAGTGTCCAAGGTGAGGTTCTTATCCCCCAAGACTTGTTCATCCACATCCTTTGCGCCAACTCAAGGATGAGGTGTTTCATCCAACCACCTTGTGCCACAACTCAAGGATGAGGTGCTCATCCAACCACCTTGTGCCACCTCAAGGAGGCCTTCACGCCAACTTGTTGGAGCCATCCAACTTGTGCCACATCATGGGAGCCAACCATCTTGTGCCAACTCTCCTCATTTTGGGCGTCCAAGCTTGATGGTGGTTTGCCAACCATCTTGTGCCAACTCACCTCATTTTGGGCGGCCCAACTTGATGATGGTTTGGATGTCCACCTTGATGCCACATCACCTAATTTTGGGGGTCCAAGCTTGGTGATGGTTTGGATGTCCACCTTGATGCCACATCACCCTTTGTACCAAAACACGAGTCAAGTCCAAATTCACCCCCTTGAAATTCGAGCTCTTCTCGAGGCTGGAACTAGACCAGCAGTTGACTGTAGTAGACGACTGGTCAAAGGGTTTTGGACTGCAGTACAAGTTAGCTTAAAATATAAAGTACGATGGTTCTAACCAACTGATCTCGACCTAGACCTTCCATTGGAGGTATTGGGTCGGATCTACGCTTAACGTCCTTGCTTCGCTTTCACACGAGCTTACCTTGTAGCCTCGCTTCCGGTCTTCACCCGAGTACCTCGGCTTCCTCCGAAATCCCTCTGGCGTTGCCCGACCACCTCGGTTCCCACTGGGTGTCGCAGACCTTCCGCTCAACTTTAGCATTTCTGCACACTTAATTGAGCTCGTAAGATAACAAATATACCCTTAACTATTGAGCCTTTTGCCATAATCAAAATACCGGTTCGACTTTGGTGCCCACTGCACCAACACAATGTGCTCCCTCAACAAGAGATCAACCGAATAGGAGAATGCCTAAGCGCCAAGGAGATGTGGGAGAAGCTAATTGAGCTTCATGAAGGCACATCCGAGGCAAAGCTAGCAAGGAGAGATCTCCTCCGCTCCCAACTATCCAACATCAAATTAGAAAAGGGAGAAAAGGTAATTTCACTACACTCTAGGTTCAAAGAAATTTTAATTGGGCTAACAAGTGTAGGTGAGAAGCTATCAAACCGGGATATGGTAATGAAGGCCATAGATGCCTTTCCCCGGTCCTCAAAGTGGAGCTCCATGGTGGACTCATTCTATATCTCAAAGAATTTAGAAGTGAGCACCTTGGAGGAGTTCTTCTCAACAATGGAACTCCACGAAACTAGGCTTGAGGGAATACAAGAGGAGCCTAAAATTCAACCCTCAAGAGGAGTAGCATTATTGGCAAGTAAGGGGAAGAAGAAGATGGAAATCCCCTCCTCCTGATGACATCTTCCTCCTCCTCCATGGATAGCACCGAAGAAGCCTATATGGTAAGGAGGGTAAGACGTGCATTTAAGAATTTTAGATTTGATAAATCTAATGATAGGATGAGAAGACCAAGGGGGA
The DNA here is from genome assembly GCA_025175895.1 of Wurfbainia villosa. Lineage (NCBI taxonomy): Eukaryota > Viridiplantae > Streptophyta > Magnoliopsida > Zingiberales > Zingiberaceae > Wurfbainia > Wurfbainia villosa. The sequence goes on from CM045996.1 coordinate 99,977,195, forward strand.
AGGTTATATGCTATAATTGCCAAGGAGAAGGGCACATAAGGGACAATTGTCCCCTCCTAAACAAAAGCAAAGAAGAGAAGAAAAAGAAAGAAGAGAAGATGAAGAAGAAGAAGGGGAGCAAGAGAAAGGAAGAAGAGAAGAAAACAAAGGAGAAGGGAAAGGCTAAGGCTCTCAAGGCAAGGACTTGGGATGACCCATCCTCATCCTCCTCATCATCATCGGATGAGGAGAATGCCTTTGTCACCAATTTGGCCTTGATGGCCTTTGATGACTTGGATTGCTCTTCATCCGAAAATGAAGAATCAAGCTCAAATGGGGAGAGCTCAAATGAAGGGGGAGCTTCCACATCCTCATCATCCGAAGAAGAAGAGGACATGGAAACTATGGTAACCAATCTCTCACCTAGTAAAATAGTTTCTATGATTTCTAGCTTAACTAAGGATTTATTTAGGGCAAAGAAGAAAAATAAATGCATGCTTGAACAAATTAAGGAATTAGAACAAAAATTAGAAAAGGCATGCTTAAATGATAATATTTCTTCTAGCTTAGATGATGCATGCTCACATGATTATATGCCTTTGGATGTTAGTGATGCATGTATAAATGAAAATAGGGCTTTAAGGGAAAAGGTAGATTATTTAACCAAAGCCCTAGAGAAATTCACTATTGGCTCCAACACATTAAATATGATCTTAGGGAGCCAAAGAGCTAGTTTCAACAAGAAAGGCCTAGGATACAAAGAAAAGAAAAATGAAAAAGCCTACAAATGTCTTATAGCTAGGGGACAAGATAAAAAGAAAGTAATTGCTAGGAAATGGATCCCCAAGGAGTATTTAGTGAACCCAATAGGAAAGAATCTATTTTGGGTTCCAAAATCCATCCTTAAGGGTTAGAATAACCCCTAGGGTAGTCAACCATATGAACTTGACCTATATCATAATTTGGTTGACTTAGGATGACGGACAACATTTTTTTAGATAGTGTTGGGTGATGATAACGCATCTATAAATAGATAATAATGCTTAAATCATGATGATTGATGTAATTCTATGTATGTTTTAAATCATGATTTATGATTTTGATATTTGGCATGTTATCATGAGAAATAGGTTTAATCATGCTTTAGGTGATAATTTGTTATTATCATATAATACCTAATGCATGACTATTATTTGATGAATACATGAGTTTCATGATCATAATTGATCATATATGTCATTATGATCATGTAGGATTGTTAGGTTGATACTTAACCATGATAGAATTGCATGAATATATTGGTTAAGTATATACAAATACCCCCTAGGATGCATCTCACACTCACTATAGACTAACTTGATTGCAAACTTAGCATGGGTGAGATATTAGGATGATACAAATGTCCACTAATGCCTATGGCATTTGGATGGTCATTTAAAGTATCAAAATAGCAATAATAGACCAATCATGGGGAAGGCTTATGTTTAATTCATAGACATATTGCCCAAAGATCATGGTTGGATATTTCATATGTTTTCAAAACAATTTATTACTTTAAAATACATGTATTCATGTTTTTGAAACAATTGGGATGCAAAACTAGGTGTTAAAATTTGATACTAGAATGATCAAAAACCTAGTAGTTTTTGTAAGCTAGATTTTGGCAAAAACGTGAAAAATATAATGATTTTTCATGAAAACTATTTTTTTCCTGATAGATATACTTAAAAGAAAGATGTTCCCCAAATTTCATGATTTTTCAATTTTGGAATTTTTAATGCATTTCTGAAATTCGGTCTCAAAATCAAAATTCGATTCCAAACTTACCGACCATAATCGATCCGCATCTCAGAATGACCGCGGCCGAAATCAGATCGGCCGGATGGCCTTTGTAAAATTTCAAATATCGCGAAACGGCTGAACAATTCCCAATTTTTAAATCAACTTGTCAGGTATTTTTCCTTCTATTAGACTTGATGCCATGACAAATGTTTCTAACTTAGTGGAAAATATTTGATGGTGTCAAAGGGGGAGAAATGAATATGTTTAAGTTAATTTATGAAATATAGGGGAGTAAATTTATATAGGGAGAATTACATAGAGAGTTTACATGGATTAAGAGGGAATTGCATGTCATGTTATATCATGTTTATCTTTACATGCTTTCTTCGACTTTAAAATTTATATCAAATGTTTTTACCTAACTTAACGGATTGCCACACATCAAAAGGGGGAGATTGTTAGGCAAATCTCTGCCGTAATATGGTTTCTTGATGGTGTGGCAAAAGGGTCGGTTAGTTTGATATGTTGAATTTGATATGCGCTGAAGTCGCAGCAGACTTAGTAATTCGTTATTACGGAGCTACGATGGGGCGAGTTTCACATCCTATCACTCCATGCCTTGAGTCGTGAAGCATGGCTTATGGCCGTAGCGCTGAGCATCCGAGGGACCAAATGATTTGAGAAGCTTGGCGTGGGTTTATGAGGAAGTAGACTTCGAGGCAAGAGACGCCGGCGAGCATTGCGCAGAGCCGCGGCGCCCCAAGGTCGCCGAGGACGGGCCGAACGCAAGAGAACTCAAGGCGCAGGTGGACTCGTAGGGATGATGAGTGAGCGACGTGAACTCCGAAGGTAGTCTAGGCAAATCTCAATATTCGGCCAAGTGCTCACGAGTTTTCGACACTGAGCCGACGCTGCCATGTTCATGGCAAATATGAGCACCCAGTCGTAAGCAGGTTGATCACCGGTAATAAATACTCCACCGTTGGTACAGTCCACCGCACAACACACGGATCGGGCAATGATCGATGAACAAGCGTATCGCCGACCGCTATGACTCGCAATGATCACGATAAACTATGCATGGGCAAAGTAATGGAGTCGACCCAGGACTCGGTTATAACGCTGATTTACACCACGATGCAGCTCGGGTGCCATCAGATCCAACCGAATGCCAGCATCATCGATGAGGTATCCAATGTGGAAAAGCGCTACTGCTATTGGGCAACGCCTAAGAGACTCAGCCGACCGATGGGTGTCAATGTATCACCGCTTCGATCCCGTGTCAACGGAAAGAAACCTCTTCCTCTATAAAGTGGAAGGGCTCGGATCGAGGCTAATGCTATACCTACGACACTACTCCAAAGTTCCTCTAAAACGATTTCAAGTCCTCTTACCCTAGCTTGTTTTCTTCATATCCATTCAGTAAGAGAGTGTTGTTGTTGCAAACCGGACACGCATCCTTCGCACTCCAGCTGAGGTGCAAAAGGAGAGATCCAATACCCGGATTGGTTATGAAGGAGGATTCACCGTGACTGATCGGATCATGTGGATTAGCCGTCGCCTCATGGAACCACATTACGATATCTCCGTGGAGTTGCATTAGCATTTGTATTTTCGTTCTATTTGCTTTGTCTTATTGTTGGTATTGGTCACTATAGGCGCTTAACGCCAGCTTTAAGGACGAGCAAAAAGAACGACTCACCTTATCGCCCAACGAACCTTTAGGGGATTCACCCCTCGCTGAGGTTCTACCAATCGATTTCCAACAAGGACCCGCAGAAACATGTCTTGACGCTGCAGCACATTGTCAAAGGCACTGCTTTAGCCTGTCAGGCGCCAATTGAACTCATGGAGGGGCGGTAACAACTCCAAGGGGCTACGGGCGCTACTTGGATTAGGAGGATTTCAATTAATCGGCTTTTAGGGCTCTATTTTATAGAGAACTAATTTTCTTAAGTGGTTATCGATCACAAGTATCCATTGTAGCCCGTAACCCGCTCATCCATTAACTGGATAAGTTAAAATAAACCAAACCATGATGGTTTATTTTAAGTTAAAACGATTTTCTTAACCAACCTTATTTGGTTCTGATTCGCTTAATATAAACCAAACCCTTGTACGCGTTTATTCTCATCCATTGATTAGAACCAAACCATTTCGTCCATCCATTACATGTGGTGTTCCTTCATAAGACACGGCCCATCCACACCTAATCCGCATGATCAAATAATTTCATGCTCAGCTTTATGTTTGGTCCAACCAAACATAGTTTTTCTCCTGGTCCGAGACCATCTCATCTCGTGCTCGCTTTAAATCCTTCGATTACACTCGCCGTCTGTGACCAAACAAAGATTGTAGACAAGCAACGCTTATGGTTGGCCAGCTCATCAGATGATCAATCCATTCAATTATGTAATCGATCATGAGTGGCACTCAGTAGTACATCATGATCCCCAATTAACCGGAAGATCAACCGCTGATCCAAATCATTTCCTACCGACTAACCCTTCCGGAAGCAGCTCAATGAATCGAGGCCCCATTCCTTCACTCATCTTATACCCACTCTGGTTCAGACATGGTCTATAGTGTCGTCTCCCACTAGGGTCGTACTTACGTCACACCCAGCCTGGGCATTCATCTGCCCTATTGGACTTCTAGTTACTCCACATGTACTCTAAGAGCACCTTACTCTAAACATGTAATGTTTTCTGCCAAAGACTTATAGTAACAACTGGCGGACGAGAGGAGGCCATGGGTATACATCTCCTCATAGCGAGTGGATGAATCCTTTTATAGGCTATTCGGGAAACACCTTTCAAGATCACTCACTTATACCTAATCATCTCCCGGTCCACATCTCCTTATGTAGATGTTTGTCTTAAGATGTCAAAGCATAAGTCTCCATGATCAAGATGACTTGAATACCGCAAGTCAAAGGAACATCGCACTTAAGCCACAAGAAGAACTTCATTGACATATCTATATATGCAGAGAACCATATGAAGTCTTACTACCGGGTCACTCCAATGAACTAGTTACCATAACTAGCATCCACGATTAACTCCGACATCACTATGTCTCCACCAAAGGAGAATCACCGCTTGGATACACCAAGGAGTATACCTCATAGTCTCATGTAATCGATGGTGTCCAAATCCATCAATTCATCGACTAGGATAATTCCGATACATCACAATTACACATGTAGAGATACTCACTAGTTGTGATCCAATCACAAATTCTCTCATGCCGTGAATCGATCGTGACATTCAAGAAATGAGTTTAAGATCCAATCAAATACATAAAACATGTATACTCAAATAGTGAATCTTCATTTATCATATAAATGGTTCATACATAAGGCATTGCCTTAGGACATCTCTCATATATTACTAACAGACTCACTTGGCCTAATGCCAATCGCTACTATCCAATACCATAAGCTCTAACATGACCTCAAACTTACTTTGAGGTAATGCTTTAGTCAAAGGGATCCGCTAAGTTCCTTTCAAAGGGGAATTTTCTCGATTTGTATTTCGCTCCTACCGATGATCTCTCCGATAAGATGATAGCGCGGCACATGTTTGATCGCTGATGAGACCTTGGCTCTTTCGCCGGTAATTGCTCCATTGTTGTCGCAAAGACCTGGTATTGCTTCAACAATGGCCGGAATCACACCAAGTTCATGAACGAACTTTGATCCAAACCGCCTTTCCGCTCGCCGCAATATATTCTCGCCTCGTAGAATCCGCTATGCTCTTGTTTGGAACTTTTCCAACTCATCGCGCTTCATTCAAGGTGTGAACACGATCCGCATCGAGACTGAATCATCCTTGTCCGTCTCGAAGCCGCATCCGTGATACCCGCGTATCACCATGTCCCCTTCTCCATATATTAGGAACACATCCTTAGTTCTTCTCAAGTACTTAAGGATCGCCTTAATAGCCCAATGATCCATTCCTCGATCGGATCGTATCCGCCGTGACACTCGAGCATACGATACATCGGGCCTCGTGACATAACATAGCATACATGATAGATCCTATTAGGATGCATAGGGAATCTTACTCATGCAAATCCTCTCGCCTTCAGGCGCGACACATAGACTTCGAAAGGTGTACCCTATGCCCGATGGGCAGATAACCTTTCTTGGATTCGACATGCTAAACCTCTTTAGCACTCGGCCTATATATGTAGATCGCGAAAGACCAAGCAACCGCTTCGATCTATCTCTATAGATCTTAATCCCAAGGATGTAGGTTGCTTCTCCTGTGTCTTTCATGGAGAATGTCTTGATAACCAAACCTTAATCGATCGTAAGATGGACACATCGCTTTCCTATAAGTAATATGTCATCGACATACAATACTAGGAACACGACTGCACTCCCACTAACCTTCTTGTACACACAAGGTTCGTCTGGATTTTGTGAGAAATCAAACTTTTTGATTGTCTCATCAAAACGGATATTCCAGCTCCTGGATGCTTGCTTCAATCCATAAATGGACCGTCGCAATTTGCATACCTTTGGTTTTATCAACCGATGTGAAACCCTCAGGCTGTATCATATACACGTCCTCGAGCAGGTTTCCATTAAGGAAAGCTGTTTTCACATCCATCTGCCATATCTCATAATCATAATGAGCCGCTATGGCCAGGAGCATCCGAATGGATTTAAGCATAGCTACAGGCTAATAGGTTTCGTCATAATCAACACCTTGTTTTTGACGATATCCTTTCGCCACCAATCTAGCCTTATAGGTAATCACATTACCATCCATGTCGGTTTTCTTCTTGAAAACCCACTTGCACCCTATAGGCTTTATCCCTTCAGGTGGGTTAACCAAGTTCCAAACTTGGTTTTCATACATGGAATCCATTTCCGACTTCATGGCACCAAGCCACTTATCCCTTTCTGAACTTGTCAGCACTTCTTCATAACTCGTAGGCTCTCATCATCAATGAGTAACACGCTTCGATTCACTTACGAGAAATCCATATCTCTCGTGAATATGCGTGTTCTACCGTGATCTACGAAGATGTGGTGTTACAATAGGTCCAAATGATTGCTCATCACTATGAGTTGTCATTTACCGTCAGGTGCTTCACTGTGTATCTCATCAATGTCTATTTGAGTCTCTCGAGCCTCCTCAAGCTCGACGACACTCCCAATCGCTTTTCTTGCAAGAGAAACTCTTTCTCTAGAAACACAAAGATGCCTTGAAACAAACACCTTTTGTTCCACAGATGATAGAATTGGTAACCCTTGTTTCCTTAGGGTATCCAATAAATAGACATTTATCGACTTAGCATCCAATTTGTCCGACATACCGCTTACATAAGCAGACAACCCCATATCTTCAAGTAAGATACATGAGGTTTCTTACCATTCCATATCTCATATGGAGTAGTTGAGACTACTGGTAGGCATTCTGCTTAACAATTAAACATCTGTCTGAATTGCATAACCCAAAAATGACTTTCGAAGAGTCGCATGATTCATAATTGAACTTACAATGTCCAAAAAGGTCAGGTTAATCATCTAAGATAAACAATTATGCTGTGGTTTATAGTTAGGAGTCCATTGAGACAATATGCCATTGTCTCTTAGATAATCAAGAAACTCTTGACTTAAGTATTCACCACCTCGATCCGATCGAAGTATTTTAATACTCTTGTCATGTTGTTTCTCTACTTCATTTCTGAATTCTTTGATCCTTTCAAAGGCTTCAGACTTGTGTTTCATCAAGAACACATACCCAAACCGTGAGTGATCATCGGTGAAGGTAATGAAGTAGCTATAGCCTCCTAAAGCTTGAGTTGACATAGGTCCACATACATCAGCATGTACTAGACCTATTAACTCTCCCACTGCTTCACCTTTCCAAGAAAAGGTAACTTAGTCATCTTGCCTTTAAGCATGATTCGCATGTATCGATGAATCCAATTCAACGATTCCGCATTCCACATCTGTAATTCTGACATGCTTTCTTGCTTATATGGCCAAGACGACAATGCCACATATAGGAGTCTATGTGATTATCCTTTCGAGCACGCTGTGTTGCTCGCTCGATATTGAAAATGTCACCGGATACGCCCAACGATAAATGCCATTACTCAAAGTTCCAGTTCCATAAAGTACGCATTCAAAGTTATATAACAACAATTGTTACTAAACGTTAAATGGAAACCATTTCTATTTGGGTAGAAATAGAAACAATGTTCTTTATTAGAGAAGGAACATAATAGCAATTGTCCAATTCCAAGACTAGTCCACTAGGAGCTTCAAAGAATAAGTTCCGATGATCGCAAAGAACCTTTGCTCCATTGCCAACTCGCAAATTTGACTCTCCGACAAGTCTTCTTCATTCCTTAGCCCTCAGATGTCATTACATATATGTGAGCTACACCCAGATCCAATACCCAAGTGTCTAAGGAAATAGAATGACAATCAATAACTAAGATACCAAGAGGATGGGGCATCTGATGCCTTCTTCTTCTTCATGGACTCAAGATAAATCTTGCGCTTCTTCACAAAGGCCTTCCTTGCTACAGTTGATGGCAAGTGCCCTTTCCTGGGTTCCGCCTTTCTTTCTTTTTTTCTTTCCTTTCTTCTGCTTCTTTTGCCTTCCTCTTAGAACCTTTCTTTGAGGAATCAACTAATGTAACCGCTTTCTCCTCATGCTTCATGTAAGGCTCCACAGCTTCAAAGATATCGAGGAGCTCGTGAATGGTGGATTCCAATTTGTTCATCCGATAGTTCATCACAAATTGCGAAACTCTTGGGCAAACAATGCAATTAAGTCAATACTTAACTCATGATCCATCACAAAACCGAGGGTAGCTAGCCGCCGATGTACCTGCTCATCTTTAGCACAAACCGCATTACTACGATTTAACCTTCTTGCATCTTCGTGGTGAAGAGGAGCCTAGAGACTCGAACCTTCGGATCTCGCTGCTCATCGAACAACTCATGAAGATGGAAGACCATAGTGTTAGCATCCATATGCTCATGCCGCTCGCTCGTGTACCATCGCCGCTAGCATGATGCAACTCGCCACCTGACCGCCACATGCTTCGATAGACCAACATTTGGTCCGAGTTGCATCGCCCTTAGACGGTCAGAAGAGGCTCTTCAAGGACATATGCAAGCTTTTCCGCTTGAGAACAATTCTCGTGTTTCTAAGCCACCCAGAAGTTAGGCCTACTACTTGTTCAATCCAAAATAGTGCGCAAATTCAAAGACGTCATGATCAATTTATTGACCTAGAAATACAAAACGAGCATATATGAGAAAAATGATTTTAAAATGCATCAATATACATTTATAAATCCCATTCATTTTTCGAATTTCAAAAACCCCAAAATCACTTCGGGAGATTGTAGGTCTATCTCCGAATGGGCTGATATCCATCATAGTTATGAACAACCTTGGAGAGAGTCCAACAAGCCATTCATAACTACGATGGTAGGTATCATCTATACCGATTGCATATCCCGTATATGCAACTATCACAATGTGCTATCTGTTGGATCGAAAGTGTCGCTAGAGGGGGGGGGGGTGAATAGCGATACGGTGTCGTTAAAAACTTTTGCAATAAGTAAAAAGCAAGTAGAGAATGCACAGCGGAAATATAAAGTAGACAAGATATTTTTACGTGGTTCACAATCTTTCGATTGCTAATCCACGGCCCTAGTGAACCTTGATCACGTACGGAGGGCAATTCACTAAAACCACTCCTCTTCGTTGGAAGTAGGAGCAACGATTACAAAAAGAAATCAAGGCAAAGGGACACTCCCCCTTTCCTTGTTACGATTAAAGCACAAAGACAATTTAAAGAAGTAGAACTTAAATAAATATACCGACAACTCTTATAAGTAGAAGTAAGACTTCGTCGTAGCAAATGTGAGTAGTAGTAGCTAAGCGCTATTTACGGCGTGTTGAGAGCTCTTGAATTCTTGTTATTTGCTTGGCTTGAACATGTCTATTTATGGATATTGATCTATGAATTTAGACATAGGTAGTGTCCAAGGTGAGGTTCTTATCCCCAAGACTTGTTCATCCACATCCTTTCCAACTCAAGGATGAGGTGTTTCATCCAACCACCTTGTGCCACCTCCAACCTCCTTGCGCCTAACTCAAGGATGAGGTGTTTCATCCAACCACCTTGTGCCACCTCCAACCTCCTTGCGCCAACTTGAGGATGAGGTGTTTCATCCAACCACCTTGTGCCACCTCCAACCTCCTTGGGCGCCAACTCAAGGATGAGGTGTTTCATCCAACCACCTTGTGCCACCTCCAACCTCCTTGGGCGCCAACTTGTTGGAGCCATTCAACTTGTGCCACATCATGGGAGCCAACCATCTTGTGCCAACTCACCTTATCTTGGGCGCCCACCACAAGGAAGCTTGGTGATGGTTTGGATGTCCACCTTGATGCCACATCACCCTTTGTACCAAAACACGAGTCAAGTCCAAATTCACCCCCTTGAAATTCGAGCTCTTCTCGAGGCTGGAACTTGACTAGCAGTTGACTGTAGTCAAAGGGTTTTGGACTGCAGTATAAGTTAGCTTAAAATATAAAGTACGATGGTTCTAACCATTTGATCTCGACCTAGACCTTCCATTGGACGCTAACGACCTTGCTTCGCTTTCACACGAGCTACCTTGTAGCCTCGCTGCCTTCACCCGAGTACCTGGCTTCCTCAAGACCCTGGCGTTGACCACCTCGGTTCCCACCGGTGTCGCAGACCTTCCTCAACTTTAGCATTTCGCACACTTAATTGAGCTCGTAAGATAACAAATATACCCTTAACTATTGAGCCTTTTGCCATAATCAAAATACCGGTTCGACTTTGGTGCCCACTGCACCAACAATCTCCCCCTTTTTGATTCATGGCAAACCGACACAAAAGTTAAGGAAAAATTAAGCATACCAGTAAGCTAGCATAATGATTAAGCATGAATGAGCTAGCATAAAGATTAAATATGAATGAGCTAGCATAATGATTAAGCATGAATGAGCTAGCATAAAGATTAAATATGAATGAGCTAGCATAAAGATTAAATATGAATGAGCTAGCATAATGATTAAATATGAATGAGCTAGCATAAAGATTAAATATGAATGAGCTAGCATAAAAATTAAGCATGAGAGAGCTAGCATAAAGATTAAGCATGAGTGAGAAATATTATTGTTTCAAGTTCTCCCCTTTGAGGTAACCTCCCCCTTGACCGAAGGTGAGTTCTTGAAAAATAATTTTTACTCCCCCTTAATAGTTGCTTAAGTAAACGGAATTACTTAATATAAAAGGTAATAATTTTGTTTACTTTCTTCCTTACTTTTGTGACTTTCTCCCCCTTTTGCCTTAACTCAAAAAGTTTGTAAATATATTTTAGGGTTTGTAAGTCCAAGCAAGTTCCCAATATATATATATTGTAGGTTTGATTTGGACTCAACATACTCTAGTTGTATAGTTCCATTAGTTACATGTTCCCTAATGAAGTGGTGTTTAACTTCTATATGTTTTGTCCTAGAATGACATATTGGATTTTTAGTTAAGTTAATTGAACTAATGTTATCTATGTAGGTTGTAATGTTGTTAAAGATTAAGCTAAAGTCTTGGAGAGTGTGCTTCATCCACAGGAGCTGAGAGACACACTCACCCATCGCAACGTATTCGGCTTCGGTGGTAGATAAGGCAACGCAATGCTGCTTCCTACTGCACCAATTCACTAGACTCGAGCCGAGGATTTGACAACAACCACTCGTGCTCTTTCTATCGAGTTTACTACCGCATAGTGAGTCGGAGTAGCCGATTAGATTAAACTCGGTAGATCTAGGGTACCAAATACCTACGCTTAGCGTGCCTTTAGATATCTAAGGATACGCTGACTAGGGTTAGGTGAGACTCCTTCGCACAGGTTTGTAACCTTGCGCACATACTTACCGCGAATAAAATGTCGGGTCGGCTCGCGGTTAAGTATAGGAGACTTCCTATTGCGCTCCTATAGTATTTTAGGTCAACGGGTTTTCCTTCTACATCTTCGTTTATATTAACATTAGTTGCCATAGGTGTATTGATTATTTTAGCATCTTGCATTCCAAATCGATTTATTAAGTCCTTAGTATATTTTTGTTGATGTAAATATATTCCATCTTTAGTTTGTTTAATTTGTAAACCTAAGAAGAAACTTAACTCTCCCACTAAATTCATTTCAAATTCACTTTCCATAAGTGAGATGAATTCGTTTAGCAGGATCGAGTTGGTAGTTCCAAAAATTATATCATCTACATAGATTTGGGCTATAAAGATTTCTTTTCCTACGGTTTTAACGAATAAGGTTGGGTCGACTAAACCTTGGTTGAATCCTTTGGACTTAAGATAGATCAAAAGCCTTTCGTACCAAGCTCTTGGGGCTTGTTTGAGTCCATATAGGGCTTTCTTAAGTCTAAGGACATGGTCAGGTTTATCTAGATTTTCGAATCCGGGAGGTTGACTGACGTAAACTTCTTCCTTAATGTATCCATTCAAAAATGCTGACTTGACATCCATTTGAAACAATTTAAAACCTCGATGTGCAGCATATGCTAACAACATTCGGATGGACTCTAGTCTTGCTACGGGGGAGTAGGTCTCATCGTAATCTAAACCTTCGACTTGACTAAACCCTTTTGCGACTAACCTAGCTTTATTTCTAACTACTTCACCTTTATCATCAAGTTTATTTCGAAATACCCACCTTGTTCCAATAATTGATTTTTCTTTAGGTGGTGGTACTAATTCCTAGACTTCATTTCTAGTGAATTGAGCTAGCTCTTCTTGCATAGCAATAATCCAGTCGGGATCAAGAAGTGCTTGTTCAATAGTTTTGGGTTCGATTTTGGAAATTAACGAGATTTGACTAAGGTTTCGATATGAAGCTCTAGTTCGAACCCCTAAATTTGGATCACCTATAACTTGATTGATAGGATGACTTGGGTGAGTTCTAGTTTGACTTGGGTTAGAGTCATCTATCACTTGGTCGATAGGATGACTTGGGTTAGGACGAGATTCAAGTTCAAGATCAGAGTCGGGTTCGCTATAAGTTGATTTGCTAGTTGGTTTTGTTATGATTGAACGGTTCGTGTCCTTCGTCATTAAAAAACTATATTAATGGTTTCTTCGACTCTTATGTGTAGGATCAATGGAATTACTAAAGGGTTGTTTGTAAGTTTTAAACCTAAATCATCTCACCAATATCTACATGATCAAAACATGTTATTCCTATGTGTTACCGTGAGATGACTTTCAATTTTACTTGATTAATTTTAATGAATTTAAATTAACCAACATTAGGTTAGATTCGATTTAGTCTAAGCTCATCAAGTAATCTTTTCAAGAGATTAGCTTCGTGTCGTGGCGAGGCAGAGGCCTTCTTTGATCGGAACAACGACCACTTCCTTAGACAAAGCTAATTTTAAGAAATTGATAACTCGACTTACTTGAGACTACATCTTGGTCTAACTAGTTATTTTTGAAAAGAGGCTCCCGAGGCTCAATCTTTCAGAGGATTTTAGTTGATTTATTTTTGAAAAGAGGCTCCCGAGGCTCAATCTTTCGCAGGATTTTAGTTGGTTATGAGTCCTATCTAACCATTCTAAAAATAAAGGAAAAACTAAGCATGCAATTTCTAAGACTTAACAAAATACATTTTGTATTGGCTCTCGACCATTGAATCGAGTGGGTCAATTCACATAGTGAATTTGGTCCTTGGGAACCCAATACATGTTAGATCCTAAAGTTGAAATCAAAGTGATCTTAGGGACCCATGCTTGGACATTTTTCTTATGTTGGTTTACTATAGACATATATGACTTATTGGTTGTATTTGAGTTAAACCCGAGTCCGGCCTTGTTGTACATGGCCCTTTGTGATCCAAGTAAGAGGTCAAGTCCCTTGGATCCCAAAGTGAACCTTTCCAACGTGTTCCTAAGGTCTTCGACTTGTGTTTTCAAAAGCGAGTTCTCAACTTCAAGCTTTTCAACTTGAGTTGAGTCCTCCTCTTGAATACGAGTAGTCGAAGAGGTTAGGAGAACTCATGTTTGAGAAGGTTAACCTCCTCAATTTGGGTCTCGACCTTGGACTCGGACTTAGCTAGTTTATTATTTAAAAATTTAATTGCACCATACAAAGTATTAAGTAACGACCGACTTACCCTTAATGATTCTTTTGAACCGGATACGGATCCGTGGCTTGTCTTGAATGGAAGCTCATCATCGGATTCGACTCGGACTCTTCTTCGGTTTCGAGTCGTGCTCGGTCGGCTTGGCCATTAGAGCTTGATATCGCCTTCTTCCTCCGAGGGTGGCTTGCTTGGGGGCTTCTTCTTCTTGTAACCGCAACTAACGCAATACTCTTCTCGGCCCGACCACGTTAGTTTGCTCATGTAATTCAAGTTCAAACAATTCGCCTAACCTAATCTTAGAAAGGTACTTTGAGACCTTGTAGGCATAGACCAAGGATGCCCACAAAGTGGTCCTAGGAAACGAGTTAATAGAATACCAGATAAGGTCGCGATTCTCGACCTTTTGTCCGATGGCATGGAGGTGGTTGACGATGTCTTGGATACGAGCATGTAGTTGAGTTGCGGTCTCGCTTTTCCTGCATTTTCAAGTTATACAATTTATTTAAAAGTAAATCTCTTTACATACCTTCGTGTCGTCGGTGCCTTCGTAGTTCCACTAGCTTGGTCCATAAGTCCTTTGCACTAATGAAGGGGCCGACGCTTGAGCTCTTCCTTGACAACCCACATTGCAAGATTTGAGTTGCTCGCATCGGCTTCTACTTGTTTTTTCATGGAATTTGACCATTGATCGTAACCCAAAGATTCACCATCTTCATTAATAGGAAGTGTGAAACCGGTTTGGATTACGATCCACATCTCGATTTGGGTTTTAAGAAAGCATTCCATCCGACCCTTCCAATAACGAAAGTCATTACCTTGTAAACGGGTCGAAGTGCTAAACCCTTCGAGATGGGCCATTTAAAAACAAGAAGAAGAACGACGAAAAGAATCTTGCAAAACACACACGGAAAGAATATTCCAAGACTTTCGTCTTGGATTAGTAGTGCGGGAAGTAAAAACAGATATATAAAATGTAACTTGCAAAAAGAAATAAACAATCAAATGCGAATGTCGTTGAAGTTCCGGAGGACAACCTTACTCGGGATCTAACCCGAAGGACAACCTTATCCGGATCCTAAAGCCTCTAATGCAATTCTATATGTAGGAGAAGATAAGCAAGTGAAATGATTATACGAAAACAGAAATAAATAAATAAAAAATCTGTGAAAAAAAGAACAACAAAGCTAGATTGGTGGTTTCACCGAATCTTAGCGCCCCCGGCTCTGATACCAATTGTTGGATCGAAAGTGTCGCTAGAGGGGGGGGGGTGAATAGCGATACGGTGTCGTTAAAAACTTTTGCAATAAGTAAAAAGCAAGTAGAGAATGCAATGGAAATATAAAGTAGACAAGATATTTTTATGTGGTTCACAATCTTCGATTGCTAATCCACGGCCCTAGTGATCCTTGATCACGACGGAGGGCAATTCCACTAAAACCACTCCTCTTCGCTGGAAGTAGGAGCAACGATTACAAAAAGAAATCAAGGCAAAGGGACACTCCCCTTTCCTTGTTACGATTAAAGCACAAAGACAATTTAAAGAAGTAGAACTTAAATAAATATACCGACAACTCTTATAAGTAGAAGATGTAGCTGCTGACTTCGTCGTAGCAAATGTGAGTAGTAGTAGCGGCGTTACGGGCGTGTTGAGAGCTCTTGAATTCTTGTTATTTGCTTGGCTTGAACATGTCTATTTATGGATATTGATCTATGAATTTAGACATAGGTAGTGTCCAAGGTGAGGTTCTTATCCCCCAAGACTTGTTCATCCACATCCTTTGCGCCAACTCAAGGATGAGGTGTTTCATCCAACCACCTTGTGCCACCTCCAACCTCCTTGGGCGCCAACTCAAGGATGAGGTGTTTCATCCAACCACCTTGTGCCACCTCCAACCTCCTTGGGCGCCAACTTGAGGATGAGGTGTTTCATCCAACCACCTTGTGCCACCTCCAACCTCCTTGGCGCCAACTTGAGGATGAGGTGTTTCATCCAACCACCTTGTGCCACCTCCAACCTCCTTGGGCGCCAACTTGTTGGAGCCATTCAACTTGTGCCACATCATGGGAGCCAACCATCTTGTGCCAACTCACCTTATCTTGGGGCCCACCACAAGGAAGCTTGGTGATGGTTTGATGTCCACCTTGATGCCACATCACCCTTTGTACCAAAACACGAGTCAAGTCCAAATTCACCCCTTGAAATTCGAGCTCTTCTCGAGGTCGAACTTGACTAGCAGCTGACTGTAGTCAAAGGGTTTTGGACGCAGACAAGTTAGCTTAAAATATAAAGTACGATGGTTCTAACCATTTGATCTCCTAGACCTTCCATTGGAGGTATTGGGTCGGATCTACGCTAACGACCTTGCTTCGCTTTCACACGAGCTTACCTTGTAGCCTCGCTTCCGGTCTTCACCCGAGTACCTCGGCCTCCAAGTCCTCTGGCGTTGCGACCACCTCGGTTCCCACCGGGTGTCGCAGACCTTCCGCTCAACTTTAGCATTTCTGCACACTTAATTGAGCTCGTAAGATAACAAATATACCCTTAACTATTGAGCCTTTTGCCATAATCAAAATACCGGTTCGACTTTGGTGCCCACTGCCCACTGCACCAACACTATCAACTAATTGAATGTTCACACATACATCGGGTTGTTAACACATTAACAAGTATGCATCTTATGCATAGCACCCAACTTCACCTCCCTTAACATCGACCTTGGAGAGAGTCCAACAAGCCGATGCTCCAGGTTAAAGCCAACCCATTAATCAGGACATAGTTTTAATATGGTTAGAGCGCATTCAACCAATTAGCCCAGCTTGGAGAGAGTCCAACAACCAAAGCTAACGATTGACCTCTGACTCTTACCATATTAGTATTAAACTATTCCATGGTTTGAACATGTTCGGGTTCGAGCCGGGCTTGGAGAGAGTCCAACAACCCAAACAAGAAACGGAACTCTGGTTCAAACCATATTAATGGAAGGTGTAGGCTTTAATATTGTTTAAAGGTTTTTATGTCTCATCCTCTTTGCATGCAAATAACTATTATCTACATGGCATGGCATACATGGCATACATCTACATGTCACGACACGCATGGCATTATGTTATGCATCTAATGCAATTACATGTCATACAATTATGTCATGTACAATATTTCCTTATATGTCATAACTATTTATGGAAATAAAATATGTTTAAGATTTGATTCTCCAAATCAAATCATAATTAAATTAGGAAACAAATTTCCAAATCTAATCACATATTTTATTCATGGAATTATTTGATTAAGGAAAATCTATTTAGGAAACCAATTTCCTAAATCTTCAAAACTACTTATGGAAATAAAATATTTTAAGATTTGATTTCCCAAATCAAATCATGATTAAATTAGGAAACAAATTTCCAGAATCTAATCAAATATTTTATTTATGGAAAATATCAATTTCCATAAATACTTCCAACTTTCCAAAAGTGGAAGATTTCCATAAATACTTCTAGACTTTCCAAAATTAAAAAATTTTCATAAATACTTCTAAATTTCCAAAATTTAGAAAATTTCCAGAAATACATTATGACTATCGCAAAACCATTTTTACGATTATTTCGAAACACAACCTGGGCTCTGATACCATCAAGGTTTCTGATGCACAGGCAGTGTGTGTTCGATCATGTTTCAGAAATACGAGCACAAATGGAAGCAATAAAAATAATAAATACTCCATTTATTACAACACACACAACACACGCATGCTATTACAACAAGTGTAGACATAACCGTAAATTAAAATTGCAATAAAAGGAAATTAAACTACGTTATACCTTCAGATGACGTGTAGCGGAACGGCATCAACCGGAACGATCCTCGTAAGAATCGCCTCTATCCGTGATCCACGCCGAGTTCCTCGGGATGACTTCGCTAAGTCACGAGCTTCGTCTTCGTACGGGTTACTAGCCTCGTGTTGAAGACGACGTGATCGAGAGATGATCACGATCCGAATCCAAATTCGGACCTAAAAACAAGTCCTCAAGACTCGCTTCTCCGGAGAGGTATTCGTCAACCGTTTGACGAATCCTTCGTCCTCCACCTCAGAGGATTACCGGAGATCAAATCCGGTATGTTAGCCGCTGTCGGAGCACTAACCGTCGCCCAAACGACGCCCGACGAGAGGAGAAGAAGCTGTCCAGAAAACTGGACAGCTTGGTGGAAAGAACTCACCTTGATGCCAAACCTATAGGATGGAGGGTCGCCGGAGGTTCACCGCTGAGCTTGGATGCCGCAAATGGACGGGCACACAAGCGGCGTGGCAGCTCTTGAGTTTGGCGCCAAAAATTCAAGGGTGCAACAGGTTGGGCGGCCACAATTTGATTAGGTTTAGGTTAGGGTTTAAGCCCTATTTTATAGAGAACTAATTCTCTTAATGGTTAATGGAACATATCCATAAAGCCCGTTAACCCGCTCCATTAAGATAAGTTAAAATAAACCAAACCATGATGGTTTATTTTAAGTTAAAACGAACCGAACCAACCTTTGGTTCATTCGTTTAATATAAACCAAACCCTTTGGTTTATTCTCATCCATTGGATTAGAACCAAACCATTTTGGTCCATCCATTATGTCTTCATAAGACACGCCCATCCACGCCCATTGCATCAAACAATTTCATGCTCGCTTTATGTTTGGTCCAACCAAACATAGTTTCCTTGGCCCCGAGAATCCCATTCTCAAGCTCGCTTTAAATCCTTTGGATTACACTCGGCGTGTGACCAAATAGGTTCTCGGTTTATGTTGGCCGCCTATAATTAACCATTAATTATAGAACGATCATGAGTGGCACCTAGTAGTACATCATGATCCCCAATTAACCAAAAGATCAACGGTTGATCCAACTATTTCAAACCCTTCAGAGCGAATGAATCGCCCCATTCCCTTCACTCATCTTATACCCACTTGGTTCAGACATGGTCTATTGTGTCCCCCACTAGGTCGACTCACGCCACACCTAGCCCAAGTATCATTTCCTCGTCCCACGGATTCTAGTTACTCCACATGTATCAAGAGTACCTTACTCTAAACATGTAATGCTTTGGCCAAAGACTTTAGTAACAATCCGACGAGAGGCCATGGGTATACATCTCCTCGCAAGGAGTGGTGAATCCTTTATAGGCTATTCAAACACCTTCGATCACTTCGACTTATACCCAATCATCCGGGTCCACATCTCCTTAGAGATGTTTGCTTAAGATGTCAAAGCATAAGTCTCCATGATCAAGATGACTTGAATACCGCAAGTCAAAGGAACATCTCACTTAAGCCACAAGAAGAACTTCATTGACATATCTATATATGCAGAGAACCATATGAAGTCTTACGGGTCACTCCAATGAACTAGTTACCATAACTAGCATCCACGATTAACTCCGGACATCACAATGTCTCCACCAAAGGAGAATCACCGCTTGGATACACCAAGGAGTATACCTCGTGCTAGTCTCGATGTAATTGATGGTGTCCAAATCCATCAATTCATCGACTAGGATAATTCCGATACATCACAATTACACATGTAGAGATACTCACTAGTTGTGATCCAATCACAAATTCTCTCATGCTGTGAATCGTATCGTGGACATTCAGTAAATGAGTTTAAGATCCAATCAAATACATAAAATATGTATACTCAAATAGTGAATCTTCATTTATCATATAAATGGTTCATACATAAGGCGATTGCCTTAGGACATCTCTCATATATTACTAACAGAAATCAGCCCTCTCTATAAAAAGAGAGGGTGTAAGCCTTTGAGAGGCTAATGCTCATACTCCAAACAATCTTCCTAGTGCCCCACAAGATCTAAACTCTTCTTACTTGTCTTTACTTCAATCCTATTGTAAGAAGAGTGATCTTGGTTGTAAATGTTACCTCCACCTAGCTTTGTGCAAAGGAGAGACCGATAGTGATTGGTTTTGGCGGAGTGATTCACCGTGGACGAATCGGACCGTGGATTAGCGGCGTAGCCGTGAACCACGTTATATCTCGGTGTTTGTATTGCTTGTTTATATTTTGCTTGTCTTTACTTATAGTTGTATATTCCGCTTGCGCTAACGTTTTGTAGACGAGCAATTTACGACGTCCAACGTACGAGGGCTATTCACCCCCCTCTAGCCGGCCATATCGATCCCCTACAAGAAGGTTGCAAGGGGAGTTACCCCTAGAGTCAACCTAGGTAAGACCCAAATGACCAAGGCTAATAAGCCTAGGAGGGTCATTAGGAAGGTATCTAGGGAGGTTATCCCTAAGGAGTGCCTAATTAACCCTAGGAGCTCAAATCGGTTTTGGGTTCCTAAGAGCGTGATTGATGCACGCTAGATGGGTTAGGGTGTGCCAACCTTAAATGGATGGGTAGTTAACTCAACCATGGCAAAGGTGGCATGTTAGGTCATTTTTAAGGTTATGGTTACCTTGGAAATACATTTGAGTCTTAATCCTAAAAGTCATAGGATGTGCCAATATTACTTAAGAAGTTTGATAAAATGATCAAAATTGGCACAATTTAGGTTTAGAGGTTAGTGTGCCATTTTGGGTTTTTGGCACACTTGGGAGAAAAATAGAAATATGGCAAAATATAATTAATTATATGAAATGGAAATTAATATTAAAATTTAGGTATTACTATACCTATATATTTTATATGCCATGCTTTGTTTGCCATATAACATGCCATGACATCATGCTTATTTTTAATCATTCTATATGTCATGTACATGTTTAGGATTAAGGATTAAATGTCATTTGTTTTTAGATTTCATATTATGCCATGACATCATGATTATGAGCATGTGTTTATCTATATCATCTCTAATGTCATAATCACTCATGCATTTAAGATAATTTGATTGAAATTGATTTAAGGACAATGGCATGACTTGGAGTCCCATTTATAAGGGAATCAAGTAGGGTTGCCTTAGAAAAATACATGAAACCCTAGATTAAATGAACCAAAACCCACATCTCACATCCAATTGACATGTATGTGTATTTATACACCATAGATACATGTGAGATGCTAGGATATGAGTTAAGTTCAAGGTGCATAGTTTTTGCATCTAGATGAACTAAAACTCATCTAATTCTATTTGTGGATCATTGGGAAAGCTTGTGTACAAGTCATGTACATAGAGCCCAAGGAATATGATCCAAAATAAGGTTTTGAAAACGTTTTAAAATCATTTTGAAAAACCTTGGTGAAGCCTATCTTTTGATAGCAATCACCATTGATAAGATTGATACAAAGTGAGCTTAAACTTTAAAGTTTCCAATCACTTTTGGATTTTGTATCAATCTCCTATTTCGATGGTAAAAATATTTTTCCAAAATTTTTCACTGATTGTATATGTTATAAGTATTATACGTACCAAATTTCGTGATTTTTCGATATACGTATAATTAGTTATGATTTTCTGAAATTCAACTCTGATAACTGAAATTCGAAAATTTCAGTTATCAGTCGATGGAGTGCCCGATCGGTGATTTACGAATCACTCATTGTAGTCTGATTTCGGGGTAAACAAGATTGTTTAACCCGATTTCAGCTACGGTTATGGTCCCTAATCACTCCTAACCCTAGGATATGCTTTGGGAAGCATTATAAAGGGTGAAAATCCATTGGATATGGATTAGGAGAAGTATTTAGGGTTTGTATCAATTTTAAGGTGTTAGAAAGTTCTATATTGAATTTCTAACCTTAATTTTGATGGTTTAGAGTTCCTATTGGTTTAGGGACTTCCCAAGGACATTGTTGGTGCAATGGTCAAGGGGGAGCAAGCCTTTAGGGGGAGGTATCCATCTTGGAGTGATGGATGTGTTTTTCTCTCTTCTTGAAGGGGAAAAGGTTATCAATTGGGAAAATTGATGGAGTTTTAGAAACCCAATTTGGAAATTGGGAGAGTGTATAGGATTGCCTCTCTTTAGTGATATGAGACTTATCACTAAGAAGATGGTAGGCATCCTAGGTATTTTTTGACCAAGGGGGAGATTGTAAGATCTCATTGGGACATGAGACATTGACCTCCTTGGAGAAAACCTTTTTGATGTTAGTCAAAAAGGGGGAGAATGTTTGGGAGAGAAAATTTGGAGAGTATTTACCAATTTGGGATAATTGGTAAGGGATTTGAGTTAGTGTTCTAACTCAATAATTTGTTTGGTTTTTGTCAAACATCAAAAAGGGGGAGATTGTTGGTGCAATCGGCCCAGGTCACGATTGACCAGGACTCGAGTTTGACTTGATTGATGTTTTGATGTTCGAGAAAAATATATGACAATGTAATTGTCATAGGGAAGACCAAGTCTTGAGTACTTGGCATGGAAAGTCCAAGTGGGACACTTGGCATTTGGGAAAGTCCAAGCATGGGTCTTGGCAAGGTAAAGTCCAAGTCTTGAGTACTTGGCATGGAAAGTCCAACATGGGTTGGCAAGGAAAGTCCAAGCATGGTCTTGGCATGAGAAGTCCAACATGGGTTGGCAAGGGAAAGTCCAAGTTTGAGTCTTGGCATGAGAAGTCCAAGGGGTTTGATATTTGCTGCGTAAAGTCCAAGCGGGAGTCTTGGTAGCATAAGTCCAATGGTTGGCGGCATAAAGTCCAAGCGGAGTCTTGGCGGCGTAAGTCCAATGTGCCTTGGCGGTGTAGACACCGTTAGCATGACATAGCCGATGGAAGCACCTGAAGGCTAGCGCGATGGATGAACAAGTCATGGATGACTTGGAGGGATCCGAGAGGCGTGAGGCTGATGGAGGTGGCTAGAAGGCTTAGGTCTAGGCTAAGGGTAGTCTAGCAAGTATGGGGGAACCATACTTGGGTTAAAACCTCATGTTTGAGGTGTGCCAGTCGACTAGTGCCATGTGGCAGTCGACTGGACCGAGTCAACTAGGGTTTGACTGCGGGTTATGGCCTAGCAGTCGACTGCCAGAGGTGGGCAGTCGACTGATGGCTCGAGTAGTCGACTGATCGTGTGATCAATCGACTGGTGCTCGGTATTTTGAGCACAGGATGGAGTCGAGACTCGACTGGTTGAGTGAAGGCTCCATCAGTCGACTGATGGTCATGATCAGTCGACTGATGATGGTTCCGTTGGACTTATCCAGCGTGGATCTAGCCGTTGTCTCACCACAACAGTGGCATCAGTCGACTGATGGTCCCGATCAGTCGACTGATCGACTTTTTCCAGCACAGGTTGAAGCTATATATGGAGCTCGTGATGGAGGAAAAACAAGCGATTTTCTTGAGGGAAATTGAAGGGGGAAGTTGGTGCTTTCCAGTCCTTCAAAGCTAGTTCAAGGCAATCAAAGATCAAGCAATACAAAGCTCTTGTAAAGTGTTTTTCCTTTACTTGCATTTGTATTTCATATTGTATTTGCTTGTATTTACTTGTTTATTGTTGTAAACATTTGTACGAGGTTTCTCCGCCTCCTACTTGTTGTCGAGAAGGAGTTTATTGATTAGTGGTGTTTGTGGCATCGCTAGGGTTCGTACGAACCCGATCCATGGAGTAGGAACCGTGTGGTTTTGAACCACGTTATATCATTGTGTTAGCGTGTTGTGTATTTCGTTATCGTTATTACTTTTCTATTTCCGCTGCGCTAACGAAATTGTAGAGACGAACAAATGCGAAAGAATTCCATTGACGCTATTCACCCCCCCCCCTCTAGTCATTCAAACGATCCCTAACAATAGTTACTGCCTTTTTAATGTTTTCACCTCGCGACGAATTACCCACAGAGCTCTTCCTTTCCCTTCCTCGCGGATCGTGTCTCGTGACTCCTTCCCTTCTTCGGCGATTTCTTTCCACCGGTCGGAGCACGTTTCTTCCCCCGAAGCGAAGCGATCTCTGCTCCGTCGCTCCAGCGGTTCCGAGCAGTAGATCTTTTCCCGATTGCGCAATCTCCCTGCTCCGTCGCTCAGATTCTTCCGATCTTCTTTCTCGCGGCAGGCGGCAACCGTCGGCTTGGACGACCCCCAAGATGAGCTAGAAGCTCCGATTTGGCAACTTCTCGACGGTAGGCAGCCGGGCGATTTCTAATCCCTACTGTCCGTTAGTCACTGGAGCGAGGTAAGGGCTGTGCGTTACCTTATTTTCCCTCGATTTCAAAGGGGATCTGGTGTGTGAATGAACTCTTGCGGTAGTTTCCTTCGTTGAGCTGACCTATCTATTTGGGCAGAAAATTGGAAGCGTCGGTGGTGCCGGTGAACAGAGGACTAGGGAACACAGCCATTGGAGATATGAGATGGGTAAGAATTGATCGTTTTTCTTTTGGGGAGGAAATGATGGGTGATGGATTGAACTTTGTGGCTGTGATTGTGGTTGCAGCAGGCGGTTGGAGGCTGATTCATGACCTCTGTCGAAATTAGGGCAGCAAGGAACTGATCGGGCAAACTGAGCAATTGAGGGAAAGTTCCAACCATTGGTAAGCTTAGTTTATCACATGTTCATCAGTGATTGTTGCTATTTGAATTTCTATTATCGTACAGCCGTGAGTGATCGGAGGAATGGAGTAGACTGTGAGTGGAGGTTAGTATAGGCTCTAAATGGCAGTACAGGAGCTGTGATCAGTGGAGTACATGATTAGAGAGTTGTTCTGGATTCTAGAATATCCGGTTCATATGGAAATTGTTGTAGGGAATCAAATGTATAGATTTTGAGTAGTTGCTAATTGGAAACAGGTGGGTTTTAATTATGATGTTAACCGTACCAGTTGAGGGTCTAAAGTGAAGGTTGGTTATAGTAAATCGACCTTGGATAATTTGAAGGAGTTTCCTAAATCGTATTCAATAAAAAGGATGCGACTATAAGAACGATATAGTAATTAATTCGTATATTATAGTCTGCTTGCACTAAAATGTAATTGATGCTATTTGCAGGACGTGGATACGAGACAGGTCCGCGGCCATGAGGACTTTGATATGAGGCAGGTTCACAGATGTGAAGACAACTTGTATTCTCAGACAAGACATCAAAAGAGGTGGGTAATTTCCTACCTGGTCCGGTAGATGTAATTGCATTCAGATTTAGACATAGATATGAGCATGTTATATGTTCATATTATCTTGACCCTGCTCTTATTATCGTATGCTTGATACTTTACCATTGGCTATTAACTCCATTGCTACTATCATGCTTATTTTACCATGATTAGGAGTTATACATATAGGTGATGTAAGTAACTTAGAAATTGTTTAAGTTAAGTGCAAATAGTATAGTCCGGATGATAACCTGATTGTACATTGGGCAAAACGGTCATCCGTAGGTAGATAATGTCTTGAACCTAGGGTTAGTTCTAGTACCCTTAGGTTGCATGTTACCACTGACCATGTATTGTGTAAATGGTCAGGGGAATGATACTTAGTGTGTCACTACGGACCAGTGGTCCTAGCTTTTTATAATCAGATGAGTACGACTCTCTACAGGATAGAGAGTGCGCCCATCAGTTGAGTACAACTCTCTACGTGATAGAGAGTGCGTCGATTAGATTGGTATGACTCTCTAACAGATAGAGAGTATTATGATCAGTTGAGTACGACTCTCTACAGGATAGAGAGTGCGTCGATTAGATTGGTATGACTCTCTACAGGATAGAGAGTATTATGATCAGTTGAGTACGACTCTCTACAGGATAGAGAGTGTGTCGATTAGATTGGTATAACGCACGCAGCCTTCATCCTAGCGAGCATTTCCCAGCCGCGATAGTTACTACCTTTTTAATATTTTCACCTCGCGACGAATTACCCACCGAGCTCTTCCTTTCCCTTCCTCGCGGATCGCTTCTTGTGACTCCTTCCCTTCTTCGGCGATTTCTTTCCATCGGTTGGAGCACGTTTCTTCCCTCGAAGCGAAGCGATCTCTGCTCCGTCGCTCCAGCGGTTCCGAGCAGTAGATCTTCTCCCGATTGCGCGATCTCCCTGCTCCGTCGCTCAGATTCTGTCGGTCTTCTTCCTCATAGCAGGCGGCAACCGTCGGATTGGATGACCCCCGAGATGGGCTAGAAGCTCCTATTTGGCAACTTCCCGATGGTAGGCAGCCGGGCGATTTCTAATCCCTACTATCCGTTAGTCACCGGAGCAAGGTAAGGGTTGTCCGTTACCTTGTTTTCTCTCGATTTCAAAGGGGGTCCGGTGTGTGAATGAACTCTTGCGGTAGTTTCCTTCGTTGAGCGGACCTATCTATTTAGGCAGAAAATCGGGAGCGTCGGTGGTGCCGGTGAACTGAGGACTAGGGAACACAACCATTGGAGATATCAGATCGGTAAGAATTGATCGTTTTTCTTTTGGGGAGGAAATGATGGGTGATGGATTGAACTGTGTGGCTGTGATTGTGGCTGCAGCAGGCAGTTGGAGGCTGATTCGTGACCTCTGTCGAAATTAGGACAGTAAGGAACTGATCGGGCAAACTGAGTAATTGAGGGAAAGTTCCAACCATTGGTAAGCTTAGTTTATCACATGTTCATCAGTGATTGTTGCTATTTGAAATTCTATTATCGTACAGCCGTGAGTGATCGGAAGAATGGAGTAGACTGTGATTGGAGGTTAGTATAGGCTCTAAATGGCAGTACAGGAGCTGTGATCGGTGGAGTACATGATTAGAGAGTTGTTCTGGATTCTAGAATATCCGGTTTATATGGAAATTGGTGTAGGGAATCGAATGTATATAGATTTTGAGTAGTTGTTAATTGGAAACAGGTGGGTTTTAATTATGATGTTAACCGTACCAGTTGAGGGTCTAAAGTGAAGGTTGGTTATAGTAAATCGACCTTGGATAATTTGAAGGAGTTTCCTAAATCGTATTCGATAAAAAGGATGCGACTATAAGAACGATATAGTAATTAATTCGTATGTTGTAGTCTGCTTGCACTAAAATGTAATTGATGTTATTTGCAGGACGTGGATACGAGACAGGTCCGCGGCCATGAGGACTTTGATATGAGGCAGGTTCACAGATGTGAAGACAACTTGTATTCTCAGACAAGTCATCAAAAGAGGTGGCTAATTTCCCACCTGGTCCGGTAGATGTAATTGCATTCAGATTTAGACATAGATATGAGCATGTTATATGTTCATATTATCTTGACCCTGCTCTTATTATTGTATGCTTGATACTTTATCGTTGGCTATTAACTCCATTGCTACTATCATGTTTATTTTACCATGATTAGGAGTTATACATATAGGTGATGTAAGTAACTTAGAAATTGTTTAAGTTAAGTGCAAATAGTATAGTCCGGATGACAACCTGATTGTACATTGGGCAAAAAGGTCATCCGTAGGAAGATAATGTCTTGAACCTAGGGTTAGTTCTAGTAACCTTAGGTTGCATGTTACCACCGACCATGTATTGTGTAAATGGTATGGGGAATGATACTTAGTGTGTCACTACGGACTGGTGGTCCTAGCTTGTTATAATCAGATGAGTACGACTCTCTACAAGATAGAGAGTGCGTCCATCAGTTGAGTATGACTCTCTACATGATAGAGAGTACGTCGATTAGATTTGTATGACTCTCTACAGGATAGAGAGTATTATGATCAGTTGAGTACGACTCTCTACAGGATAGAGAGTGCGTCGATTAGATTGGTATGACTCTCTACAGGATAGAGAGTATTATGATCAGTTGAGTACGACTCTCTACAGGATAGAGAGTGTGTCGATTAGATTGGTATGACTCTCTACAGGATAGAAAGTATTATGATCAGTTGAGTACGACTCTCTGCAGGATAGAGAGTGCGTTGATCTGGTTAGTATGATTCTCTGTAGAATAGAGAGTCTGTGGTGGATGTCTATATGTTAGACATTGCATTCATATCATTTGCATGCATGCTGGCGATGAGGTCTCCCTTGTTGTTGAGAGTGTCGTCAGTCATCCTGCCTCCACAGTTACTCATAGGAGGAGTAACCGATGGGAGGGAAGAGCATTGTGGTGCCGCACTCTACCACTATAGACGGTGGTAGTTGGATTTGCGTGTCGTAGTCCTGCGTGTGTGGCACTCGATCACTCATGGGTAGTGACTGTCGGAGTGGCCAACAGCAGGGACCCCCATCGTGTAGCTTGCTCTTTACGGTTATATGCTACTCGATCATACTGCCCACTCGGCCACTTGAGAGTAGTGGTTGGTGTTGAGATGGGACAGTTGTCATGCTCGAGTCACCGAGGCCACACTGGGGTCGTGGTTGCTTTAGGGTGAGCCGACATGACCGTGCATGATACATTGCCGACTTATGACATTTTTGCATATTGCCATATATATACATATATGCATGTATATATATATATGGATTATTGTGATTAGTATACATATATAGATGCAGTATATATATATATGTTTATTGTGATGATGCATTTGATTGTATTATGCTTGCTGCACTTGTTTTTACATCATATTCATGCATGCTTCTTGCATTTGTTATACGGTTGTGTCGGATACTGGTATATGTGTTGGACAAACCATTAGATACCTTGACCTGTAGCATGAGTAGATTATGAGTTGGTATTACTCTTCCTGTTATATATATGTTGGATATATGTTCAGGTTGGATCAGAGTAGCGTAGCAGACTTCAGGTATGTCTGCATTTTACGTTGTTCATTTGGTTAGACGGTATATGCTTGTATTTATATACTATGCTGATATACCTATTGTACCTTTAGATTATGTTATTAAAATACATGTGATATTACATATAAACATGTTTTTCTATTACCTACTGAGTTTTACTCACCACCCCAACGGACCCTGGGTTTTTCTATCGCCCAGGTAACAGGTAGAAGTCTTCTTGACGGCATGGAGCACCGCTGGCTGACGTCTCATCTCACCTCCGATGTTCCATATTTGTTTTGGGCTTTTCGTCCATTATGTATTGTATTTTGGAGTTTTCGTGATGTACATGTTGTATATTCGGATTTTGTTGAGGTTTCCGTGTTGTTGTGATGTGTTAGTCATACCGGTATGCATGTGTGTATCTTGTTGTATTATGTTTCCGCTGTGCTTTGAGTAGTTGTTGTATTTACTGTATATGTTATGTTGTTATTGTTGGCCTACGGGCCTTGTATTAACCCGAAATGTTGCCACGTACAGGGGAGTTATCGTCTGTTTGATTTTCGGCTCGGCATGCTCTCGGGGCGTGACAACAGTTCCCCTGAATTGACTCTGCTAGACCTTATGGATGAGTGCTGGTTTTAGTTCGAAGTTTTTTGCCAAAATTGATGGTCTAGCTATACTTGGCCTAAATCCTCTAGAGCTAGGAGCTGAATAATCCTGCAGAGGTTGGCTACCTATATTTACTTCTGATGCAACTTGGTCCTCCATCCTCTTCTGTTCGGTTTTCTGACGATGATAGGTTCGTTCTATTTCTAAATTGATCGGAATCAAGCCTTCCAACCCTAGGCGTCTGAGCATACGAAGAACTAAGCCACAAAAATTAGGAGTACTACCTAATACTAAGAAATAGGAAATAAACAAATCTAGCTAACAAAAATCAAAGAGCCAATAAGGAAATAAAAAACTACTGCTAAAATAAAATAAAATCGAAATCTAGATATGGAAAATCTATAACTGAAGTAAAATAAATAAAAAGGGAATAAAGCAAGTAAATATAATCTTAAGTCTGATCCAATTATCCATTTCTCGATTCGATATTGAATCGATCAGTCTCTGACAATGATGCCAAAAACTTGATGCACACGAATGCGACCTCAAATATCACGATGGAGACCATCGAGGACTTGAAGTGCGTGCTCGCACTCAACGCCCGCAAGTGCACGGATGTGGTCATGTAATAAAAAGATTATCGATCCCATAGGGGCTGAGATTCGAATACCGATTTATTCGGTGGATGTAATTGTTCGGGACTAGACTATAAGGGTTGTGAATGTGAGGGTTATGGGTGGTCCTACTCAATACGGTGTCACACGGAGGAAAAAAAGAGGTTGCCACGAGATCTTTTAAAGGGATTCTAGGACTTCGGTTTCGCTTGTGTGTCGCAAGACATGCTATCAACTGGGCATTGTCTAAATGTCTATCTATAATCTTGTGGAAGGGACATCATACACTCTCCCGATGAGCCACCGCATCTATCAGGAGCTATCTCTGCCTTACAAGGACTGGAAAGGCAGTACGAGGATGTCGAATCAATCCTTGAGACGAACCATTTCCAGTTCTATCGCATCCTTCTACCCACAGTTATAGGAGATGAGGCTAACCCCTAGGTTCCTCGTACAAATCCCCTAAATCTTAGATACGAGGGTTGCCACACACCCTGGTCGTGTCCCCGTCTGCGTCTAGCTATAAAATGCCCTTCTTTTGCTTTGAAAGTGCGCCTTTTCCCACGAAATGCTCTCCTGTACGCAAAATTACAAAGAGCAGATCTCCGAATTAGAAAATAAGAAATGCATGCAAAATAAAGTGACATATGCATGAAACTAACATAATATGTAATGAGATGTGAGAGAAAAATACTCTTAAAACCCTATATGTTTTGCTCACACCAATATGTACAATAACCCATTCTACCCCTACATTTTTAGCAGCTTACAAAGCTATCAGTAAAGCCTCATATTCAGCTTCATTATTAGAGGCTCTGAAATGTAATCTAATCGCTAGCTTAACTTCTTCTCCTTGCGGTGAAATCAGAATTACTCCTACCCCACAACCCTCTTCTTTAGAAAACCCATCTGCATATACCATCAATGGTTCACATTCTTCCTTGTGTAAAGTTTCCATTAAAAAGTCAGCTAATGCTTGTTCTTTAATAGAGGTATGGGTTGATTGGTAATGTCATACTCACTGAGTTCAGTGGCTCATTTAATAACTTTCCCTGTAGCTTCTGTAGGAGATTTGAGACCGCTAGAGGGGGGGTGAATAGCGTTGACCGTAGGAAGATGGAATTCGATCGCGTGTTCATGTCTACAAGTTTCGTTAGCACAGCAGAATATATATATGATAACAATAACGAAACACAATCACAAACACAATAACACGAAGATTTAACGTGGTTCGGAACCGAACGGTTCCTACTCCACAGATCGAGCTCTAAAGAGCCCTAGTGATGCACACACACTCACTAATCACAAATACTCCTTCTCGGCACAAGTCGGAGGTGGAGAAACCTCTTACAATAGATTACAACAATAATCTAAAAGCAACAAGCAAATACAATGAAGAATAATGCAATACAAGTAAAGAAAACACTTTAAAAATGCTTTAGATTGCTTGCTTTTGGTTGCTTGAAGAGTGGCCTTGGAGACTCTGATTTGCAGCAACAAATCGCCCTAAAGATGCTCAAGAAACCATTTCCAAAAACCTCCCGTCGAGCTCCTTTTATCCTTGTGTGCGATCTGGATTTCCGCCTATCAGTCGACTGCCATAAGTCACCAGTCGACTGATGCCACTGTCGTCGTGAGACAACGGCTCGATCCACGCTGGAAAAACTCCAACGGATCTCTTGGCAGTCGACTGCCAACATTGGCAGTCATTGCCGGCCGTAGTCGTCGGCCCGGTCGGCTCGGGCATTACGTGCTCGACCGCGAGAACTAGCGATCGACTTCAATCCCTTAGCGGTCGTGCCATCGACGCCGATCGGCGCTCCAATGAGCGGATCATTGCGGCGATTCGGCTCTAAAGCGGCGGTCGAACTCAAGTCGACTCACACGGCGGTCGAATCGGCCATAATGCGGTCGCCACCCTCAAAGATGAGGTTTTACCCCAAGTATGGTGCCCCCATACTTGCTAGACCACCCTTAGCCTAGACCTAAGCCTTCTAGCCACCTCCATCAGCCTCACGCCTCTCGGATCCCTCCAAGTCATCCATGACTTGTTCATCCATCGCGCTAGCCTCCAGGTGCTTGCCTCGGCTATGTCATGCTAACGGTGTCTACACAGCCAAGACACATTGGACTTACGCCGCCAAGACTCCGCTTGGACTTTACGCTGCAAATATCAATCCCCTTGGACTTCCAAATGCCAAGACTCAAGCTTGGACTTTCCCTTGCCAACCCATGTTGGACTTTCCATGCCAAGACTCATGCTTGGACTTTCCATTTGCCAAGACCCATGCTTGGACTTCTCATTTGCCAAGACCCATGCTTGGACTTCTCATGCCAAGTACTCAAGACTTGGACTTTCCCAAATGCCAAGTACCCATGACTTGGACTTTCCATGCGTCAAGTGTCCCACTTGGACTTTTCATGCCAAGTACTCAAGACTTGGACTTTACCAAATGCCAAGACTCAAGCTTGGACTTTCCCTTGCCAACCCATGTTGGACTTTCCATGCCAAGACCCATGCTTGGACTTTCCATTTGCCAAGACCCATGCTTGGACTTCTCATTTGCCAAGACCCATGCTTGGACTTCTCATGCCAAGTACTCAAGACTTGGACTTTCCCAAATGCCAAGTGTTCCACTTGGACTTTCCATGCCAAGTGCACAAGACTTGGACTTTTCATGCCAAGTACCCATGACTTGGACTTTACCTTGCCAAGACCCATGCTTGGACTTTCCCATAATCACTTGGTCAACC
This sequence comes from Wurfbainia villosa, assembly GCA_025175895.1. Classification (NCBI taxonomy): domain Eukaryota; kingdom Viridiplantae; phylum Streptophyta; class Magnoliopsida; order Zingiberales; family Zingiberaceae; genus Wurfbainia; species Wurfbainia villosa. The sequence continues at coordinate 100,009,685 of CM045996.1, forward strand.
CCACTCAACCATCAAGGTCTTCCTCGAGTCAAACTCGAGTCCGGTCAAGCATGACCCGAGTCGATTGCTCCAACAATCTCCCCAACATATTAACCGACATTAATGTCAAACATCAATGCCAAACCACTTTGTCAAATCCCTTTGTCAAACATCAAAACATCACTCGAGTCAAACTCGAGTCTGGTCAATGGTGACCTGGGCCGATTGTACCAACAACTTCTGGATGAGTAAGTATTCTCCCCAAGGGAGTGTCAGTGAGTACCACTAAGGGATGAGATAAAAAATAACGTCACAGCCTTCGAGTAGTCAAAACTAGTCCCTAGGTTAATTTTTCCAAATTTGTATAACAAACTTCAACCCCCTTCAACAGATAGCTAATATAATAGATTGGATGTTGTTTGCCCTTGTCCTCTCAAATCAATACTGAGCTTACACCCACCTTTGAAAGAGCCAGATACACCCATAACACTTCTCCAAGTTGAGGCTTAGCTAAGAAAGGAGGCTCCACCAAGTATTCCTTTAGAGATTGAAAGGATTTATCACAATGCTCATCCCACTAGAACCATGTATCCCTCTTTAATATCTTGAAGAAAGGGAGACTCCTATCTGCCGATCGGGATATGAACCTCGACAGGGCAGTAATCCTGCCTAATAACCATTGTACCTCCTTCAAATTTCTTGGAGGTTGCATTTGTAAATGACTTCAATCTTAGTAGGATTAGCCCTGATACCCTGTTCAGTGATCATATCTCCCAAAAAATGACCCTGCATCACCCCAAATACACACTTTTCTGGATTCAACTTAATTTTATATTGACGTAGAGTACCAAAAGTTTCCTTGAGATCAGTTATTACTTGCCCAACATATAGAGTTTTAACTATAATATCATCCACATATTCCTCCATGTTCTTTCCCAATTGCTTTTCAAAGATTTTATCCATTAACCTCTAGTAAGTAGCCCCAGCGTTTTTTAATCCAAAAGGCTTAACTACATAACAGAAAGTTCCCTTGGCTATAATAAAACTAACCTTATTCTGATCTTCTCGGGCTAACGATATTTGATGATATCCCTGATAAGCATCTATCATTGAAATAAACTGATGCCCAACAGTGGAATCTACTAACTGATCAATGTAGGGCATAGGATAACAATCCTTAGGACAAGCTTTATTAAGATCTCTAAAGTCCACACACATTCTCCATTTCCCTGACGACTTAGGCACCAACACCACATTAGACAACCAAGTAGGATATTGCACTTCTCTGATATGCCCAGCCTTCAGTAATTTACCTATTTCTTCTTTAATGATAGCATCTTTCCCTGCTCTAAAATGTCGACGCTTATGCTTTACAGGACCTGCAGTAGGTAAGATATACAATTTATGCTCCAAGACATTAGGATCAATTCCTAATAAGTGTTGGAGATCGATTGGCCGGCTAGAGGGGGGGTAAATAGCCCTCTTACGATGGATGTCGGAATTCTCTCGTTCGTTTGCTCGTCTACACAATCGTTAGCGCAAGCGGAATATGCAAATACAAATAAATAAAGACAAGCAAATAAACAATGAAAACAAACAATACAAACACCGAGATGTAATGTGGTTCACGGCTACGCCGCTAATCCACAGTCCGATTCGTCCACGGTGAATCACTCCGCAATCTATCCACTAGATCTCTCCTTTGAACAAAGCTAGGTGGAGGTAACCTCTTTACAATCTCTCTTCTTACAATAAAATAGAAATAAAGCAAGTAAGAAGAGTGGAAGAACACTTAGAGCACTTTTGGAGCAAATTGGAGCATAAGCATTTGCCCCCCAAAGCCCCATCCCCTTCCTTTTTATAGAGGAAGAGGGTTTCTTTCCATTGACACAGGAGCAGTCGACTGATGCCCTCGATCAGTCGACTGGTCCTGTAGCCGTTGCCCAATAACGGTCGCTTTCCATGTTGGACTTCATCCAGATCGCATCGATCGATCGATCTTACCATCGATCGTGATGCTCGAGTCGAATCAGTGCTCAATGGAGTCGATTACATTACGTGCGGCCGCGATTGCCATGAGTAATGCCATTCCACAGCGATCGCCCTATATACATCGATCATTGCCGATCCATGGCGATCGCAAGCACTAAAGCGTCTTATACTAGTCGATCGAACCATCGACTCAGAGCAGTCGACTGCCATGACATGGCAGTCGACTGGTGTCGGGAAAACTCATCCGACACTTGGCCAAATGACCAAGTTTCACCTAAGAGCTACCCCTTCCCGGGTTACATTCGCTCACTCTCATCTCTCGGAGTCCCTCGCCTTCGAAGTTCTCTTCGTTCGCGGCCACGTCCCTCGGCAGCATCAGGCACACAAATCTGCAATGCTCCTTCGCATTTCTTGCCTCGAAGTCTACTTCCTCCGGCTTCACTCCAAGCTCCTCGTCCGGCGGTCCCTCGGATGCTCCAAGCGCACGGTTTCCACAAAGCTATACTTCACCGACTTAAGGCACGAGTCATGAGATGTGAAACTCGCCACGGCTCCATGTGAGAATTACTAAGTCCTGCACGACTTCAACGTACATATCAAATCAACATAACAAACTAACTTAAACCCTTTGCCACACACATCAAAACCTTATCACGCAAGAGATTGCCCTAACAATCTCCCCCTTTTTGATGTGTGGCAATCCGTTTTAGGTAAAAATATTTGATAAAAATTTTAAAGGAAAGAAAGCATGTAAACATAAACATGATATAGCAACATGCAACTCCCCCTTAATCCATGAAACTCTCTCTACAAATTCTCAATTTTCTCCCCCTATCATAATTTACTTAAACATAATCAATTCTCCCCCTTTAACACCATCAAAAAGATTAACACTAAGTTATAAACTCATGGCATCAAGTCTAATAGAAGAAAAATACCAAAAAATTAGTTTAAAAACTGAATTCGGCCATTACTGTTCTGATTTACAAGCCATCAGTCGACTGGTTATGACTACCAGTCGACTGGCACGCGAATTTCATAACTTTCTGATTTTCGGACCGAATTTCAGAAATACATTAAAAATTCCAAAAAATTCGAAAAATCATGAAATTTGGGGAACATATTTCTTTTAAGTATATATATCAATGAAAAATAGTTTTTCATGAAAAATCATTATATTTTCACGTATTTGCCAAAAATCCAAAAGATTTAAAAACCACTAGGTTTTTGATCATGTGAGTATCAAGTTTAACACCTAGTTTTGGTTCCAATTGTTTCAAAACATGAATACATAGATTTTAGATTAAGAAATTGTTTTGAAAACTTATGAAATATCCAACCATGATCTTTGGGCAATATGTCTATGAATTAAACATAAGCATTTCCCATGATTGGTCTAATATTGCTATTTTGATACTTTAAATGACCATCTAAATGTCATAGGCATTAGTGGACATTTGTATCATCCTAACATCTCACCCATGCTAAGTTTTCAATCAAAGTAGCCTATGGTGAGTGTGAGATGCATCCTAGGGGTATTTGTATGTACTTAACCATTAAATTCATGCAATTCTATCAAGGTTAAGTATCACCCTAACAATCTACATGATCACAAAGACATATATGAATTAATTTTACATTATGATAATTAAACACATGTATTCATCAAATAATGATCATGCATTAGGTATTATATGATGATAATAAACAAAGTATCACCTAAAGCATGATTCAAACCTATTTCCCATGATTATGTGCCAAATATCAATATCATAAATCATGATTGCAAACATGTGTAACAATTACATTAATCATCATGATTTATGCATTATTATCTATTTATGAGCACGTTATCATCACCCAACACAATTTAAAAATGTTGTCCCGCCATCCTAAGTCAACCAAAATATGATATAGGTCAATTGCATATGGTTGACTACCCTAGGGTTATCCTAACCCTTAATGATGGATTTTGGAACCCAAAATAAGTTCTTGCCTATGGGGTTCACTAGATACTCCTTAGGAATCCATTTCCTAGCTATTACTTTCTTCTTATCTTGTCCCCTAGCAATTAGGCATTTGTAGGCCTTTTCGTTTTTCTTTTCATTGTATCCTACGCCTTTCTTATTAAAACTTGCCCTTTGGCTCCCAATTATCATATTCAATGTGTTGGAGCCAATTGTGAATTTTTCTAGGGCTTTTGTTAAATAATCTACCTTTTCCCTTAAGGCCCTATTTTCTTCTATGCATGCATCACTTACATCTAATGGCATATATTCATGTGAGCATGCATCATTTAAGCTAGAAGAAATATTATCATTATTTAAGCATGCTTTTTCTAACTTACTTTCTAAGTCCTTAATTTGATCTAGCATGCTTTTGTTCTTCTTTTTAGCTCTAAATAAATCCCTAGTTAAGCTAGAAACCATGGAAACTATTTTCTTAGGAGTTAGATTCGTTACCATAGTTTCCATGTCCTCTTCTTCTTCTTCAGGTGAGGAGGATGTAGAGGCTCCCCCTTCACTTGAGCTCTCTCCACTTGAGCTTGATTCTTCATTTTCGGTGGAGGAGCAATCTAAGTCATCGAAGGCCATCAATGCAAGGTTGGAATAGACTTGTTCCTCTTCTTCGGATGAGGAGGAAGAAGCAAGGTCATCCCATGTCTTTGCTTTGAGAGCCATGGCCTTTCCTTTTTCCTTGGCATTCTTTTCCTCTTCCTTCTTTTTACTCCCCTTTTTCTTCTTCTTTTCTTCTTTCTTCTTCCTTTCTTCCTTTCTTTTGTTTAGGAGAGGACAATTGTCCCTTATGTGCCCCTCTCCTTGGCAATTGTAGCATATGACCTTCCCCCTAGGTCTTCTTCTCCTATCATGAGATTTATTAAATTGAAAACCTTTTAACGCACGTCTTACCCTCCTTACCATATAGGCTTCTTCGGTGCTATCCATGGAGGAGGAGGAAGATGCTTCATCATCGGAGGAGGAGGGGATCTCTATCTTCTTCTTCCCCTTGTTTGCTATCAAAGCTACTCCTCATGAAGTTGGAAACTTTGGCTCTTCTTGTATTCCTTCAAGCCTTGTTTCATGGAGCTCCATTGTTGAGAAAAACTCCTCCAAGGTACTTACTTCCAAGTTCTTGGAGTTGTAAAATGAGTCCACCATGGAGTTCCATCTTGAGGACCGGGGAAAGGCATCTATGGCCTTCATTACCATATCCCGGTTTGATAACTTCTCACCTACACTTGACAAACCGGTTATAATTTCCTTGAAACGAGAATGTAAGGAAAGTACCTTTTCTCCCTTTTCTAGTTTAATGTTGTTGAGTTGGGAGCGGAAGACATCTCTCCTTGCTAGCTTGGCCTCGGATGTGCCTTCATGGAGTTCTACAAGCTTCTCCCACATCTCTTTGGCGCTAGCACATTCTCCGATCCGGTTGATCTCTTGTTGAGGGAGCACATTGAGAAGATGATGTTTTGCCTTTGAGTTTGCAAGGTGCTCCTCTCTTTGCTTCTTAGTCCAACGTGATTTTTCAATTGGTTCACCCCTTTCATCCCTAGGCAACTCGAAACCATTTTCCATTATAAGCATAATATCAAAATCGATCTCGAAGAATACCTCCATTCGCTTCTTCCAACAAGCGAATTCCCCTTCGAACTTTGGTGGATGGATGTTGGAGCCGGCCATTTTGATGTAGAGCTTGTTGCGGCGGTTAATCCGGTGACAAGCAACCTCGCTCTGATACCACTTGTTGGAGATCGATTGGCCGGCTAGAGGGGGGTGAATAGCCCTCTTACGATGGATGTCAGAATTCTCTCGTTAGTTTGCTCGTCTACACAATCGTTAGCGCAAGCGGAATATGAAAATACAAATAAATAAAGACAAGCAAATAAACAATGAAAACAAACAATACAAACACCGAGATGTAACGTGGTTCACGGCTACGCCGCTAATCCACGGTCCGATTCGTCCACGGTGAATCACTCTGCAATCTATCCACTAGATCTCTCCTTTGCACAAAGCTAGGTGGAGGTAACCTCTTTACAATCTCTCTTCTTACAATATAATGGAAATAAAGCAAGTAAGAAGAGTGGAAGAACACTTAGAGAACTTTTGGAGCAAATTGGAGCATAAGCATTTGCCCCCCAAAGCCCCATCCCCTTCCTTTTTATAAAGGAAGAGGATTTCTTACCGTTGACACTGGAGCAGTCGACTAATGCCCTCGATCAGTCGACTGGTCCTGTAGCCATTGCCCAATAACGACCGCTTTCCATGTTGGACTTCATCCAACGGTACTGGCATCAGTCGACTGATCCTACCATCAGTCGAGTGCTTAATGGAGTCGATTCCATTCTGCGTGCGGGCCATCGATCATTGCCATTCCACAGCGTTCGGCAATGATCATTTACATCGATCGATTGCCATCCATGGCGATCATCGCAACGCACTAAACTGGTCTTATACCAGTCGATCGAACCATCAACTCAGAGCAGTCGACTGCCATGACATGGCAGTCGACTGGTGTCGGGAAAACTCATCCGACACTTGGCCAAATGGCCATGTTTCACCTAAGAGCTACCCCTTCTCAGATTACATTCGCTCACTCTCATCTCTCGGAGTCCCTCGGCTTCGAAGTTCTCTTCGTTCTCGGCCACGTCCCTCTGCAGCATCAGGCGCACGACTCTGCAATGCTCCTTCGTGTTTCTTGCCTCGAAGTCTACTTCCTCCGGCTTCACTCCAAGCTCCTCGTCCGGCGGTCCCTCGGATGCTACAAGTGCACGACTTCCGCAATGCTATCCTTCACCGACTCAAGGCACGAGTCATGAGATGTGAAACTCGCCACGGCTCCATGTGCGAATTACTAAGTCCTGCACGACTTCAACGCACATATCAAATCAACATAACAAACTAACTTAAACCCTTTGCCACACATATCAAAACCTTATCACGACAAGAGATTTCCCTAACAATAAGTTTTGCAAAGACCATGCAAAAATGTCCATATTTGTGATAAGGCATTGTATTAAGCCTTCTTTAAGCTGCATGGGAAGATCCCGAGCTATAAAACTAACATGTTCAACACACTTATCATCTAATACAATAACCTGTTTATCAGGTTCTCCTATCTCTTCAACAGCCCCCTTTTGAATGAAACACACGGTATCTCCGTACTTTGATTTTTGTAGAGGCTTATTAACAAATTTTTCTTTTTGCCCTGTCCTGATAACATCCACATAACATCTACGAGAGAGCTGCTAGTCACCTCTTACCTCTCCTACTTCACTCCCTATAAGAAACTTAAGCTTCTAATGATAGGGGGAAGCCACAGCCTGTAAACTACTCAAAATAGGACTTCCTAAGATAGCATTATACGAAGAAGGCATATCTACCACAGTGAAATTGATAAGTACTGCTCTTCTTCTTGGCTCTTCCCCCAAGGACAAAGGTAATTTAATTTGGCCCATTGGCTGCACTTCATGCCCAGGGAACCCAAATAAAGAAGTTCCTACTGGTTGTAGATCAATGATGGCAACTCCCATTTGTTCAAGAGATGTTCAATATAAAATATCTATTGAACTACCTGGATCAACAAAAACTCTTCCTACATCGAAATTGGAAATGAGAGCTCGAATGACCAGAGTATCAGTGTGAGGAATTATTACTCCCCCTAAATCATTATCATCAAAGCCTATTACGGGTCCTCTCGTCCTGGGAAGAACAACAACAGTTGCGCACTCCTCCCTACTGTGCCTTTTTCGTGCCCTATTAGAATCCCCATTAGTGGAGCCAGCGGATATCATGTTGATGGAACCTCTCACAGGGGGTTGATTAGCAGGCTCAACTCGATCTGACACTATTTCCCATATCTACACATGCTGCACAGGTCGATTTACAAGAGGTCTGGGATTACCTCTTCCATAATTTCTTCCAACGAACCCCTACTGATAAGGATCTGGATTCATAACCAAATTCTGGATATGAGGATGAGCTCCCATTATTCTCTATAATTCCAAGTCCAACTGCTGGAAATTCTGAGTATTATGTCCATATTCTTAATGAAAATCACAGAAAGTAGGAGATGACAATCTTCTAGGCCCTCTGTCAGCTCCAAAGGGTCTCCGCAGCAACCTCTGCTCTATACAAATATTCATAGCCCTCTCCTTAGGAAATTGGAGCAGAGGAACATACAAAGTTCTCTCCTCTATAGGGCACACAAGCCTCACCCATTCAATCCTCCCTTCTGGCCTTTCCATTACCCTGAAATCCTATGAAATTCGCCGGGATTTTTGAGCATCCTCTAAATTAATAAACTTCTCAGCCTGGGACAACAGATCTTCGAAGCTTGTGGAAGGCCTCTTAGCTAAAGATTTAAAGAAATCCCCCTGCCTGAGGCCCTAGGTAAAAGCTCCCATCATCATACCTTGCTCCAAGGTAGGAATTTCACGAGCATCTTGTGTAAATCTATGCACATATTGCCACAAACTTTCTGGCTCATTTTGTTTAAGATAAAAAATACTTAAGGGTTGAGGCAAATATTTCTTAAAACTAGAAAAATGACTTACAAATAATGTGGAGAAATCCTTAAAGGATGTAATGCTCTTTGGTTTCAAATCACTAAACCATTGTTCTGCCGATCCCGTCAAGGTAGTAAGGAAAACCCGACATTTAACCCCATCAGTATAACGATATAACATAGCAGCATTTTGAAATTTCCTTAAATGATCTTTAGGATAGGAAGAGCCGACATATTCAGATATTTGAGGAAGCCTCAAACGTCGAGATAATTCATCGTTCAAGATACTTTCAACAAAAGGAGTTTCCTCATCTATTTGTACAATAGTGCCTATAGCAGGGATTTCCCCTTCTGGTGGTACACCCTCTAAAGAAGCCACCCATTTTTCCTTCCCCTTTCCTTTTTGGCAAGTACCAGAACCTTTCTTTAATTGAGAAATCTTACCCTCTTCTTCCTCAAAATCACTATCAGAGATATCTTCTTTAATCTTCTTCGGGGTGGTCTTTTGTGACATTTGGTCCATCATCTCCGCCATAATCTGCATAAGATCTTCCTTATATAGGGGTTCCTGACACCTTTTACAAGCACCTCCCTGGGAAGTACTAGAGACGAACTTCTCTCCTTCTGATGGTCCTTCAATGCCCTTCTAGTATTGACTATCACGACTTTTTGTTCAAGTTCCTACAGACGATGCCAATTTGATGGTGCTTACTTCTTTGGATCACTGAGATCCCCCTTCCTCTCCTTATGAATGATTGGATCTGACACCGCTAAAGAGAGACTTGGAGGGCAAAAGATGAGCTATAAGAATCACCTTTAATCTTTAGGACCTGAGCTGAACTTGGCACACCAAAGAAGAGTGCTAAGGGTTGCTCGGCTTCCCGGCGCGACCACTCCTACAATCTAGTTAGTATGAGTATGAGAAGAAAGTAATGAACTGGAAAAGAAGAGAGATCTCAGATATACCAAATGGAGAAGAAATAACCATCCCCGATCCCGTCATCCTCTGCCCCTTTTATAGATGAGCCAACACGTCTTCTCCTTGCAGTACATTTACTTAAATGCCCTTGGCCAAGCTGTCCTCTTAACCGTCTTTCCCGCTCCTAATTCAAAATATCTTTTGCCACGTGTTAATTTTAAATAACATATGAGGATACATGTCATTATATTAAACTAACCATCTTTAACATTTCATTGTTACCTCCTATCCCTCTTCTCATTTCACCCCTATGTTCAACAGATGTACTAACCACCCTAGAAACATATAGATTATCCTAGAAGTACATAACCTACTCTGTAACTATACATACTGCTCTGGAATTGACCATACTACCATAGAAATATGTGCCCTGGAATTGCACCCACTGCCCCATAACATCACACTATCCTGGAGATACACATACTGCTCTGGAAATTCATCTTGCCCTAGAAATACATATACTGTCCTGGAGGTACACATAATCTAGAAATTATGACACTGCCTTATAACTACACATACTGACCTAGCATTAATCACACTTCTCTGGAACTACTCATACCACCCTAGAACTTTCACAGTCCTGGAAATACACATACTGCCTTGGAACTGCCCATACTACCCTGGTACTATTCACACAGTCCTGGAAATATTCATACTGCCCTGGTACTATTCACATAGTCCTGGAAATATACCTATTGCCTTGGTATTGTCTATACTACCCTGGTATTGTTCCCACAGTCCTGGAAATAGACATACTGCCATGGAACTGCCCATACTACCCTGGTACTATTCACACAGTCCTGGAAATATACATACTACACTGGAAATGCTTATACTGTTCTCGGCACATACATATTGCCCTGGAACTACTTATATTACCCTGGAAATGCTTATACTGCCCTGGGAACATACATATTGCCCTGGAAATGCTTACATTGCCCTGGAAATATTTATACTGCCCTGAGTACATACATATTGCCCTGGAACTGCTTATACATCCCTAGAAATGCTTATACTGTCCTAGAAATACTTATATTGCCCTGGACATATACATATTGCCCTGGAACTACTTATACTTCCCTAGAATTGTTTATACTACCCTGGAAATGCTTATACTGCCCTGGGCACATACATATTGCCCTAGAACTTCTTATACTGCCCTGGAAATACTTATACTACCCTAGAAATACTTATACTACTCTAGAATTACATATACTATCGTGGAAATGCTTATACTGCTCTGGAAATTCTTATACTGCCCTGGAAATATATATACTGTCCTAGAAATCCCAACCCCATCAGATTTTAAAATTTTATTTTGAACCATGGTCTATGGGCTAAATGTACATGACTTGTACATTAGCTTTGCTCTTGATTCATCAAGTTATATGATGAGTTTGAGTTCATCTAAATGCAACATCTATGCACCTTGAACATAACTTATTTTCCTAAGATATCACATGTGTCTAGGGTGTATCAATAAACATACATGTCAATTTAATGTGAGATGTGAGTTTTGTTCTTCCTAGTCAAAGGTCTCAAGCATTTTAACTAGGCAACTCTATTTGATTCCCTTATAATGGGACTTCAAATCATTCCATTGTCCTTAAATAAATTTTATTAATCTTAAATGCATGAATATGATCATGGCATAAAATAATAGGATAAATAAAACATAATCAATAATCATGATGTCATGACATAAAAATGAACCTAAATACAAACATGACATATTAACTAAACATTATCATGACATTTTATATGATCAAATGAAATATGATGGCATGACGTGACATATGACAAACAAAGCATGACAAATATATAAAATACAAAAGTATACAATACCTAAGTTTTAAAGCAAATTTGCCATTTGTTAGGATTAAACCCCAATTTTTCCATAGTGACTTAAACTCCCAAGTGTGCCAAAAACCCAAAATAAAACACCATGACCTCTAAACCTAATTGTGCGAATTTTGATTGATTTTTCAAACTTCATAAATTCTATTGGCACATCCTAAATTCTTATAGGATAAAAATATCAATCTCATTTTCAAGGTATCACCAAACCTTGAAAATGTCCTAAAATGTCAACTCTACCATGGTTAGGTTAACTACCCATCCACTTAGGTTTGACACACCCTAACCAATCTAGCGTGATAAAATCACGCTCCTAGGAACCCAAAACATATTTGAGCTCCTTGGTTAACTAGGTACTCACTAGTGATATCCTCCCTTAGTACCTTTCTAATGACCCTCTTAGGCTTTGAAGCCTTGGTCATTTGAGTCTTGTCACAGTTAACCTTAGGAATTTCCTCCCTTATAACCTTCTTAGTGCCATTCCTAGGTTTCTTTGAAACCTTGGCCACTAGACGCTTACAATGGTTAGCCTTAGGGATTGTTGGTGCAATCAGGCCCAAATGATGTTTTGGTGTTTGACAAGGGTTTAAGTCAAGGTGATAATCATGTGTTATCTCACGTGGTTGGTTGAGATGTACTCCAGGAAATTCCTTGTAGGTCGAGGATCGAATGATAGGTGATGATGTCCCGGATGAGGAGTCTTGCCAAATGAAGACCCAGACGTGGAGTCTTGACAAGTGAAGACTCGAACGAGGAGTCTTGGAAAGTGAAGACCCGGACGAGGAGTCTTGGCAAGTGAAGACCCGGACGAGGAGTCCTGGTAGTGAAGTCCTAGAGTGACCTCTTGGCAGTGAAAACATGGACGAGAAGTCTTGGCGGATGAAGTCCCGGAAGTGATTCTTGGCAAGGAAGACCTATGAATAGTGGTTCACAGTTATCAGGTAAAGGGTACAAGATAGATTTATTCCTAGGCGAGATTTCAGCTCTAGACGAGTTGAAACAGTCAAGGGTCAAGGTAGTAGTTAAGGCATCACCTCGACTGATTGCCTTATCAGTCTAGGTAGCGTCTCAACTGGTACAAGATATCCTGGATGAGTTGTTGAGCTCAAAGCTTAGGATTGGTCTAAAGCCTTCCCAGTTGAGGCGTCACCTCAACTGGACATGATAGCAAGGCTTTTAGGAATCAGCTCGACTAGCCTCGGGTTGCTGAGGAAGCAATGTCTAACGTTTGACGGTTGCGTAGATGGAAAATGTTCGCGTGCTTATCTACAATTTTCGTTAGCGCAGCAAAAACAAAGATAATAAAGTAATAACGAAAACACAAACACACAAACGCAAGGATATAACGTGGTTCGGAACCAAACCGGTTCCAACTCCACGGATCGAGCTCTAAAGAGCTCTAGCGATGCCAATGCAATCACTAACCACAAATACTCCTTCTCGACACAAGTCGGAGGTGGAGAAACCTCTTACAAACTATTCTTACAACAATAAGAAATAGATACAAGTAATTACAATAATGAAATATAATGCAAGTAAAGAAAGCTACTTTACAAGAGCACTTTGGTTGCTTGATCTTTGGTTGCTTGATCTTTGGTTGCCTTGGACTAGCCTTGAAGGACTGGAAGAGCACCAACAATTCCCCTTCAAATCTCCCAAGAAAACCTCTTTTTTTCAATCCTCCACGAATAGATGCTTTTAACTTGCATCGGGCTGGATTTCCGCCTATCAGTCGACTGCCATAAGTCACTAGTCAACTGATGCCACTGTTGTCGTGAGACAACGGCTCGATCCACGCTGGAAAAACTCCAATGGATCTCTTGGGCGCGTCGTAGCCGACTAGCGGTCGGCTACGGGCTTGTGTTGGACATTGGACCGGTCATCGCCGACCCTTGGTAGTCGAGCCATCGTTGTCGCGAGCATTTCGGCTCTAAACCGGCAACTCAAGTCGACTCATGGCAGTCGAACCGGCCATAATGCCAGTCGACTACCAACCTCAAAAATGAGGTTTTAACCCAAGTATGGTGCCCCCATACTTGCTAGACCACCCTTAGCCTAGACCTAAGCCTTCTACCCACCTCCATCAGCGTCTCGCCTCTCGGATCCCTCCAAGACATCCATGACTCATTCATCCATCGCGCTAGCCTCCAGGTGCTTCCCTCGACTATGTCATGCTAATGGTGTCTACACCGCCAAGACACATTGGACTTACGCCGCCAAGACTCCGCTTGGACTTTACGCTGCCAATATCCATCCACTTGGACTTCTCAAATGCCAAGACTCAAGCTTGGATTTTCCCTTGCCAACCCATGTTGAACTTTCCATGCCAAGACCCATGCTTGGATTTTTCTTTGTGCCAAGTACTCAAGACTTGGACTTTCCCAAATGCCAAGTGTCCCACTTGGACTTTCCATGCCAAGTACCCATGACTTGGACTTTACCTTGCCAAGACCCATGCTAGGACTTTGCCAAATGCCAAGTGTCCCACTTGGACTTCCTATGCCAAGTACTCAAGACTTGGACTTCCCTATGACAATTACATTGTCATATGTTTTTGTCGAACATCAAAATATCACTCGAGTCAAACTCGAGTCCTGGTCAATCGTGACCTTGGCCGAATGCACCAACAATCTCCCCCTTTTTGATGTTTGACAAAAACCAAACAAATCATTTGAGTTAGACCACTAACTCAAATCCCTTACAAATTATCCCAAATTGGTAATCTTAAACATGCACCAAATGTTCTCCCCCAAACATTCTCCCCCTTTTTGACTAACATCAAAAAGGTTTTCTCTCCAAGGAGGTCAATGTCTCATGTCCCAATGAGATCTTACAATCTCCCCCTTGGTCCAAAAATACCTAGGAAGCCTACCATCTTCTTAGTGATAAGTCACATATCACTTAAGAGAGGCAATCCTATACTCTCTCCCAATTTCCAAATTGGGTATCAAAAACCCATCAATTTTCCCAATTGATGATACTCTCCCAATAACTTCTCCTCTTAAAGGAGAAAAACACATCCATCATCCCAAGATGGATACCTCCCCCTAAAGGCTTGCTAACCCTTGACCATTGCACCAACAATGTCCTTGGGAAGCCCCTAAGCCAATAGGAACTCTAAACCATCAAAATTAAGGTTCTAAGTTCAACATAGAACTTTCACTCACCCTAAATTTGATTCTTTGACCTAACACAGCTCCTAATCCATATCCAATGGATTTTTAGCCTTTATAATGCTTCCTAAAGCATATCCTAGGGTTAGGAGTGATTAGGAACCTTTTCCATAGCTGAACTGTTAGGTGGATGCTTCAAGGATGCTCATTGGCTCCCATGACCCCGGATTAAAATTTTCACTAATGAAAGAATTAATCCGGATGGGATGAGCTTCCTTAGCACCACCTATTCGTCGTCGTGCTAACAACTTGAGTGGTCGCTTGAACAAACTAGTTGTTCAAGCTACACAACTCTTCTAGTTGGTTAGCCGCGGAAGAGACGACGGATGGATCGCCGGGTTTTGTGTTTGTCTTCGGGGTCCATGATTATACAATATATATTTATACACACACATGCATAATCAAAACAAATAAGAACATGCTCAGATCTGTACATAAAGTTAAAATAACTTTATACCTCACGATCTTCTACCGTATGTCCTATCCTTCTCGTGGACGACGTGTGGACGAAGATCCTCCACGAGTAGAAGCCTTCTAGATCGCTTTCTTCTCTACCTTGTCCGCCGCGAACAAAGAGAAGAACTAGCAAAAACCTTTCCTATCTAGAACCGGCCACCAAATTAGGGAATTTGGTGCAACCGCCGGCCAAGGAGCAATGGATGATGCGCCGGCCAACTTCTCCAAGAAGAGTTGCCGCCGGCCACTTTTGGAGAATAGGGAGGAGGAAGAGAACCGGCCACCAATGTGAGGAGAACCGCCGGCCAAGGAAGAAGAGAAAAGCCTTAAGGTTGGGCGCCGGCCAAGTATTGATGGTGCAAGTTGGGTGCCGGCAACAACTTTGGATGAAGATGGTTGCCGCCCACCCTAGCTCCAAACCCTAGCCGCCCACCTCTCCAAGAGCCAAACCCTAATTCCAAAACCAATACTTGCCGCCCAAGCCTAAGCCCCCTATTTATAGAATTAGGCTTAAGCCTCCTTTAATCTCCACCGTCAGATCTAGGGATTTAATCTCCACCGTCGGATCTAGGGTTTTATCCCAACCGTCGGATCTAGGGTTTAATCCCAACCATCGGTTCTAGGATTTCATCCCAACCTTTGGATCTAAGGTTTCATCCCAACCGTCGGTTCTAGGGTTTCATCCCAACCGTCGGATCTAGGGATTTAATCCCAACCGTCGATTCTAGGGTTTCATCCTAACCATCGGATCTAGGGATTTAATCCCAACCGTTGGTTCTAGGGTTTCATCCAACCATCGGATCTAGGGATTTAATCTCAACCGTTGGTTCTAGGTTTTGTTTTACATTCTTGGATCTAGACTTCATAAGGATTATATTAGGCTATGATAGGGACCATAAGGAGGAGTTGGGTCTTGGCCACCCGATGGATCGGAACCACACAAACTTGATCCATCAATGATGTTCCATTCCACTAGAGGATCATCATTGAACTACCTCACCAACCCCCATAAATCAATATGGGCTCCATATATTATTTGTACATTAATCTCCCCGTGTTTAAGATATCGAATGTCCGCCAATTAATTGATTTATCGACCATCAATTAATTAACATCTAATTCCTCGAGTAGTACCACTCAACCTTATCATCATGTTGACTAAGTCAACCAAATTGGGTTTACATGATGAACCTTATGAGCTCCTCAAGGGGACATCATCAACCTAATATATAGGACACGGTTTCTCCTATAATCAACGACACACCATGTAAATAATATTATTTCCCAACTTAATGCATATTGATTTAATCCATCTAAATCTCACCCATCGTAAATCAAAGAAATAAATACTAAGTACATGTGCCCGTTATTATATCGGGATTAAGAGCATGTACAACATAATATCCGAGGTCCGATTCAATTATGTAGTCAGTACTAAATTGAATCACCTCTATGTCGGTCCTACTCAATACACCTAAGTGTACTAGTGTAACTCTATGTTCAAGATAAAACAATACCAAGCTACACTACAACCATGCCAATGGTTTGTCCAAAACCATCTTGGTTGTGAGCTTTTACTTATATTTTACAAGGGACTGATAACATGATCTTCTGTGCCACACCAAGCACCATGTTATCTACAATGTAAAATATTAGACAATATGCACACATATACAATGAATATATAAAATGCAAACAATGATCATGTGATTCTTATTTCAAAATAAAATGTTCATACAAAAAGAGCTAGGCTTTCAGTATACATTCCAACAATCTCCCACTTATACTAAAAGACTACGCCGTCATCACTCTGCCATACATCTGATCCCCATGTCCTCCACATGCCTATCAAACGCTTTCGCTGGAAGGGCCTTAGTGAATGGATCCGCCAGGTTATCCTCTGATGCAATCTTGGCGACAGCAACTTCTCCTCGCTTTACGATCTCTCGTATGAGGTGGTACTTGCGCTCTATGTGTTTACTCGCCTTATGGGCTCGTGGTTCCTTCGAGTTTGCAACTGCACCACTATTATCACAATAAATTGTGATAGTTCTGGGCAAACCAGGAATCACATCCAAGTCCATCAAGAAGTTCCTGAGCCATACAGCTTCCTTGGCTGCCTCAGAGGCTGCCACATACTCATCTTCCATGGTAGAGTCCTCCACGCATTTCTGCTTGACACTCCTCCATGCTATGGCTCCACCTCCAAAAGTAAACACAAACCCCGAGGTAGACTTACTCTTGTCCCTATCTGATTGGAAATCCGAACTGTAACCCATAGGACTAATTGATCCGCCGAAACCAAAGATATAATCCCTAGTCCTTCTCGTGTACTTCAATATATGCTTTACCGTACCCAATGTCCTCGTCTCAGCATTACTCTGATATCTGCTAACCATGCCCACGGCAAAGCAGATATCCGGTCTCGTACATAGCATAGCATACATAAGGCTTCCTACTGCCGAAGCATAAGGAATCGCCTTCATGTCCTCTATCTCCTTTGATGTTCTGGGACACATCTCTTTAGATAAAGGAACTCCATGTCTAAAAGGTAGAAAACCTTTCTTGGAGTTCTGCATGCTAAAACGAGCAAGGATAGTGTCAATGTATGAAGCTTGAGACAAGCACAACAACCTTTTCTTGCGATCCCTTATAACTTTGATCCCAAGGATGTGTCCCACTTCTCCCAAGTCCTTCATATCAAACTGTTTGGACAACCATACCCTTACATCTGATAACACTTTGATATTGTTGCCAACTAACAAAATGTCATCTACGTATAGTACAAGAAACACCACTACGTCTCCGTCACATCTCTTGTATACACAAGGCTCATCCGGACTTTGAATAAATCCATATGACTGGATTACCTCATCAAAACGGATGTTCCAAGATCTAGAAGCTTGCTTCAATCCATAAATGGACCGATTAAGCTTACATACAAGATGCTCTTTGCCTTTAGCAATGAATCCCTCTGGTTGGCGCATATAGATGTTCTCCTCAAGACTTTCGTTAAGGAAAGCTGTCTTGACATCCATATGCCAAATCTCATAATCCATATGAGTAGCTATAGATAAGAGAATCCGGATAGACTTAAGCATAGCTACCGGCGAAAAGGTCTCCTCATAATCGATACCCTCTTTCTGAGTATACCCTTTCGCAACAAGCCTAGCTTTGAAGGTTTCAACCTTCCCATCTACTCCTCTCTTTCTCTTGTAGATCCACTTGCATCCAATGGTTTTTACACCATCGGGTGGCTCTACTAGCTCCCAGACCTGATTAGAATCCATAGATTCTATCTCTGAATTCATTGTTTTTTGCCAAGATACTGCATCTCTATCTTGGATTGCCTCGTCATATGTCCAGGGATCAGGTTCATGTTCACCAAGGACTAAGTCCGAAGACTCTCCCAAAAACATGAATCTGTCGGGTTGTCTAACAACCCTCCCACTACGACGAGGTGCCTCATGTGTATGCTCTGTGATACGCGGTGCAGTGACTTGTGGTGTCTCCTCTTGTACCGGTGGTACTGAAGTCGGGACTTCCCCTGTCATCTCCTCAAGAACAATCCTACTTGTGGTCTTGTGGTTCATCACATAGTCTTCCTCTAGAAATTTGGCATTCGTACTCGCGATCACCTTCTGATCTCTAGGACTATAGAATAAACCACCCTTCGTTCCCTTAGGGTAGCCAACAAACAAGCGCACCAGATTCCAACTTACCAAGATCTCCTTCAAAGACATGTGGCCGACTACCCCAAATCCGAATATGTCTTAGACTAGGCTTTCGCCCAGTCCACAACTCTGTGGGAGTAGAGGGTACTGACTTAGATGGAACCAAGTTCAGAATGTGTGCTGCTGTTTCCAGAGCAAACCCCCAGAACGAATTAGGTAACTTAGAATAACTCATCATCGATCTGACCATCTCCATAAGAGTCCTATTCCTTCGCTCCGCTACACCATTCTGCTGGGGTGTGCCAGGTGCAAACAATTGGGATTGAATCCCAGCCTCTGATAAGTAACTCCTAAACTCTCCCAAGAGGTACTCGCCACCACGATCAGATCGTAATGTCTTGATACTTTTACCTTGACGGTTCTCCACATCAGCCTTGAATTCTTTGAACTTGTCAAAGCATTCGGACTTGCGGCGCATCAAGTAAATGTATCCATACCTTGAATAATCGTCTATAAAAGAGACGAAGTATTCAAAGCCACCTCTTGACTGGATAGACATAGGACCACACAAATCAGAATGAACCAATTCTAACACATCTTTGGCTCTATACCCCTTGGCCTTAAAAGGCCTCTTGGTCATTTTACCTTCCAAGCAAGATTCGCAGGTTGGGAGATCCTCCACCACTAATGAACCCAAAGGTCCATCAGCTATCAACCTTTGAATTCTACTTAGGTTAATATGACCAAGCCTTAGATGCCAAAGATATGTTCGGTTCATTTGCGAAGGTTCTTTTCTCTTATTAGATTTAGAAGATGAGTTATTTACTTCTATTTGCATCGTGGGAGTTTTTGGTTCTATAGAATATAAATTGCCAACCAATGTACCAGAACAGATAATCTCCCTATTCCTTTTTATAACCACCTTGTCATTAAAAGAAACAGAATATCCATCAACAAACAATTTAGAAACTGAAATTAAATTCTTTCTAAAAGTAGGTACATAAAGACAATTTCTTAAAACCAAAACTTTATTCCTATCAAAAGATAAATAAACGCCTCCCACCGCAATAGCCGCCACCTTTGAAGCATTGCCCATGAAGACTGTGAATCTCTCCTCATAAGTCGGGTTTCGAACCCCGCAAGGTATTGCAGACATGATCGCTGGCTCGTGATCTACACACTGCACTTTGGTAGATAACACCGCTAAACATGTTTCAACAACTAAACAAGAAGATATACCTTTGTTCTTATGGCGAGGCAGCCCACCTTCCAATGTCCATTGCTTGCAAGTGAAGCACTTGCCTTTCGGCTTCTTCACTCTGCTGAGGTCCTGCCACCTTCTTCCTCCACCTTGCTTCTTCTTCTTCTTACCTTTCGGTTTAGAGGAAGAAACCTTCCGAGCGACCATGGCACTTGATGAAAAAGCCCTCTGCCGCCTGGAGTTCTCGAAGCTCGCCAACGAATACAACCTTTGTTCATGTTGTAGTTGAGGCGGAACGCTCAAAACTCCTAGGCAAAGATCGAGAATGATATCGACCTGGGTTTCCCCATCGATCTCAGCTCCTAGGACTTCCATCTCATTAGGATGAGCCATCATCTTGAGAACATGATCCCTAACGGGTGTTCCCTCGACCATGGTGGTCGTCATCAAGTTTCTCATTGCCTCCTGCCTAGCCGCCCTACTCTGATGTCCGAAAAGTTCCTTGAGATTGAACATCATCGATATTGCGGCAAAGACATTTGACATAGATGCCAAAATGTAACACCGCGCCATCTCATCCGCCTTAACCCATTTCTTATAACGCTTCTATCTCCTTTCATCGAGTCATCCGAGGGCTTAGGAGGATAGACTCAAGAGTACAAATTTGTACTCTCCGCAGCTTAAGACAATATCCAGTTTCTTTTCCAATCAATGTAGTTTGGACCAGTAAGTTTGTTTTCTTTTAAAATCACAGCAAGTGGGTTGAAAGCCATTTGAAAATCCTAAAAATCACAATGATCAAAATATTAGATTTCAAATATTATTGATTCCTCTAAACAATAAAATCCCGAAATCAACCAACACCTCAAAACACCGAGAATATCGCATGCCACGATAGTGTGGACGTATACGAATTCCACATTTGTAAGAGGAGGTTTTACCCATTAATTTTATTATCTTGTCAACCTTACTTTTTGACAAATAAAATTAATAGTTGGTTCCTCTTTAGCCCTACAAATAAAAGCAGTGACTCCGATGGGGAGGATACTTTTTATTTGCATCTAAGTGTGCACCATTACACGATACTAAGGGAATTATTTGATTATGTGCCTTCATGGGAAGTACACGCGCTCCTAAATAATTTCCTATAACCATTATTTGACCTAGTGATCCGCAAACAAACCCATCCGATGGGGAGGAAGACACTCAAAGCCAACGCGCAAAGTTTGTTGCATCACACGTCAAATTGTAAATGGAGGTCAGCGGAATTAATTAAAATATCCCTCTCCCACTTAGTAAATTGCAATCGAGGAATTTTAAACATACACAACATGCATATAAAACAAATAAGCAATAAATATGGAAAAAACAGAATTTTTCCAACTATTATGGCATTGTCCTCCAATATGCATCCCGTCGTGTCGCCACCTCGTCCGCTACATCTTTTCCCGTGCGCAAGTCACCAAAGAGTTCCGAGCCGAGATAAATCATTTTATTTACATCCATCGATCCTATACTCCACGAAGGAGTGTACAAATAATCTAGATCGAAAGTAAACTAAAATGATCGGCTAAACAATGCCGTATTTAATTACAAAAATTAAATACTAATCTAGCCTCGTCAACCCCGAGGATTCAAATAATAAATTTTTACACACATCCATTCACATACACACACATGGCCATAATAGTCGGATCTTATGCCTGCAACCAAAGAGTTAAACTACGCATATCCTACTATTATCCGGCACATATAATATATGAAAAAGTGCATAAAAAAAATTAACCGAATCCAAAACACACAAAATCGGAAACCGTGGCTCTAATACCAATTGTTAGGTGGATGCTTCTAGGATGCTCATTGTCTCCCATGTCCCCGGATAAAAATTTTCACTAATGAAAGAATTAATCCGGATGGGATGAGCTTCCTTAGCACAACCTATTCGTCATCGTGCTAACAACTTGAGTGGTCGCTTGAACAAACTAGTTGTTCAAGCAACACAACTCTTCTAGTTGGTTAGCCGCGGAAGAGACGACGGATGGATCGCCGGTTTTTGTGTTTGTCTTTGGGGTCCATGATTATACAATATATATTCATACACACACATGCATAATCAAAACAAATAAGAACATGCTCAGATCTGTACATAAAGTTAAAATAAGTTTATACCTCACGATCTTCTACCGTATGTCCTATCCTTCTCGTGGACGACGTGTGGACGAAGATCCTCCACGAGTAGAAGCCTTCTAGATCGCTTTCTTCTCTACCTTGTCCGCTGCGAACAAAGAGAAGAACTAGCAAATACCTTTCCTATCTAGAACCGGCCACTAAATTAGGGAATTTGGTGCAACCGCCGGCCAAGGAGCAATGGATGATGCGCCGGCAAACTTCTCCAAGAAGAGTTGCCGCCGGCCACTTTTGGAGAATAGGGAGGAGGAAGAGAACCGACCACCAATGGGAGGAGAACCGCCGGCCAAGGAAGAAGAGAAAAGCCTTAAGGTTGGGCACCAGCCAAGTATTGATGGTGCAAGTTGGGCGCCGGCAACAACTTTGGATGAAGATGGTTGCCGCCCACCCTAGCTCTAAACCCTAGCCGCCCACCTCTCCAAGAGCCAAACCCTAATTCCAAAACCAATACTTGCTGCCCAAGCCTAAGCCCCCTATTTATAGAATTAGGCTTAAGCCTCCTTTAATCTCCACCGTCGGATCTAGGGATTTAATCTCCACCGTCGGATCTAGGGTTTTATCCCAACCGTCGGATCTAGGGTTTAATCCCAACCATCGGATCTAGGATTTCATCCCAACCTTCGGATCTAAGGTTTCATCCCAACCGTCGGTTCTAGGGTTTCATCCCAACCGTCGGATCTAGGGATTTAATCCCAACCATCGATTCTAGGGTTTCATCCTAACCATCGGATCTAGGGATTTAATCCCAACCGTTGGTTCTAGGGTTTCATCCAACCATCGGATCTAGGGATTTAATCCCAACCGTTGGTTCTAGGTTTTGTTTTACATTCTTGGATCTAGACTTCATAAGGATTATATTAGGCTACGATAGGGACCATAAGGAGGAGTTGGGTCTTGGCCACCCGATGGATCGGAACCACACAAACTTGATCCATCAATGATGTTCCATTCCACTAGAGGATCATCATTGAACTACCTCACCAACCCCCATAAATCAATATGGGCTCCATATATTATTTGTACATTAATCTCCCCGTGTTTAAGATATCGAATGTCCGTCAATTAATTGATTTACTGACTATCAATTAATTAACATCTAATTCCTCGAGTAGTACCACTCAACCTTATCATCATGTTGACTAAGTCAACCAGCTGGGTTTACATGATGAACCTTATGAGCTCCTCAAGGGGACATCATCAACCTAATATATAGGACACGGTTTCCTCCTATAATCAATGGCACACCATGTAAATAATATCATTTCCCAACTTACCGGGCATATTGATTTAATCCATAGAAATCTCACCCTTTGGTAAATCAAAGAAATAAATATTAAGTACATGTGCCCGTTATTATATTGGGATTAAGAGCATGTACAACATAATATCCGAGGTCCGATTCAATTATGCAGTCAACAATAAATTGAATCACCTCTATGTCGGTCCTGCTCAATACACCTAAGTGTACTAGTGTAACTCTATGTTCAAGATAAAACAATACCAAGCTACACTACAACCATGCCAATGGTTTGTCCAAAACCATCTTGGATGTGAGCCTTTACTTATATTTTACAAGGTACTGATAACAAGATCTTCTGTGCCACACCAAGCACCATGTTATCTACAATGTAAAATATTAGACAATATGCACACATATACAATGAATATATAAAATGCAAACAATGATCATGTGATTCTTATTTCAAAATAAAATGTTCATACAAAAAGAGATAGGCTTTCAGTATACATTCCAACATGAACACGGGCTAAACAAACCTTGTTAACCCGAAATCAGACCTGGCAATCGACTCCTGATAGTAATCAGTCGACTACCACATATCGATGACCACCAAATGATCGATTTCAAATTTCAAATTTATCGAATCGAGATTTGGAAAAACATAAGTAATTCTACTTATATCGAAAATAACGAAATTTGATACGTATATTACTTATAGTCAATACAATGGGTGAAAAATATTTGAAAATTATTTTACCCATAAAATAGTGAGTTTGATACAAAACTCAAAACCATTGAAATTTTCAATGTTTTGGCGCTATTTTGTATCAACTCTATCAATGGTGATTGCTATCAAAAAATAGACTTCACCAAGGTTTTTCAAAATGATTTTAAAATATTTTAAAAACCTTATTTTGGATCATATTCCTTGGGCTCTATGTACATGACTTGTACACATGCTCTCCCAATGATCCACAAATGAAACAAGATGAGTTTTAGTTCATCTAGATGCAAAAACTATGCACCTTGAATTCAACTCATATCCTAGCATCTCACATGTATCTAAGGTGTATAAAATACATATACATGTCAATTTAATGTGAGATGTGGGTTTTGTTCATCCTAATCTAGGGTTTCATGCATTCTCTAAGGCAACCCTACTTGATTCCCTTATAAATGGGACTTCAAGTCATGCCGTAGTCCTTAAATCAATTTCAACCAAATTGTTTTAAATGGATGAATGATTATGGCATTAGAAATGATATAAATAAGCATATGCTCATAATCATGATGTCATGGCATAAGATGAAATCTAAAAACACATGACATTTGAAACCTTAATCCTAAACATGAACATGACATATAAAATGATTAAAATAAACATGATGTTATGACATGTTATATGGCAAACAAGGCATGGCATATAAAATATATAGGTATAGTAATACCTAAATTTTAATATTAATTGCCATTTGATATAATTAGATATTTTTTGCCATATTATCATTAATCTCCCTAGTGTGCCAAAAACCCAAAATGGCACACTAACCTCTAAACCTAAATTGTGCCAATTTAATTGATTTTTCTTAATTTCAAAAGTGCAATGGCACATCCTAAAATCTTTTAGGATATTGATTCAAATCTATTTCCAAGGTAATCATAACCTCGAAAATATCCTAAAGTGTCACCTTTACCATGGCTGAGTTAACTACCCATCCAATCAAGGTTGGCACACCCTAAACCCATCTAGTGTGAATCAATCACGCTCTTAGGAACCCAAAACCGATTTGAGCTCCTAGGGTTAATTAGGTATTCCTTAGATATAACCTCCCTAGATACCTTCCAAATGACCCTCCTAAGCTTGTTAGCCTTAGTCATTTGGGTCTTACCTAGGTTGACTCTAGGGGTAACTCCCCTTGCAACCTTCTTGGTGGCCACCCTAGGTTTCCTAGAAACCCTAGCCACCAGGCACAACCTTTGGTCAACCTTAGGGATGACTTTCCTATTGACCTTGGTCTTCCTAGACCTAGTTTGTGTCCCATAATCAAATGGAACACTATGATAAGCTACCTTAGGCTTAGGTTTGTGACCCAAACCTTGCTTGCCTTTGGTTGACTTTTGACTCTTAGGTCCTTGGTGTTGACTTTGACTTTTGGACCTTTGACTTTGACCATTAGACCCTTTAAATT
This sequence comes from Wurfbainia villosa, assembly GCA_025175895.1. Taxonomy (NCBI): domain Eukaryota; kingdom Viridiplantae; phylum Streptophyta; class Magnoliopsida; order Zingiberales; family Zingiberaceae; genus Wurfbainia; species Wurfbainia villosa. Next base: position 100,035,119 of record CM045996.1, read on the forward strand.
GGTTTTGTATATTCCTAAGGGTCTTTTCTAGTTTCTCAAGCCTTGGTTTTCTAATTCCAATTGCCCAATTGATTTTTGATTAAATTCTTGGGCATGGGACTTTCTAGGCATATGCCTAGTCAATTTAGGGTTTAGACCTAGATGTTCTTGTACCTTCCTAATTGTCTCCCTAGGTAGGATTGGTCTTGAGTTATTTGACCTAGATTTATCCTTAGATAAATTGTTTTTAGGGACATTAGTCCCAAATTTCTCCTTACTTTTGAAGTTAACACTTTTCGCTCCTAAACAAATATATTTATCTCTAGCATGCTTTTCATGGTGAATTGCAAGAGAATTAAAATTTCTAGCATGCTTTTGAATTTTAAATTTAGAAGGTGCATTATTTAAATATACCTTAGGGTTAGCTATAGAAGCTACCCCTACTTGTAATGCTCCTCCTTGCCCCTTCTTCTTCCCCCTAGGGCATTGGCTTCTATAGTGTCCCTTTGAGTTGCACTTGAAGAATATGATATGCTCCTTGCTCTTGATATTTGGGGAACCGACATCCTTGATCTTTGGTGCCGGTGGAGCTTTTCTTACTCTCTTTGGGCATTTGCTCTTGTAATGCCCACTTTCCCTACACTCAAAGCAAATTATATGATTTTTATTTAAACCTAAATTGCTTGAGTTACCTAGTTCGGTGATAGGTGTTGGAATTGAAACTTCTTCATCTTGACCGGAGGTTGAGGCATCTTCTTTATTTTGTTCCGGCTCCGGTGTAGATGGTCTCTCCCCCTCAATCATAGAAGTGGATGCTTCTTCCACCTCTTCTACTTCCTTCTCTGATCTGGATGTCGACCCCCTATCGACTTCCGACTCCTCAAGATCTTTAGATGGGGATGTGCTTGCTTGAGCTTGAGAGGGTGATGGTCCTTCTTCTTGGACCGATGATGAGTTTTCATGGAGCTTTGCCACTTGGCTCCATAACTCTTTAGCATCTACATAATTACCTAACATACACAAGATATTGTTAGGCATTAAATCAATTAAAAATTTTATCACCTTATCATTTTTCTCGGATGCTTGAACTTGCTCTTCGGTCCATCTCTTCTTTTTGAGGAATCCACCTCTTGTTAGTAATATATATGAGAGATGTCCTAAGGCAATCGCCTTATGTATAAACTATTTATATGATAAATGAATATTCACTATTTGAGTATACATGTTTCATGTATTTGATTGTATCTTAAACTCATTTACTGAATGTCCACGATGCGATTCACAACATGAGAGAATTTGTGATTGGATCACAACTAGTGAGTATCTCTACATGTGTAATTGTGATGTATCGGAAATACCCCTAGTCGATGAATTGATGAATTTGGACACCATCAATTCTGTCGAGACTAGCACGAGGTATACTCCTAGGTTTATCCAAGCAGCTGATTCTCACTGGCTGGAGACATTGTGATGTCCGGAGTTAATCGTGGATGCTAGTTATGGTAACTAGTTCATTGGAGTGACCAGCCGTAAGACTTCATATGGTTCTCTGCATATATAGATATGTCAATGAAGTTCTTCTTTGTGGCTTAAGTGCGATGTTCCTTTGACTTGCGGTATTCAAGTCATCTTGATCATGAGACTTATGCTTTGACATCTTAAGCAAGCATCTCTAAGGAGATGTGGACCCGGGATGATTGGGTATAAGTCGAAGTGATCGAAGGTGTTTGAATAGCCTATAAAGGATTCACCACTCCTTGCGAGGAGATGTATACCCATGGCCTCTCGTCGGTTATTACTAAAGTCTTTGGCCAAAGCATTACATGTTTAGAGTAAGGTACTCTTGATACATGTGGAGTAACTAGAATCCGTGGGGCGAGAAATGATACTTGGGCTAGGTGTGGCGTAGTCACCTAGTGAGGGTGACACTATAGACCATGTCTGAACCAAGTGGGTATAAGATGAGTGAAGGAATGGGGCACGATTCATTGATGCTGAAGGGTTTGAGAAATAGTTACGGATCAGCGATTGATCTTTTGGTTAATTGGGGATCATGATGTACTACTAGGTGCCACTCATGATCGTTCTATAATTAATGGTTAATTATAGGCGGCCAACATAAACCAGAACCTATTTGGTCACCGCTGAGCGTAATCCGAAGGATTTAAAGCGAGCTTGAGAATGAGATTCTCGGCCGAGAAACTAAGTTTGGTTGGACCAAACATAAGCGAGCATGAAATCGTTTGATGCAATGGGCGTGGATGGGCCGTGTCTTATGAAGACATAATGGATGAACCAAAATGGTTTGGTTCTAATCCAATGGAGGAGAATAAACCAAAGGGTTTGGTTTATTTTAAAGCGAATGAACCAAAGTTGGTTCGGTTCGTTTTAACTTAAAATAAACCATCATGGTTTGGTTTATTTTAACTTATCTTAATGGAAGGCGGGTTAGGGCCTTATGGTTATGATCCAATAACCATTAAGAGAATTAGTTCTCTATAAAGAGGGCTTAAGGGATTGTTAAGCCCTAATCCAAAACCCTAACCTAGAGTTGCCGCCCACCTCATTGAAGAGTGGCGCCAACCTAGGCCGCCCATCTTCTCCAGCCACCAGCTGTTCGTCTTCTCCCCGCGTCGAGCTGCTGCGGTGCTCGGTGATCTCCTTTGGTTTGGCATAAGGTGAGCAAGCTTTCCTTGGTTGGCGGCGCTATCTCCTCCACCAAAGCTGTCAGTTTTCTGGACAGCTTGTTTCTCTTCGTCGGGCGTCGTTTGGGCGGCGTTTGGAGCTCGACAGCGCCTTAACTTACGAGATTGATCTCCAGTAATCCTCATAGGTGGAGGACGAAGGATTCGTCAAACGGTTGACGAATACCTCTCCGGAGAAGCGAGTTTTGAGGACTCGTCTTTTGATCCGAATTTGGATTCGGATAGTGATCTTCTCTCAATCACATCATCTTCAACACGAGGCTAGTAACCCGTACGAAGACGAGACTCGTGACTTAGCGAAGTCATCCCGAAGATACTCGGCGTGGATACGGATAGAGACGATTCTAGCGAGGATCGTTCCGGTTGATGCCGTTTCCGCTACACGTGATACGAAAGGTATACATAGTTAAATTTCCTTTTATTGCAAAATTTAAATTTACGATTATGTCTACACATGTTGTACTATGCATGCGTGTGATGTGTGTGTTGTAATAAATATAGATTTATTATTTTTATTTCTTTCGCTGTGCACATGTTTGCGAAACATGTTCGAACACACACTCACCGCGATGCCGGAAACCCAACAGTGGTATCAGAGCCCAGGTTGTGTTTCGACATAATCGTAAAATTATTTTGCGATAGTCATAATGATATTTTTGGAAATTTTCTACTTTTGGAAAGTTAGAAGTATTTATGGAAATTTTTAATTTTGGAAAGTCTAGAAGTATTTATGGAAATCTTCTTCTTTTGGAAAGTTGGAAGTATTTATGGAAATTGAAATTTTCCATAATAAAATATTTGATTAGATTTTGGAAATTTATTTCCTAATTTAATCTTGATTTGATTTGGAAAATCAAATCTTAAAATATTTTATTTCCATAAGTAGTTTTGATGATTTAGGAAATTGGTTTCCTAATTTTACTTTCCTTAATCAACTATTTCCACAAATAAAATATGTGATTAGATTTGGAAATATGTTTCCTAATTTAATCATGATTTGATTTGGAGAATCAAATCTTAAACATATTTTATTTCCATAAATATTTATGACATATAAGGAAATTAAGTACATGACATAATTGTATGTCATGTAATTTCATTAGATGCATATCATTATGACATGCATGTCGTGACATGTATGTTGGTGCAGTGGGCACCAAAGTCGAACCGGTATTTTGATTATGGCAAAAGGCTCAATAGTTAAGGGTATATTTGTTATCTTACGAGCTCAATTAAGTGTGCAGAAATGCTAAAGTTGAGCGGAAGGTCTGCGACACCCGGTGGGAACCGAGGTGGTCGGGCAACGCCAGAGGGACTTCGGAGGAAGCCGAGGTACTCGGGTGAAGACCGGAAGCGAGGCTACAAGGTAAGCTCGTGTGAAAGCGAAGCAAGGTCGTTAAGCGTAGATCCGACCCAATACCTCCAATGGAAGGTCTAGGTCGAGATCAGATGGTTAGAACCATCGTACTTTATATTTTAAGCTAACTTGTATAAAACCCTTTGACTACATGCTAGTCAAGTTCGACCTCGAGAAGAGCTCGAATTTCTGGACTTGACTCGTGTTTTGGTACAAAGGGTGATGTGGCATCAAGGTGGACATCCAAACCATCACCAAGCTTCCTTGTGGTGGGCGCCCAAGATAAGGTGAGTTGGCACAAGATGGTTGGCTCCCATGATGTGGCACAAGTTGAATGGCTCCAACAAGTTGGCGCCCAAGGAGGTTGGAGGTGGCACAAGGTGGTTGGATGAAACACCTCATCCTCAAGTTGGCGCCCAAGGAGGTTGGAGGTGGCACAAGGTGGTTGGATGAAACACCTCATCCTTGAGTTGGCGCACAAGGAGGTTGGAGGTGGCACAAGGTGGTTGGATGAAACACCTCATCCTTGAGTTGGCGCACAAGGAGGTTGGAGGTGGCACAAGGTGGTTGGATGAAACACCTCATCCTTGAGTTGGGCAGGATGTGGATGAACAAGTCTTGGGGATAAGAACCTCACCTTGGACACTACCTATGTCTAAATTCATAGATCAATATCCATAAATAGACATGTTCAAGCCAAGCAAATAACAAGAATTCAAGAGCTCTCAACACGCCGTAAGAGCTGCTACTACTACTCACATTTGCTACGACGAAGTGCCGCCGACAACGAAAGCTACATCTTCTACTTATAAGAGTTGTCGGTATATTTATTTAAGTTCTACTTCTTTAAATTGTCTTTGTGCTTTAATCGTAAAAAGGAAAGGGGGAGTGTCCCTTTGCCTTGATTTCTTTTTGTAATCGTTGCTCCTACTTCCAACGAAGAGGAGTGGTTTTAGTGAATTGCCCTCCGTACGTGATCAAGGATCACTAGGGCCGTGGATTAGCAATCGAAAGATTGTGAACCACGTAAAAATATCTTGTCTACTTTATATTTCACTGTGCATTCTCTACTTGCTTTTTACTTATTGCAAAAGTTTTTAACGACACCGTATCGCTATTCACCCCCCCCTCTAGCGACACTTTCGATCCAACAATTGGTATCAGAGCCGGGGGCGCTAAGATTCGGTGAAACCACCAATCTAGCTTTGTTTTTCTTTTTTTTACAGATTTTTTATTTATTTATTTCTGTTTTCGTATAATTATTTCACTTGCTTATCTTCTCCTACATATAGAATTGCATTAGAGGCTTTAGGATCCGGATAAGGTTGTCCTTCGGGTTAGATCCCGAGTAAGGTTGTCCTCCGGAACTTCAACAACATTCGCATTTGATTGTTTATTTCTTTTTGCAAGTTACATTTTATATATCTTTTTTTACTTCCCGCACTACTAATCCAAGACGAAAGTCTTGGAATATTCTTTCCGTGTGTGTTTTGCAAGATTCTTTTTAAATTTTCTTCTTGTTTTTAAATGGCCCATCTCGAAGGGTTTAGCACCCGACCCCCGTTTTACAACGTAATGACTTTCGTTATTGGAAGGGTCGGATGGAATGCTTTCTTAAAACCCAAATCGAGATGTGGATCGTAATCAAACCGGTTTCACACTTCCTATTAATGAAGATGGTGAATCTTTGGGTTACGATCAATGGTCAAATTCCATGAAAAACAAGTAGAAGCCGATGCCAAGGCAACTCAAATCTTGCAATGTGGGTTGTCAAGGAAGAGCTCAACCGCGTCGGCCCTTCATTAGTGCAAAGGACTTATGGACCAAGCTAGTGGAACTACACGAAGGCACGACGACACGAAGGTATGTAAAAGAGATTTACTTTTAAATAAATTGTATAACTTGAAAATGCAGGAAAAGCGAGACCGCAACTCAACTACATGCTCGTATCCAAGACATCGTCAACCAACTCCATGCCATCGGACAAAGGTCGAGAATCGCGACCTTATCGGTATTCTCTTAACTCGTTTCCTAGGACCACCTTGTAGGCATCCATGGTCGATGCCTACAAGGTCTCCAAGGACCTTTCTAAAATTAGGTTAGGCGAATTGTTTTTCCTTGAATTACATGAGCAAACTAACGGCCGAGAAAAGTATTGCGTTAGTTGCGAGTTCCAAGAAGAAGAAAATAAGCAAGCCACCCCGAAGAAGAGGCGAGTCCGAATCGGAAGTAGACTCGAAATAGAATCCGAACTAGTCAATCTAGTTGGAAGATGATCAAGGCGAGCGACCAACAACTCAACCCAAGGTAAGCCTAATTCAAATTCTAATTTTAGATGCTATGAGTGCAGCGAGTTCGGTCACATCAAGTCAGTGCCCAAAGCTAAAGAATAGCATCAAGAAAGACCAAGAAGCGCTAAACGCTACTTGGGAGGAGTTGTCGAGGAAGAAGAAGGCGATATCAAGCTCTAATGGCCAAGCCGGAAGAAACTTTGTATGGTGCAATTAAATTTTTAAATAAGAAACTAGCTAAGTCCGAGTCCAAGGTCGAGACCCTAATTGAGGAGGTTAACCTTCTCAAACATGAGGTCTCCTAACCTCTTCGACTACTCGTATTCAAGAGGAGGACTCAACTCAAGTTGAAAAGCTTGAAGTTGAGAACTCGCTTTTGAAAACACAAGTCGAAGACCTTAGGAACACGTTGGAAAGGTTCACTTTGGGATCCAAGGGACTTGACCTCTTACTTGGATCACAAAGGGCCGTGTACAACAAGGCCGGACTCGGGTTTAACTCAAATACAACCAATAAGTCATATATGTCTATAGTAAACCAACATAAGAAAAATGTCCAAGCATGGGTCCCTAAGACCACTTTGATTTCAACTTTAGGATCTAACATGTATTGGGTTCCCAAGGACCAAATTCACTATGTGAATAGACCCACTCGATTCAATGGTCCAGGGGGAGCCAATACAAAATGTATTTTTGTTAAGTCTTAGAAATTGCATGCTTAGTTTTTCCTTTATTTTTAGAATGGTTAGATAGGACTCATAACCAACTAAAATCCTGCGAAAAGATTGAGCCTCGGGGAGCCTCTTTTCAAAAATAAACCAACTAAAATCCTACGAAAAGATTGAGCCTCGGGGAGCCTCTTTTCAAAAATAACTAGTTAGACCAAGATGTAGTCTCAAGTAAGTCGAGTTATCAATTTCTTGAAATTAGCCTTGTCTAAGGAAGTGGTCGTTGTTCCGATCAAAGAAGGCCTCTGTGCCTCGCCACGACCTGGAAGCTAATCTCTTGAAAAGATTACTTGATGAGCTTAGACTAAATCCGAATCTAACCTAATGTTGGTTAATTTAAATTCATTAAAATTAATCAAGTAAAATTGAAAGTCATCTCACAATAACACATAGGAATAACATGTTTTGATCATGTAGATATTGGTGAGATGATTTAGGTTTAAAAACTTACAAACAACCCTTTAGTAATTCCAATATCCGATCCAACTACCTTATGTGTAGGATCAATGGATGTTGGACAGTGGTTGCTCCCGACACATGACCAGGGATCAACTCAAATTTTCGGGTTACGATTCAAACGACAAGGATCGGTAGCCTTCGGAAATAACGGCAAGCTCAAAATCATCGGATCAGGTGATATTGAGCTCAACTCTAACTTTACAATTCAAAATGTCTTATTAGTAGAAAACTTTCAATATAATTTACTTAGTGTAAGCCAATTGTGTGATAACAATTATAAGGTCATATTTCTAGAAAATGAATGCGTAATCAAAATAAATGCAACATCTAAAATAATACTTAAAGGAACTAGGAGTAGCAACATCTACACAATAAATTTACCCAACTCCTCAACCAAGTGTCTTATGACACAGCAAGAGGAATCTTGGTTATGGCACCGAAGACTCGGACACTCGCACCCAAGACTCGTCCACAAGATGAGTCAGAGTGGCTTGGTTATAGGTTTGCCTAAACTAAACAACTTGGATAATAAAATATGTAATGCTTGTCAACAAGGTAAACAATCTAGGACACAACATCAATTAACTAATCAAGAACGAACCAAAAGTGTTCTTGAGCTCCTACAAATGGATCTATTTGATTCACATGGAGCTAAGTCACTCAATGGTAGTCAATTTTGCTTAGTCATAATTGACGACTATTCTAGATTTACTTGGGTTAGGTTTATCAAACATAAAAATGATACCCTAGACCAACTAATCAATCTTTGTAGGTTAATCGAAAATCAAAAGAACCTTAAGATTAAAAGACTTAGAAGCGATCATGGTGGTGAATTCGAAAACCACAGGTTTAAAGATTTCTGTAACCTAAACGGATACCACCATGAGTTTTCATGTCCTAGAACCCCACAACAAAATGGGTTAGTCGAACGGAAAAATAGAACCCTACAAGAAGCCGCTAGGACAATGTTAAACGAGTATAACCTACCCGATAGATTTTGGCGGCGGCCGTTAGTACGGCTTGCTATGTCCAAAATAGGATCCTTATGGTAAAGAGGCACCAAAAGACCTCGTACGAGATTTATCACGATAAAATACCGAACATCAAGTACTTTAGGGTATTTGGATGCAAGGTACATATCTTAAACACTAAGGATTACCTAGGGAAATTCAAATCCAAAACCTCTCTTGGAACCTTTCTAGGATACTCAACCACCAGAGAGCTTATAGGGTATACAATCACGACACTCTTAGAGTCGAAGAAACCATTAATATAGTTTTCGACGAAGGACACGAACCCGTTCAATCCTTAACAAAACCAACTAGCAAATCAACTTATAGCGAACCCGATTCTGATCTTGAACTTGAATCTCGTCCTAACCCAAGTCATCCTATCGACCAAGTGATAGATGACTCTAACCCAAGTCAAACTAGAACTCACCCAAGTCATCCTATCGACCAAGTGATAGATGACCCTAACCCGAGTCACACTAAGACTCAAACAAATCATCCTATCAATCAAGTTATAGGTGATCCAAATTTAGGGGTTCGAACTAGAGCTTCATATCGAAACCTTAGTCAAATCTCGTTAATTTCCAAAATCGAACCCAAAACTATTGAACAAGCACTTCTTGATCCCGACTGGATTATTGCTATGCAAGAAGAGCTAGCTCAATTCACTAGAAATGAAGTCTGGGAATTAGTACCACCACCTAAAGAAAAATCAATTATTGGAACAAGGTGGGTATTTCGAAATAAACTTGATGATAAAGGTGAAGTAGTTAGAAATAAAGCTAGGTTAGTCGCAAAAGGGTTTAGTCAAGTCGAAGGTTTAGATTACGATGAGACCTACGCCCCCGTAGCCAGACTAGAGTCCATCCGAATGTTGTTAGCATATGCTGCACATCGAGGTCCAAATGGATGTCAAGTCAGCATTTTTGAATGGATACATTAAGGAAGAAGTTTACGTCAGTCAACATTCAACCAAGGTTTAGTCGACCCAACCTTATTCGTTAAAACCGTAGGAAAAGAAATCTTTATAGCCCAAATCTATGTAGATGATATAATTTTTGGAACTACCAACTCGATCCTCGCTAAAGCTAATTCATCTCACTTATGGAAAGTGAATTTGAAATGAATTTAGTAGGAGAGTTAAGTTTCTTCTTAGGTTTACAAATTAAACAAACTAAAGATGGAATATATTTACATCAACAAAAATATACTAAGGACTTAATAAATCGATTTGGAATGCAAGATGCTAAAATAATCAATACACCTATGGCAACTAATGTTAATATAAACGAAGATGTAGAAGGAAAACCCGTTGACCTAAAATACTATAGGAGCGCAATAGGAAGTCTCCTATACTTAACCGCGAGCCGACCCGACATTTTATTCGCGGTAAGTATGTGCACAAGGTTACAAACCTGTGCCAAGGAGTCTCACCTAACCTAGTCAAGCGTATCCTTAGATATCTAAAGGGCACGCTAAGCGTAGGTATTTGGTACCCTAGATCTACCGAGTTTAATCTAATCGGCTACTCCGACTCGACTATGCCGGTAGTAAACTCGATAGAAAGAGCACGAGTGGTTGTTGTCAAATCCTCGGCTCGAGTCTAGTAAGTTAGTGCAAGGAAGCAAAGATTGCGTTGCCTTATCTACCACCGGCCGAATACGTTGCGATGGGTGAGTGTGTCTCTCACTCCTGTGGATGACGCACACGCTCCAAGACTTTCGCTTAATCTTTAACAACAATAAAACCTACATAGATAACATTAGTTCAATTAACTTAACTAAAAATCCAATATGTCATTCTAGGACAAAACATATAGAAGTTAAACACCACTTCATTAGGGAACATGTAACTAATGGAACTATACAACTAGAGTATGTTGAGTCCAAATCAAACCTAGCGGACATCTTCACCAAACCACTACAGAAGAATTTAGTTTATTAAGGCGAAAGTTAGGTATAATGCGTAATAGAGTAGGATTTAAATTTTTCTATATATGTACTCTACTTTTGCTTCTTTTTATGAAATTAGCCTAAGTCTTACCTTAGAAATCATATACCTATAGATTTAAGGAGCCAACACATCTCACAACACATAGGACTAATGTGTTTGTGTACTTAGCCAATAGGCGGGCGTGAGATGTTAGGACCTTACTCCTGGTTCCATGTAGATTCATTGCATCGACATGAACCATGGAGTATAATTTATTAATCAACTCCTTCAAGACTTATTGATCATTCTATATCAATCAAGTCCAACCGAGTTGTACATTTTAGATGAACATATTTTCAAGCTTATTATTATTTTAAAAAAATATATATTTATATTGGGAACTTGCTTGGACTTACAAACCTTAAAATATATTTACAAACTTTTTGAGTTAAGGCAAAAGGGGAGAAAGTCACAAAAGCAAGGAAGAAAGTAAACAAAATTATTACCTTTTATATTAAGTAATTCCGTTTACTTAAGCAACTATTAAGGGGAGTAAAAATTATTTTCAAGAACTCACCTTCGTCAAGGGGAGGTTACCTCAAAGGAGAACTTGAAACAATAATATTTCTCACTCATGCTTAATCTTTATGCTAGCTCACTCATGCTTAATCTTTATGCTAGCTCATTCATACTTAATCATTATGCTAGCTCATTCATATTTAATCATTATGCTAGCTCATTCATATTTAATCTTTATGCTAGCTCATTCATATTTAATCTTTATGCTAGCTCATTCATGCTTAATCATTATGCTAGCTCATTCATATTTAATCTTTATGCTAGCTCATTCATGCTTAATCATTATGCTAGCTTCATCGTTATGCTTAATTTTTCCTTAACTTTTGTGTCGGTTTGCCATGAATCAAAAGGGGAGATTGTTGGTGCAGGGCACCAAAGTCGAACCGTATTTTGATTATGGCAAAAGGCTCAATAGTTAAGGGTATATTTGTTATCTTACGAGCTCAATTAAGTGTGCGTAAATGCTAAAGTTGAGCGGAAGGTTGCGACACCGGTGGGAACCGAGGTGGTCGCAACGCCGAGGGACCGAGGAAGCCGAGGTACTCGGGTGAAGACCAGCGAGGCTACAAGGTAAGCTCGTGTGAAAGCGAAGCAAGGTCGCGTTAGCGTAGATCCGACCCAATACCTCCAATGGAAGGTCTAGGTCGAGATCGGATGGTTAGAACCATCGTACTTTATATTTTAAGCTAACTTGTATCTCCAAAACCCTTTGACTACACAACTGCTAGTCAAGTTCCAGCCTCGAGAAGAGCTCGAATTTCAAGGGGGTGAATTTGGACTTGACTCGTGTTTTGGTACAAAGGGTGATGTGGCATCAAGGTGGACATCCAAACCATCACCAAGCTTCCTTGTGGTGGACGCCCAAGATAAGGTGAGTTGGCACAAGATGGTTGGCTCCCATGATGTGGCACAAGTTGAATGGCTCCAACAAGTTGGCGCCCAAGGAGGTTGGAGGTGGCACAAAGTGGTTGGATGAAACACCTCATCCTCAAGTTGGCGCCCAAGGAGGTTGGAGGTGGCACAAGGTGGTTGGATGAAACACCTCATCCTTGAGTTGGCGCCCAAGGAGGTTGGAGGTGGCACAAGGTGGTTGGATGAAACACCTCATCCTTGAGTTGGCGCACAAGGAGGTTGGAGGTGGCACAAGGTGGTTGGATGAAACACCTCATCCTTGAGTTGGCGCAAAGGATGTGGATGAACAAGTCTTGGGGGATAAGAACATCACCTTGGACACTACCTATGTCTAAATTCATAGATCAATATCCATAAATAGACATGTTCAAGCCAAGCAAATAACAAGAATTCAAGAGCTCTCAACACGCCCGTCAGTACGCCGCTACTACTACTCACATTTGCTACTGACGAAGTGCCGACAACGAAAGCTACATCTTCTACTTATAAGAGTTGTCGGTATATTTATTTAAGTTCTACTTCTTTAAATTGTCTTTGTGCTTTAATCGTAACAAGGAAAGGGGGAGTGTCCCTTTGCCTTGATTTCTTTTTGTAATCGTTGCTCCTACTTCCAACGAAGAGGAGTGGTTTTAGTGAATTGCCCTCCGTACGTGATCAAGGATCACTAGGGCCGTGGATTAGCAATCGAAAGATTGTGAACCACGTAAAAATATCGTGTCTACTTTATATTTCCGCTGTGCATTCTCTACTTGCTTTTTACTTATTGCAAAAGTTTTTAACGACACCGTATCGCTATTCACCCCCCCCCTCTAGCGACACTTTCGATCCAACAATGTAGATGTATGCCATGTATGTCATGCCATGTAGATAATAGTTATTTGCATGCAAAGAGGATGAGACATAAAAACCCTAACTCAATATTAAAGCCTACACCTTCCATTAATATGGTTAGAACCAGAGTTCCGTTTCTTGTTTGGGTTGTTGGACTCTCTCCAAGCCCGGCTCGAACCTGAACATGTTCAAACTATGGAATAGTTTAATACTAATATGGTAAGAGTCAGAGGTCAATCGTTAGCTTTGGTTGTTGGACTCTCTCTAAGCTGGGCTAATTGGTTGAATACGCTCTAACCATATTAAAACTATTTCTTGATTAATGGGTTGGCTTTAACTTGGAGCATCGGCTTGTTGGACTCTCTCCAAGGTCGATGTAAAGGGAGGTGAAGTTGGGTGTTATGCATATGATGCATACTTGTTAATGTGTTAACAACCCGATGTATGTGTGAACATTCAATTAGTTGATAGCACATTGTGATAGTTGCATATACGTGATATGCAATCGGTATAATTGATACCTACCGTCGTAGTTATGAATGACTTGTTGAACTCTCTCCAAGGTTGTTCATATCTATGATGGATATCATCCCATTCGGAGATGGACCTATGATCTCCTGAAGTGATTTTGGGGTTTTTGAAATTCGAAAAATGAATGGGATTTATAAATGTATATTGATGCATTTTAAAATCATTTTCTCATATATGCTCGTTTTGTATTTCTAAAATTGATCATGATGTCTTTGAATTTGTGTTCCATTTTGGATTCGAATAAATTGACTGGGCCGAACTTCTTGGACTGCTTAGAAACTTGAGAATTGTTCTCAAGGTGAAAAGCTTGCGTATGTCTTCGAAGTGCCTCTTCCCGCCCATCCTAGTGACGATGCAACTCCGGACCAATTGTTGGATTATCAGAAACATGTGGTGATTATGGATGCTCATATCGTAGTCCTTCATCTTTATGAGTTGTTTGATAAGCAAGTGAGATTCGAAAGGTTCGAAGTCTCTAAGCTCCTCTTCACCTCTGAGATGCAAGAAGGTTCATCTGTGATACTGCTCAACATGATGAAGACTGTGGAGCCTTCTGAGAAGCATGAGCAGGGGACGGTGTTGTTAGTTGATTCCTCGAAGAAAGATTCTAAGAGGGAGTCAAAGGAACAATAGAAGGGGAAGAAGAAAAAGGCTAAAAAGGCAAAACTAGCTCAAAAGGGCACTTGCCATCATTATGGCAAGTAGGGCCATTGGCGAAGAAATTGCAAGATTTATCTTGAGTCCGTGAAGAAGAATAAGGCATAAGATGCTCCATCTTTTTCATATATCTTCGTTATTGATTGTCATTCTATTTCCTCAGACACTTGGGTATTGGATACTGGGTGTGGCTCACATATATGTAATGACATACATGGGTTAAGGAATAGAAGAAGACTCGTCAAGGGAGAGTCAAATTTACGTGTTGGGAATGGAGCAAAGGTTGCTGCACTCTCCATCGGAATGTATTTGTTGAAACTCCCTGCAGGATTTGTCTTAGAACTGGACAATTGCATTTATGTTTCTTCGTTGATAAAGAACATCATTTCTATTTCTTGTTTAAATAGAAATGGGTACCATTTGACTTTTAGTAACAATTGTTGTTACATAACTTTGAATGGAGTTCTTTATGGGATTGGAACTATAAGCAATGGTGTTTATACGTTGGACGTATCCAGTGACATTTGCAATATCGAAGCGAGCAACAAGCATGCTCGAAAGGATAATCAAATAGACTCCTACATGTGGCATTGTCTTCTTGTCCATGTAAGCAAGAAATGCATGTCCAAATTACACCGATGTGGAATTCTGGAATCGTTTGAATTGGATTCATACGATACATGTGAATCATGCTTAAAAGGCAAGATGACTAAGTTACCTTTTTCAGGAAAAGGTGAACGAGTGGGAGAGTTACTAGGTCTAATACATACTGATGTATGTGGACCTATGTCAACTCAAGATTTAGGAGGCTATAGCTACTTCATTACCTTTGCCGATGATCACTCACGGTTTGGGTATGTGTTCTTGATGAAATACAAGTCTGAAGCCTTTGAAAGGTTCAAAGAATTCAGAAATGAAGTAGAGAAACAACATGACAAGAGTATTAAAATACTTCGATCGCATCGAGGTGGTGAATACTTAAGTCAAGAGTTTCTTGATTATCTAAGAGACAATGGTATATTATCTCAATGGACTCCGCCATATACACCACAACATAATGGTGTATCTAAGAGGCGTAACCGGACCTTGTTGGACATGGTCAGGTCAATGATGAATCATGCAAATCTTCCCAAGTCCATTTGGGGCTATGCACTTCAGACAGCTGTTTACTTGTTAAACAGAATGCCAACCAAGGTAGTCTCTACTACTCCATATGAGATATGGAATAGTAAGAAACCTCATGTATCTTATTTGAAGATATGGGGTTGTCCTGCTTATGTGAAGCGGACTGTATCAGACAAATTGGATGCTAAGTCTGATAAATGTCTATTTATTGGATACCCTAAACAAACAAGGGGTTTCCAATTCTATCATCCTATGGAACAAAAGGTGTTTGTTTCAAGGCATGCTGTGTTTCTAGAGAAAGAGTTTCTCTTGCAAGAAAATAGTGGGAGTGTCGTCGAGCTTGAGGAGGCTCGAGAGACTCAAATAGACATTGATGAGATACCTGGTGAAGCATAATAGCCTATAACTCATAGTGATGAGCAATCGGCTGGACCTACTGTAACACCACATCTTTGTAGATCTGGTAGAACACGCAATATTCCTGAGAGATATGGATTTCTCGTAAGTGAATCGAACGACGTGTTACTCATTGATGATGAGGAGCCTACCAGTTATGAAGAAGTGCTGACAAGTTCAGAAAGGGATAAGTGGCTTGAGGCCATGAAGTCGGAAATGGATTCCATGTACGAAAACCAAGTTTGGAACTTGGTTGACCCACCTGAAGGCATAAAGCCTATAGGGTGCAACTGGATTTTCAAGAAGAAAACCGACATGGATGGTAATTTGATTACCTATAAGGCTAGATTGGTGGCGAAAGGATATCGTCAAAAGCAAGGTGTTGATTATGACGAAACATATTCGCCTGTAGCTATGCTTAAATACATTCGGATGCTCCTGGCCATAGCGGCTCATTATGATTATGAGATATGACAGATGGATGTGAAAATAGCTTTCCTTAATTGAAACCTGCTCGAGGACGTGAATATGATACAGCCTGAGGGTTTCACATCGGTTGATAAAACCAAGGTATACAAATTGCGACGATCCATATATGGATTGAAGCAAGCATCCAGGAGCTAGAATATCCGTTTTGATGAGACAATCAAAAAGTTTGATTTCTCACAAAATCTAGATGAACCTTGTGTGTACAAGAAGGTTAGTGGGAGTGCAGTCGAGTTCCTAGTATTGTATGTCGATGATATATTACTTATAGGAAATGATGTTTCAGTCTTACAGTCAGTTAAGGTTTGGTTATCCAAGATATTCTCCATGAAAGACCTGGGAGAAGCAACCTACATCCTCGGGATTAAGATCTATAGAGATAGATCGAAACGGTTGCTTGGTCTTTCACATTTTACATATATAGACCGAGTGCTAAAGGGGTTTAGCATGTCGGAATCCAAGAAAGGTTTCCTACCCATCAGGCATGGGATACACCTTTCGAAGTCTATGTGTCCACGCACAGAAGACGAGAGGATTTGCATGAGTAAGATTCCCTATGCATCCGCAATAGGATCTATCATGTATGCTATGTTATGTACGAGACCCGATGTATCGTATGCTCTGAGTGTCACGAGCAGATACCAGTCTGATCCAGGAATGGATCATTGGGTGACTGTTAAGACGATCCTTAAGTACTTAAGAAGAACTAAGGATACGTTCCTAATATATGGAGAAGGGTACATGGTGATACGTGGGTATACGGATGCCAGCTCCAGACAGATAAGGATGATTCCATGTCTCAGTCTGGGTATGTATTCACCTGGAATGGAGGCACAATAAGTTGGAAAGGTTCCAAGCTTGACACTATAGTAGATTCTGCCACTAAGGCAGAATACATTGTAGCTTTGGAAGCAGCAAAGGAAGTGGTTTGGATCAAGAAGTTCATCTTTGAACTTGATGTGGTCTCATCAATGATCCAAACATGTGCTTCGCCACTATCATCTGATCAGTGAGATCATTAGTAGAAAAAAAATACAAATCGAGAAAATCCCCACTGAAAGGAACTTAGCGGATCCTTTGACTAAGGCATTACCTCAAAGTAAGTTTGAGGGTCATGTTAGTGCTTATGGTATTGGATATCGTAGCGATTGGCATTAGGCCAAGTGGGAGTCTGTTAGTAATATATATAAGAGATGTCCTAAGGCAATCGCCTTATGTATGAACCATTTATATGATAAATGAAGATTCACTATTTGAGTATACATGTTTCATGTATTTGATTGGATCTTAAACTCATTTACTGAATGTCCATGATGCGATTCACAGCATGAGAGAATTTATGATTGGATCACAACTAGTGAGTATCTCTACATGTGTAATTGTGATGTATCGGAAATATCCCTAGTCGATGAATTGATGAATTTGGACACCATCAATTCTGTCGAGACTAGCACGAGGTATACTCCTTGGTGTATCCAAGCAGCTGATTCTCACTGGCTGGAGACATTGTGATGTCCGGAGTTAATCGTGGATGCTAGTTATGGTAACTAGTTCATTGGAGTGACCAACCATAAGACTTCATATGGTTCTCTGCATATATAGATATGTCAATGAAGTTCTTACTGTGGCTTAAGTGCGATGTTTCTTTGACTTGCGGTATTCAAGTCATCTTGATCATGGAGACTTATGCTTTGACATCTTAAGCAAACATCTCTAAGGAGATGTGGACCCGAGATGATTGGGTATAAGTCGAAGTGATCGAAGGTGTTTGAATAGCCTATAAAGGATTCACCACTCCTTGCGAGGAGATGTATACCCATGGCCTCTCGTCGGATTGTTACTAAAGTCTTTGGCCAAAGCATTACATGTTTAGAGTAAGGTACTCTTCGATCCATGTGGAGTAACTAGAATCCGTAGGACGAGGAAATGATACTTGGGCTAGGTGTGACGTAGTCAGCCTAGTGGGGACTGACACAATAGACCATGTCCTGAACCAAGTGGGTATAAGATGAGTGAAGGGAATGGGGCACGAATCATTCGAGCTACTGAAGGATTTCAGAAATAGTTCTGGATCAACCGTTGATCTTTTCGGTTAATTGGGGATCATGATGTACTACTAGGTTCCACTCATGATCGTTCTATAATTAATGGTTAATTATAGACGGCCAACATAAACCGATAACCTATTTGGTCACACGCACAACGAGCGTAATCCAAAGGATTTAAAACGAGCTTGAGAATGGGATTCTCAGACTGAGAGAAACTAAGTTTGGTTGGACCAAACATGGAGCGAGCATGAAATCATTTCAGTCGCAATGGAAGCGTGGATGGGCCATGTCTTATGAAGACATAATGGATGGACCAAAATGGTTTGGTTCTAATCCAATGGAGGAGAATAAACCAAAGGGTTTGGTTTATTTTAAATGAATGAACCAAAGGTTGGTTCGGTTCGTTTTAACTTAAAATAAACCATCATGGTTTGGTTTATTTTAACTTATCTTAATAGAGTGGGTTAACGGGCCTAATGGTTATGATCAAATAACCATTAAGAGAATTAGTTCTCTATAAAAGAGGGCTTAATGGATAATTAAGCCCTAATCCAAACCCTTAGCCCCAAGAGTTGCCGCCCACCCTTGGAGTTGCTCGGCGCCAACCCTAGGCTGCCGCCCAGCTTGTTGTGCCGCCGTCATCTCCTTGCCGGCGTCCAAACTTCAGCCGGTGAACCCTCCGGCGACCCTCCGGTGATCTTCCTAGGCCTCGGTGAAAAGGTGAGCACTTGGCTTCCTTGTTTTGGCCGGCGCCTACTCCTCCACCAAGCTGTCAAGTTTTCTGGACAGCTTCTTCTCCTCTCGTCGGAGCGTCGTTTGGACGACGGTTAGAGCTCCGACAGCGGATAACTTACCGGGGATTCGATCTCCGGTAATCCTCTGAGGTGGTGGACGAAGGATTCGTCAATCGGTTGACGAATACCTCTCCGGAGAAGCGAGTTTTGAGAACTCGTATTAGGATCCGAATTTGGATTCGGATCGTGATCATCTCTCGATCACGTCGTCTTCAACCGAGGCTAGTAACCCGTCACGAAGAGGCGAAGCTCGTGGCTTAGCGAAGTCATCGAGGAACTTCGGCGTGGATCTGGATAGAGGCGATTCTAGCGAGGATCGTTCGGTTGATGCCGTTCCGCTACACGTCATCTGAAAGGTATAACGTAGATAATTTCTTTTATTGAAAATTTTAAATTACGGTTATGTCTACACTTGTTGTAATAGCATTCGTGTGTTGTGTGTGTTGTAATAAATAGGAGTATTTATTATTTTATTGCTTACGCTGTGTTCATGTTTACGAAACATGATCGAACACACACACGCCGCGGTGCCGGAAACCCAACAGTGGTATCAGAGCCCAGGTTGTGTTTCGACATAATCGTAAAAATGGTTTTGCGATAGTCATAATGTATTTCTGGAAATTTTCTAATTTTGGAAATTTAGAAGTATTTATGGAAAATTTTCAATTTTGGAAAGTCTAGA
The DNA here is from genome assembly GCA_025175895.1 of Wurfbainia villosa. Lineage (NCBI taxonomy): Eukaryota > Viridiplantae > Streptophyta > Magnoliopsida > Zingiberales > Zingiberaceae > Wurfbainia > Wurfbainia villosa. The sequence continues at coordinate 100,054,620 of CM045996.1, forward strand.
AGTATTTATTGAAATCTTCCACTTTTGGAAAGTTGGAAGTATTTATGGAAATTGATATTTTCCATAAATAAAATATTTGATTAGATTCTGGAAATTTGTTTCCTAATTTAATCATGATTTGATTTGGGAAATCAAATCTTTAAATATTTTATTTCCATAAGTAGTTTTAATGATTTAGGAAATTGGTTTCCTAAATAGATTTTCCTTAATCAAATAATTCCATGAATAAAATATGTGATTAGATTTGGAAATTTGTTTCCTAATTTAATTATGATTTGATTTGAAGAATCAAATCTTAAACATATTTTATTTCCATAAATAGTTATGACATATAAGGAAATATATACATGACATAATTGTATGTCATGTAATTGCATTAGATGCATAACATTATGCCATGCGTGTCGTGACATGTAGATGTATGCCATGTATGCCATGCCATGTAGATAATAGTTATTTGCATGCAAAGAGGATGAGACATAAAAACCCTTAAACAATATTAAAGCATACACCTTCCATTAATATGGTTAGAACCAGAGTTCTGTTTCTTGTTTGGGTTGTTGGACTTTCTCCAAGCCCGGCTCGAACCCGAATATGTTCAAACCATGGAATAGTTTAATACTAATATGGTAAGTGTCAGAGGTCAATCGTTAGCTCTGGTTGTTGGACTCTCTCCAAGCTGGGCTAATTGGTTGAATGCACTCTAACCATATTAAAACTATTTCTCGATTAATGGGTTGGCTTTAACCTGGAGCATCGGCTTGTTGGACTCTCTCCAAGGTCGCTGTAAAGGGAGGTGAAGTTGGGTGCTATGCATATGATGCATACTTGTTAATGTGTTAACAACCCGATGTATGTGTGAACATTCAATTAGTTGATAGCACATTGTGATAGTTGCATATACGTGATATGTAATCGGTATAGTTGATACCGTCGTAGTTATGAATGGCTTGTTGGACTCTCTTGAGGTTGTTCATAACTATGATGGATATCAACCCATTCGGAGATGGACCTATGATCTCGAAGTGATTTTGGGGTTTTGAAATTCGAAAAATGAATGGGATTTATAAATGTATATTGATGCATTTTAAAATCATTTTCTCATATATGCTCGTTTTGTATTTCTAGGTCAATAAATTGATCATGACGTCTTTGAATTTGCGCACTATTTTGGATTGAACAAGTATTGGGCCTAACTTCTGGGTGGCTTAGAAACACGAGAATTGTTCTCAAGGCGGAAAAGCTTGCATATGTCCTTGAAGTGCCTCTTCCTGGCAGTCTAAGGGCGATGCAACTCAGACCAAATGTTGGTCTATCGAAGCATGTGGCGGTTGAGTGGCGAGTTGCATCATGCTAGCGCGATGGTATGCACATGGATGCTAATACTATGGTCTTCCATCTTCATGAGTTGTTCGATGAGCAAGCGAGATCCAGAAAGGTTCGAGGTCTCTAGGCTCCTCTTCACCCGAAGATGCAAGAAGGTTCATCTATAGTGCGATTTGTGCTAAAGATGAGCGTTACATCGAGCGGCTAGCTACCCTCGGTTTTGTGATGGATCATGAGTTAAGTATTGACTTAATTCTGCATTGTTTGCCCAAGAGTTTCTCGCAATTTGTGATGAACTATCGGATGAACAAATTGGAATCCACCATTCCCGAGCTCCTCAATATGCTGAAGACTGTGGAGCCTTTTGTGAAGCATGAGGAGAAGGCGGTTCTGTTAGTTGATTCCTCAAAGAAGGGTTCTAAGAGGAAGGCAAAAGAACAGAAGAAAGGAAAGAACAAAAAGGCAAAGAAGGCGGAACCAACGCAAAAGGGCACTTGCCATCATTGTGGCAAGGAAGGCCACTGGCGAAGAAACTGCAAGATATATCTTGAGTCCATGAAGAAGAAGAAGGCATCCGATGCCCCATCCTCTTCAGGTATCTTCGTTATTGATTGTCATTCTATTTCCTTGGACACTTGGGTATTGGATACTGGGTGTAGCTCACATATATGTAATGACATATAGGGGCTAAGGAATAGAAGAAGACTTGTCAGAGGGGAGTCAAATTTGCGAGTTGGCAATGGAGCAAAGGTTGCTGCGGTCGCCATCGGAACTTATTTGCTGAAGCTCCCTAGTGGACTAGTCTTAGAACTGGACAATTGCTATTATGTTCCTTCTCTAATAAAGAATATTGTTTCTATTTCCTGTTTAAATAGAAATGGTTTCCATTTGATGTTTAGTAACAATTGTTGTTATATAACTTTAAATGGCGTACTTTATGGAACTGGAACCTTGAGTAATGGCATTTATACGTTGGACGTATCCAGTGACATTTTCAATATCGAAGCGAGCAACACACGTGCTCGAAAGGATAATCAAATAGACTCCTACATGTGGCATTGTTGTCTTGGCCATATAAGCAAGAAACGCATGTCCGAATTACACCGATGTGGAATTCTGGAATCGTTTGAATTGGATTCATATGATACATGCGAATCATGCTTAAAAGGCAAGATGACTAAGTTACCTTTTATTGGAAAAGGTGAACGAGTGGGAGAGTTACTAGGTCTAATACATACTGATGTATGTGGACCTATGTCAACTCAAGCATTAGGAGGCTATAGCTACTTCATTACCTTCACCGATGATCACTCACGGTTTGGGTATGTGTTCTTGATGAAACACAAGTCGAAGCCTTTGAAAGGTTCAAAGAATTCAGAAATGAAGTAGAGAAACAACATGACAAGAGTATTAAAATACTTGATCGGATCGAGGTGGTGAATACTTAAGTCAAGAGTTTCTTGATTATCTAAGAGACAATGGTATATTGTCTCAATGGACTCCGCCTATACACCACTGACATAATGGTGTATCGAGAGGCGTACTTAGGACCTTGTTGGACATGGTCGGTCAATGATGAATCATGCAACTCTTCCCAAGTCCTTTTGGGGCTATGCACTTGACATTGTTTACTTGTTAAGCAGAATGCCTACCAAGGTAGTCTCAACTACTCCATATGAGATATGGAATAGTAAGAAACCTCATGTATCTTACTTGAAGATATGGGGTTGTCTGCTTATGTGAAGCGGTATGTATCGGACAAATTGGATGCTAAGTCGATAAATGTCTATTTGTTGGATACCCTAAGGAAACGAGGGGTTACCAATTCTATCATCCTGTGGAACAAAAGGTGTTTGTTTCAAGGCATGCTGTGTTTCTAGAGAAAGAGTTTCTCTTGCAAGAAAACAGTGCGAGTATCGTCGAGCTTGAGGAGGCTCGAGAGACTCAAATAGACATTGATGAGATACCTGGTGAAGCACAACAGCCGACAACTCATAGTGATGAGCAATCGGCTGGACCTATTGTAACACCACATCTTCGTAGATCTGGTAGAACACGCAATATTCCTGAGAGATATGGATTTCTTGTAAGCGAATCGAGCGACGTGTTACTCATTGATGATGAGGAGCCTACCAGTTATGAAGAAGTGCTGACAAGTTCAGAAAGGGATAAGTGGCTTGGTGCCATGAAGTCGGAAATGGATTCCATGTATGAAAACCAAGTTTGGAACTTGGTTGACCCACCTGAAGGGATAAAGCCTATAAGGTGCAAGTAGGTTTTCAAGAAGAAAACCGACATGGATGGTAATGTGATTACCTATAAGGCTAGATTGGTGGCGAAAGGATATCGTCGAAAACAAGGTGTTGATTATGACGAAACCTATTCGCCTGTAGCTATGCTTAAATCCATTCGGATGCTCCTGGCCATAGCGGCTCATTATGATTATGAGATATGGCAGATGGATGTGAAAACAACTTTCCTTAATGGAAACCTGCTCGAGGACGTGTATATGATACACCCTGAGGGTTTCACATCGGTTGATAAAACCAAGGTTTGCAAATTACGACGGTCCATTTATGGATTGAAGCAAGCATCCAGGAGCTGGAATATCCGTTTGATGAGACAATCAAAAAGTTTGATTTCTTACAAAATCCAGACGAACCTTGTGTGTACAAGAAGGTTAGTGGGAGTACAGTCGTATTCCTAGTATTGTATGTCGATGACATACTACTTATAGGAAACGATGTTTCAGTCTTACAGTCAGTGAAGGTTTGGTTATCCAAGACATTCTCCATGAAAGACCTGGGAGAAGCAACCTACATCCTCGGGATTAAGATCTATAGAGATAGATCGAAATGGTTGCTTGGTCTTTCGCAGTCTATATATATAGACCGAGTGCTAAAGAGGTTTAGCATATCGGAATCCAAGAAAGGTTTCCTACCCATCAGGCATGGGGTACACCTTTCGAAGTCTATGTGTCCGCGCACAGAAGACGAGAGGATTTGCATGAGTAAGGTTCCCTATGCATCCGCAATAGGATCTATCATGTATGCTATGTTATGTACGAGGCCCGATGTATCGTATGCTCACGAGTGTCACGGCGGATATCGATCGATCCGAGATTGGATCATTAGGCTAAGATTAAGGCGATCCTTAAGTACTTGAGAAGAACTAAGGATGTGTTCCTAATATATGGAGAAGGGACATGGTGATACGCGGGTATACGGATGCGACTTCGAAGAGACAAGGATGATTCAGTCTCGATCGGATCGTGTTCACTTTGAATGGGGCGCGATGAGTTGGAAAAGTTCCAAACAAGAGGCATGGCGAATTCTACCAGGCGAGGAATACATTGCGGCCGGAGCGTGGAAGCGGTTTGGATCAAAAAGTTCGTTCATGAACTTGGTGTGATTAGGCCATTGTTGAAGCAATACCGGTCTCTGCGACAACAATGGAGCAATTGCAGCGAAAGAGCCAAGGTCTCATCATGATCCAAACATGTAGCCAGCGACTATCATCTTATCAGAGAGATCATCAGTAGGAATGAAATACAAATCGAGAAAATTCCCACTGAAAGGAACTTAGCGGATCCCTTGACTAAGGCATTACCTCAAAATAAGTTTGAGGGTCATGTTAGAGCTTATGGTATTGGATACCGTAGCGATTGGCATTAGGCCAAGTGGGAGTCTGTTAGTAATATATGAGAGATGTCCTAAGGCAATCGCCTTATGTATGAACCATTTATATGATAAATGAAGATTCACTATTTGAGTATACATGTTTTATGTATTTGATTGGATCTTAAACTCATTTACTGAATGTCCACGATACGATTCACAGCATGAGAGAATTTGTGATTGGATCACAACTAGTGAGTATCTCTACATGTGTAATTGTGATATATCGGAATTATCCCTAGTCGATGAATTGATGGATTTGAACACCATCAATTCTGTCGAGACTAGCACGAGGTATACTCCTTGGTGTATCCAAGCAGCTGATTCTCACTGGCTGGAGACATAGTGATGTCCGGAGTTAATCGTGGATGCTAGTTATGGTAACTAGTTCATTGGAGTGACCAGCCGTAAGACTTCATATGGTTCTCTGCATATATAGATATGTCAATGAAGTTCTTACTGTGGCTTAAGTGCGATGTTCCTTTGACTTGCGGTATTCAAGTCATCTTGATTATGGAGACTTATGCTTTGACATCTTAAGCAAACATCTCTAAGGAGATGTGGACCCGGGATGATTAGGTATAAGTCGAAGTGATCGAAGGTGTTTGAATAGCCTATAAAGGATTCACCACTCCTTGCGAGGAGATGTATACCCATGGCCTCTCGTCAGATTGTTACTAAAGTCTTTGGCCAAAGCATTACATGTTTAGAGTAAGGTACTCTTCGATACATGTGGAGTAACTAGAATCCGTAGGACGAGGAAATGATACTTGGGCTAGGTGTGACGTAGTCAGCCTAGTGGGGACTGACACAATAGACCATGTCCTGAACCAAGTGGGTATAAGATGAGTGAAGGGAATGGGGCACCAATCATTCGAGCTACTGAAGGGTTTCAGAAATAGTTCTGGATCAACCGTTGATCTTTTCGGTTAATTGGGGATCATGATGTACTACTAGGTGCCACTCATGATCGTTCTATAATTAATGGTTAATTATAGACGGCCAACATAAACCGAGAACCTATTTGGTCACACGCACAACGAGCGTAATCCAAAGGATTTAAAACGAGCTTGAGAATGGGATTCTCAGACCTAGAGAAACTAAGTTTGGTTGGACCAAACATGGAGCGAGCATGAAATCGTTTCAGTCGCAATGGAAGCGTGGATGGGCCGTGTCTTATGAAGACATAATGGATGGACCAAAATGGTTTGGTTCTAATCCAATGGAGGAGAATAAACCAAAGGGTTTGGTTTATTTTAAACGAATGAACCAAAGGTTGGTTCGGTTCGTTTTAACTTAAAATAAACCATCTTTGTTTGGTTTATTTTAACTTATCTTAATGGAGCGGGTTAACGGGCCTAATGGTTATGATCAAATAACCATTAAGAGAATTAGTTCTCTATAAAAGAGGGCTTAATGGATAATTAAGCCCTAATCCAAACCCTTAGCCCCAAGAGTTGCCGCCCACCCTTGGAGTTGCTCGGCGCCAACCCTAGGCTGCCGCCCAGCTTGTTGTGCCGCCATCATCTCCTTGCCGGCGTCCAAGCTTCAGCCGGTGATCCCTCCGGCGACCCTCCGGTGATCTTCCTAGGCCTCGGTGAAAAGGTGAGCACTTGGCTTCCTTGTTTTGGCCGGCGCCTACTCCTCCACCAAGCTGTCCAGTTTTCTGGACAGCTTCTTCTCCTCTCGTCGGAGCGTCGTTTGGACGACGGTTAGAGCTCCGACAGCGGATAACTTACCGGGGATTCGATCTCCGGTAATCCTCTGAGGTGGTGGACGAAGGATTCGTCAATCGGTTGACGAATACCTCTCCGGAGAAGCGAGTTTTGAGAACTCGTATTAGGATCCGAATTTGGATTCGGATCGTGATCATCTCTCGATCACGTCGTCTTTAACACGAGGCTAGTAACCCGTACGAAGACGAAGCTCGTGGCTTAGCGAACTCATCCCGAGGAACTCGGCGTGGATACGGATAGAGACGATTCTAGCGAGGATCGTTCCGGTTGATGCCGTTCCCGCTACACGTCATACGAAAGGTATAACGTAGTTAAATTTCCTTTTATTGCAAATTTAAATTTACGGTTATGTCTACACTTGTTGTAATATGCATGCGTGTGTTGTGTGTGTTGTAATAAATAGGAGTATTTATTATTTTTATTGCTTCCGCTGTGTTCATGTTTACGAAACATGATCGAACACACACACGCCGCGGTGCCGGAAACCCAACACTTTACGCCGCCAATATCCATCCCCTTGGACTTCTCAAATGCCAAGACTCAAGCTTGGACTTTCCCTTGCCAACCCATGTTAGACTTTCCATGCCAAGACCCATGCTTGGACTTTTCCTTGTGCCAAGTACTCAAAACTTGGACTTTCCCAAATGCTAAGTGTCCCACTTGGACTTTCCATGCCAAGTACCCATGACTTGGACTTTACCTTGCCAAGACCCATGCTTGGACTTTGCCAAATGCCAAGTGTCCCACTTGGACTTCCTATGCCAAGTACTCAAGACTTGGACTTCCCTATGACAATTACATTATCATATGTTTTTGTCGAACATCAAAATATCACTCGAGTCAAACTCGAGTCCTGGTCAATCGTGACCTTGGCCGATTGCACCAACAATCTCCCCCTTTTTGATGTTTGACAAAAACCAAACAAATCATTTGAGTTAGACCACTAACTCAAATCCCTTACAAATTATCCCAAATTGGTAATCTTAAACATGCACCAAATGTTCTCCCCCAAATATTCTCCCCCTTTTTGACTAACATAAAAAAGGTTTTCTCTCCAAGGAGGTCAATGTCTCATGTCCCAATGAGATCTTACAATCTCCCCCTTGGTCCAAAAATACCTAGGATGCCTACCAGTTTCTTAGTGATAAGTCACATATCACTCAAGAGAGGCAATCCTATACTCTCTCCCAATTTCCAAATTGGGTATCAAAAACCCATCAATTTTCCCAATTGATGATACTCTCCCAATAACTTCTCCTCTTCAAGGAGAAAAACACATCCATCATCCCAAGATGGATACCTCCCCCTAAAAGTTTGCTCCCCCTTGACCATTGCACGAACAATGTCCTTGGGAAGCCCCTAAGCCAATAGGAACTCTAAACCATCAAAATTAAGGTTCTAAGTTCAACATAGAACTTTCACTCACCCTAAATTTGATACTTTGACCTAACACAGCTCCTAATCCATATCCAATGAATTTTCACCCTTTATAATGCTTCCTAAAGCATATCCTAGGGTTAGGAGTGATTAGGAACCTTTTTCATAGTTGAACACGGGCTAAACAAACCTTGTTAACCCGAAATCAGACCTAACAGTCGACTCCTGATAGTAATCAGTCGACTACCACCCATATCAGTCGACTGCCACCAAGGGCAGTCGACTGATAGCTGAAATTTCTGAATTTCAACTATCAGAATCGAGATTTAGAAAAACATAAGTAATTCTACGTATATCGAAAAATAACAAAATTTGATATGTATATTACTTATAGTCAATACAATGGGTGAAAAATATTTGAAAATTATTTTACCCATAAAATAGTGAGTTTGATACAAAACTCAAAACCATTGAAATTTTCAATGTTTTGGCCCTATTTTGTATCAACTCTATCAATGGTGATTGCTATCAAAAGATAGACTTCACCAAGGTTTTTCAAAATGATTTTAAAATGTTTTCAAAACCCTATTTTGGATCATATTCCTTGGGCTCTATGTACATGACTTGTACACATGCTCTCCCAATGATCCACAAATGAAACAAGATGAGTTTTAGTTCATCTAGATGCAAAAACTATGCACCTTGAACTCAACTCATATCCTATCATCTCACATGTATCTAAGGTGTATAAAATACACATACATGTCAATTTAATGTGAGATGTGGGTTTTGTTCATCCTAATCTAGGGTTTCATGCATTCTCTAAGGCAACCCTACTTGATTCCCTTATAAATGGTGTAACGCCCGTAAAATTCCTAGCAATTTTACAAGAATTTTTGGCGTGATGATAATGGGCTTTATGTAGGCCTTTTTCCAAAACAAAAGAAAATAAGCCAAAAATGGATACAAGACCTAGGAATTGAACTCCAGACCTCTAGAGATAGCCAAGCCCTATAGATGTACCCACTAACCATAAGCCCAATAGGATTGTATGATTAAGGAAGGGGGGGAACTATAGATAAATGGGACTAAGGGTAAATGAAGAGGCATAGAAAAGAAAAGAGGAACTTCTCTTCCTCCTCCCTTTATAAAGAAGAGGGAAGATTGAAATTGTTTACTTCCTCTCTTCTTCTTCCTCTCTTCTCACCAAAATCCTAAGGCTTTTCCTCTACATTCCCTCTTTTGGCCGAATCCTATCCAAGCTAGAGAAGGCTAAGTGTTGATCTTCTTTAGGTTATCTTCCCCACCCCAAGCAAAGCGAAGGATGTGGTATCCCTCACTGCGTCTGAGTAGCTTGGTTGGCGTTTTATAAAAGAAATCTATATTGTTATATTCGCCAAGATATGATCTAGGGTTTCCATGAAGTTGTATGCCATGCTTTTGTAATTAGATGATGATGTTAGGGCTTAAAACGGATTAGGTCAAAGTTAACCCTAGGAAACCCTATGAACCATTAACATGGGTTTTGTTGGTGTTTTATTGAAGTTATATCTTGTTTTTGCTTGCAAGTGATGATGTTAGCATGTTATAGGGATTAGGATAAAGATCTAACTCTAGAGGCCTCCATGACCCATTCGCCAAGTCATGAACTAGGGTCTCAAAGAAGCTCTATGCTATGTTTATGCTATGTTTTATAACTAGATTATGATGTTAGGGTTTAAAGTGGGTTAGAACAAAAGCTAACCCTAATGAACACTATAGTTCTATTCGGCCAAACCGTACTTTTAGGGTTTCAATGAAGTTCCATGCCATATTATGGGAACTAGATGATGATTTTAGGGCTTAAAGTGGGTTAGAACAAAAGCTAACCCTAATGAACACTATAGTTCTATTCGGCCAAACCCCACTATAGGGTTTCAATGAAGTTTCATACTATGTTTTGTAACTATATGATGAGGTTAAGTTTTAAAAGGGGATTAGGTCAAAAGTTAAACCTAAAGGCCCTACATGGACCATTCGGCCACCTTTGGTTCTTAGGTTACAATGAAGTTCATACCATGAATTTTATGGAATTTGTATGCATATGTATGTTACTTGAATTAGGTTAAAGGTCTAAACCCTAAAAAAAAGCCTATAAGGGCCATTCGGCCACCTTTGACCTCTTTAGGGTACAATGAAGTTCATACCATGAATTGTATGCTATGTTGTGTTAATGAAATCAGTTATGTTGTTATGAAATAAAGTATGTCATGCTATGTTGATGAAATAAGTTATGTTGTTATGAAATGAAGCATGCCATGCTATGTTAATGAAATAAGTTATGTTGTTATGAAATGAAGTATGCCATGCTATGTTAATGAAATAAGTTATGTTGTTATGAAATAAAGTATGCCATGCTATGTTAATGAAATAAGTTATGTTGTTATGAAATGAAGTATGCCATGCTATGTTAATGAAATAAGTTATGTTGTTATGAAATAAAGGATGCCATGCTATGTTAATGAAATAGGATATGTTGTTATGAAATGAAGTATGCCATGCTATGTAAATGAAATGAAGCCTGATGTGTATGAAATGAATTATGCCATGTTATGAAAATGAAATGAAGCATGATGTGTATGAAATGAAGTATGCTATGCTATGTTAATGAAGTGAAGCATGAGGTGTATGAAATGAAGTATGCTACGCTATGTAAATGAAATGAAGCATGATGTGTTATGAAACGAAGTATACTATGCTATGTTACTAAGACATGTAGTAAAGTAAGCATATAAGTATTTTACCTTCTGCATGGCTTGTACCAAGACCTTAACAAGGTCCAAGAAGGGATGGGCTCCTAAGATGCCCTAGGTCGATGGAATAAGACTCGGGCCTAGGACGGGCTTCTATGTATGATTGCCCCTAGGTCGATGGAATAAGATTCGGGCCTAGTACGGGATGGGCTCCAAGATGCCTTAGGTCGATGGAGTAAGACTCGGGCCTAGGATGAGCTTCTACGCTATGACGATTGCCCCTAGGTCGATGGAATAAGACTCGGGCCTAGAAACCTATTAGGTTCGAGACTTGCTACCTCGGGCCTATTTAGGGATGCGCGCTATGATAATGAAGAAGTGGTACAATGCCGGGCCCAAATATGTTGAGATTTATATTTACGTACCTAGCATATATGTTTTCAAAAGCATCTTGCAAATAATATGCCATGATTGTTAAGTTACATGTTATGTTAAATGATATGCCATGATTGTTAAGTTACATGTTATGTTAAACGATATGCCAAGAAGGTTAAGTTATATGTTATGAAAGTTATGCTTTATGATATGCTATGAATGTTTACATGTTTACGTTAGATACATTACAAGTTATGTTGATGATACGGTGATCCATGCTATATTTCACTTACGTTACTTATGCTACATGTTAAGTTGATGACACCAAGTATGTTACATGTTATATTGCTTCTATGTTGTGAATGCTGCATGATTAATGATAATGTATGGTTTTAGTGAGTAGGACAGGATCTTACTAAGCCTATGTGCTTATAGTTTATCTTTCCCTCGTACTGCAGATAAGGGTAAGGGATGGATAAACTAAAGGGAGCAGCAGGAGGGGCCAATGTGTGTGGTAGTGGCATGGTGGAGAAGATCCGTTAGGTCTAAACATGTTTACCTATGATGAAGATGTCTATTCATGTCCTCACTTATGTCTCCTTATGATGATGATGTTATGAATTTACTAAGCACTAAGTATCTGTATATATGATGCATGCTCTATGTTAAGAAGAAGAAGTAAAGAAGAAGTAAGAAGAAGTATCTATCCACGCTATGAAGCATACTCTATGCTAAGAAGAAGAAGTATGTATATATATATGTATATATGTGTTAATGCATGTTTATGTTTAAAAGAAAAACAAAAAAAAAAGGTATTAAGAAGTATGTCTAAAGTCTTCTGCTGTGAGAATTAAGAAGTATGTCTAAAGTCTTCCGCTGTGAGAATTAAGAAGTATGTATAATGTCTTCCGCTGTATGTAATGTATGAACGGTCGCGTCACGCGCCGCCTCTCCGGACACTTAGGGTCCCGGAAGGGCGGGCGTGACAAATGGGACTTCAAGTCATGTCGTAGTCCTTAAATCAATTTCAACCAAATTGTTTTAAATGGATGAATGATTATGACATTAATAATGATATAAATAAGCATATGCTCATAATCATGATGTCATAGCATAAGATGAAATCTAAAAACACATGATATTTGAAACCTTAATCCTAAACATAAACATGACATATAAAATGATTAAAATAAACATGATGTCATGGCATGTTATATGGCAAACAAGGCATGACATATAAAATATATAGGTATAGTAATACCTAAATTTTAATATTAATTGCCATTTGATATAATTAGATATATTTTGCCATATTATCATTAATCTCCCTAGTGTGCCAAAAACCCAAAATGGCACACTAACCTCTAAACCTAAATTGTGCAAATTTAATTGATTTTTCTTAATTTCTAAAGTGTATTGGCACATCCTAAAATCTTTTAGGATATTGATTCAAATCTATTTCTAAGGTAACCATAACCTCGAAAATATCCTAAAGTGTCACCTTTACCATGGCTAAGTTAACTACCCATCCAATCAAGGTTGGCACACCCTAAACCCATCTAGCGTGAATTAATCACGCTCTTAGGAACCCAAAACCGATTTGAGCTCCTAGGGTTAATTAGGTATTCCTTATGGATAACCTCCCTAGATACCTTCCTGATGACCCTCCTAGGCTTGTTAGCCTTGGTCATTTGGGTCTTACCTAGGTTGACTCTAGGGGTAACTCCCCTTGCAACCTTCTTGGTGGCCACCCTAGGTTTCCTAGAAACCCTAGCCACCAGGCACAACCTTTGGTCAACCTTAGGGATGACTTCCCTATTGACCTTGGTCTTCCTAGACCTAGTTTGTGTCCCATAATCAAATGGAACACTATGATAAACTACCTTAGGCTTAGGTTTGTGACCCAAACCTTGCTTGCCTTTGGTTGACTTTTGACTCTTAGGTCCTTGGTGTTGACTTTGACTTTTGGACCTTTGAATTTGACCATTAGACCCTTTAAATTGGTTTTGTATATTCCTAAGGGTCTTTTCTAGTTTCTCAAGCCTTGACCTCAAGGCTTGGTTTTCTAATTCCAATTGCCCAATTGATTTTTGATTAAATTCTTGGGCATGGGACTTTCTAGGCATATGCCTAGTCCATTTAGGGTTTAGACCTAGATGTTCTTGTACCTTCCTAATTGTCTCCCTAGGTAGGATTGGTCTTGAGTTATTTGACCTAGGTTTATCCTTAGATAAATTGTTTTTAGGGACATTAGTCCAAAATTTCTCCTTACTTTTGAAGTTAACACTTTTAGCTCCTAAACAAATATATTTATCTCTAGCATGCTTTTCATGGTGAATTGCAAGAGAATTAAAATTTCTAGTATGCTTTTGACTTTTAAATTTAGAAGGTGCATTATTTAAATATACCTTAGGGTTAGCTATAGAAGCTCCCCCTACTTGTAATGCTCCTCCTTGCCCCTTCTTCTTCCCCCTAGGGCATTGGCTTCTATAGTGCCCCTTTGAGTTGCACTTGAAGCATATGATATGCTCCTTGCTCTTGATATTTTGGGAACCGGCATCCTTGATCTTTGGTGCCGGTGGATCTTTTCTTACTCTCTTTGGGCATTTGCTCTTGTAATGCCCACTTTCCCTACACTCAAAGCAAATTATATGATTTTTATTTAAACCTAAATTGCTTGAGTTACCTAGTTCGGTGATAGGTGTTGGAATTGAAACTTCTTCATCTTGACCGGAGGTTGAGGCATCTTCTTTATTTTGTTCCGGCTCCGGTGTAGATGGTCTCTCCCCCTCAATCATAGAAGTGGATGCTTCTTCCACCTCTTCTACTTCCTTCTCCGATCCGGAAGTCGACTCCCTATCGACTTCCGACTCCTCAAGCTCTTTAGATGGGGATGTGCTTGCTTGAGCTTGAGAGGGTGATGGTCCTTCTTCTTGGACCGATGATGAGTTTTCATGGAGCTTTGCCACTTGGCTCCATAACTCTTTAGCATCTACATAATTACCTAACATACACAAGATATTGTTAGGCATTAAATCAATTAAAATTTTTATCACCTTATCATTTTTCTCGGATGCTTGAACTTGCTCTTCGGTCCATCTCTTCTTTTTGAGGAATCCACCTCTTGGTCCTCTTGGATATTCAAATCCATCCATCAAAATGGACCATTCCTCAAAGTCTCTCATAATAATAAAATCCTCAATTCTTCCCTTCCAAGAATTGAATCCTTCTCGTCCGTATAGGGTGTAGGGCACCGTTGTGTTGATGTCCCAACCTAATTGATCTTGGACTTCCATCTTTTATCCTCTAGCGTCTTGCTCCCGGTTGTTAATCCGTTGAAGGGCAACCTTGCTCTGATACCAATTGTTGGATATTTGATGCCGCTAGAGGGGGGTGAATAGCGTTTGACGATTGCATAGATGGAAATGTTCGCGTGCATGTCTATAATTTTCGTTAGCGCAGTGGAAACAAAGATAATAAAGCAATAACGAAAACACAAACACACAAACGCAAGGATATAACATGGTTCGGAACCGAACCGGTTCCTACTCCATGGATCGAGCTCTAAAGAGCTCTAGCGATGCCAATGCAAACACTAACCACAAATACTCCTTCTCGACACAAGTCGAAGGTGGAGAAACCTCTTACAAACTATTCTTACAACAATAACAAATAGATACAAGCAATTACTACAATGAAATATAATGCAAGTAAAGAAAGCTACTTTACAAGAGGACTTTGGTTGCTTGATCTTTGGTTGCCTTGGACTAGCCTTGAAGGACTGGAAGAGCACCAACAATTCCCCTTCAAATCACCCAAGAAAACCCCTTTTTTTCAATCCTCCACGAATAGCTGCTTTTAACCTGCATCGGGCTGGATTTTCGCCTATCAGTCGACTGCCATAAGTCACCAGTCGACTGATGCCACTATTGTTGTGAGACAACGGCTCGATCCACGCTAGAAAAACTCCAACGGATCTCTTGGCAGTCGACTGCCAACATTGGCAGTCGACTGTTAGGGATCGTTTGGAAGCTAGAGGGGGGTGAATAGCGTTTGACCATTCGTAGATGGAATTTGTTCGCATTTGTTTCTACAATTTCGTTAGCGCAGATGAATATAGATAATGATAACAATAATGATAAAGATAATTACACACGAACACAAGTATGTAACGTGGTTCGGAACCGCACGGTTCCTACTCCACGGATCGGGCTCACACGAGCCCTAGTGATGCCATCACACACCACTATAAAATAACTCCTTCTTGGAACAATCCGGAGGTGGAGAAACCTCGTACAATGTATACAACAGTAATACAAGATGAATACAAGAAATATAATGAAATACAAAGCAATACAAGTAAAGAAAACACTTTACAAATGCTCTTTGAATGCTTGATCGCTAGGTTGATCGAGTAACACTAGGAGACCCTGAATTGCAGCAGCAACTCGGCCCAAATCGCCTCAAAGAACCATTCCATTTTTCTCCATCACGAGCTCCTTATAAAGCTTCAACCTGTGCTGGAAAAAGTCTATCAGTCGACTGATCGGGACCATCAGTCGACTGATGCCACTGTTGTAGTGAGACAATGGCTAGATCCACGCTGGATAAGTCCAACGGATCTACCATCAGTCGACTGATCATACCAATCAGTCGACTGATGGAGTCCTCACTCGACCAGTCGACTCTCGACTTCATTCTGTGGCCGATTTCTCGAGCACCAGTCGACTGATCATACCATCAGTCGACTTCTCGAGCCATCAGTCGACTGCCCACTTTTGGCAGTCGACTGCTAGGCCACAACCCGCAGTCAAACCCTAGTTGACTCGGTCCAGTCGACTGCCACATGGCACTAGTCGACTAGCACACCTCAAACATGAGGTTTTAGCCCAAGTATGGTTCCCCCATACTTGCTAGACCACCCTTAGCCTAGACCTAAGCCTTCTAGCTACCTCCATCAGCCTCACGTCTCTCGGATCCCTCCAAGTCATCCATGACTTATTCATCCATCGCACTAGCCTTCAGATGCTTCCATCGGCTATGTCATGCTAACGGTGTCTACACCGCCAAGGCACATTGGGCTTACGCCGCCAATCATTGGACTTATGCTGCCAAGACTCCCGCTTGGACTTTACGCCGCCAATATCAAACCCTTGGATTTCTCAAATGCCAAGACTCAAGCTTGGACTTTCCCTTGCCAACCCATGTTGGACTTTTCATTTGCCAACCCATGTTGGACTTTTCATGCCAAGACCCATGCTTGGACTTTCCATGCCAAGACCCATGCTTGGACTTTCCCTTGCCAACCTATGTTGGACTTTCCATTTGCCAAGACTCATGCTTAGACTTTTCTCAAATGCTAAGTGTCCCACTTGGACTTCCCATGCCAAGTACCCATGACTTGGACTTTCCCATGAAAATTACATTGTCATATGTTTTTGTCGAACATCAAAACATCACTCGAGTCAAACTCGAGTCCTGGTCAATCGTGACCTGGGCCGATTGCACCAACAATCTCCCCCTTTTTGATGTTTGACAAAAACCTAACAAATCATTGAGTTAGAACACTAACTCAAATCCCTTACTAAAATCCCAAATTGGTAAACACTCTCCAAATGTTCTCCCCCAAACAATCTCCCCCTTTTTGACTAACATCAAAAAGGTCTTTTCTCCAAGGACGTCAATGTCTCATGTCCCAATAAGATCTTACAATCTCCCCCTTGGTCCAAAAATACCTAAGATGCCTACCATCTTCTTAGTGATAAGTCTCATATCACTCAAGAGAGGCAATCCTATACACTCTCCCAATTTCCAAATTGGGTTTCTAAAAATCCATCAATTTTCCCAATTAACAATACTCTCCCAATAACTTCTCCTCTTCAAGTAGAAAAACACATCCATCATCCCAAGATGGATACCTCCCCCTAAAGGCTTGCTCCCCCTTCACCATTGCACCAACAATGTCCTTGGGAAGTCCCTAAGCCAATAGGAACTCTAAACCATCAAAATTAAGGTTAGAAATTCAACATTGAACTTTCCAACACCTTAACATTGATACAAACCCTAAACAACTCTCCTAATCCATATTCAATGGATTTTCACCCTTCATCATGCTTCCCAAAGCATATCTTAGGGTTAAGAGTGGCAAGGGACCTTAACCGTAGCCGAAATCGGGTTAGACAAGCTTGTTTATCCCGAAATCAGGCAATCAGTCGAGTGATTCAGAAATCAGTCGACTGAACCCGACATCAGTCGACTTCCACTATGAGCAGTCGACTGATAAATGAAAAATCTGATTTTCAGTTATCAGAAATGAGTTTTGGAAAATCATAACTAATTATACGTTTATCGAAAAATCATGAAAATTGATACGTATAATACCTATGACCAATACAATGGGTGAAAAATGTTTGAAAAATATTTTACCCATAAAATTTCGAAATTGATACAAAATTTAAAAGTGAAGAAAACTTCTAAGTTTTTGGCTCACTTTGTATCACTCTCATCAATGGTGATTGCTATCAAAAGATAGACTTCACCAAGGTTTTTCAAAATGATTTTAAAATGTTTTCAACACTTTATTTTGGATCATATTCCTTGGGCTCTATGTATATGACTTGTACACAAGCTTTCCCAATGATCCACATTTGAAATTAGATGAGTTTTAGTTCATCTAGATGCAAAAACTATGCACCTTGAACTTAACTCATATCCTAGCATCTCACATGTATATAGGGTGTATAAATACACATACATGTCAATTTGATGTGAGATGTGGGTTTTGGTTCATTTAAACTAGGGTTTCATGCATCTTCTAAGGCAACCCTACTATATTCCCTTATAAATGGGACTCCAAGTCATGCCATTGTCCTTAGTTCAATTTTAATCAATTAAATGCATGAAATGATCATGGCATAAAGATAGCAATAATTAAGCATGGCCAATGAACATGATGTCATGGCATATGATAAAATCTAAAAACACTTGACATTTAAAGCCTTAATCCTAAAACATGAACATGACATATAAAATAATTAAAAATAAGCATGATGTCATGGCATGTTATATGGCAAACAAAGCATGGCATATAAAATATATAGGTATAATAATACCTAAATTTTAATATTAATTGCCATTTGATATAATTAGATATATTTTGCCATATTAACCTAATCTCCCTAGTGTGCCAAGAACCCAAAATGACACACTAACCTCTAAACCCAACTTGTGCCAATTTGATCATTTTATCAAAACTTCTTAATTAATATTGGCACATCCTAAAATCCTTTAGAATTCAAATCTAACCACATCCCAAGGTAACCAAAACCTTGAAAATGACATAACATGCCACCTTTGCCATGGTTGAGTTAACTACCCATCCAATCAAGGTTGGCACACCCTAAACCCATCTTAGCGTGAATCAATCACGCTCTTAGGAACCCAAAACTGATTTGAGCTCCTAGGGTTAATTAGGTATTCCTTAGGGATAACCTCCCTAGACACCTTCCTAATGACCCTCCTAGGCTTGTTAGCCTTGGTCATTTGGGTCTTACCTAGGTTGACTCTAGGGGTAACTCCTCTTGCAACCTTCTTAGTGGCCACCCTAGGTTTCCTAGAAACCCTAGCCACTAGGCACACCCTTTGGTCAACTCTAGGGATGACTTCCCTATTGACCTTGGTCTTCCTAGACCTAGTTTGTGTTCCATAGTCAAATGGAACACTATGATAAGCCACTTTAGGCTTAGGTTTATGACCCAAACCTTGCTTGCCCTTGGTTGACTTTTGACTCTTAGGTCCTTGGTGTTGACTTTGACTTTTGGACCTTTGACTTTGACCATTAGACCCTTTAAATTGATTTTGTATCTTATTTAGGGTCTTTTCAAGTTTTTCAAGTCTTGACCTCAAGACTTGATTTTCCTTTTCTAATTGCCCAATTTTAGAATTTTGATTTAAATCTTGGGCATTGGACTTCCTAGGCATATGCCTAGTCCATTTAGGGTTTAGACCTAGGTGCTCTTGCACCTTTCTAATTGTTTTCCTAGGTAAAATTGATCTTGAGTTATTTGACCTAGGTTTGTCCTTAAATAAGTTGTTTTTAGGGGCATTAGTCCCAAATTTCTCCCTATTTCCTATATGGACTCTCTTAGCTCCTAAGCAAAAATATTTATTCCTATTAGCATGCTTTTCATAAATTGCAAGAGAATTAAAGTTCCTAGCATGCTTTTCATAAATTGCAAGAGAATTAAAGTTCCTAGCATGCTTTTTAGCATTTAAATTAGAAGATGCATTACTAAAATGTACCTTAGGGTTAGCCTTAGCTCCCCCTACTTGTGATGCTTCTTCTTGGGTCTTTTTTCTCCCCCTAGGACATTGATTCCTATAATGTCCTTTTGAATTGCACTTGAAGCATAGGATGTGCTCCTTGCCTTTAGGTGTTGGGGAACCGACATCCTTGACTTTTGGTGCCGGTGGAGCTTTCCTAATCTTCTTTGGGCACTTGCTCTTATAGTGCCCAAATTCCCTACACTCAAAACACATAATATTATTTTTATTTGAAATTAGAGTGTTTGAGTTACCTAGGTTAATGGAGACCGGAATTGGATTTTGGCCTCCTTCATCTTTACCGGATGTCGAAGCTTCTTCTTGATGCTCCAGTGTTGAGGAAACTCTAATCTCCTCCTCAATCCTAGAAGTGGATGCTTCTTCCACTTCCTCCACCAACCCGAAAATTGACTCCCTATCAACTTCCGATTCTACTTCCTCTTCCTCCTTGGATGTTGATGATCTCTCAACCTCCAAGTCCTCACTTCCTTGTGAGGATGATGCATTAGCCTCTTTGGTCTCTTCCTCTTGGACCGTTGATGGGCATTCATGGAGCTTGGCCAAATCGCTCAATAGCTCCTTGGCATCCACATAGTCACCTAGGCTACACAAGAGGTCATTAGGAATTAAATCAAAAATGAATTTGATTATCTTCTTGTTTTTCTCGAAGGCTTGGAGTTGATCTTCACTCCACTTCTTCTTCTTGAGAAATCCTCCCTTTGGTCCTATTGGATAGCTAAAACCCTCCATCAAGATAGACCATTCTTCGAAGTCCCTCATCATTAGGAAATCTTCAATTCTTGACTTCCATTGCTTAAACCCTTCTTGTCCATAGAAGGTATACGGGATAGGTGTGTTGATATCCCATCCCAAATGTCCTTGGATTTCCATCTTTTCCTCTAGTGTCTTGACTCCAGGTTGTTAATCCGTAGAAGAGCCCCGGGCTCTGATACCACTTGTTAGAGATCGTTTGGAAGCTAGAGGGGGGTGAATAGCATTTGACCGTTCGTAGATGGAATTTGTTCGCGTTTGTTTCTACAATTTTGTTAGCGCAGCGGAATATAAATAATGATAACAATAACGAAATAGACAATTACACAAGAATACAAGTATGTAACGTGGTTCGGAACCACACGGTTCCTACTCCACGGATCGGGCTCACACGAGCCCTAGTGATGCCAATCACACACCACTATAAAATAACTCCTTCTCGGAACAATCCGGAGGTGGAGAAACCTCGTACAATGTATACAACAGTAATACAAGATGAATACAAGCAATATAATGAAATACAAAGCAATACAAGTAAAGAAAACACTTTACAAATGCTCTTTGAATGCTTGATCGCTAGGTTGATCGAGTAACACTTGGAGACCCTGAATTACAGCAGCAACTTGCCCCAAATCGCCTCAAAGAACCATTCCATTTTTCTCCATCACGAGCTCCTTATAAAGCTTCAACCTGTACTGGAAAAAGCCTATCAGTCGACTGATCAGGACCATCAGTCGACTGATGCCACTGTTGTCGTGAGACAACGGCTAGATCCATGCTCGATAAATCCAACGGATCTACCATCAGTCGACTGATCATATCCATCAGTGGACTGATGAAGTCCTCACTCGACCAGTCGAGTCTCAACTCCATTCTGTGGCCAATTTCTCAAGCACCAGTCGATTGATCACACGATCGATCGCTGCTCAGCTCACCGATCGGTCATTGCCCGCGATCGTCATTTGCTCTCTAACCCGATCAAACCCTAGTTGACTCGGTCGGTCAGAACATGAGGTTTTAGCCCAAGTATGGTTCCCCCATACTTGCTAGACCACCCTTAGCCTAGACCTAAGCCTTCTAGCCACCTCTATCAGCCTCACGTCTCTCGAATCCCTCCAAGTCATCCATGACTTGTTCATCCATCGTGCTAGCCTTCAGATGCTTCCATCGGCTATGTCATGCTAACGGTGTCTACACCGCCAAGGCACATTGGACTTACGCCGCCAAGACTCCGCTTGAACTTTACGCCGCCAATCATTGGACTTATGCTGCCAAGACTCCCGCTTGGACTTTACGTCGCCAATATCAAACCCTTGGATTTCTCAAATGCCAAGACTCAAGCTTGGACTTTCCCTTGCCAACCCATGTTGGACTTTTCATTTGCCAACCCATGTTGGACTTTTCATGCCAAGACCTATGCTTGGACTTTCCCTTGCCAACCTATGTTGGACTTTCCATTTGCCAAGACTCATGCTTGGACTTTTCTCAAATGCCAAGTGTCCCACTTGGGCTTCCCATGCTAAGTACCCATGACTTGGACTTTCCCATGACAATTACATTGTCATATGTTTTTGTCGAACATCAAAACATCACTCGAGTCAAACTCGAGTCTGGTGTCGTGACTGGGCGATTGCACCAACATCATTGCCCAGCGCCCGTGGCCGTAGCGGTCGACTCTGAAGGATACATGTGCTCGACAATGGGTTCGGTCGACTACGACCCTTAGCGGTCATTCTTTCGACACGGTCATTGCTCGATGAGTAGTCGGCTCGATGAGCGATCGTGCCCGAGCCTTTCCAGCTCTAAACTGGTAGTCGAACTCAAGTCGACTCATGGCAGTCGAACCGGCCATAATGCCAGTCGACTACCAACCTCAAAAATGAGATTTTAACCCAAGTATGGTGCCCCCATACTTGTTAGACCACCCTTAGCCTAGACCTAAGCCTTCTAACCACCTCCATCAGCCTCACGCCTCTCGGATCTCTCCAAGTCATCCATGACTTGTTCATCCATCGCGCTAGCCTCCAGGTGCTTCCCTCGGCTATGTCATGCTAACGGTGTCTACACCGCCAAGGCACATTGGACTTATGCCGCCAAGACTCCGCTTGGACTTTACGCCGCCAATATCCATCCCCTTGGACTTCTCAAATGCCAAGACTCAAGCTTGGACTTTCCCTTGCCAACCCATGTTGGACTTTCCATGCCAAGACCCATGCTTGGACTTTTCCTTGTGCCAAGTACTCAAGACTTGGACTTTCCCAAATGCCAAGTGTCCCACTTGGACTTTCCATGCCAAGTACCCATGACTTGGACTTTACCTTGCCAAGACCCATGCTTGGACTTTGCCAAATGCCAAGTGTCCCACTTGGACTTCCTATGCCAAGTACTCAAGACTTGGACTTCCCTATGACAATTACATTGTCATATGTTTTTGTCGAACATCAAAATATTACTCGAGTCAAACTTGAGTCTTGGTCAATCGTGACCTTGGCCGATTGCACCAACAACAATGGCACCCAAGTATAAACCTCTTCCTCATTTTCTTTGGTTTTCGCATTTCTTAGTTAAGTATTGGTCCATAATCATTTTTTTTGTCCATGTCATTCATCATTCAGCATCATATCACATTAATCTTACACCTTGGACATAATTCTGCATCTTTAGACAAAAAAACCGAGAGTAGTAGAAAAGAAACATCAAGGGAGAAACCTTCTATGGACTCCTGATTTCCTTTTGAATTTCATCAGCATTTATTCATGAACCATTAATTCCAGTTGATGGTTACTCATCGAAGCTATTATCCCCGTGCAGGGGCAGATCGAAGGAGCTGAGTTCAAGGTAGATGCACTGTTGAAGATGACGAAAGTAAAAAATTTCATTCAAATCTGACACGGCGAACCCCTTGATCATATCGTCACTATTTTTACAGCTTGGCCTCAACCGAAGCTATTATCCCCATGCAGTGGCAGATTGGAGGAGCTGGGTTCAAGGTAGATGCACTGTTGAAGATGAAAAAAGTAAAATATACATTTCGATTTGACAAGGCAAATCCTTGGATTAGATCGTTAGTATTTTTACAGCTTGCCCTCAGCTGGAGTTATTATCCCTATGTGGTAGCGGATCAGAGGAGTTGGATTTAAGGTAAATTCCTCTGAAAGATGACAAACGTAAAAAAAAATATTCCGATTTGACAAGGTGAAGCCTTGGATATGAGATCTATCCCTTCCATATGACGAAAGTGATATCTGTGGGACCCTTGATAAAGTAGGACTACTAAAATGCATGGCTATACTCAAATAAGTCAATATTAGAGATTGAGCTCATTTGATTACGGTAGTCTACTTGAAGATCAAGAAATACAAAGATTAATAAGATGATGACATGATCTATGTCTGATTAATCAATCTAGATATCAAGGATTGAGTCCTACTAGATAATAGTCATAGAAAGGTTATGTCGGATCTCAACATTCTTGTCACTTGGGTAGACATGATTCATTGCTAGATGTTGTTAGGGATCGATGGACCATGCTAGAGGGGGGGGGGGTGAATAGTGCTTGCTCTATTTCTTCATTCTCGATCGATCGCTTGCATGCTCATCTACACAAACTCGTTAATGCAAAATAGAATATACAATAATGAAAATGCACAGTAAGAATACACATGCACAACAATTCACAAAGATATAATATGGTTCAGAACCTTAGGGTTCCTACTCCACGGGTCGAGATCAAATGAGCTCTAGCGATGCAAACCACCGCTAATCATCCTCTCTTTCTCGAAAAACACTCCGGAGGTGGAGAAAACCTCTTACAAGTGATTACAAAAGTAATACAAGAGATATAAAAGCAAATACAAAGAAATACAAAAAATAACGTAAAGAAAACTTTATAAATGTGAGCTTGAATGCTTTTCTTGTTGATTGCTTGGATGAGCTTGAAGGACCCTGAAATGCACTAGCACTTCGCCTTCAAATTGTCTCAAGAACCCCTCAAGAAACAATAGCCAAAATCCTCCACAAGTTGCTCCTTTTATGCCTGCATCAGGCTGATTTCGCACCTTGCAGTCAACTGCCCAAAGGCCCTAGTCGACTGCCCGTGTAGTCGTTGTCTCACAACAACTTAATCCACGTTGGTATTCCAGAAGCGGATACTGGCGGTTGGGCCATTACGTGATCGACTAACAATCCCGTAGTTGGTATTTAGTAAATCTATTGAGCTTTACGTGCTTGTGTCCTCGACCACGATCATTGCCCTCCATGGCGATCATTGCTCAAACGATCGGCTGCCTGGTGCGATCGATTGCCAAGGTCACGTGGTCGTAGTCGAATGTCAATCGACTATCGATCAGTTGACTTGTCATAATCCCAGGTGACTGCTCAGAGTCGACTAGGCTATCAAGTGTCAAAACACTTGACCAGTCGACTGGTCCATAACCCCAGTCAACTTATAAACCTCAACCATGAGGTTTAACTCAAGTATGATGCCTTCATACTTGCTAGACCACCCTTAGCCTTGACCTAAGCCTTCTAGCCACCTCCATCAGCTTCACGCCTATTGGATCCCTCCAAGTCATCCATGACTTATTCATCCATATGCTAGTTTTCAGGGCTATTGTTGTTGGTGTAAGGGCACCAGATAATCGAACCTAGGTATTGATAATGGTAAAGGTTCAAAGTTAAGTCATTCTTGTTATCTAACATGTTGTGTTGAGTGTGTAGGCAGTGTATTAAGCTCTGCGAAGGTCAACGACACCAGGAGAATCTTGGGACGAGAAACCTCAATGGTCGGGTGATACCAGGAGAACCTCAGGGAGTCAAGGAACCTCGGAGGTGACCGGAAGCTAAGTGACAGGTCAACAGTGTGGGGAACTGATTCCCACTTTGGTCGCTCGTGTAAGGTGATCCTATCTATGTTCCCAGATTAAAAAAAAATAATCCTTGATGAAGACGGATTACCCAAGCAACCAATCCATCATCGTGCTATTAGATTCGAGTGGTCTCTTGAACAAACTTGTTGTTCAAGCAACCTAACTCTTTTCCTCGATTAGCCACATAATAGATGATGTATAGATCGTCGATTTTTGTGTTTATCTTTTGAGGTCCAAGTAAATTAGCCACATACAAGTACATACAAATATCATAGAAGAAGAAAGAAACTTAAACAAGAATTATACCTCTAGTTTACCTCTTGGTCTTCTATTGTATGACCTATCCTCCTCTTGGACGTTGTGTGGGCAATGGTCCTCCAAGAGTTGAAGACTCCTAGATCTCTATCTTCCCTTCCTTGCTCGCTCCGAACAAAGGGAAGACACACGTTCCCTTCTTCTCCTTACTTGCGCCAACCAACAAGAACAAATCTTTGGTGTCTGTCGGCCCTAAGGAAAGGGAGAGATGACCCGGCCAAAACCAAAGAAGAAAACAACCCTTCTTCCTTGCTTTGCCATCGGCCAAAAGAGAGGGAGAGGCGGCGGCTATAGGGGATGTAGTGAATGAAGGTGTTCCTGGCCAAGGAGGAGCAAGAGCCAAACCCTAGAATTCCTTGTAGCCGTCGGCCCTAGGAAGCAAGACAAATCTTCTTGCTGCCCAAACCTATTCCACGCCAACTCCAAAAAAACCCTAATCTCCAAAAGATTGTTTTCGCCCAAGCCAAGCCTCCCATATTAATAGATTTCTCCCAAGCCTTCTTTTAATCGTGTCTGTTTGATCTAGGCTTCATGAGGGTTTTAATATTAGGCTACAATAGGGACCATGTGGGGGAGTTGGATCTTGGCCACTCAATGGATCCGACCCACATAAAATCCAATCCATTAATGATAATTCATTCCACTAGAGGATTATCATTGATCTATCTCACCAACCCCCATAAATAAATATGGGCTCCATATATTAATTGTACAAATGTATCCCCGTGTTTAAGATATCGAATGTCCATTAATTAATTAATTTACTGATGAATAATTAATCAACATCTAACTCCATGAGTAATACCACTCAACCTCATCATCATGCCAGACCAAGTCCACCTACAGGGTTTACATGATGATCCTTATGAGCTCCTCAAGGGGACATCATCATCCTAATACATAGGACACGATTTCTTCCTATAATCAACAGCACACCATGTAAATAATATCATTTCCCAACTTACCGTGTCTATCGATTTAATCTATAAATCTCGCCAATTAGTAAATCAAAGAAATAAATACTAAGTACATGTGATGTTATTATATCGGGATTAAGAGCATGTACACCATAATATCTGAGGTCTGATTCAATTATGTAGTCAGTACTAAATTGAATAACTTGAATGACCTATCTAGTCCGTAGCAAATGGCTACGGTAAAGGCACGCCAAATACGTTATCAGCTGATCACTTGCTAAAAGTGACAAACATTGGAGGACACGTAGCTAGGCGAAATTGGAGGATAAACATTGCACTACATGACACAAGGACGTACACAAAAGGAGTTGAGTACACATGGATGATACGCAGGAGTGTAATGAGACATAGATGGTACAAATGCGCTGGTGGCAGGAGTTGGACGTGAGAAGGAGAGGAGCGAAGGTATCTAGTGAGAGTGTTAGTTCCCATGAGAGCACATGTATGCCGAACCTTGGATACATCTCAGATCTGACACTTCGTCAGACATGACATGAGCATGAATCCTAGGCTATTGTATGATTATGCTTTTCTTTGATGATATATATTTACCTTTCATAAAAAAAAAAATAAATTGAATCACCTCTAAGTCGGTCCTGCTCAATACACACAAAGTATACTAGTGTAATTCTATGGTCAAGACAAACCGATACAAAATTACACTACAACCATACCAATGGTTTGTCCAAAACCATCTCGGTTGTGAGCCTCTACTTATACTCTACAAGGGACTGATAACATGATCTTCCGTGTGACACCACATACCATGTTATCTACAATGTAATGTATCAGACAATATGCATAACTATAAATATGCAAACAATGATCATGTGATTCTTATTTCAAAAATAAAGATGTTCATACAAAGAATAGACTTTTCAGTATACATCCCAACAATCTCCTACTGATACTAATAGACTATGCTGTCCTCATACTACCATACATCTTATTCCCATTCCCTCCACATGCCTATCAAAAGCTCTTGCTGGAAGGGCCTTAGTGAAAGGAACTACTAGGTTATCCTCTGATGCAATCTTGGCTACAGCAACTTCTCCTCACTTTATGATCTCTCGTATCAGGTGGTACTTGCACTCTATGTGTTTACTTGCTTTATGGGCTTGTGGTTCCTTCGAGTTTGCAACTGTATCACTGTTATCACAATAAATCGTGATAGTTCTGGGCAAATCAGGAATCACATCAAAGTCCATCAAGAAGTTCTTGAGCCATACAACTTCTTTGGCTGCCTTAGAGGCTGCCACATACTCAGCTTCCATGGTGGAGTCCGCCATGCATTTCTGCTTAACACTCCTCCATACAATGGCTCCACCTCCCAAAGTAAACATAAAACCCTGAGGTAGACTTACTGTTAACCCTATTTGATTGGAAGTCGAAATCTGTGTAACCCACAGGGAGTAACTGATCTGCCTGGTATACCAGCATATAATCCCTAGTCCTTCTCAGGTACTTCAATATATGTTTTACCGTAGTCTAATGTCCCTATCCTAGATTACTTTGATATATGCTAACCATGTCGATGGCAAAGCAGTTATCCAGCCTCGTACATAACATAACATACATGAGGCTTCCTACCATTGAAGCATAAGGAACCACCTTCATCTCCTCTATCTCCTTTGATGTTCTAGGACACATCCCTTTAGATAAAGGTACTCCATACCTAAAAGGTATAAAACCTTTCTTGGAGTTATGCATGCTAAAACGAGCCAAAATGGTGTCTATGTATGAAGCTTGAGATAAGCACAACATCCTTTTCCTGCGATCCCTTATAACCTTAATCCCAAGGATGTGTCCCACTTCTTTCAAGTCCTTCATATCAAACTGTTTGGACAACCATACCCTTACATCTGATAACATTTTTGACATTGTTGCCAATTAACAAAATGTCATCTACGTATAGTACAAGAAATACCACTACGTTTCTGTCACATCTCTTGTATACACAAGACTCATCTGGACTTTGAATAAATCCATAAGACTAGATTACCTCATCAAAGCGGATGTTCCAAGATCTCGAAGCTTGCTTCAATCCATAAATGGACTGATTAATCTTGCACACTAGATGCTCTTTGCCCTTTGCAATGAATCCCTCTAGTTGCTCCATATAGATGGTTTACTCAAGACTTCCATTATGGAAAATTGTCTTGACATCCATCTGCCACACCTCATAATCCATATGAGCAGTAATACACAAGAGAATTCGGATAGACTTAAGCATGGCTATCGGTGAAAAGGTCTCCTCATAATCGATACCCTCTTTCTGAGTATACCCTTTCGTAACAAGCCTTGCTTTGAAGGTCTCAACCTTCTCATCTATTCCTCTCTTTCTTTTGTAGATCCACTTTTATCCAATGGTTTTTACACCATTGGGTGGTTCTACTAACTCCCATACCTGATTTGAATCCATAGATTCTATCTCAGAATACATCGCACTTTGCCAAGATACCACATCTTTATCTTGGATTGCCTCATCATACGTCCAGGGATCAGGTTCATGTTCGCTAGGGACCAAATCAGAAGATTCTCCCAAGAATATAAATCTATCAGGTTGTATAACAACCCTCCCACTATGATGAGGTATCACCTGTGTATCCTCTGTGACACGCGGTACAGTCACTTATGGTATATCCTCTTGTACCGGTGATACTGAAGTAGTGACTTCCCCTCTCAATTCCTCCATAACAATCTTACTCATGGGCTTGTGGTTCATCACATAGTCTTCCTCTAAAAATCTGACGTTCGTGCTAACGATCACCCTTAGATCTCTATGACTATAGAACAAATAACCTTTCGTTCCTCTAGGATAGCCTATGAACATGCACACTTCGATACAAGGTTCCAACTTACTAGCATCTGCCTTCAGCACATGTGCTGAACTCCCACCAAATCCAAATATGTCTCAGACTAGACTTTCGCCCAGTCCACAATTCTATGGGAGTAGAAGGCACTGATTTAGATGGTACAAAGTTCAGAATATACACTGTCATATCTAGAGCATACCCCCAAAAAGAATCTGGTAACTCAAAATAATTCATCATCGATCTAACCATCTCCATAAGAGTCCTATTCCTTCACTCTACTACACCATTCTGTTGGGGTGTGCCAGGTGCAGACAATTGAGATGGTATCCCAGCCTTTGATAAGTAATTCCTAAACTCTCTCAAGAGGTACTCACCACCACGATTAGATCGTAGTGTCTTGATACTTTTACCTTGATGTTTCTCTATATTAGCCTTGAATTCTTTAAACCTATCAAAGCATTCAGACTTATGGCGTATCAAGTAAATGTGTCCATATCTTGAATAATCATCTTTAAAAGAGACAAAATATTTAAAACCACCTCTATCCTAGATAGATATAGAACCACACAAATCAGAATGAACCAATTCCAACACATCCTTGGCTCTATATCCCTTGGCCATAAAAGGCCTCTTGGTCATTTTACCTTCCAAGCAAGATTCGCAGGTTGGGAAAGCTTCCATGACTAATGAACCCAAAGGTTGATCAGCTATCAACCTTTGAATTCTACTCAGGTTAATATTGTTGGTGCAATCGGCTCAGGTTGACTCGAGTTTGACTCGAGCAGTACCTTGATAGTATTTTGATGATAGACAAAACACATGACATGGGATTGTCATGGGAAAGTCCAACATGGGGTTGGCATAGAAAATCAAAGCATGGAGCTTGGTGTGGAAGTCCAAGGGGGAAGCCTTGGCATGGGAAAGTCCAAAGCATTGCGAAGCTGTGCGCTTGGTGCTTGGCATGGGAAATCCAAAGCATTGCGAAGCCGTGCGCTTGGTGCTTGGTGAGAAATGCATTGCGAAGTCATGCGCTTGGTGCATTTGGGAAGTCTTGAGAACTTGGCAAGTTCACTAGGCTCGGGTCCTTGAGTCGGTGAAGGATGGCATTGCGAAGCCGTGCGCTTGGTGCATCCGAGGGACCGCCGGATGGGGAGCGAATGGAGTGAGCCCAAAGGGAAGCATACTTCTAGGGCATGAGACGCGAAGGATGGCATTGCGAAGCCGTGCACTTGGCGCATCCGAGGGACGTAGGCCGAGGGAAGAGAGCTTCGGTTGGGAACTCCATGAGGGATAAGGTGGACTTGGCCAAGTGGCTAAGACTGAGTGTCGGAGGCTCAAACAATGCGAAGGATGGCATTGCGAAGTCGTGAGCTTGGCGTATCCGAGGGACGTAGGCCGAGGGAAGAGAGCTTCGGTTGGGAACTCCATGAGGGATAAGGTGGACTTGGCCAAGTGGCTAAGACTGAGTGTCGGAGGCTCAAACATCGTTATGTTTGAGGTTTTAGCCGACATCAGTCGACTGGCATAGGTACCAGTCGACTGCTCTAGGTCGTATGGGTTCGACTAGTGTTCGACTGAACCAAGTCTGGCTGATCGATCGCCAAGGAGGCGGTCAGTTGGGAGAATCGATCGTATCGAGGATGTGATCGTGATGACACGCTGCGCGAGCACAGAATGGAGTAGAGCTTCGCCCGACTCGGTGATGGATGATCGGTCGGTGATGGATGGGTGCCATCAGTCGACTGATGTGTGATCCGTTGGAACTTAGCCAACGTGGATCTGGCCGTTGTGAGACAACAGCTACAGGACCAGTCGACTGATGGTCACGATCAGTCGACTGATGGGCGCGAAAACAGCTTGATGCAGGTTATAAATGGAGCACGAGTTGGAGGATTTCGCAAAAGGCTTTTAAGGTGACTTTGGAGGGGAATTACTGTTGCATTCCAGACCTTCAAGAGCAAGCAAAAGCAAGCAACAAGAAAGCGATCAAAGCAATTGTGTAAAAGTTTTCTTTTGTATTGTCTTTGTATTTCTTGTTGTATTTCATATTACTTGTTGTAATAACTTGTGAGAGGTTTCTCCACCTCCGACGTGTAGTCGAGAAGGAGTTTAGTTAGCGTCGTGTGCATAACTAGAGCTTGAGGAGCTCGCCCGTGGAGTAGGAACCATTCGGTTCCGAACAACGTGTTGGCGATCGTGCTATCTCTCGGAAGCTCATAGGCTTCCATGTCCCCGGATTAAAATTTTCACTAATCCGGATGGGATGAGTTTCCTAAGCACAACCAATTCGTCGTCGTGCTAACGGCTTGAGCGATCGCTTGAACAAACTAGTTGTTCAAGCAACACAACTCTTCTAGTCGGTTAGCCGCGGAAGAGATGACGGACGGATCGCCGATTTTTGTGTTTCTTATTCGGGGTCCATGATTATACAAATACATGCAAATGTAAACTAGTATAATCAACATATACTAACATAAAGAACATAAGCTAGCATATCAAATAAGAACATCCAAAGAACAATAATAAAAGTTATAAAACTTTTATACCTCTTGATCTTCTATCGTATGTCCTAACCTCCTTGTAGACTTCGTGTGGGCGAAGATCCTCCACAAGTTGAAGTATCCTAGATCTTCTTCAATCCAAAGAAAGAAGAACTCTCTTTCCCTTCTTGCTTGAGCCAACCACCAATCTATAAAGGATTGATGCCGCCGGCCCCAAGAATAGAGAGAACAAAATGGAAACAAAACTCATCTCTTATCTAGGACCAACCATCAAGCTCCAAGCATGATGTTTGCCGCCGGTCCAAAGAGAAGATGGAATGGAGTATGGAAGCCAACCGAAAGAGAAACACCAAGGGTATGGGCGCCGGCCAACACTTGGAGAAAGGAAAGGAAAACAATCCTTCTCCTTGTTTCCGCCCAAACCCTAGACAAAGCTTTCCTAATTTCCGGCCAAGGATGAAGGGAAGGAGAATAGGTTGAGCTCCGGTCAAGGTATAGGGAACATGGATAGTGGCCGGCCAACACTTAGAAGGAAGAAGAAAAAGATCTTCATCTCCATGTTGCCGCCCACCCTAATCCCAAAACCCTAACCCTAGCCGCCCAACCCCAATCCTATCCCATCTAGGTTTTGGTTGCCGCCCAAGGGAAGCCATCCTAATTCCATTCAACCTAAGCCATAGAAGGATAGGAAAAGCTTGGATGCCGGCCAAACCAATGAGGAAAAGGGGGGAAGGGTTGCCGGCCAACAATGGGAAAAAGAAGAAGCCTTGCCGCCCAACACCATGAACCAAACCCTAACCCTAATATCCTTTTCTTTCTTGCCGCCCAAACCACCTTGTCTGAATTAGGTTTTTCATCTCCCATCCTTTTTTGCCGCCCACCCTAAGCCACCCTTTTATAGAGTTAGGGTTTAGGCCTTGGTTTAATCTCCACCGTCGGTTCAAGGGTTTTAATCTCAACCGTCGGATCTGGAGATTTAATCTCTACCGTCGATTCTAGGAATTTAATCCCAACTGTCGGATCTAGAGATTTAATCTCCACCGTCGGTTCTAGGGATTTAATCCTAACCGTCGGATCTAGAGATTTGTTTTCCATCATTTGATCTAGACTTCATGAGGTTTATATTAGGCTATGATAGGGACCATGAGGAGGAGTTGGGTCTTGGCCACCCGATGGATCGGAACCACACAAACTTGATCCATCAATGATGTTCCATTCCACTAGAGGATCATCATCGAACTACCTCACCAACCCCCATAAATTAATATGGGCTCCATATATTATTTGTACATCCATCTCCCCGTGTTTAAGATATCGAATGTCCGTCAATTGATTGATTTACTGACCATCAATCAATTAACATCTAACTCCTCGAGTAGTACCACTCAACCTTATCATCATGTTGACTAAGTCAACCTGTAGGGTTTACATGAGGAACCTTATGAGCTCCTCAAGGGGACATCATCAACCTAATACATAGGACACGGTTTCCTCCTATAATCAACGGCACACCATGTAAATAATATCATTTCCCAACTTACCGAACATATTGATTTAATCCATAGAAATCTCACCCTCTGGTAAATCAAAGAAATAAATATTAAGTACATGTGCCCGTTATTATATCGGGATTAAGAGCATGTACAACATAATATCCGAGGTCCGGTTCAATTATGCAGTCAACAATAAATTGAATCACCTCTATGTCGGTCCTGCTCAATACACCTAAGTGTACTAGTGTAACTCTATGTTCAAGATAAAACAATACCAAGCTACACTACAACCATGCCAATGGTTTGTCCAAAAACCATCTTGGTTATGAGCCTCTACTTATACTCTACAAGGGACTGATAACATGATCTTCTGTTCCACACCCAAGCACCATGTTATCTACAATGTAAAGTATTAGACAATATGCACATGTATAAAGTGCAAACAATGATCATGTGATTCTTATTTCAAAATAAAATGTTCATACCAAAGAGCTAGGCTTTCAGTATACATCCCAACAATCTCCCACTTATACTAAAAGACTATGCTGTCCTTATACTGCCATACATCTAATTCCCCTTCCTTCCACATGCCTATCAAAGCTCTCGCCAAAAAGGCCTTAGTGAAAGGGTCTACCAGGTCATCCTCTGATGCAATCTAGGCGACAGCAACTTCTACCTCCTTTACGATTTCTCGTATCAGGTGGTACTTGCACTCTATGTGTTTACTAGCCTTATGGGCTCGTGGTTCCTTCGAGTTTGCAACTGCACCATTGTTATCACAATAAATTGTGATAGTTCTGGACAAACCAGGAATCACATCTAAGTCCATCAAGAAGTTCCTGAGCTAACTTCTTTGGCTGCCTCATAGGCTGCCACAAACTCAGCTTCCATGGTGGAGTCCGCCACGCATTTCTGCTTGACACTCTTCCATACTATGACTCCACCTCCCAAAGTAAACACAAACCCTGAGGTAGACTTACTGTTATCCCTATCAGATTGGAAATCAGAATCCGTGTAACCCACAGGGAGTAATTGGTCTGCCCGGTAAACTAGCATATAATCCCTAGTCCTTCTCAGGCACTACAATATATGCTTTACCGCAGTCCAATGTCCCTGTCCTGGATTACTCTGATATCTGCTGACCATGCCTACGGCAAAGCAGATATCTGGTTTCGTACATAACATACATTAGGCTTCCTACCACCGAAGCATAAGGAACTGCCTATATCTCCTCTATCTCTTCAGATGATCTAGGACACATCTGCTTAGATAAAGGAACTCCATGCCTGAAGAGTAGAAAACCCTTCTTGGAGTTTTGTATGCTAAAATGATCCAAAACCATGTCTATGTATGAAGCTTGGGATAAGCACAACAACCTTGTTCCCAAGGTTGTGACCCACTTCTCCCAAGTCCTTCATATCATACTGTTTGGACAACCATACCCTTACGTATGATAACACTTCGATGTTGTCGCCAACCACCAAAATGTCATCTACGTATAGTACAAAAATACCACTACATTTCCGTCACATCTCTGATATACATAAGACTCATCCGAACTTTGAATAAATCCATAAGACTGGATTTACCTCCTCAAAGCGGATGTCCCAAGACTTCAAAGCTTGCTTCAGTCCATTAACGGACCGATTAAGCTTATATACAAAACGCTCTTTGCCCTTAGCAATGAATCCCTCTGGTCGCTTCATGTAGATGGATTCCTCAAGACTTTCACTAAGGAATGTTGTCTTGACATCCATCTGTCACACCTCATAATCCATATGAGTTGCTATGCATAAGAGCTCCCAGACCTGTCTTGAATCCATAGATTCAATCTCAATATTCATTGCACTTTGCAAAGATGCTGTATTTATATCTTGGATTGCCTCGTCGTATGTCTAGGGATGAGGTTCATGTTTGCCAGGGACTAAATCAGAAGATTCACCCAAGAACATGAATCTAAAAGGCTGTCTCACAACCCTCCCACTACGACGAGGTATCACCTGTGTATCCTTCTGTGACATGCGGTGCAGTGACACGTGGTACATCCTCTTGTACCGGTGGTACTAAAGAAGTGACTTCCCTTTTTAACTCCTCCAGAACAATTTTACCCTTGGGCTTGTGGCTTATCACATAGTCTTCCTCTAGAAATCTGGCATTCGTGTTAACGATCACCCTCTAATCTCTAGGACTATAAAACAAGTCAAAATAACTCATCATCGATCTAACCATCTCCATAAGAGTCCTATTCCTTCGCTCTGCTACACCGTTCTGCTGGGGTGTGCCAGGTGCAGTCAATTGGGATTGAATCCCAACCTCTGATAAGTAGTTCCTAAACTCTCCCAAGAGGTTGTCACCACCACGATCAGATCGTAGTGTCATCCACATCTTGAATAATCATCTACAAAAGAGACGAAATATTCAAGATTACCTCTTGCCTAGATAGCCATAGGACCACATAAATCAAAATGAACCATTTCTAACACATCTTTGGCTCTATACCCCTTGGCCTTAAAAAGGCCTCTTGGTCATCTTACCCTTCAAGCAAGATTCGTAGGTTGGGAGATCCTCCACCACTAATGAACCCAAAGGTCCATCAGCTATCAACCTTTGAATTCTGCTTAGGTTAATGTGACCAAGCCTAAGAAGCCAAAGATATGTTTGGTTCATCTTCGAAGGTTCTTTTCTCTTATTGGAATTAGAAGATGAGTTATTAACTTCAATTTGCATCGTGGGAGGTTTTGGTTCAAATTTCCTTTCAATGTACCTGAATAGATATTCTCCCTATTCCTTTTTATAACAACTCTGTCATTAAAAGAAATAGAATATCCATCCATAATAATTTAGAAACTGAAACTAAATTCTTTCTAAATAAAGGTACATAAAGGGAATTTTCCAGAACCAAAGTTTTATTATTTTCAAGAGATAAATAAAACTTCTCCTACTGCAATAGCCGCCACCATCATGGCATTGCCAAAGTAAATGGTAATCTCCCCTTCAACTAGTCATCGGGTTTCCTGGAACCCCTGCAAATTGTTGCAGACATGATTAGTGGCTCCCGTATCTACTCACCAGGTGCCGGTAGATATCACCGCTAATCATGTTTCAATGACTAGTCCAAAAGATATACCTATGTTCTATTTTGGATTGGGACAGTCCTTCTTCCAATGTCCATCCTGCTTGCAAGTGAAGTACTTGCCTTTCTGCTTCTTCACTCTTCCCTGAGATCCTCCCACCATCTTTGCTTCACCTTGTTTCTTCTTCTTCTTGCCTTTCGACTTAGAAGTAGAAACTCTTTTGAGCAATGATGGCTTGAGGACACTCTTCGAAGAGTACATACTAGCAGATAAGACAATATTTGGATTCATTTCCAATCAATATAATTTGGGTACAATAAGTTTATTTCCTTTAGTATCAAAATAAGTGGACTGAAAGTCAATTTTGAAAATCCTAAGAATCACATAGATCATTACTTTAGATTTCAAAAAATTATTGATTCCTCAAACAATAAAATTTCGAAATCAACCAACACCTCAAAACACCGAGAATATCGCATGCCACGATAGTGTGGACGTATACGAATTCTACATTTGTAAGAAGAGGTTTTACCCATTAATTTTATTATCTTGTCAACCTTACTTTTTGACAAATAAAATTAATAGTTGGTTCCTCTTTGGCCCTACAAATAAAAGTAGTGACTCCGATGGGGAGGATACTTTTTATTTGCATCTAAGTGTGCACCATTACACGATACTAAGGGAATTATTTCGGATTATGTGCCTTACCGCTGTGGAAGTACACATGCTCCTAGATAATTTCCTATAACCATTATTTGACCTAGTGATCCGTAAACAAACTCATCCGATGGGGAGGAAGGCACTCAGAGCCGACGCGCAAGTTTGTTGCATCACACGTCAAATTGTAATGGAGGCCGCGGGAATTAATTAAAATATCCCTCTCCCACTTAGTAAATTGAAAATGAGGAATTTTCAAGCACACACAACATGCTTATTATTACTGTAGATTTCAATAAAAATTATTGATTCCTCAAACAATAAAATTTTGAAATCAACCAACACCTCAAACACCGAGAATATCGCATGCCACGATAGTGTGGACGTATGCAAATTCTACATTTGTAAGAGGAGGTTTAACCCATTATTTTTATTATCTTGTCAACCTTACTTTTTGACAAATAAAATTAATAGTTGATTCCTCTTTGGCCCTACAAATAAAACTACTTTTTATTTGCATCTAAGTGTGCACCATTACACGGTACTAAGGGAATTATTTCGGATTATGTGCCTTACCGCTGTGGAAGTACACACGCTCCTAGATAATTTCCTATAACCATTATTTGACCTAGTGATCCGCAAACAAACTCATCCGATGGGGAGGAAGGCACTCAGAGCCGACGCGCAAGTTTGTTGCATCACACGTCAAATTGTAATGGAGGCCGCGGGAATTAATTAAAATATCCCTCTCCCACTTAGTAAATTGAAAATGAGGAATTTTCAAGCACACACAACATGCATATAAAACAAATCAGCAATAAATATGGAAAAATCAGAATTTTTCCAACTATTATGGCATTGTTCTCCAATATGCGTCCCGTCGTGTCGCCACCTCGTCCGCTCCATCTTTTCCCGTGCGCAAGTCACCAAAGAGTTCCGAGCCGAGATAAAACATTTTAATTTACATCCATCAATCCTATACTCCACGAAGGAGTGTACAAATAATCTAGATCGAAAGTAAACTAAAATGAGCGGCTAAACAATGCCATATTTAATTACAAAAATTAAATACTAATCTAGCCTCGTCAACCCCGAGGATTCAAATAATATACAATCACACACACATGCAATCACATACACACATATATAACCATAATAGTTGGATCTTATGCCTGCAACCAAAAAGTTAGCCTACGCACATCCTACTATTATCCGGCATACACAATATATGATAAATACGTGAAAGTAACCGAATCCAAAACACACAAAACCGGAAACCGTGGATTTGATACCATTTGTTGGCGATCGTGCTATCTCTCGGAAGCTCATAGGCTCTCATGTCCCCGGATTAAAATTTTCACTAATCCGGATGGGATGAGTTTCCTAAGCACAACTAATTCATCATCGTGCTAACGACTTGAGCGATCGCTTGAACAAACTAGTTGTTCAAGTAACACAACTCTTCTAGTCGGTTAGCAGCAGAAGAGACGACGGACGGATCGCCGGTTTTTGTGTTTCTTATTCGGGGTCCATGATTATACAAATACATGCAAATGTAAACTAGTATAATCAACATATACTAACATAAAGAACATAAGCTAGCATATCAAATAAGAACATCCAAAGAACAATAATAAAAGTTATAAAACTTTTATACCTCTTGATCTTCTATCGTATGTCCTAACCTCCTTGTAGACTTCGTGTGGGCGAAGATCCTCCACAAGTTGAAGCATCCTAGATCTTCTTCAATCCAAAGAAAGAAGAACTCTCTTTCCCTTCTTGCTTGAGCCAACTACCAATCCACAAAGGATTGATGCCGCCGGCCCCAAGAATAGAGAGAACAAAATGGAAACAAAACTCATCTCTTATCTAGGACCAACCATCAAGCTCCAAGCATGATGTTTGCCGCCGGTCCAAAGAGAAGATGGAATGGAGTATGGAAGCCAACCGAAAGAGAAACACCAAGGGTATGGGCGCCAGCCAACACTTGGAGAAAGGAAAGGAAAAGAATCCTTCTCCTTGTTGCTGCCCAAACCCTAGACAAAGCTTTCCTAATTTCCGGCCAAGGATGAAGGGAAGGAGAATAGGTTGAGCTCCGGTCAAGGTATAGGGAACATGGATAGTGGCCGGCCAACACTTAGAAGGAAGAAGAAAAAGATCTTCATCTCCATGTTGCCGCCCACCCTAATCCCAAAACCCTAACCCTAGCCGCCCAACCCCAATCCTATCCCATCTAGGTTTTGGTTGCCACCCAAGGGAAGCCATCCTAATTCCATCCAACCTAAGCCATAGAAGGAAAGGAAAAGCTTGGACGCCGGCCAAACCAAGGAGGAAAAGGGGGGAAGGGTTGCCGGCCATCAATGGGAAGAAGAAGAAGCCTTGCCGCCCAACACCATGAACCAAACCCTAACCCTAATCTCCTTTTCTTTCTTACCGCCCAAGCCACCTTGTCTCAATTAGGTTTTTCATCTCCCATCCTTTTTTTTCGCCCACCCTAAGCCACCCTTTTATAGAGTTAGGGTTTAGGCCTTGGTTTAATCTCCACCGTCGGTTCAAGGGTTTTAATCTCAACCGTCGGATCTAGAGATTTAATCTCTACCGTCGGTTCTAGGAATTTAATCTCAACTGTCGGATCTAGAGATTTAATCTCCACCGTCGGTTCTAGGGATTTAATCCTAACCGTCGGATCTAGAGATTTTTTTTCCATCATTTGATCTAGACTTCATGAGGTTTATATTAGGCTACGATAGGGACCATGAGGAGGAGTTGGGTCTTGGCCACCCGATGGATCGGAACCACACAAACTTGATCCATTAATGATGTTCCATTCCACCAGAGGATCATCATCGAACTACCTCACCAACCCCCATAAATTAATATGGGCTCCATATATTATTTGTACATCCATCTCCCCGTGTTTAAGATATCGAATGTCCGTCAATTGATTGATTTACTGACCATTAATCAATTAACATCTAACTCCTCGAGTAGTACCACTCAACCTTATCATCATGTTGACTAAGTCAACCTGCAGGGTTTACATGATGAACCTTATGAGCTCCTCAAGGGGACATCATCAACCTAATACATAGGACACGGTTTCCTCCTATAATCAACAGCACACCTTGTAAATAATATCATTTCCCAACTTACCGGGTATATTGATTTAATCCATAGAAATCTCACCCTCTGGTAAATCAAAGAAATAAATATTAAGTACATGTGCCCGTTATTATATCGGGATTAAGAGCATGTACAACATAATATCCGAGGTCCGGTTCAATTATGCAGTCAACAATAAATTGAATCACCTCTATGTCGGTCCTGCTCAATACACCTAAGTGTACTAGTGTAACTCTATGTTCAAGATAAAACAATACCAAGCTACACTACAACCATGCCAATGGTTTGTCCAAAAGCCATCTTGGTTATGAGCCTCTACTTATACTCTACAAGTGACTGATAACATGATCTTCTGTGCCACACCCAAGCACCATGTTATCTACAATGTAAAGTATTAGACAATATGCACATATATAAAGTGCAAACAATGATCATGTGATTCTTATTTCAAAATAAAATGTTCATACCAAAGAGCTAGGCTTTCAATATACATCCCAACACCACGTATACCGTGTGTGTTTGCGTGTGCTTATTTGTATTTGTACATCTTGTTAGTATTGTTATTGTTATTCCGCTGCACTAACAAGAATTGTAGACGAGCACGCAACAGGAACGAACGAATTATGACATCCAACGAACGAGGGCTATTCACCCCCCTCTAGCCGGCCAACCGATCCCCAACAAGTGGTATCAGAGCCGAGGTCGCTCTTCAAGGACTAACCGCCGCGAGAGAACTACAAGATGGCCGACTACAACCTCCAACCACCAAAATTCGAAGGAGATTTTGCTTGGTGGAGAAAACGGATGGAGGTATATCTCGAAACCGATTTTGATTATATGATTATTATAGAAAATGGTTTTGAGATGCCTAGGGACAAACACAACAAGCCCATTGAAAAATCAAAGTGGACCCAAGACCAAATCAAGAACTTCAAGACAAATCATGAGGTAATTAAATTGATTAGTGAATTGTTACCTAACATTATTTGGTCTAGATTGGGGGATTATAGGGATGCAAGGGAACTATGGAATAAGATAATAAATTTCCAAGAAAATTCCCAACCGGCACAAGTAGAAGAAAATGCCGAGGAAGAAGAACCCACAACATTTGAAGATATTGATGACTTGGTGGAGACCTCCACCTCTAGCATTGAGGGGGAGGAGAGGCAATCTTCCATCCCGGAGCAAGAACAAGAAGCATCCACATCCGGGAGAAGTGAAGATCGGGAAGAGGCTCCACCACCTCCCTAGGTAACTCAAGTGTTATTATTTTAAATCAAAATCACATAATATGCTTTGAGTGTAGGGAGAAAGGACATTATAAGAGCAAATGCTCTAAATTGGCTAAGGAAAAGGCATCAACATCAAAAGTCAAAGGATGCCGGTGTTCCCAAAATCAAGAGCAAAGAGCACATTGTGTGCTTTAAATGCAACCAAAAGGGACACTATCGAAGCCAATGCCCTAGGGGGAGGAAGAAAGGGCAAGAAGGTGTAACTCATGTAGGGGGAGCTCCTAAAGCTAACCCTAAGGTACATTTAGTTAATGCACCTTTAATTCCTAAAGTCAAAAAGCATGCCAAAAATTATTTTAGTTCTCTTGCTATTATCAATGAAAAGCATGCTAAGAGAAATAATAAGGTGTATTGTCTAGGTGCCAACCATGTTCATATAACTAAGGACAAACCTAGGACTCAAAACACTAGATCTATTTTACGTAGGGAGTCAATTAGGAGAATTGAAGAAAACTTGGGTGTTAATCCCAAGAAATCTAGGCATATGCCTAAAAAGAAAAACATTTCTCAAAAGATAAATGAAAATTCAAAATTGGGAAAATTAGAGTTAGAAAACCAAGCCTTGAGGTCAAGGCTAGAAAAATTGGAGAAGACCCTAGCAATAATATCAAATTCGGTTAAGGGGTCTAATGTACAAAAGTCAAGACCTAGGAAACAAGAAACATCTAAGGGCAAGAAGGGTTTGGGTCACAAACCTATGTCCTACCATAATGTTCCATTTAATTATGGAACATCATCTAGGTCTAGACAAACCAAGGCTAATAGGGAAGCCATCCCTAAGTCTAGCCATGGTATGTGTTTAGTGGCTAACACCTCAAAGAAATCAAATGTAGCCACTAAGAAGGTCAATGGAGGAGTCACCTCTAGAGTTGACCTAGGAAAGACCCAAAAGACTATGGCTTCAAAGCCTAAAAGGGTCATTAGGAAGGTATCTAGGGAAGTTATCCCTAGGGAATACCTTGTTAACCCAAGGAGCTCCAATAGATATTGGGTTTCTAAAAGCGTGATTGATTCACGCTAAATGGGTTAGGGTGTGTCAACCCTAAGTGGATGGGTAGTTAATCTAGCCATTGTGAGTTGACACATTAGGGTGTGCCAATATGTTTTGAGAAGTTAAAAATGATTAAATTGGCACAATTAGGTCATAGAGGTATTGGTGTGCCATTTTGGGTTTTTGGCACACTAGGGAAATGAATGGCAATAAGGCAAAATAGAATTAATCCCTAAAAATGGCAAATTGATTTTCACACTTAGGTATTCTATACCTTAGTATATTTTACTTGTCATGTTTTGTTTGCCTTGCCATGTCATGACATCATTTTCATTTTTATCTATAAAATGTCATGATCATGTTTAGAATTATTTTTAGATGTCATGTATGCTTAGTGTTCATTCACATG
This sequence comes from Wurfbainia villosa, assembly GCA_025175895.1. NCBI lineage: Eukaryota > Viridiplantae > Streptophyta > Magnoliopsida > Zingiberales > Zingiberaceae > Wurfbainia > Wurfbainia villosa. The sequence goes on from CM045996.1 coordinate 100,097,452, forward strand.
CCATGACATCATGATATTGGCATATAATTTTATCTAAATCATATTTATGTCATAATCATATCATGCATAGTTTAAAATGGAGTTAAGGACTATGGCACAATTTGAAGGGAATCAAATTAATGTTGCCTAGAAATATGCATGAGAACATAAAGAAAACAAAACTCACATCTTACTAAAAACTTGACTTGTATGTGTTTTACACATCTAGATATTGGTGAGATGTTTAGGAAAAAGAAAATAAAGGTTTGAAAACATTTTGAAAAACCTTGGTGAAGCCTATCTTTTGATAGCTATCACCATTGAATGGGATGATACAAAGAGGGCACTTTATTGAAGTTGTTCTAAACTTTTGAACTTTGTATCAATTTCCTAATTTAGTGGGTAAAATAATTTTCCAATATTTTTCACCCATAGTGTTTAGGATAAGTATTATACGTATGCATTTTCAAGATTTTTAAAATTACGTATATTTACTTATGGATTTCGAAAATCCAATTTTCTTAAACTGAAAACTACGAATCGATTATCGATCATTGCTGATAGCGGTCATTGATAATAAATCTAATCGTGGTATCAGTGGTCGGGATTTCGGGTAAACTTGATAGTTAGGCCCATGTTTAGCCATGTTTTGGTTCCCTAACTACTCCTAACCCTAGGATATGCTTGGGAGAGCATTAGAGAGGGTGGAAATCCATTGGATATGGATTAGGAGTTGGGTTGAGGGTGAGTATCAATTTTAAGGTGGAAGATAGTTCATTTTTGAACTTTGCCTTAATTTTGATTTTGTTAATGTTCCTATTGGCTTAGGGACTCTCCAAGGACATTGTTGGTGCAATGGTCAAGGGGGAGCAAGCCTCTAGGGGAAGGTATCCATCATGGGAAGATGGATGTGTATTTCCTCATGGGAGGAAAATTGGGTTGCCTCTCTTTAAGTGATATGGGATCACTAGAAAGATTGTAGGCATGTGTTCCTCCAAGGGAGAGATTGTAAGATCTCATTGGGATATGAGACATTCATACCCTTGGGGAGGACCTTTTTGATGTAATGTCAAAAAGGGGGAGAAGTTACCAAGTTACCAATTAGGGTTCGTTGGAATTCTCATTGGGATATGAGAATTGCCAATATGGGAGAATTGGTAGACTTGAGATGGTAGTTTTGTCAATCATTAAAAAAGGGAGAGATTATTGGTGCAATCGGCCCAGGTTGACTCGAGTTTGACTCGAGCAGTACCTTGATAGTATTTTGATGATAGACAAAACTCATGACATGGGATTGTCATGGGAAAGTCCAACATGGGGTTGGCATGGAAAATCCAAGCATGGAGCTTGGTGTGGAAGTCCAAGGGGGAAGCCTTGGCATGAGAAAGTCCAAAGCATTGCGAAGCCGTGCGCTTGGTGCTTAGCATGGGAAATCCAAAGCATTGCGAAGGCGTGCGCTTGGTGCTTGGTGAGAAATGCATTGCGAAGCCGTGCGCTTGGTGCATTTGGGAAGTCTTGAGAACTTGGCAAGTTCACTAGGCTCGGGTCCTTGAGTCAGTGAAGGATGACATTGCGAAGCTGTGCGCTTTGTGCATTCGAGGGACCGCCGGACGGGGAGCGAATGGAGTGAGCCCAAAGGGAAGCATACTTCTAGGGCATGAGACGCGAAGGATGGCGTTGTGAAGCCGTACACTTGGCGCTTCCAATGGACGTAGGCCGAGGGAAGAGAGCTTCGGTTGGGAACTCCATGAGGGATAAGGTGGACTTGGCAGAGTGGCTAAGACTGAGTATCGGAGGCTCAAACATCGTTATGTTTGAGGTTTTAGCCGACATTAGTCGACTGACATAGGTACCAGTTGACTGCTCTAGGCCGTATGGGTTCGACCAGTGTTCGACTGAACCAAGTCTGGCAGATCGATCGCCAGGGAGGGCGATCGTGGGAGAATCGCCGACCGCCGAGGGATGGTAGTCGATCGATGACATCGGCGCGAGCGAGAATCGGAGTCAAGCTCGCCAGGACTCGACTGATGGATGATCAGTCGACTGATGGGTGCCATCAGTCGACTGATGTGTGATCTGTTGGAACATAGCCAACGTGGATCTGGCCGTTGTGAGACAACGGCTAAGGACGATCCGATGGTCACGATCGACTCGATAGCGCAAAATTGATGCAGGTTATAAATGGAGCATGAGTTGGAGGATTTTGCAAAAGACTTTTGAGGTGACTTTGGAGGGGAATTGCTGTTGCATTCCAGACCTTCAAGAGCAAGCAAAAGCAAGCAACAAGAAAGCGATCAAAGCAATTGTGTAAAAGTTTTCTTTTGTATTGTCTTTGTATTTCTTGTTGTATTTCATATTACTTGTTGTAATAACTTGTGAGAGGTTTTTCCACCTCCGACGTGTAGTCGAGAAGGAGTTTAGTTAGTGTCGTGTGCATAACTAGAGCTCGAGGAGCTCACCCGTGGAGTAGGAACCATTCGGTTCCGAACCACGTATATCGTGTGTGTTTGCGTGTGCTTATTTGTATTTGTACATCTTTTTAGTATTGTTATTGTTATTCTGCTACGCTAACAAGAATTGTAGACGAGCACGCAACAAGAACGATATACGTGGTTCGGAACTGAATGGTTCCTACTCCACGGGCGAGCTCCTCGAGCTCTAGTTATGCACACGACACTAACTAAACTCCTTCTCGACTACACGTCGGAGGTGGAGAAACCTCTCACAAGTTATTACAACAAGTAATATGAAATTCAACAAGAAATACAAAGACAATACAAAAGAAAACTTTTACACAATTGCTTTGATCTCTTTCTTGTTGCTTGCTTTTGCTTGCTCTTGAAGGTCTGGAATGCAACAACAATTCCCCTCCAAAGTCACCTCAAAAGCCTTTTGCGAAATCCTCCAACTCGAGCTCCATTTATAACCTGCATCAAGCTGTTTTCGTGCCCATCAGTTGACTGATCGTGACCATCAGTCAACTGGTCCTGTAGCCGTTGTCTCACAACGGCCAGATCCACGTTGGCTAAGTTCCAACGGATCACACATCGGGCCGATCGATGACGCCATCACCGATCGATCATCCATCACCGAGGCCGTGAGCTCGACTCCATTCGCGGCTCGCAGTACATGTCATCACCGATCGCCATCCCGGCGATCGATTCTCCCAACAATGATCGCCTCCTCGCATTGATCACCAGACTTTGGTTCGAACACCGTCGAACCAATACGACCTAGAGCAGTTGACTGGTACCTATACCAGTCGACTGATGTCGGCTAAAACCTCAAACATAACGATGTTTGAGCCTCCGACACTCAGTCTTAGCCACATGGCCAAGTCCACCTTATCGGTTCCGTGGAGTAGGAACCATTCGATTCCGAACCACGTATATCGTGTGTGTTTGCGTGTGCTTATTTGTATTTGTACATCTTGTTAGTATTGTTATTGTTATTCCGCTGTGCTAACAAGAATTGTAGACGAGCACGCAACAAGAACGAACGAATTACGACATCCAACGAACAAGGGCTATTCACCCCCCTCTAGCCGGCCAACCGATCCCCAACAAATATGACCTAACCTTAGATGTCAAAGATATGTTTGGTTCATTTTTGAAGGTTATTTTCTCTTATTAGATTTAGAAGATGAGTTATTTACTTCTATTTCCATTGTGGGAGCTTTTGGTTCAAGGGTATATAAATTTCCTATCAATGCACCATAATCTTCCTATTCCTTTTTATAACAACTCTGTCATTTAAAGAAATACAATATCCATCCATAAACAATTTAGAAACCGAAATCAAATTATTTCTAAATAAAGGTACATAAAGGCAATTTTTCATAACCAAAGTTTTATTCCTATCAAAAGATAAATAAACATCTCCCACTGCAATAGCCTCTACCTTCGTAGCATCGCCCAAGTAAATGGTAATCTCCCCTTCAGCTAGTCGTCTAGTTTCCTGGAACCCCTGCAATGTATTGTAGACATGATCAGTGGCTCCTATATCTACACACTAGGTGCTGGTAGATAACACCGCTAAACATGTTTCTACGACTAGACCAAAAGATATACCTTTGTTCTGCTTCCGGTTGGGTATTCCTTCTTCCAATGTCTAGTCTGCTTGCAAGTGAAGCACTTGCCTTTCGGCTTCTTCACTCCTCCCTGAGATCCTCCCACCACCTTTTCTCCACCTTGTTTCTTCTTCTTCTTGGCTTTCGGCTATAGAAGTAAAAACCTTCCGAGCAACCATGGCCTGAGCCTAAGCACTCTGACAAAAAAACCCCTCTGCCGCCTAGAGTCCTGTCAGAAGCTCCGCCAACGAATACAACCTATTATTCATGTTGTAGTTCAGGCAAAACTGCTCAAAACTCCTAGGTAGAGATTGGAGAATGATATCGACCTGGGTTTCCCCATCGATCTCAGCTCCAAGGACTTCCAACTCATTCAAATGAGCCATCATCTTGAGAACATGATCCCTCACGGGTGTTCCCTCAATCATGGTCGTCGTCATCAAGTTCCTCATGGCTTCCTGCCTAGCAGCCCGATTCTAGTGTCCGAAAAGTTCCTTGAGATTGAGCATCATGTCATAAGCAGTAGGCATGGCTTGATGCTGATGTTGCAATACATTTGACATAGAAGCCAAAATGTAACTCTGCACCATCTCATCAGCCTTAATCCACTTTTTATAACTTTCTTTCTCCTTTTCCCCAGAATCATCCGCAGCCTTAGGAGGATACTCTTCGAAGAGTATATACTTGTACTCCTCAGCAGTCAAGACAATATATAGATTTCTTTTCCAATCCACATAATTAGGTCCAGTAAGTTTATTTTCCTCTAGTATCACAGCAAGTGGGTTGAAAGTCATTTTTGAAAATCCTAAGAATCACATAGATCAAAACATTATATTTCAAAAATTTATTCATTCCTCAAACAATAAAATTTTAAAATCAACCAATACCTCAAAACACCGAGAATATCATATGCCATGATAGTGTGGACGTATACGAATTCTACATTTGTAAGAGGAGGTTTTACCCATTAATTTTATTATCCTGTCAACCTTACTTTTTGATAAATAAAATTAATAGTTGGTTCCCCTTCGGCGCTACAAATAAAAGCAGTGACTCCGATGGGGAGGATACTCCTATTTGCATCTAAGTGTTCACCATTATCCGATACTAAGACAATTATCTCGGATTTTGTGCCTTCCGATGGGGAAGTACACACACTCCTAAATAATTTTCTATAACCATATTTGATCTTGTGATCCACAAAACAAACTCATCCAATGGGGAGGAAGGCACTCACAATTGATGTGCAAGTTTATTTGCATCACAAGTCAAATTGTAATGGAGGTCATGGGAATTTTTTTTTTAAAATATCCCTCTCCCACTTAGTAATTTAAAATGAGGAATTTTCCAAACACACAACATGCATATCAAACAAGAAGCAATAAATATGAAAAAAATATTTTCCAACTATTATGCCTTTTGTTTTCCAATATGCCTCAGGTCGTGTCGCCATCTCGTCCACTCCTCCCTACGCCATGTACAAGTCATCCGGAGATCCGAGCCGAGAAAAATTATTTTAATTTACATCCATCGATCCTATACTCCACAAAGGAGTGTACATGAAATCTAGATTGAAAGTAAACTAAAATAAAAGAGTGGCTAAACAATGTCGTACTTAATTACAAAAATTAAATACTAGCCTCGTTAACCCCAAGATTCAAATAATATTACAATTACACACATCAAATCACATACATACACATATGACCATAATAGTTGGATCTTATGTCTGCAACCAAAAAGTTAGCCTACGCACATCCTACTATTATCTGGTACACATAATATATGATAAGTACATAAAAGTAATCGAATCCTAAACACACAAAATCGGAAACCATGGCTCTGATACCACTTGTGGGGAATTGATTCCCGCTTTGGTCGCCCATGTAAGGCGATCCTATCTACATCCCCGGATTAAAAAAAAATTAATCCTTGATGAAGATGGATTACCCAAGCAACCGATCCATCATTGTGCTATTCGATTCGAGTGGTCTCTTGAACAAACTTGTTGTTCAAGCAACCTAACTCTTTTCTTCGATTAGCCGCGGAATAGATGATGTACGGATCGCCGGTTTTTGTGTTTATCTTTCGGGGTCCAAGTAAATTAGCCACATACAATTACATACAAATTGCATAGAACAAGAAAGAAACTTAAACAAGAATTATACCTCTTGTTTAACTCTTGGTCTTCTATTGTATGACCTATCCTCCTCTTCGATGTTGTGTGGGCAATGGTCCTCCAAGAGTTGAAGCCTCCTAGATCTTTAGCTTCCCTTCCTTGCTCGCTTCGAACAAAGGAAAGACACACGCTCCCTTCTTCTCCTTACTTGCGCCAACCACCAAGAACTAATCTTTGGTGTCCGTTGGCCCTAAGGAAAGGGAGAGATGACCAGGCCAAAACCAAAGAAGAAAACAACCCTTCTTCCTTGCTTTGCCGCCGACCAAAAGAGAGGGAGGAGAGGCGGCGGCTATATGGGATGGAGTGAATGAAGGTGTTGTCGGCCAAGGAGGAGCAAGAGCCAAACCCTAGAATTCCTTGTAGCCGTCGGCCCTAGGAAGCAAGACAAATCTTCTTGCCGCCCAAACCTATCCCACACCGACTCTAAAAAACCCCTAATCTCCAAAAGATTGTTTTCTCCCAAGCTAAGTCTCCTATATTTATAGATTTCTCCCAAGCCTTCTTTTAATCGTGTCTGTTAGATCTAGGCTTCATGAGGGTTTTAATATTAGGCTACAATAGGAACCATGAGGAGGAGTTGGATCTTGGCTACCCAATGGATATAGCCCACATAAAATCCGATCCATTAATGATAATTCATTCCACTAGATGATTATCATTGATCTAACTCACCAACCCCCATAAATAAATATGGGCTCCATATATTAATTGTACAAATATCTTCTTGTGTTTAAGATATCGAATGTCTGTCAATTAATTAATTTACTGACAATTAATTAATCAACATCTAACTCCATGAGTAATACCACTCAACCTCATCATCATGCCGAACAAAGTCCACCTACAAGGGTTTACATGATGATCCTTATGAGCTCCTCAAGGGAACATCATCATCCTAATACATAGGACACGGTTTCCTCCTATAATCAATGACACAATATGTAAATAATACCATTTCCCAACTTACCGAGCCTATCGATTTAATCTATAAATCTCGTCCATTCGTAAATCAAAGAAATAAATACTAAGTACATATGCCTGTTATTATATCAGGATTAAGAGCATGTACACCATAATATCCGGGTCTGATTCAATTATGTAGTCAGCAATAAATTGAATCACCTCTAAGTTGGTCCTGCTCATAACACACAAAGTGTACTAGTGTAATTCTATGGTCAAGACAAACCAATACCAAATTATACTACAACAATACCATTGGTTTATACAAAACCATCTCGGTTGTGAGCCTCTACTTATACTCTACAAGGAACTAATAACATGATCTTCCGTATGACACCACACACCATGTTATCTACAATGTAATGTATCAGACAATATGCATAACCATACATATGCAAACAATGATCATGTGATTCTTATTTCAAAAATAAAGATGTTCATACAAAGAATAAACTTTTCAGTATACATCCCAATTAGGAGGACAAAAGGTAAGCTCTGGGTGTGGAGTGATGGTAAGCACACGTCCTCCATATGGGGACAACTGTAGGCGGCGATCCGACTAGAACTTTTGGATGAAGGTCAAGGTCGAGGTCGAATGGTAAGGGACCATCAGATTTACCATTAATGAACCACTTTTGTGCTAACCTTGTATTGTAGGTGAGTGATCAAGATGATGGTTGATTGGAGGTAAATGACAGTCGACTGAACTACCATCAGTCGACCGCTAAAGGGCATCAATCAACTGCTGGTTAAGCTGATGACTTCGAGGAGAGTTAAGATAAGATCCACCTAAAGTGGAGTGATGTGGAGGTGATGCACGCCAACGCGACCTCAAATCTCACGACGGAGACCGTCGAGGACCCGAAGAATGTGCTCGCACTCAATGGCCGCAAGTCCACGAATGTGGTCAAGTAATAAAAAGATTATCAATCTCACAAGGACTGAGATTCGAGTACCAATTTGGTAAGTGGAGGTTATTGTTCGTAATTCAGATTTAAGGGTTGTAAATGCAAGGGTTGATGGTGGTCCCAACTCAATACGGTGTCACACGGAAGAAGAAAGAAACTATGTTGCGATATTTTGGAAGGGATTCTAGGATTTTGATTTCGTTTGTGTGTTGCAGAATACATTGTCAATTGGGTTTCGTCTAGGGTTCTAGCTATGGTTTTGTGGAAAGGACATCATACACTCCCCGGATGAGCCTTTGCAACTATCAGAAGCTACCTCTGCGATTACCAAGTCGACCCCTGGACTTAGGATGGGATAGTCGGTATGAGGATGCCGAATCGATCACTACGATGAGTCGAAAACAGGGCGCATTTCCTATTCTATTGCATCCTTCTACCCACGGTTATGAGAGATGAGGTCAACCCTTAGGTGCCTCTTTGATTCTCCTAAATCTTAGATACAAGGGTTGTCACCCCCTCGTATTAGCTAGCACAGTAGATAGAAAACCAAAACAATAACTATAGCGCTAAAACCAAATGCCAATTGCAAATAGAAATTCAAGAACAGAATTCTAATTTGGAATAACATCTTCTACGCACACAAACTACTCCCTAATCCTAGAATCGAAAAGTCTACTCCATAGATAGGAGAGGAGAAACACAAAACTTGATCATGTTCGTATAATCAATAGAAATTAAGCAAGGAACAAAAATTACAATGCAATGTGACTCTTCTCTCCGCCGACTTTCTTCCTCCCCGATGCGAGTTCCTGAAGCTTTTTAGGGCGTCGGAGTGTCATCCCGACCATCATGCCTGTTAGTAATATATATGAGAGATGTCCTAAGGCAATCACCTTATGTTTTAACCTTTTATATTATAAATGAAGATTCACTATTGGAGTATACATGTTTTCATGTATTTGATTAGATCTTAAACTCATTTACTGAATGTCCACAATACGATTCACAACATGAGAGAATTTATGATTGGATCACAACTAGTGAGTATCTCTACATGTGTAATTGTGATGTATTAGAATTATCCCTATTCGTTCAATTGATGGATTGGGACACCATCAATTCTGTCGAGACTAGCACGACGTATACTCCTTGGAGTATCCAAGTAGCTGATTCTCATTGGCTGGTGACATTGTGATATCCGAAGTTAATTGTAAATGCTAGTTATGGTAACTAGTTCATTGGAGTGACCAGCTGTAATACTTCATATGGTTCTCTGCATATATAGATATGTCAATGAAGTTCTTACTGCAGCTTAAGTGCAATGTTCCTTTGACTTGTGGTATTCAAGTCATCTTGGTCATGAAGACTTATGCTTTGACATCATAAGCAAGCATCTCTGAGGAGATGTGGACCCAGGATGATTGGGTATAAGTCGAAGTGATCGAAGGTGTTTGAATAGCCTATAAAGTGTTGGTGAAGTGGGCACCTAAGTCAAACCTGAGTTTCGATTATAGCAAACGATACAATGTTAAGATCATATCGTTATCTCACGAGCTGAATCGAGTGTGTAGAAAAATGCTAAAGTAGGAGCTAAAGGCTGGAGACACCAAGAGGAAGCCGCGGTGGTCGAGCGACACTTGAGTGACTTCAGAGGGAGCTGAAGGAATCGAGTGGATGGCCGGAAATGAAAGCTACAAAGTATCGAGGTAAGCTCATGTGTGTGTGAGCATAAGTGAGGTCATATCCTCATTACGGGGATGTTCATAAGCATAGATCCGACCAAAGACATCCCATAGATGGTCTACGTCGAGATCGGACAGTCGGTGGCCATCAAAATTATGTTTATGTTAAGCTAACTTGTGATTTTAGCAAGCATCAGTCGACTGCCCACAAGAGCCACTCGACTGCCTTAATTCAGTCGACTGCTGAGTGTTCCGACTCGACTGGCGCTGCCATAAGTCGACTGATGATGGCCATCAGCCGACTGATGGTCAAGGATCAGCTTCGAGGAGTCAAGCCTTATCACCTCATTCCAAGGATTTTTGTGCCTATTTGTGATTGGTTGAAGACCCATTCGATGAGGGGCTCAAAGGCTATAAAAGGAGGGCTTCTCCAAGGGTTTTTCATCAATTCTCTAAGCCTCCAAGTGCTTCTGATATGCTACAACTCTCCGACATCTATACGACGAAGCATTGCAGACACGACGACTAGAGCTTAATCCTCTTCATCTACGAGTCATCGGTAAAAGTTTTGTTTAGTTTCAATCTGTACTTAAGTTCTTTTTATCGTACTTATATCGTAACAAGAAGAGGGGGAGTGTCCCTCTATCTCGATCCTTTTCATGTTTTTGTATTCGATTAACTCCTACCTCCAACGAGGAGGAGTTCGTTAGTGATTTGCCCTCCGTGCGTGGTCAAGGACTAGTAGGGCCTTGGAGTAGTAGTCGTAGGCTATGAACCAAGTAAAAAACCCTCATGTCTTCTTTACTTTTACATTGTTTTATCCTTTTCGCTGCGTAACTCAAGTATCGAAAATGAACGAAAGTTTTTATCGCTATTCACCCCCCTTTCTAGCGATCCGCTTGATCCAACAATTGGTATCAGAGCCGGGGGTTCTAAGATTTGGTAAAACCACCAATCTAGCTTTTCTATAGATTTTTTATTTTTTATTTTCCATTTATTTCATTTTTTAAGCCTCTTTCATTCCTTGAGTTTTTCTCCCGCACTAATAATCCAAGACGTGAGTCTTGGTACATTTCGCTCATTTGTGTCGTTGCTAGGTTTTCCTTTGTTCTCTCTTCATTTTCTTGCTCTTTTTGTGTCAATGGACCATCTCGAGGGTTTTAGCACCATCCGACCTCCGTTTTATAATAGAGATGACTTCCGTTATTGGAAGGGTCGGATGGAGTGCTTCCTTAAGACCCAAATCGAGATGTGGATCATAATCCAAACGGGATTCACACTTCTGACTAACGAAGTGGGTGAATCATTGAATTATGACCAATGGACCAATGCTACAAAAAGACAAGTTAAAGCTGAAACCAAGGCAACTCAAATCCTCCAATGCAACTTGTCCAAGGAGGAGCTTAATCGTGTCGGCCCATTCATGAGTGCCAAAGACTTATGGACAAATTTGGTCGAACTACATGAAGGGACAGATGAAGCCAAGTTTGTGTGTGATCTCCTTTTCAATAGGTTGTATAATCTAAAAATGCAGGAACACAAGACGGTGACACAATTGCATGCTCAAGTTCAAGATATCGTCAACAACCTACACGCAATCGGACAAAAGGTCGAAAACTGTGACCTTATCAGGTACGTACTAAACTCATTTCCTAGGACCACCTTGTGGGCATCCATGGTCGATGCTTACAAAGTCTCTAAGGATCTTTCAAAACTTAGATTAGATGAGTTGTTTTCGGATTTCGAACTCCATGAACAGTCTAACTCGGAACCCAAGAAGTGTATAGCGCTTTTTGCAGGTTCGAAGAAGAAAACCGCAAGCAAGCCACCCCCGAAGGAGGAAGAAGATGAGTCCGATTCGGAGGTTGACCCGAAAATGGAAGTCGAACTAGTCAACCTAGTTCGGAGGATAGTCAAGGGTCGAAAGTGAACCATCACTCGTCCCAACGAAGGTAAGCCTAAAAGTTCTAATGTTAGGTGTTACGAATGCAACAGGTTTGGACATATCAAGTCCGAATGTCCGAAGCTCAAGAGAAAAGCACCTTAACTCAAGAATGCACTCAATGCTACGTGGGAAGAAGCGTTAGAGGAAGAAGACGATGATCACCTCTTCATGGCTAAACCGACTAAATCGGAGATGGAGTCAGAATCAGAGCATGAGTCTGATCCCGAAGATGAATCGGATTACGAAGCTCTATTCAAGACAAGCCAAGGATCCGCATCCGGTTCAAGAGATACACTTAAGGTAAGTAGATCTCTTATTAGTACTCTTTACAGTGCAATTAAATTCTTAACTAGGAAGTTAGCTAAGTCGGAGTCCAAGGTCGAGACCCTGGTTGAGGAAGTTAAACTCCTCAAACACAAGGACTCCCTAACCTCTTCGACTAGTCAAGTTCGATAGGAGGACTCAACTCGGGTTGAAAAGCTCGAAGTTGAGAACTCACTCCTGAAAAGTCAAGTCGAAGATCTTAGGAACACGTTGGACAGGTTTGCTTTGGGATCCAAGGGACTTGACCTCCTACTTGGATTGCAAAGGGTTGTGTACAACAATGTCAGACTAGGGTTTAGCTCAAATACGACCAACAAGTTGTATATGTCGATTGTAAGTCGACATAAAAAACGTGTCCAAGCATGGGTCCCTAAGACCGCTTTGATTTCAAACTTAGGATCCAACCAGTACTGGGTTCCCAAGGATCAAATCTACTATGTGGAGAGACCGAACCGATTCAACGGTCTAGGGAGAGCCAGTACAAAACTTGTTTGTGCCTTAACTTAGAAATTGCATGCTTAGGTCCTTTATTTATTTTGATTTTTCTTTTTAGAATTTTTAGATATGGCTATAACTCGTCAATACTTGGTAACATAGTACCAGGACGCGGCAAGATGATAGTACACTAGGAAAGTGGAGTCTCGTGTATTCGGGCTAGATAAGGCGTATCTAGTTCGGTGCACTTGACCGAGTGGAACTAGCTGAAGCTACCTCGCCATATCCTAGACTAGTTAGACCAGGAAGTGGTCTTAGGTGAGTCAACTCTCTATTTTCTTGAAAATGACTTTGTCTAAGGAAGTGGTCATTTTTTCGATCAAAGAACGCCTCTGTGCCTTGCCACGACCTGGAAGCCATGATCTTGAAAAGGTGACTTGATGAGCTTAAGGTCAAATTCGTATCTAATGCAAGGTTGACAAGTGTTCAAATCATTAAATTTAAATCAAGTAAAATTGGAAATCATCTCACAAGAACATATAAGGTTAACATGATTGATCATGTAGACATGGGTGAGATGATTTAGGTTTAATAATTTACAACCAATCTTTAATAATTCCAATATCCGATCCAACTACCTTGCATGTAGGATCAATGGATGTTGGATAGTGGTTGCTCCAGACACATGACTGGGGATCAACTCAAGTTTTCGAAGCTTCGATTCAAACGACAAGGATCGATAGCCTTCGAAAACAACGGCAAGCTCAAAATCATCGGATCAGGTGATATTGAGCTCAACTCTAACTTTATTATTCAAAATGTCTTATTGGTAGAAAATTTTCAATATAATTTACTTAGTGTAAGCCAATTGTGTGATAATAACTATAAGGTCATATTTCTAGAAAATGAATGCGTAATTAATACAAATGAAATCTCTAAAACAATTCTTAAAGGAACCAGAAATAACAATATTTATACTATTAATTTAACTAACTCCTCAACAAAGTGTCTTATGACACGGCAAGAGGAATCTTGGTTGTGGCACCGACGACTCGGTCACTCGCACCCAAGACTCATCCACAAGATGAGTCCGAGTGACTTAGTCAGAGGTTTGCCTAACCTCAGCAACTTGGATAATTAAATATGTAATGCTTGTCAACAAGGTAAACAATCTAGGACACAACATCAACTAATTAATCAAGAACGAACCAAAAGTCTTCTTGAGCTCCTACACATGGATCTATTTGATTCACATGGAGCTAAGTCACTTAATGGGAGTCAATTCTGCTTAGTCATAATCGACGACTATTCTAGATTTACTTGGGTTAGGTTCATCAAACACAAAAGTGATAACCTAGATCAATTAATCAACCTATTTAAACTAATAGAAAATCAACAAAACCTTAAAATCAAAATACTTAGGAGTGATCATGGTGGTGAATTCGAGAACCACAGGTTAAAGAATTCTATAACCTAAATGGATACCACCATGAGTTCTCATGCCCTAGAACCCCACAACAGAATGACCTAGTAGAACGCAAAAAGAGAACCTTATAAGAAGTCGCTAAGACAATGTTAAACGAGTATAACCTACCCGATAGGTTTTGGGCAGAAGCCGTTAGTATGACTTGCTATGTCCAAAATAGGATCCTTATGGTAAAGAGGCACCTTAAGACCTCTTATGAGATTTATTACGATAAAATACCTAACATCAATTACTTTAGGGTATTTTGATGTAAGGTACATATCCTAAACACTAAGGGTGCATTTGGTTCAAGTAATCATACATAACCTTGGTTATGTGATTACCAGGGAATAAAACATAACCTTGGAATAAAGTATAACCTTAGATAAAAACCTTGTTTGGTTGGAAGTTTTAATATACAACTTAGTTTAATATTTTACTAAATTATCCTTTGTCTTTACTCAATCAATTCGACGACGACGATGAAAATATTAATGACGATGTAATGATCCAGCGTTGGCGTAATGATCACCACCTATCAGCAGTGATCGATCGACGGATGACGATCGACTGGCCGGTGGCGATGATGGTGATCGACCGATCGGCGGTAACAATGGTGATCGATCGACCAGCGGTGACAACGTTGGGCGACCGATCGACGACGATACATCGGTCGACGATCGCTGCTTCGGCCGGGCGGGCGACGGCGACGCGAGGGAGACGGAGATGGCGACGATAGGCAACGGGCGGCGACGTGCAAGCAGGTAACGGCGATCGGCGGCGCGACGACTGGCAATGAGCGGCAATGGTGGCAGCGGTGGTAGCGACGATAATGGCGGTAGGTAGTGGCGATGAATGGCGACGAGCGGTGCCAACGATGGGTGGCGGCGACCGACGATGGGTGGCGGCGATGGTGGCCGGCGACGGGCGGCAGTAACGGCCGGCGATTAGCTATGAGCGGCGAGCCGCGGCGACGGTAGCGGCGCCGGCGGCGACGACAATGGCGGCGGCGGCGGCGGCGGCGGCGACGGCGCGATGGGCGACGGCGGCGATATAGGCGGCGACAGCGGCGGCGAGGTGGCAGCGGCGGCGGCGACGAGCGGCGACGCGGCGCGGTGGTCGGCGACGGGAGGCGACAGCGACGGTCGACGATGGGCGGCAACCGACGACGGACGACAAATCGATTGAGTTTTGACAAATTGACATTTAATATATTGCTAGGGGCAATATTGGAAAAAAGTTTCCTTAACCCCGTGAATCAACAAAAACCTTGGTTCTCCAAGATTTTTCGATTCCCCCTAAAAAGGTTTTTGTTCATAACCAGGTAATGAACAATTACTAGGTAATTGTTCATAACCTAAAACAAACAGGGTTTTTGTTGATAACCTAATAAGGTTATCAACAAAAACCCCTAACCAAATGCACCCTATGGATTACCTAGGGAAATTCACATCCAAAACCTCGACCGGAATCTTTCTAGGATACTCGACTATGAGTAGAGCCTATAGGGTATATTACCATGACACTCTTAGAGTCGAAGAGACTATTAATGTAGTGTTTGATGAAGGACACGAACCTACAAAACCCCTAGCAACCCCAATTAGCGAGCTGTTTCATACCAAACTCAACTCCGATCTTGAGATCAAGTCTATTATTAATCCTAACCTAAGTCAACCGAGTCATCCTATCGACCAAACGATAGGTGACTCTAACCCAAGTCAAACTAGGACTCAAATGAATCATCCTATTGATCATGTGATAGGTGATCAAAGCCTAGGAGTTCGAACTAGAGCTTCATATCGAAACCTTAGTCAAATCTTCTTGATTTCCAAAATTAAACCCAAAACTATTGACCAAGCTTTTCTTCATCCCGATTGGATTATTGCAATGCAAGAAGAGCTAGCTCAATTCACTAGGAACGAAGTATGGGAATTAGTACCACCACCAAAAGATAAAACAATCATTGGAACAAGGTGGGTGTTTAGAAATAAACTTGATGATAAAGGTGAAGTAGTTAGAAATAAAGCTAGATTAGTCGCTAAAGGGTTTAGTCAAGTCGAAGGTTTAGATTACGATGAGACCTATGCCCCGGTAACTAGATTAGAGTCCATCCGAATGTTATTAACAAATGTTGCACATCGAGGATTTAAGTTGTTTCAAATGGTTGTAAAGTCAGCATTCTTGAATGAATATATTAAGAAAGAGGTTTATGTTAGTCAACCCCCTGGTTTCGAAAGTCTAGATAAACCCGACAATGTCCTTAGATTAAATAAAGCTCTCTATGGACTCAAATAAGCTCCTCGAGCTTGGTATGAGATGCTTTCGATTTATCTTAAGTCCAAAGGATTTAACCAAGGCCTAGTCGATCCAACCCTCTTCGTAAAAACCGTAGGTAAAGACATATTCACAGCCCAAATCTGCATAGATGATATGATCTTCGGAACCACCAACTCTATCCTACTAAATGAATTCATTTCACTTATGGAAAGTGAATTTGAAATGAATTTAGTAGGTGAGTTGAGTTTCTTCTTAGGTCTACAAATTAAACAAACTAAAGATGGAATATACTTACACCAACGCAAATACACTAGGGAATTAATTAAACACTTTGGAATGCATGACGCTAAAATTATTAATACCCCAATGGAAACAAATGTAAATATAGGAGAAGATGTAACAGGAAATTCAATTGACATAAAATACTATAGGAGCATGATAGGGAGTCTCCTTTACTTAACTGCGAGCCGACCTGATATCTTATTTGCAGTAAGTATGTGCGCAAGTTTCCAAACCTGTGCAAAGAAATCTCACCTAACTCTAGTTAAGCGTATCCTTAGATATCTAAAGGGTACACTTAATGTCGGTATTTGGTACCCTAGTTCTACCGAGTTCGAACTAATCGGCTACTCTGACTCGGACTATGCCGGTAGTAAGCTTGATAGAAAGAGTACGAGTGGTTGTTGTCAACTTCTCGCCTCGAGTCTAGTGAGTTGGTGTAGTAGGAAGCAACACTGTGTTGCCTTATCTACCACCAAAGTCGAATACATCGCGATGGGTGAGTGTGTCACTCAGCTTCTTTGGATGAAGCACACTCTCCGAGATTTTAAGTTAGACTTTACAAACACTAAAATTCATGTAGATAACATTAGCTCAATTAATCTAACTAAAAATCTAATATGTCACTCTAGGACCAAACATATAGAGGTCAAACACCATTTTATTCGAGAACATGTTGTCAACAGATCCATACAACTCGAATACATCGAATCGAAGTCCAACTTGACAGACCTATTTACTAAACCCCTACCCAAGCTAAATTCAGTCTATTAAGACGAAAATTTGGCATGTGCATAGTAGAGTAGGAATTTACAAATTATATTTTCTTATTACAATTTTTTACTTTTCATGCTAATGGAACTAGCTTAGGACATACCTTAAATATCATGCACCTATAGATTTAAGGAGTCAATGCATCTCACAAACACATAGGACTAATGTGTTTGTGTACTTAGCCATGTAGATCGGCGTGAGATGTTAGGACCTTACTCCTGGTTCCAGATATAGAGCTAGTGCATCACCATGAACCACGGAGTATAATCATAAATATTAACCGACTCTGACCAAGACTTGTTGATCTTTCATATCAATCAAGTCAAATGAAAGTTGAACATTATATAGATGAGCTTAGTTTTAGTATATTATTTTAAAAATAATATGGAATATGCTTGGACGTGGAACTTAAACTTAATATTTTTTGTCAAAACTCGCCACTCTTTCCGATATATGGCAAAAGGGGGAGAAAAAGGCCAAAGTTAAGGAATCATTTTTTTTTTTGATAACTTAACTTAGTACTACATACTTTAATTCCTGCAACACAAGATTAGCACAAGAGATGCATAATGTCATGCAGTGTGATAGTCCTTTGACTGTACGATCTCGACTTCGACATTCCTCCGGAAGTCTTGGTCGGATCAACGCCTAGGATTGTCCTCTAACCGAGGATGCTTCCTTACCACCACTCCATACCCGGAGCTTACCTTTGGTTCTCCTGACCTATCGCTTAGCTTTCAGTCACCACCGAGGTTCCTCGACTCTCCAAGGTTCTTCTGGTGTTGCCCAACTACCACAATTTTTCTTGACTCGAGATTCTCCGGGTGTCGCTCGACCTTTGGCTTAGCTTAAACACTTCCTGTGCACTTAGCATATCACATAAGATAACAAAATAGCTTAACTTTGAATCTTTGCCATCATCAAAACCAAAATTCGATTATCTAGTGCCCCTGCACCAACAATCTCTGTACTTATTTAGTAAACAAAAAAGAGCTTAACTTAAACTTATTTTTAATACTATGGCCAAACATTAATACTCTATACTTATTCTCATGGCCAAAAGCTAAGTAAATGTTTACTTAACTTTAATTCCTGCAACTTAACTTGTTTTAGTAAACAAAAGGGAGATAAAGGCCAAGTTAAGAAAATTCTTAACTTAAACTTATTTTTAATACTATGGTCAAATGTTAATGTTTACTTAAGAAAGGGGGAGAAGGAGACACATTAAGAAATTTTCTTAACTTAATTTTTTTTTACTAAGGCCAACTTTAAGTAATGGTTAATTACTTAAAGTCTTCCTAGCGAAAGCTACAAAGTAAGTATCGAGGTAAGCTCATGTGTGTGTGAGTGTAAGTGAGGTCGTATCCTCCTTACAGGGATGGTCGTATGCGTAGATCTGACCAAAGACATCCCAGAGATAGTCTAGGTCGATATTAGATGGTTGGTGGTCATCGAAATTATGTTTTTGTTAAGCTAACTTGTGATTTCAACAAGCATCAGTCGACTGCCCACAAGAGCCTCTCGACTGCCTTAATTCAGTTGATTGCTGAGTGTTGTGACTCAACTGGCACTGCCATCAGTCGACTGATGATGGCCATCAGTCGACTGATGGTCAAGGATCAGCTTCGAGGAGTCAAGCCTTATCACCTCATTCCATTGAGCTTTGTGCCTATTTGTGATTGGTTGAAGACCCATTCGATGAGGGGCTCAAAGGCTATAAAAGGAGGGGTTCTATAAGGTTTTTTCATCAATTCTCTAAGCCTCCAAGTGCTTCCGATACACTACGACTCTCTGACATCTCTACAACAAAGCGCTGCAAACACGATGACTAGAGCTCAATCCTCTTCATCTACGAGTCATCGGTAAAAGTTTTGTTTAGTTTCAATCTATACTTAAGTTCTTTTTATCATTCTTTTATTATAACAAGAAGAGGGGGAGTATCCCTTTATCTCAATCCTTTTCATGTTTTTGTATTCGATTAACTCCTACCTCCAACGCGGAGGAGTTCGTTAGTGATTTTCCCTCAGTGCATGGTCAAGGACCACTAGGGACTTGGAGTAGTAGTTGTAGGCTATGAACCAAGTAAAAAACCCTCGTCTATTCTTTACTTTTATATTGTTTTATTCTTTCTGCTACGTAACTCAAGTATCGAAAATGAATGAGAGTTTTTATCGCTATTCACCCCCCTCTAGCGATCCGCTCGATCCAACATAAAGGATTCACCACTCCTTGTGAGGAAATGTATACCCATGACCTCTCATCAGATAGTTACTAAAGTGGTTGGCCAAAGCATTACATGTTTAGAGTAAGCTACTCTTGGATACATGTGCAGTAACTAGAATTCATAGGACGAGGAAATGATACTTGGGCTAGGTGTGACATAGTCAACCTAGTGGGGACTGACACTATAGACCATGTCCTGAACCTAGTGGGTATAAGATGAGTGAAGGGAATGGGGCACGAATCATTATAGCTGCTGAACAGTTTCAAAAATAGTTCTGGATCAATCGTTGATCTTTTCGATTAATTGGGGATCATGATGTACTACTAGGTTCCACTCATGATCATTCTATAATTATTGGTTAATTATAGATGGCCAACATAAACCGAGAACCTATATGGT
The DNA here is from genome assembly GCA_025175895.1 of Wurfbainia villosa. NCBI lineage: Eukaryota > Viridiplantae > Streptophyta > Magnoliopsida > Zingiberales > Zingiberaceae > Wurfbainia > Wurfbainia villosa. The sequence goes on from CM045996.1 coordinate 100,117,351, forward strand.
CACACGCACAAGAGCATAATCTGAAGGATTTAAAATGAGCTTGAGAATGAGATTCTCAGACCGAGAGAAACTAGGTTTTGTTGGACCAAACAAGGATCGAGCATGATATCATTTCAGTCGGAATGGAAGCATGGATGGGTTGTATCTTATGATGACATGATGGATGAACCAAATTGGTTTGGTTCTAATCCAATGGTGAAGAATAAACCAAAGAGGTTTGGTTTGTTTTAAACGAATGAACCAAAGTTGGTTCAGTTCGTTTTAACTTAAAATAGACCAAATCAGTTTGGTTTATTTTAACTTAAGTGATTGGAGCGGGTTAACGGGTTTTTTTTGTTATGAACTAATAACCGTTAGGAGAATGTGTTCTCTATCAAAACAGTGCTTAAGGGTTTTGTGAAGACCTAATCCTAGTCATGCCGCCCCAACCCTTCCTTCTCCTTGCCACTGCTGCCCAAGCTTTCCACGCTGCCACTGTCCACCTTTCTGCTGGCGTCCAAGCTCATCCCGGCAATCCTCCGGTGACCCTTCGACGACTTCTGTTGGCTCAGGTGACCAAGGTGCAGCCGACCATCCTCTTTGGGCCAGCACAACACCTCCACCAATCTATCCAGAATTCTAGACATCTTCCTCCTTTCGTGTCGGAGCATCATTTGGAGGATGTTTGGAGCTTCGACAGTGGCTACCTTGTCAGGGATTCGATCTCTGGTAATCCTCATAGGTGGAGGATGAAGGATTCGTCAATCGGTTGACGAATACCTCTCCAGAGAAGCGAGTTTTGGGGACTCGTTTTTGAATCCGAATTTTGATTTGGATTGTGATCCTCTCTCGATCACATCATCTTCATCACGAGGCTAGTGACTCTTTTGAAGAGGAGTCTTATAGCTTTGTGAAGCTATCCCGACGATACTTGGCGTGGATATGGATAGAGGCAATTCTAGTTAGAGTTGCTCCGATTGATGCCTTTCCCACTGCACGTGATACATCAGATATACCTAGAGTAATTTCCTTTTATTGAAAAATTTGAAATTGTGATTATGTCTACACATGTTGTACTATGCATGCATGTGGTGTGTGTGATGTAATAAATTAGATATATTGCCTTTTAATTCTTCTGTTGTGCACATGTTTATGAAACATGTTCAAACAAATACTCGTCGTGGTGCCGAAAACCCAACAGTGGTATCAGAGGCCAAGTTGTGTTTCGATATAATCATAAAATTATTTTGCGATAGTCATAATTGTATTTATGAAAAATTTCTACTTTTGGAAAGTTTAGAAGTATTTATGGAAATTTTCTTATTTTGGAAAGTCTAGAAGTATTTATGAAAATCTTCTATTTTTTTAAAGTTTAGAAGTATTTATGGAATTTGACACTTTCCATAAATAAAATATATGATTAGATTTGAAATTTTGTTTCCTAATTTAATCATGATTTGATTTGGGGAATCAAATCTAAAATATATTTTATTTCCATAAATAGTTTTGACAATTTAGGAAATTTATTTCCCAAAGTAAATTTGACTTTTCCTTAATTAACACTTTCCATAAATAAAATATGTGATTAGATTTTGAAATTTATTTCCTAATTTAACAATTATTTGATTTGGAGAATCAAATCTCAAACATATATTATTTCCATAAATAGTTATGACATACAAGGAAATCTTGTAGATGCCATAATTGTATGTCATATAATTGCATTAGATGCATATCATTATGTCATGCGTGTCGTGACATGTAGATGTATGTCATGTATGTCATGCCATGTAGATAATAGTTATTTGCATGCAAAGAGAATTAGACATAAAAACCCTTACTCAATATTAAAGCCTACACCTTCCATTAATATAGTTAGAACCAGAGTTCTGTTTCTTGTTTGGGTTGTTGGACTCTCTCCAAGCCCGGCTCGAACCTGAACATGTTTAAACCATGAAATAATTTAATACTAATATGGTAAGAGTCAGAGGTCAATCATTAGTTTTAGTTGTTGGACTCTCTCCAAGCCGGCCTAATTGGTTAAATGCGCTCTAACCATTTTAAAACTATTTCTCGATTAATGGGTTGGCTTTAACCTGGAGCATCAGCTTGTTAGACTCTCTCCAAGGTCGATGTGAAGGGAGGTGAAGTTGGGTGCTATGCATATGATGCATACTTGTTAATGAGTTAATGACCCGATGCATGTGTGAACATTCAATTAGTTGATAGCACATTATGAAAGTTGCATTTATGTGATATGCAATCGGTATATTTGATACCTATCATTGTAGCTATGAATGGCTTGTTGGACTCTCTCCAAGGTTGTTCATATCTATGTTGGATATCAGTCCATTCGGAGATGGACCTACAATCTCCCGAAGTGATTTTGGAGTTTTTGAAATTTGAAAAATGAATGGGACTTATAAATGTATGTTGATGCATTTAAATCATCTTTCTCATAGATGCTCATTTTGTATTTCTAGGTTAATCGATTGATCATGACGTCTTTGAATTTGCGTACTATTTTGGATTCGAATAAATTGACTGGGCCTAACTTCTTGGACTGGCTTAGAAACTTGAGAATTGTTCTCAAGGTAGAAAAGCTCGCGTATGTCCTCGAAGAGCCTCTTCCCAACCATCCTAGAGACGATGCAACTCCAAACCAATTGTTAGCCTATCAGAAACATGTGACAGATTATGAACTAGCGAGTTGCATCATGCTAGCCGTGATGGTACCCGAGCACCAAAAGCAGCATGAGCATATGGATGCTAATACCATAGTCTTCCATCTTCATGAGTTGTTTGATGAGCAAGCGAGATCCAAAAGGTTCGAAGTCTCCAGGCTCCACTTCACCTCTAAGATGCAAGAAGGTTCATCTATAGTACAATTTGTGCTAAAGATGAATGGGTATATCGAGCAGTTGGCTACCCTCGGGTTTGTGATGGATCATGAATTATGTTTTGACTTAATTCTGCATTATTTGCACAAGAGTTTCTCACAATTTGTGATGAACTACCGGATGAACAAACTTATATCCACTATTCCTGAGCTCCTCAATATGCTGAAGACTGTGGAGCCTTCTGTAAAGCATGAGGGCCAGGCGGTTCTGTTAGTTGATTCCTCGAAGAAAGGTTCTAAGAGGAAGCCAAAGGAACATAAGAAAGGGAATAACAAGAAGACTAAGAAGGCAGAACCAGCACAAAAGGGCACTTGCCATCATTGTGGCAAGGAGGGCCACTGGCGAAGAAACTGCAAGATTTATCTTGAGTCCGTGAAGAATAAGAAGGCATCCTATGCCTCATCCTCTTCAGGTATCTTCGTTATTGATTATCATTCTATTTCCTTAGACACTTGGGTATTGGATACTGGGTGTGGCTCACATATATGTAATGACATACAGGGGCTAAGGAATAGAAGAAGACTCATCATAGGGGAGTCAAATTTGTGAGTTGGCAATGGAGCAAAGGTTGCTGTGGTCGCCATCGGAACTTTTTTGCCAAAGCTCCCTAGTGGACTAGTCTTAGAACTAGACAATGTTAGGGCAATCGACCTAAGTTATGGTTTGGATTATGGTTTTGATGTGTGTGGAAAAGGTTTAAGTTAGGATATTATTGTGGATTTAATATGTGTGTTGAAGTCATGTAGGACTTAGTAATTCGCACATATGATGAAAGCATTGGTAAGATCACCAACTCACAACCTCGTGCTTGAGTCGGCAAAGGAGCATTGCGAATCCATGCGCTTGATGCATCCGAGGGACCACCGGACAAGATGACTTGAAGCGAAGCCAAGGAAGCAGACTTCGAGGGCTAGAGACGCGAAGGAGCATTGCAAAGTCATGTGCTTGGTGTTGCCGAGGGACATGGCTGTGAACGAAGAGAGCTTCGGCAAGGGACTTCAAGTGAGATGAGCGAATAAGTGAAATGTAAGTAGCTCATCAGGTGAACTTGGCCGAAATGGATAAGTGTCGGAGGCTCGACCGAGTTGGTTGAGGTTATACCCGACATGTTTAGTTAAGTCGGATGCTTAACCAACTTCGTTGGGATTTTACCCGACAAGTCGGATGCTCAACCAAAGGGTTGAGGTTTTACCTAATGAATGGTTTAGTCAGATGCTCAAACATTGGTTTGAGGTTTTACCTGACAAAGTGGAGTGTCGGATGATCAACCGTGAGGGTTGAGGTTTTACCCGACCGCCGGACACTCAAACGGATATGAAGTTTGAGGTTTACCCGACATCAGTCGGCTGCTGTGAATGGGCAGTCGATTGCTCTAAGTCGACTGGAGTTTGACCGTGTTCACCGGTGTTTCGATCGGGTGGGTTTCTAGCCTAGCGTGATCGCTAAGGAATGATGATCGACTACGGACCATCGATCGATCGCAAGGATGACAATCGATCGATGAAGGCGATCGCGCACGGAACCTCCCATAGCCGTGATCGATCGACTACGAAGGCATCGATCGATCGATGGATACATCGATCATTGTCTCGTTGGACCACAACGGTCGGGATCTGATGTATTCAGAAGCCATTGTAACAGCAACAATCAACTGCCAAAGGAAATAGTCGACTTATGGACGACCAATGGGAAGAAATCAGCCCTCTTTATAAAAAGAGAGGGTGTGGGCTTTGGGATGGCTAATGCTTATGCTCCAATTGATCATCCAAGTGCCCCACAAGCTTTAAACTCTTTCTCTTGTTCTTATTTCAAATCCATTGTAAGATAGAGTATTTTTGTGTTGTAAGAAGGTTTACCTCCACCTTGCTTTGGGTAAAGGGAGAGACCATATTGGATTGGTTTCGGAGTGATTCACCGGAGATGAATCGGAACGTGGATTAGCGACATAGGGATGTGAACCACGTTATATCTCTTTGTTAGCATTCTTTTTATCTTTCTTATCCTTATTGTTGTTTAGTTTTATTTCCGCTGTGCTAACACTAATGTGTAGACGAATGAACAATCGAATTCCATTCTACGACGACTTAGGGCTATTCACCCCCCTCTAGCCGGCCACCGACATTCCAATAGACAATTGCTATTATGTTCCTTCTCTAATAAAGAACATTGTTTCTATTTCCTGCTTAAATAGAAATAGTTATCATTTGACGTTTAGTAACAATTGTTGTTATATAACTTTGAATGGCGTACTTTATGGGATAGGAACTTTGAGCAATGGTAGTTATACGTTGGACGTATCCAGTGACATTTTCAATATTAAAGCGAGCAATAAGCATGCTCGAAAAGATTATCAATTAAACTCCTATATGTGGCATTGTCATCTTGGCCATGCAAGCAAGAAACGCATGTTCGAATTACACCGATGTGGAATTCTGGAATCGTTTGAATTGGATTCATACGATCCATGCGAATCATGCTTAAAAGGCAAGATGACTAAGTTACCTTTTATAGGAAAAGGTGAATGGGTGGGAGAGTTGCTTGGTCTAATACATACTGATGTATGCGGACCTATGTCAACTCAAGCTCTGGGAGGCTATAACTACTTCATTACCTTCACCGATGATCACTCACGGTTTGGGTATGTGTTCTTGATGAAACATAAGTCTGAAGCTTTTAAAAGGTTCAAAGAATTCAGAAATAAAGTAGAGAAAGAACATGAAAAGAGTATTAAAATACTTTGATCGGATCGAGGTGGTGAATACTTAAGTCAAGAGTTTCTAGATTATCTAAGAGACAGTGGTATATTGTCTTAGTGGACTCCGCCATATACATCGCAGCCTAATGGTGTATTTGAGAGGCGTAACCGGACCTTGTTGGACATGGTCAGGTAAATGATGAATCTTCCCAAGTCCTTTTGGGGCTATGCACTTCAGACAACCGTTTACCTGTTAAACAGAATGCCAACCAAGGTAGTCTCTACTACTCCATATGAGATGGAATAGTAAGAAACCTCATGTATCTTACTTGAAGATATGCGGTTGTCTTGCTTATGTGAAGTTGACTGTATCAGACAAATTGGATGCAAAGTCTGATAAATGTCTATTTATTAGATACCCTAAGGAAATAAGGGGTTACCAATTCTATCATCCTTTGGAATAAAAGGTGTTTGTTTCAAGGCATGCTGTCTTTCTAGAGAAAGAGTTTCTCTTGCAATAAAATAGTGGAAGTGTCGTTGAGCTTGAGGAGGCTCAAGAGACTCAAACAGACATTAATGAGATACCTAGGCACCACATCCAATAACTCATAGTGATGAGCCATCGGCTGAACCTCTTGTGTCACGCCCCGAGAGCATGTCATGTCGAAAGCAAACGGACGACATCTCCCCTATACGTGGCAACATTTCGGGTTAATATAAGGCCCGTAGGCCCACAATAACAACAACACATATAACAATGTAACCAAACCACAACAATATAACAAACTAACTAGAAAAAATACACAGTGGAAACAACACAACAATAATGCAATCCCACACACATGCATACCGGTATGAAAAACACCAAACTAAAGAAAACCTTGTAAAAACCTGCTCCAACATGTATGTACATCACATAACACATAACATCACGAAAAACTCAGAATACATAACAAGGCATACGGAAAGCCCAAAAACCCAAACTCTCGGAGTTGAGATGAGATGATGCCAGCCAGTGGTGCTCCAAGTCCATCACGAAATCGGCTACCTGTTACCTGGGCGACAGAAAAAACCCAGGGTCTGTGGTGGTGAGTAAAACTCAGCAGGTAATTGAAGGTTTGGTTTCATTGATCCGTGAGGGGAAACTTCGCTTCCCACGATGTCCCCGGATTAAAAAAATTTAATCCTAGACAAAAGGGATTGCTCAAACAACCAAGTCATCGTCGTGCTATTGGTTTAGAGAGGTCTCTTGAACAAACTTGTTGTTCAAGGGACCAACCTCTATTCTACGAGTAGCCACGGAATAGACGATGTCTGGATCGCCAGTTTTCGTGTTTATGTTCGGGATCCAAGTATTATTTAGCCACAAATAGAATATATCATGCTCATAATTGGAAAAACAAATACAAGCAAGTAACAAAAGAGAATAGAGAATAGATATACCTCTCGATCTTCTAATGTATGACCTTCCTCATTTCGGACATCGTGTGGGCGACGATCTACCAAAAGTTGAAGCTCCTAGATAAACAATATTCCTTCCTTGCTTGTTCTGAGCAAGAGGAAGAATAGAAGCAAAGCTCTATTCCTTCTTTCAACCAACCAACAACCTCCAAGGATGGAGCTTTGCCGCCGGCAAAGAAGGAAAAAGAGATTAAGGGTTGCCGGCCAAAAGCTTCAAGGGAGGACCCTAAACCTTTGTTCCACCGGCCAAGGAGAAGAAGAAGAGGGAGTTTGGATGCCGGCCAAGGGCTGGAAGGAGCTAAAGGGGGGCCGACATCTTGAAGAAGAAAAAGAAGGCAAGGAAATCTTTCCTTATTAGGTGCCGCCCAAGCCCAAACCCTAGCTCCTATCTCTTGTCGCCAACCTCCAAAACCCTAGCTTCTCTTTATTGATTCTCCACACCAACCCCTCAAACTCTTTTTGTAGAGTTAGGGATAAGCCTCCTTTTAATCTCCACCATTGGTTCTACGGATTTAATCTCAACTGTCGGATCTAGAGATTTAATCTCAACCGTCGGATCTTAGAGTTTTAATCTCTACCTTTGGATCTATAGTGTTGTTTCTATCCATTGGATCTAAGCTTCATGAGGAGTTAATAGGCTACATTAGGGACCATGAGGAGGAGTTGGATCTTGGCCACCCATAGATCAAGCCCACATAAAGTCCGATCCATTAATGATAATCCAATCCACTAAAGGATTATCATTGATATACCTCACCAACACCCATAAGTTAATATGAGCTCCATATATTATTTGTACATTTTCTCTCCGTGTTTAAGATCTCGAATGCCCGTCGATTAATTAATTTACTCACCATTAATTAATCAACATCTAACTCCATGAGTAGTACCACTCAACCTTTTCATCATGCCGGACCAAGTCCACCTGTAGAGTTTACATGATGAACCTAATGAGCTTCTCAAGGGGACATCATCATTCTAATATATAGGACACGATTTCCTCCTATAATCAACGACACACCATATAAATAATATCATCTCCAACTTACCGAGCCTATCGATTTAATCTATAAATCTCGCCCATTGGTAAATTAAAAAAATGAATAGTAAGTATATGTGTCCGTTATTATATCGGGATTAAGAGCATGTACAAAATAATATCTGAGGTCCGATTCGATTATGTTGTCAGCAATAAATCGAATCACCTCTAAGTCGGTCCTGCTCAATACACATAAAGTACACTAGTGTGATTCTATGGTCAAGACAAACCAATACCAAATCACACTACAACCATTCAGATGGTTTGTCCAAAGTCATCTCGGTTGTGAGCCTTTACTTATACTTATAAGGAGCCGATAACATGATCTCCTGTGTGACACCACACACCATGTTATCTACAATGTTATGTATTAGACAATATACATAACCATAAAAATATGCAAACAATGATCATGTGATTCTTATTTTAAAATAAAGATGTTCATACAAAAGATAGACTTTTCAGTATACATCCCTACAATCTCCCACTTTTACTAAAACACAATGTTGTCCTCAAACTGCCATACATCTGATCCCCATTCCCTCCACGTGCCTATCAAAAGCTCTCGTCGGAAGGGCCTTAGTGAAAGGATTTGTGAGGTTATCCTCTGATGCAATCTTGGCCACAACAACTTCTCCTCTCTTTACAATTTCTCGTATCAAGTGGTACTTTGTGCTCTATGTGTTTACTAGCCTTATGGGCTCGTGGTTCCTTCGAGTTTGCAACTACACCACTATTATCACAATAAATTGTGATAGTTCTGGGCAAACTAGGAATCACATCCATGTCCATCAGGAAGTTCCTGAGCCACACAACTTCTTTTTCCGCCTCAGAGGCTACCACATACTCAACTTCCATTGTAGAGTCCGCCACACATTTCTTCTTGACACTCCATACAATGGCTCCACCTCCCAAAGTAAACACAAAACCTGAGGTAGACTTACTGTTATCCCTATCATATTGGAAGTCGGAATCCGTGTAACCCACAGGGAGTAATTGGTCTGCTCGGTAAACCATCATATAATCCCTAGTCCTTCTCAGGTACTTCAATATATGCTTTACCGCAGTCCAATGTTCCTGTCCTGGATTACTCTGATATCTGCTGACCATGCCCACGGCATAGCAGATATCTGGTCTCGTACATAGCATCACATACATGAGGCTTCCTACTGCTGAAGCATAAGGAACCGCCTTCATCTCCTCTATCTCCTCAGATGATCTAGGACACATCTCCTTAGATAAAGGAACTCCATGCCTGAAAGGTAGAAAACCCTTCTTGGAGTTCTGCATGCTAAAACGATCCATAATTATGTCTATGTATGAAGCTTGGGATAAGAACAACATCCTTTTCCTATGATCCCTTATAACCTTGATCCAAAGGATGTGTCCCACCTCTCCCAAGTCCTTCATATCAAACTATTTGGACAACCATACCCTTACGTCCGATAACACCTTGATATTGTTGCCAATCAACAAAATGTCATCTACGTATAGTATAAGAAATACCACTACGTTTCCGTCATATCTCTTGTATATACAAGACTCATTCGGATTTTGAATAAATCCATAAGACTGGATTACCTCATCAAAGCGGATGTTCCAAGACCTCGAAGCTTGCTTCAATCCATAAATGGACCGATTAAGCTTACATACAAGATGCTCTTTGCCCTTAGCAATGAATTTCTCTGGTTGCTTCATATAGATGTCTTCTTCAAGACTTCCATTCAGGAAAGCTGTCTTGACATCCATCTACCACACCTCATAATCCATATGAGCTTCTATGCATATGAGAATCCGGATAGACATAAGCATGACTACCGGCGAAAAGGTCTCCTCATAATCGATACCCTCTTTTTGAGTATACCCCTTCGCAACAAGCCTTGCTTTGAAGGACTCAACCTTCCCATATATTCCTCTATTTCTTTTGTAGATCCACTTGCATTCAATGATTTTTACACCATCGGGTGGTTCCACTAGCTCCTAGACCTGATTTGATTCCATAGATTCAATCTCAGTATTCATTGCACTTTGCCAAGATGTTGCATCTATATCTTGGATTGCCTCATCATATGTCCAGGGATCAGGTTCATGTTCGCCAGGGATCAAATCAGAATATTCTCCCAAGAACATGAATCTATCAGGCTATCTAACAACCCTCCCACTACGACGAGGTATCTCTTGTGTATCCTCTGTGACACGCGGTACAGTGACTTGTGGTATATCCGCTTGTACCGGTGGTACTAAAGAAGTGACTTCCCCTTTTAATTCCTCCAGAACAATTTTACTCTTGGGCTTGTGGCTCATCACATAGTCTTCCTCTAGAAATTTGGCGTTCGTGCTAACGATCAACCTCTGATCTCTAGGACTATAAAACAAACCACCCTTCGTTCCTCTAGGATAGCCAACGAACATGCATACTTCTGTACGAGGTTCCAACTTACCAGCATCTGCCTTCAGCACATGTGTTGGACTCTCCCATATCTGAATATGTCTTAGACTAGGCTTTCACCCAGTCCACACCTCTGTGGGAGTAGAAGGCACTGATTTAGATGGAACCAAGTTCAAAATGTACACCGTCGTTTCTAGAAGATATCCCCAGAACAAATCTGGCAACTCAGAATAACTCATCATCGATCTAACCATCTCCATAAGAGTCCTATTCCTTCGCTCTGCTGGGGTGTCCCAGATGCAGACAATTGGAATTAAATCCTAGCCTCTGATAAGTAGTTCCTAAACTCTCTCAACAGGTACTCACCACCACGATCAGATCCTAGTGTCTTGATACTTTTACCTTGACGTTTCTCCACATCAGCCTTGAATTCTTTGAACTTGTCAAAGCATTCAGACTTGCGGCGCATCAGGTAAATGTATTCATATCTTGAGTAATCATCTATAAAAGAGACGAAATACTCAAAATCACCTCTAGCCTGGATAGACATAGGACTACATAAATCAGAATGAACCAATTCTAACACATCTTTGGCTCTATACTCCTTGGCCTTAAAAGGCCTCTTGGTCATTTTACCCTCCAAGCAAGATTCACAGGTTGGAAAATCTTCCACCACTAATGAACCCAAAGGTCCATCAGCTATCAACCTTTGAATTCTTCTTAGGTTAATATGACCAAGCCTAAGATGCCAAAGATATGTTTGGTTCATCTTCGAAGGTTCTTTTCTCTTATTGGAATTAGAAGATGAGTTATTAACTTCAATTTGCATCATGGGAGATTTTGGTTCAAGTGTATACAAATTTCCTATCAATGTACCTGAACAGATATTCTTCCTATCCCTTTTTATAACTACTCTATCATTAAAAGGAATAGAATATCCATCCATAAATAATTTAGAAACCGAAATTAAATTCTTTCTAAATAAAGGTACATAAAGGGAATTTTCCAGAACCAAAGTTTTATTTTTCTCAAAAGATAAATAAAACTTCTCCCACTGCAATAGCTGCCACCTTCGTGACATTTGCCCAAGTAAATGGTAATCTCTTCCTCATCTCGTCGTCGGGTTTCCTGGAACCCCTGCAAAGTATTCCGGGCAAGATGAGAGGCTCCTGTATCTACACACCAGGTGTCGGTAGATAACACCACTAACCATATTTCAACGACTAGACCAAAGGATATACCTTTGTTCTGCTTCGGATTGGGACAATCCTTCTTCCAATGTCCATCCTGCTTGCAAGTGAAGTACTTGCCTTTCGGCTTCTTCACTCCTCCCTGAGATCCTCCCACAACCTTTGCTCCACCTTGTTTCTTCTTCTTCTTGCCTTTTGGATTAGAAGTAGAAACCTTCTGAGCAACCATGGCCTGAGCCTGAGCAAGCCTTTCTGTCGACTGGAGAATGATATCGACCTGGGTTTCCCCATCGATTTCAGGTCCAAGGACTTCCAGCTCATTCGCTGGCTTAGGAGGACACTCTTCAAAGAGTATATTTGTACTCCTTAGCAATTAAGACAATATCTAGATTCTTTTCCAATGAACATTATTTGGGTACAGTAAGTTTATTTTTCTTTAGTATCATAGCAAGTGGACTGAAAGTCATTTTTGAAAATCCTAAGAATCACATAGATCATTACTTTAGATTTTAAAAAATTATTGATTCCTCAAATAATAAAATTTTAAAATCAACCAACACCTTAAAATACCGAGAATATCGTATGTCACGATAGTGTGGACGTATACGAATTCTACATTTGTAAGAGGAGGTTTTACCCATTAATTTTACTATCTTTTCAACCTAACTTTTTGACAAATAAAATTAATAATTGGTTTCTCTTTGGCCCTACAAATAAAAGCAGTGACTCTGATGGGGAGGATACTTATATTTGTATCTAAGTGTTCACCATTACTTGGTACCAAGTTAATTATCTTGGGTTATGTGTCTTACGATGGGGAAGTACACACGCTCCTTAATAATTTTCTATAACCATATTCGACCTTGTGATCCATAAACAAACTCATCCGATGGGGAGGAAGGCACTCAGAGCCGACGCGCAAGTTTGTTTGCATCACATGTCAAATCGTAATGGAGGCCGCGAGAATTTTTATAAAAAATATCCCTCTCCCACTTAGTAATTTGAAATTGAGGAATTTTCCTAGCCTACGACATGCATATCAAACAAAAAGAAATAAATATAAAAAATAAATTATTTTCCAACTATTATGGCTTTTGTCTTCAATATGTCTCCTATCGCATCGTCTTCTCGTCCGCTCCTCCTACGCCATGTATGAGCCATCCGGAGATCCGAGCCGAGACTAAAATCTATTTTAATTTACATCCATCGATCCTATACTCCACGAGGGAGTGTACATGAAATCTAGATCGAAAGTAAACTTAAAATAAAAGGAGTGGCTAAACAATGTCATATCTAATTTACAAAAAATTAAATACTAGCCTCGTCAACCCAGAGGATTCAACAAAATATACACATACAATCACATACACACATATGGCCATAATAGTCGGATCTTATGCCTGCAACCAAAGAGTTAACCTACGCATATCCTGCTATTATTCGGCACATATAATATAAGAAAAGTGCATAAAAATTAACCGAATCCTAAACACACAAAACCGAAAACCGTGGCTCTGATACCAATTGAAGGTTTGGTTTTATTGATCTGTGAGGGGAAACTTCGCTTCCCACTTCACCTCGATTGTCTGTTCATGGCGATCCCATCGATGTCCCCGGATTAAAAAAATTTAATCCTAGACAAAAGGGATTGCTCAAACAACCAAGTCATCATCGTGCTATTCGTTTAGAGAGGTCTCTTGAACAAACTTGTTGTTCAAGCGACCAACCTCTATTCTACGAGTAGCCGCGGAATAGACGATGTCTGAATCACCGACTTTCGTGTTTATGTTCAGGATCCAAGTATTATTTAGCCACAAACAGAATATATCATGCTCATAATTGAAAAAACAAATACAAGCAAGTAACAAAAGAGAATATAGAATAGATATACCTCTCTATCTTCTAATGTATGACCTTCCTCCTTTCGGACGTCATGTGGGCGACGATCTACCAAAAGTTGAAGCTCCTAAATCGTTAATCTTCCTTCCTTGCTCGTTTTGAGCAAGAGGAAGAAAAGAAACAAAGCTCTATTCCTTCTTTCAACCAACCAACAACCTCCAAGGATGGAGCTTTGCCACCGGCCAAGAAGGAAGAAGAGATTAAGGGTTGCCGGCCAAAAGCTTCAAGGGAGGACCCTAAACCATTGTTCCACCGGCCAAGGAGAAGGAGAAGAGGGAGTTTGGACGCCGGCCAAGGGCTGGAAAGAGCTCAAGGGGTATCGGCTGCTTGAGTAAGAAGAAGAAGGCAAGGAAATCATTCCTTATTAGGTTCCGCCAAAGCCCAAACCTTAGCTCCTATCTCTTGCAGCCAACTGTTAGTGAAAGCCCTAGAGCCAATCATGTGATGATTGTTGTATGGACTTTATTGTATCATATTCCTATTTATAAAGGCATGGTTATTATATTTACTTGTATTGGTGCCAAATAACTAAATATAATAATGTCCTTGAGTAGTAGGCTCTTATCTATATCAATCGATTGGTTGAATTGATAATTAGATGATATAGAGAACACTATTCTTAATCATTCCTAGTCGAGTATTAACATTAAGGGAAAATGTTAATGCGTAGAGACTAGCATGTAGGTCAACACGATGACTTGATCTCACAAGTCATGGATATGAGATATCAAGTTGACACTTGGGTATCCATTGGAGAATGTATACTGAATGACCCGCCATGAGAAAGTATCATGGATCGTTATATGAGTGTCATAAACTTTCTCATGTGTCTATTAGTATGACTATTAGTCCTTAGACCTGAAGTCACCATGGTTCCCTACATAAGGAGTTGCATACTTTGGCTTCGTCAAACATCACCCGTAAATGGGTGGACTATAAAGGCGATTACTGAGTATGTACCAAATTATGCGTAGGGATGTGAGTGATGTAGATGGGATCTATCCCTCCTATATGATGGGGGTGACATCGATATTCTTGAATGAGTGAGACCACGAAGTGCATGGTCATGCCCAAATGAGTCAATATGAGATATTGAGCTTATTTGATTAGAGTGAGTCTACTTGGAGTTCAAGATATAGATTGTACCGAGGATGACATGGTCTATGCCTCAATTGGTCAATCTAGATGTCAAGGATAGTGGGACATTGTCACATATTGTGAGAGTCACTATTAGTAGTCACAAAGGTGATGTTGGAGCTCAACATTCTTGTAACTTGGGTACCAATGATGTGTTGCTAGATACCGCTCATTGCTTATGTTCCTAAATCGGTTTAGGAACATTGCCAACGTTACAAGAACCTATAGGGTCACACACATAAGGGCAATTAGATGGAGATTAGGTTTATATGATGAACCATGAGGATTAGGTTCATGGGATGAACCAAATTGGATTAAGAGTAATCTAAATTAGACTAATTGAGTTAGACTCAAGTCGATTCAAGTGTTGAATGAGTCTAATTTAGATTTGATTCATCAAATCAATTTAAAATAATGAATAGAGATTCATTAAATTAAATTGACTTGAGTCAAGTGGTTAGATTTGATCAACCATGGGAGATTAGAGGTCAAGTGTGACTTGACTTGAGAGGGAAGATAAAAGGTCAAGTTTGACTTGACCAAATGTCATGTCATGATGATGACTTGGCATGGTCGGCCAACGATGATGCTCCACATCATCATTGACTTATCATGTGGTGCCACCTCATGAGGGAGACCAAGAGCCATGGGAGTTACATGCATGCATGTAACCTCCCAAGCCTTGAAGTGGCCGTCCACTTTAGGAGTTTTGATGGTGGAATTCATTTGGTGAGTTACACACAACTTCATCTTCTTCCTTGGATCAACTTCCCTCAAGCACTCCCTCTCTCCTTCCTCATCTTGCCGAGCATCTAAGGAGTGCTAGCACACTCAAGATTGCTTTTCTCCACCTTTTGCTTGTGTGGATACCAATAGAGGAGTGTGTACTTGACGCTCTTGAGTTCTGGCAAACCTTTTGGATGAGCGGGATTTGCGAAGGGCGTCGCATCGAGGGTAACATACTTAACATATAGATCTAAGGTAGATCTAGGGTTTTATATAAGCACATACATGTTTTAGTTTTAATACATCTTCGCACGGATCCATGGTCGGAGCTTCCGAGGTTTCCGCAACGCAAAAAGCGGTTTTTGCGGCTCAGAAAAACCCAACAGTGGTATCAGACCCACGTGCGAAGCATGTATGTGTTTCATTTTTGTAGTTTTTATATTAGATATAAAAATTACAGATTTTTATGTTTCTGTAAATTTCCTAATTTTATAGAATTTTTGGGTATTTTTCTCGAATAGTCGAAGCAACGAGTGTTGGGACACTTGTAGGCTTCAACCGTCGACAAAAACTCTCCAAAACGGCGAGTTCTCGCTTTAAGTTTTTGGGACAGAGACTTAAGTCGCTGTAGGATCGTAATTGGGACACTCACAAAGTAAATTTTATGAGTATGGGCGCTGCCCCTATCCCCGAAAGGGGCCTTGTCCCGCGATCGCGCGCGGAAACCACTTAGCGGGACCGTTACGGAGAGGTGACTCATAAATTTGAAAAAATAAATTAGGAAAAATTATAGAAATTTTCTGTAAAATACATAATTTAGAATTATGTATAATTCTATGATTGTCATGGCCCAATAACCCCAATTTGATTGTAATATGTGTGTTGTAATTCATAATACGGCTTGCATGCCGTTTTTGTGGTTGTGCGTGTTGTATAGTGTATGCGACTTGCGCGTCGTACCTCTTCTTTTGAAATTCTAGTTGTAAATAGTTTTAGAATCGAATGTAACTCGAGTTTTATATTTGTAATGTACAAAATGGAGCCGTGGAAAGTCCACTTGTAGACGAAGTTACGAGAAGGGTGCCGATGACACATGGCGGTCAAAGGAACCGCTTGGAGAAGCCGCTAGCCTTAGGTTGACCGTCCGATCTTCTCATTGGCTTGAGAAGATCGTAGTAGGGCCATGACTACATCACAGTTAAATGTATATATATATGTTGATATATATATATATATATATATTTGATTTTGCTTGTATGTATGTGATGCATGCTAGTAGAATAATGCTTGTATGTATATTATGCATGCTAGGATAATTTTCTTGTATGTATATGATGCATGCTAGAATAATGTATGTATGTATGTGATGCATGCTAATATAAGATAATAAAGGCCTCAATGCGTATATGATACACATTATGATTAGATTAGATCATAATCGAATCAACTCGAAAATGCCTACCGAGCCTTAATACCCATCACTACCTCGATCATTTGTTGTTGTTGAATCTGCCAGAGCAGAGCAACGCATATTATCTTGGTAGGGTGCGGAGGGACAATCTTGGTCCCGCCTATCACGCTTGGGTTAGAGTAAGCTTAATTAGATTGAGAAAAACTAGTTAACTCAATTGGATCGAGTAGAACTATAGGCATATTCCAACCGTTGAAAAGATAGGATAAGATCGCATTTACACTAAATCTTGGCAATTTAGACAAAGCTAACTCAAGGTATTTTGTAAATGTGGGTCTTGATCCTTTAAACAAGAGTTGCATAGAGATGTAATCGGTAATGTGTTACCCACCGATCGTACTAAGTCTTGGGCGATTTAACGAAAGCTAACTCAAGGCTTAGTATGATGTGGATCTTGTCCCGCAAGAATTATAGCTAGTTTGTATGAATCTAGTAATGTGGTTTGACCACATCCATAACTCGATTCTACAAAATTCCTATAATTCAGTGGGAGCATCATTTGATTAAAGGCGTAATTAAATGATAAAAGGAATATGATATTAATTCTCTGCATTGTATGTTGTAGATAACTATGTCGACAAACACGAACACTCTCTCTCTGTGTTTTGTCCTTGAGAAGGACAAGCTCAATGGAGCAAATTTCCTGGACTGGTACAGGAACCTGAGAATTGTTCTCACTCAAGAAAGGAAGTTGTACATCCTAGAGCAGCCCATTCCCGAGGCACCTCTTGCCATTGCCTCACGAGCTGACAAAGATGCTTACAAGAAGCATCAAGATGATGCATTAGATGTGTCATGTCTAATGCTCGCGACCATGAACTCTAAGCTTCATAAGCAACACGAGTTCATGAATGCTTATGATATGGTTGAACATCTTTGTCAACTATATCAAGGACAAGCAAGGCACAAGAGATATGAAGTCTCTAAGGCATTGTTTGGGTCCAAAATGAAAGAAGGGACTCCCGTAGGTCCATATGTACTCAAGATGATTGGGTACGTAGAAAACCTACAAAGGCTGGGATTCCCACTTGGCCAAGAGCTGGCCACTGACCTGATCTTGCAATCTTTCCCACAAGCCTACAATCAATTTGTCATGAATTACAACATGAATGAAATTGATAAGCAACTGCTTGAGATACTCAGCATGTTGAGAACTGCTGAGCTTAACCTTAAGAAGGGAAAATCTGACACCATTTTGATGGTGCACAAAAAGAAAGGCAAGGACAAGCCTAAAGGTAAGGGAAAGTCCCAAGCCAAGGCCAAAGGCAAAGAACTTAAACCCAAAGGAGGGGTAGCCAAGGAAGGGGCTTGCTTCCACAGCAAGGAAGCTCGACACTGGAAGCGTAACTGCAAAGCTTACCTGGAAGATCTTAAGAAGAAAAGAAGTGAGACTTCTACTTCAGGTATAAATGTTATAGAAGTCAATCTATCTATTTCTTCATCATGGGTATTAGATACCGGATGTGCATCTCACATTTTTACCAATGTGCAGGCGCTGAGAAATAGCAGGGCATTGACAAAGGGCGAGGTGGACCTACGAGTTGGCAATACAGCAAGGGTTGCTGCTGTTGTTGTAGGAACTTATGATCTATCTCTGCCCTCTGGGCTTGCTAGAATTAGATGAATGTTGTTATGTGTCTTCTTTGACTAAGAACATAATTTCGATTTCTTGTTTGGACAAGAAAGGATTTACATTTATAATAAAGAACAAATATTGTTCAGTTTATTTAAATGATATGTTCTATTGTAGTGCACCTCTTATGAACAGACTCTACTTTCTAGACATAGAGAGCCCTATCTATAACATAAGTGCCAAAAGGTTCAAGTCAAATGAGTTGAACCAAACCTGTCTCTGACATTGTCGCTTAGGTCACATAAATGAGAGTCGCTTATCTCAGCTCCATAAGGATGGGCTGCTAGACTCATTTGATTTTGAATCATATGAGACATGCGAGTCTTGCCTTTTAGGCAAGATGACCAAGACTCCCTTTAGTGGACACAGAGAAAGAGCAACAGATTTGTTAGGACTTATACATAGTGATGTATGTGGTCCTTTCAATGTTACTGCTAGAGGTGGTTACAGGTACTTCGTTACATTTACTGATGACTTCAGTAGATATGGTTATGTGTATCTTATGACTCATAAATTAGAATCCTTTGAAAAGGTCAAAGAATTCAAGAATGAAGTACAAAACCAGCTTGGCAAGAGTATTAAAATACTTTGATCAGATCGAGGTGGTGAATACCTTAGCCATGAGTTTCATGACTATCTAGCTGAGTGTGGGATTCTATCCCAACTCACTCCTCCTGGAACACCACATTGGAATGGTGTATCCGAAAGGAGGAATCATTGTTAGTTATAGCCCTAAGAACCAATCATGTGATGGTTGAATAGGGAACATTTTGTATCATATTCTATAAAGGCAAAGGATTGGTTATTATATTTAAGTCTTGCTTGTGCCAGCTAAATTAAATATAGTAATGCCCTAGAAAAGTAGGTTCTTGTCTACAGCACATCAATTGGTAGAATTGATTATGAGAGGCTGTAGAGAACACTTTCTAAATGTTCCTAGTCAAGTATTAATATGCAAGGGCAATATTAATACATAAAGACTAGCATGTAGGTCAATTGATGACTTGATCTCACAAGTCATGGATATATGATATCAAGTTGACACATGGGTATATATTAGAGAATATATACTGAACTGACCCGCCATGAGAAAGTTTCATGGATCGTTATATGAGTGTCATAAAATTTCTCATGTGACTATTGGTATGAATAGTCCTCAGACCTGAAGTCACTACGGTTCCCTACATAAGGAGTTATGTACTTTGGTATCGTCAAACGTCACCCGTAACAGGGTGGACCATAAAGGCGATTACTGGGTATATAACAAATTATGCGGAGGGATGTGAGTGATGTAGATGGGATCTATCCCTCTCATATGACGAGAGTGATATCGGTGGGCCCCTTGATTGAGTAGAACTACTAAAACGCATGACCATGCTTGAATGAGTCAATATGAGATATTGAGCTCATTTGTTTGAGTTAGTTTACTCAGGGATCAAGAAACACATAGATTGATCGAGGATGACACGGTCTATGCCTCATTGATCAATCTGATATCAAGGATAGAAGGACACTATATATTATAGTAGTCACGGAAAGGTTAGTCGGATCTTGACTTATCTCGTAACTTGGGTAGCAATGATGTATTGCTAGATGCCGCTCATTGCTTGTGTATCTAAAAGAGTTTAGGTCCACTGCCAACGTTATGAGAGCCTATAGGGTCACACACAAAGAGCATGATGATTAGAGGAATTAGAGTATTCTAGTTTGACTAGAATAATTTGGGAATAAGCTTAAGTACAAAATGGTTTTTGGACTTTAAGCTTAATGAGAATTTTAGCTAATTGATTTAATGAGATTAATTCAATATGTTACCTCATTGATTTAATAAGATTAATTCAATATGATAACATAAGCTTAATTGAATTAATAAGATTAATTCAATATGATAACATAAGCTTAATTGAATTAATAAGATTAATTCAATATGATAACATAAGCTTAATTGAATTAATAAGATTAATTCAACATGCATGAATGCCACATAAGAATGCCACATAAGCATCCACCTAAGCTAGATAAGGTGGAAGGAAACAAAATGGTTTTGTCTCCTTAAGTGGCCGGCCAAACAAATGTCCCAATGCAATGGATTGCATTGAATGTGTGGAGGTGAAAGGGTTTTTCCAACCCTATAAAAGACCCCATGGAGTGGCCGGCCAAAGCAATTGTTGGTGTGGTTGTTGGGAGCTTGAGGCTTGGAGAGAGCTTGATAGCTTATTGTTGTGTGGCTTTTGTGAGTGTAGCAAGAAAAGTAGTCTTCTTCTTCCCTTCTCTTTTTCCCTAGCTTCCTCTCCTTTAGGGACTTCTCTAGCAAGAAGTAAAGGAGAGCTCCTCTAGTTTTCTTTTGTGAGACAAGAGCTTGCTCGTGTGGATACATATAGAGGCACGGACACTTGAACGTGCTAAAGATCCAACAAACAAAAGGAAGAAGCGGGATTAACAAGGGCACGCAACAAAGGTAATCCTCTCCTATAAGATAGGCTTGGTTTAGAGAAATTTATTTTATACGAGTTTGCTTTCGCATGGATCACTTGGAAGGGATCCTAATTTTTCCGTTGCGCATATGCCATTTGGCATAAAGAATTCCCTACAATCATACCCTATTAGATATGGTACAATCTATGATGAGTCACACAGATCTTCCTATATCCTTTTGGGGATATGCTCTAGACACAGTAGCCTTTACCCTTAACCGTGTGTCATCCAAGGTTGTTACAAAGACACCATATATGATATGGACAGGGAGAAATCCCAAGATGTCTTTCATGAGGATTTGGGGTTGTGAGGCTTACATTCGACGTCAAGTCTCAGACAAATTGGGACCCAAATCCGATAGGTGCTATTTTTTTGAATATCCCAAGGATACAAAGGGATATTACTTCTACATTCCCAGTCAGCACAAAGTGTTTGTGGCAAAGACTGGGGTTTTTCTAGAAAGGGATTTTGTTTCTAGAAAAACTAGTGGGAGTATGATCGATCTTGTAGTAATTCAAGATAACGACCATAGCACTGAGGCCTTGATGGAGGTTGAACAGGAACCACAAAGTATTGTGGGTGATGAGGTTGTTGCACAAGGAGTTGTGGAACAACCACCTGTTCAGGTAGACTTGCCTCTTCGCAGATCTGATAGGGTACGTCGTCAGCTAGAGAGATACTCATTTCTCTTGTCTGACCATGATGACGTAATGCTCATTGAGAATGAGCCTACCTCCTATCAGGAAGTTGTGATGAGCCCAGATTCTGAGAAATGCTAGAGGCCATGAGATCCGAGATGGAATCCATGTACACAAACAAAGTATGGACTTTGGTTGATTCACCTGAAGGGGTCAAACCCATCGGGTGTAAGTGGGTCTTTAGGAGAAAGACTGACATGGATGGACTTACGCATACCTATAAGGGCCGATTGGTGGCTAAAGGTTTCAAGCAGATTCATGGTATTGACTATGATGAAACTTTTTCTCTAGTGGCTATGTTTAAGTCCATTCGGATCTTGCTTGCTATTACAGCATACCACGATTATGAGATCTGGCAAATGGATATCAAAACCTCATTTCTGAATGGAAACTTACTCGAGGATGTGTACATGACACAACTTGAGGGTTTTGAAGATCCACAGCATACTGGCAAAGTATGCAAGCTGTAAAGGTCCATTTATGGGTTAAAGCAAGCCACTCGGAGTTGGAATCTTCGATTCGATGATGCGATCAAACGGTTTGGTTTCATCAAGAATGAAGATGAACCCTGTGTCTACAAAAGGGTTAATGGGAATACAATTGTTTTCCTTGTATTGTATGTGGAAGACATACTGCTCATTGGGAATGACATCCCTTCGCTACAGTCTGTGAAGACTTAGCTGAACACGTGCTTCTCAATGAAAGACATAGGTGAAGTAGCCTGTATTCTAGGCATCAAGATCTATAGAGATAGATCTAAGAGATTGCTTGGCCTAAGTCAGAGTACATACATTGACACGGTATTACTACGGTTTGCCATGCAGAATTCCAAGAAGGGACTTCTACCGATGTCACATGGTGTGAGTCTTTCGAACACTCAAAGTCCCTCTTCTAGAGAGGAGAGAGACCGCATGGATAAGATCCCTTATGCATCTGCTATAGGATCTATCATGTACGCCATGCTGTGTACTTGTCCTGATGTCTCGTATGCTTTGAGCATGACGAGTAGATACTGTCGATCGGTGAGCGCCATCGGATATGCCAAGAATATTCTTAAGTACTTGAGAAGGACTAAAGAATATTTCTTGATATTTGGAGGCGATGAGGAGCTAGCTGTAAAAGGTTACAGCGATGCCAGCTTCCAAACTGACCAGGATGATTATAGATTGTAGTCAGGATTCATGTTTTTCTTGAATGGTGGCGCTGTGAGCTGGAAGAGTTCGAAGCAGGACACAGTTGCTGATTCTACAACAGAAGTCGAGTATATCGCTGCATCTGAGGCAGCAAAGGAGGCATTTTGGATCCGTAAGTTCATTACTGAGCTTGGGGTGGTTCCTAACATAGCAGATCCCATAGAGATCTATTGTGACAACAATGGAGCGATTGCACAGGCTAAGGAACCTCGATCACACCAGCGGACCAAAGACATACTACGGCGCTTCCATCTCATTCGAGAGATTATCGATAGAGGAGATGTGAAGATTTGCAGAGTACCCACAGAGGCTAACATCGCAGATCCCTTGACCAACGCATTTGCATAGAAAAAGCATGATGGTCACACTAGGTCATCGGGTATTAGATACTACGGTGATTGGCACTAGTGCTAGTGGGAGATTGTTAGTGAAAGCCCTAGAGCAAATCATGTGATGATTGTTGTATGGACTTTATTGTATCATTTTCCTATTTATAAAGACATGGTTATTATATTTACTTGTATTGGTGCCAAATAACTAAATATAATAATGTCCTTGAGTAGTAGGTTCTTATCTATATCAATCGATTGGTTGAATCGATAATGAGATGATATAGAGAACACTATTCTTAATCATTCCTAGTCGAGTATTAACATTCAGGGACAATGTTAATGCGTAGAGACTAGCATGTAGGTCAACACGATGACTTGATCTCACAAGTCATGGATATGAGATATTAAGTTGACACATGGGTATGCATTAGAGAATGTATACTGAATGACCCGCCATGAGAAAGTATCATGGATCGTTATATGATTGTCATATATTTTCTCATGTGGCTATTAGTATGACTATTAGTCCTTAGACCTGAAGTCACCATGGTTCCCTACATAAGGAGTTGCATACTTTGGCTACGTCAAACGTCACCCGTAAATGGGTGGACTATAAAGGTGATTACTAGGTATGTAACAAATTATGCGGAGGGATGTGAGTGATGTAGATGGGATCTATCCCTCCTATATGACGGGGGTGACATCGATATTCTTGATAGAATGAGACCACGAAGTGCATGGCCATGCCCAAATGAGTCATTATGAGATATTGAGCTCATTTGATTAGAGTGAGTCTACTTGGAGTTCAAGATATAGATTGTACCGAGGATGACACGGTCTATGCCTCAATTGGTCAATCTAGATGTCAAGGATAGAGGGATATTGTCACATATTGTGAGAGTCAAAATTAGTAGTCACAAAGGTGATGTTGGAGCTCAACATTCTTGTAACTTGGGTAGCAATGATGTGTTGCTAGATACCGCTCATTGCTTATGTTCCTAAATCGGTTTAGGGACATTGCCAACGTTACAAGAACCTATAGGGTCACACACATAAGGGCAATTAGATGGAGATTAGGTTCATATGATGAATCATGAGTATTAGGTTCATTGGATGAACCAAATTGGATTAAGAGTAATCCAAATTAGACTAATTGAGTTAGACTCAAGTTGATTCAAGTGTTGAATGAGTCTAATTTAGATTTGATTCATCAAATCAATTTAAATTAATGAATAGAGATTCATTAAATTAAATTGACTTGAGTCAAGTGGTTATATTTGATCAACCATGGGAGATTAGAGGTCAAGTTTGACTTGACTTGAGAGGGAATATGAAAGGTCAAGTTTGACTTGACCAAATGCCATGTCATGATGATGACTTGGCATGGCCAACAAATGATGATGCTCCACATCATCATTGACTTATCATGTGGTGCCACCTTATGAGGGAGACCAAGAGCCAGGGGAGTCACATGCATGCATGTAACATCCCAAGCCTTGAAGTGGTCGGCCACTTTAGGAGTATTGATGATGTAATTCATTTGGTGAGTTACACACAACTTCATCTTCTTCCTTAGATCAACTTCCCTCAAGCTCTCCCTCTCTCCTTCCTCATCTTGCCGAGCATCTAAGGAGTGCTAGCACACTCAAGATTGCTTTTCTCCTCCTTTTGCTTGTGTGGATACCAATAGAGGAGTGTGCACTTGATGCTCTTGAGTTCCGGCGAACCCTTTGGACAAGCGGGATTTGCTGCTCGGAAAAACCCAACAGTGGTATCAGAGCAATGTGCGAAGCATGTATGTGTTCATTTTTATAGTTTTTATCTTAAATATAAAAATTTTAGATTTTTTATGTTTCTGTAAATTTCCTAATTTTATAGAATTTTTGGGTATTTTTCTCGAAGAGTCGAAGCAACGAGTGTTGGGACACTTGTAGGCTTCAACCGTCGAGCAAAACTCTCCGAAACGGTGAGTTCTCGCTTTAGGTTTTTTGGACAGCGACTTAAGTCGCTATAGGATCATAATAGGGACACTCGCAAAGTTATTTTTGTGAGTATGTGCGCTGTCCCTATCCCCGAAAGGGGCCTTGTCCCGCGATCACGCCCGGAAACTACTTAGCGGGACCGTTACGGAGAGGTGACTCATAAATTTGAAAAAAAAAATTAGGAAAAATTATAGAAATTTTCTTTAAAAATACATAATTTAGAATTATGTATAATTCTATGATTGTCATGGCTCAATGACCCCAATTTGATTGGAATATGTGTGTTGTAATTCATAATACGGCCTGCGTGTCGTTTTTGTGGTTGTGCGTGTTGTATAGTGTATGTGACCTGCGCGTCGTACCTCTTCTTTTGAAATTCTAGTTGTAAATAGTTTTAGACTCGAATGTAACTCGAGTTTTATATTTTTATTGTACAAAATGGAGCGGTGGAAAGTCCACTTGTAGACTAAGTTACGAAAAGGATGCCGACGACACATGGCGGTCAAAGGAACCGCTTGGAGAAGCCGCTAGCCTTAGGTTGACCGTCCGATCATCTCATTGGCTTGAGAAGATCGTAGTAGGGCCATGACTACATCACAGTTAAATGTATATATATATGTTGATATATATATATATATATATATATATATATATATATATTTGATTTTTCTTGTATGTATGTGATACATGCTAGTAGAATAATGCTTGTATGTATATGATATGATGAATGCTAGGATAATTTTCTTGTATGTATATGATGCATGCTAGAATAATGTCTGTATGTATGTGATGCATGCTAATATAGGATAATAAAGGCCTCAATGCGTATATGATACACATTACAATTAGATTAGATCATAATCGAATCAACTCGAAATTGCCTACCGAGCCTTGATACCCATCACTACCTCGATCATTTGTTGTTGTTGAATCTGCCAAAGCAGAGCAATGCATATTATCTTGGTAGGGTGCGGAGGGACAATCTTTGTCCCGCCTATCACGCTTGGGTTAGAGTAAGCTCAATTAGATTGAGCAAAACTAGTTAACTCAATTGGATCGAGTAGAACTATAGGCATATTCCAACCGTTGGAAAGATAGGATAAGATCGCATTTACACTAAATCTTGGGCGATTTAGCCAAAGCTAATTCAAGGTCTTTTGTAAATGTGGGTCTTGATCTTATAAACAAGAGTTGCATAGAGATGTAATCGGTAATGTGTTACCCACCGATCATACTAAGTCTTGGGCAATTTAACGAAAGCTAACTCAAGGCTTAGTAAGATGTGGATCTTGTCCCGCAAGAATTATAGCTAGTTTGTATGAATCTAGTAATGTGGTTTGACCATATCCGTAACTCGATTCTACAAAATTCCTATAATTCAGTGGGAGCATCATTTGATTAAAGGCCTAATTAAATGATAAAAGGAATATGATATTAATTCTCTGCATTGTATGTTGTAGATAACTATGTCGACAAATACGAACACTCTCTCTGCGTTCTGTCCTTGAGAAGGACAAGCTCAATGGAACAATTTTCCTGGATTGGTACAGGAACCTGAGAATTGTTCTCACTCAAGAAAGGAAGTTGTACATCGTAGAGCCGCCCATTCCGGAGACACCTCCTGCCACTTCCTCGCGAGCTGACAATGATGCTTACAAGAAGCATCAAGATGATGCATTAGATGTGTCATGTCTAATGCTCGCGACCATGAACTTTGAGCTTCATAAGCAACACGAGTTCATGAATGATTTTGATATGGTTGAACATCTTTGTCAACTATATCAAGGACAAGCAAGGCACGAGAGATATGAAGTCTCTAAGGCATTGTTTGGGTCTAAAATGCAAGAAGGGACTCCCGTAGGTTCATATGTACTCAAGATGATTGGGTACGTAGAAAAACTACAAAGGCTGGGATTCCCACTTGGCCAAGAGCTGGCCACTGACCTGATCTTGCAATCTTTGCCACAAGCCTATAATCAATTTATCATGAATTACAACATGAATGAAATTGATAAGCCATTGCCTAAAGATGCTCAGCATTTTGAGAACTGCTAAGCTTAACCATAAGAAGGGAAAATCTGACACCATTTTGATGGTGCACAAAAAGAAAGGCAAGGGCAAGCCTAAAGGTAAGGGAATGTCCCAAGCCAAGGGCAAAGGTAAAAAACTTAAACCCAAAGCAGGAAGCAGGACACTGGAAGCGTAACTGCAAAGCTTACCTGGAAGATCTTAAGAAGAAAAGAAGTGAGACTTCTACTTCAGGTATAAATGTTACAGAAGTCAATCTACCTATTTCTTCATCATGGGTATTAGATACCGGATGTGCATCTCACATTTGTACCAATGTGCAGTTGCTGAGAAATAGCAAGGCATTGATAAAGGGCGAGGTGGACCTACGAGTAGCCAATGGAGCAAGGGTTGCTGCTGTTGCTGTAGGAACTTATGATCTATCTCTGCCCTCTGGGCTTGTACTAGAATTAGATAAATGTTGTTACGTGCCTGCTTTGACTAAGAACATATTTTCGATTTCTTGTTTGGACAAGAAAGGATTTACATTTATAATAAAGAACAAATATTGTTCAGTTTATTTAAATGATATGTTCTATTGTAGTGCACCTCTAATGAACGAACTCTACTTTCTAGACATAGAGAGCCCTATCTATAACATAAGTGCCAAAAGGTTCAAGTCAAATGAGTTGAACCATACCTATCTCTGGCATTGTCGCTTAGGTCACATAAATGAGAGTCGCTTATCTCAACTCCATAAGGATGGGCTGCTAGACTCATTTGATTTTGAATCATATGAGACATACGAGTCTTGCCTTTTAGGCAAGATGACCAAGACTCTCTTTAGTTGACACAGCGAAAGAGCAATAGATTTGTTAGGACTTATACATAGTGATGTATGTGGTCCTTTCAATGTTGCTGCTAGAGGTGGTTACAGGTACTTCATTACATTTACTGATGACTTCAGTAGATATGATTATGTGTATCATATGACACATAAATTAGAATCCTTTGAAAAGTTCAATAAATTCAAGAATGAAGTACAAAACCAGCTTGGCAAGAGTATTAAGACAATTCGATCAGATCGAGGTGGTGAATACCTTAGCCATGAGTTTCGTGACTATCTAGCTGAGTGTGGGATTCTATCCCAACTCACTCCTCCTGGAACATCACAGTGGAATGGTGCATCCGAAAGGAGGAATCGTACACTATTCAATATGGTACGATCTATGATGAGTCACACAGATCTTCCTATATCCTTTTGGGGATATGCTCTAGACACAGCAGCGTTTACCCTTAACTGTGTACCATCCAAGGCTGTCATAAAGACACCATATACGATATGGAAAGGGAGAAATCCCAAGATGTTTTTCATGAGGATTTGGGGTTGTGAGGCTTACATTCGACGTCAAGTCTCAGACAAACTGGGACCCAAATCCAATAGATGCTATTTTGTTGAATATCCCAAGGATACAAAGGGATATTACTTCTACATTCCCAGCCAGCACAAAGTGTTTGTGGCAAAGACTGGGGTTTTTCTAGAAAGGGATTTTGTTTCTAGAAAAACTAGTGGGTGTATGTTCGATCTTAAAGAAATTCAAGATAAGGACCATAGCACTGAGGCCTTGATGGAGGTTGAACAGGAACCACAAAGTGTTGTGGGTGATGAGGTTGTTGCACAAGGAGTTGTGGAAAAACCACCTGTTCAGGTAGACCTACCTCTTCGCAGATCTGATAGGGTACATCGTCAGCCTGAGAGATACTCATTTCTCTTGTCTGACCATGATGACGTAATGCTCATTGAGAATGTTCCTACCTTCTATCAGGAAGCTGTGATAAGCCCAGATTCTGAGAAATGGCTAGAGGCCATGAGATCCGAGATGGAATCCATGTACACCAACCAAGTATGGACTTTGGTTAATCCACCTGATGGGGTCAAACCCATTGGGTGTAAGTGGGTCTTTAGGAGAAAGACTGACATGGATGGACTTATGCATACCTATAAGGGCCGATTGGTGGCTAAAGGTTTCCAGCAGATTCATGGTATTGACTATGATGAAACCTTTTCTCAAGTGACGATGTTTAAGTCCATTCGGATCTTGCTTACTATTACAGCATACCACGATTATGAGATCTTGCAGATGAATGTCAAAACCGTATTTTTGAATGGAAACTTACTCGAGGATGTCTACATGACACAACCTGAGGGTTTTGAAGATCCACAGCATACTGGGAAAGTATGCAAGCTGTAAAGGTCCATTTATGGGCTAAAGCAAGCCTCTCGGAGATGGAATCTTTGATTCAATGATGCGATCAAACAGTTTGGTTTCATCAAGAATGAAGATGAACCCTGTGTCTGCAAAAGGGTTAATGAGAATACAATTGTCTTCCTTGTATTGTATGTGGATGACATACTGCTCATTGGGAATGACATCCATTCACTACAGTCTGTGAAGACTTGGCTGGGGACGTTCTTCTCAATGGACTTAGGTGAAGCAGCCTGTATTCTAAGCATCAAGATCTATAGAGATAGATCTAAGAGATTGCTTGACCTAAGTCAGAGTACATACATTGACACGGTATTACTACGGTTTGCCATGCAGAATTCCAAGAAGGGACTTCTACCGATGTCACATGGTGTGAGTCTTTCGAAGACTCAAAGTCCTTCTAGAGAGGAGAGAGACCGCATGGATAAGATCCCTTACGCATCTGCTATAGGATCTATCATGTACTCCATGATGTGTACTCATCCTGATGTCTCGTATGCCTTGAGCATGACGAGTAGATACTAGTCAGATCCAGGTGAGCATCACTGGATAGCAATCAAGAATATTCTTAAGTACTTGAGAAGGACTAAAGAATATTTCTTGATATTTAGAGGCGATGAGGAGCTAGCTGTAAAGGGTTACAGCGATGCCAGCTTCCAAACTGACCAGGATGATTATAGATCGCAGTCAGGGTTCGTGTTTTGCTTGAATGGTGGTGCTGTGAGCTGGAAGAGTTCGAAGCACAACACAGTTGCTGATTCTACAACAGAAGCCGAGTATATCGCTGCATCTGAGGTAGCAAAAGGGGGCAGTTAGGATCCATAAGTTCATTACTGAGCTTGGGGTGGTTCCTAGCATAGCAGATCCCATAGAGGTCTATTATGACAACAATGGAGCGATTGCACAGGCTAAGGAACCTCGATCACACCAGCGGACCAAACACTTACTACGGTACTTCCATCTCATTCGAGAGATTATCGATAAAGGAGATGTGAAGATTTGTAGAGTACCCATAGAGGCTAACATGATGTACTACGGTCACAGAAAAAGCATGATGGTCACACTAGGTCATTGGGTATTAGATACTATGGTGATTGACACCAGTGCTAGTGGGATATTTTTAGTGAAAGCCGTAGAGCCAATCATGTGATGATTATTGTATGGACTTTATTGTATCATATTCCTATTTATAAAAACATGGTTATTATATTTACTTGTATTGCTACCAAATAACTAAATATAATAATGTCCTTGAGTAGTAGGTTCTTATCTATATCAATCGATTGGTTGAATCGATAATGAGATGATATAGAGAACACTATTCTTAATCATTCCTAGTCGAGTATTAAAATTCAGGGACAATGTTAATGCGTAGAGACTAGCATGTAGGTCAACACGATGACTTGATCTCACAAGTCATGGATATGAGATATCAAGTTGACACATGGGTATACATTAGAGAATGTATACTGAATCACCCGCCATGAGAAAGAATCATGGATCGTTATATGAGTGTCATAAACTTTCTCATGTGGCTATTAGTATGACTATTAGTCCTTAGACCTGAAGTCACCATGGTTCCCTACATAAGGAGTTGCATAATTTGGCTTCGTCAAACGTCACCCGTAAATGGGTGGACTATAAAGGTGATTACTGGGTATGTAACAAATTATGCGGAGGGATGTGAGTGATGTAGATGGGATCTATCCCTCCTATATGACGGGGGTGACATCAATATTCTTGATAGAGTGAGACCACGAAGTGCATGGCCATGCCCAAATGAGTCAATATGAGATATTGAGCTTATTTGATTAGAGTGAGTCTACTTAGAGTTCAAGATATAGATTGTACCGAGGATGACACGGTCTATGCCTCAATTGGTCAATCTAGATTTCAAGGATAGAGGGCCATTGTCACATATTGTGAGAGTCACAATTAGTAGTCACAAAGGTGATGTTGGAGCTCAAAATTCTTGTAACTTGGGTAGCAATGATGTGTTGCTAGATACCGCTCATTACTTATGTTCCTAAATCGGTTTAGGGACATTGCCAACGTTACAAGAACCTATAGGGTCACACACATAAGAGCAATTAGATGGAGATTAGGTTCATGTGATGAACCAAATTGGATTAAGAGTAATCCAAATTAGACTAATTGAGTTAGACTCAAGTTGATTCAAGTGTTGAATGAGTCTAATTTAGATTTGATTCATCAAATCAATTTAAATTAATGAATATAGATTCATTAAATTAAATTGATTTGAGTCAAGTGGTTAGATTTGATCAACCATGGGAGATTAGAGGTCAAGTGTGACTTGACTTGAGAGGGAAGATGAAAGGTCAAGTTTGACTTGACCAAATGCCATGTCATGATAATGACTTGGCATGGCCGGCCAATGATGATGCTCCACATCATCATTGACTTATCCTGTGGTGCCACCTAATGAGGGAGACTAAGATCCATGGGAGTTACATGCATGCATGTAACCTCCCAAGCCTTGAAGTGGTCGGCCACTTTAGGAGTTTTGATGGTGGAATTCATTTGGTGAGTTACTCACAACTTCATCTTCTTCCTTGGATCAACTTCCCTCAAGCTCTCCCTCTCTCCTTCCTCATCTTTACGAGCATCTAAGGAGTGCTAGCACACTCAAGATTGCTTTTCTCCACCTTTTGCTTGTGTGGATACCAATAGAGGAGTGTGCACTTGACACTCTTGAGTTCCGGCGAACCTTTTGGACGAGCGGGATTTGCGAAGGGCGTCGCATCGAGGGTAATGTCCTTATCATATAGATCTAAGGTAGATCTAGGGTTTTATATATGCACATACATGTTTTAGTTTTAATACATCTTCGCACGGATCCGTGGCCGGGGCTTCCGAGGTTTCCGCAGCGCAAAAAATGATTTTTGCGGCTCGGAAAAACAAACACCAACCACCAAAACCCTAGCTTCTCTTTATTGATTCTCCACGCCAACCCCTCAAACTCCTTTTATAGATTTAGGGATAAGCCTCCTTTTAATCTCCACCATTGGTTCTAGGGACTTAATCTCCTCCATCGGATCTAGTGATTTAATCACAACCGTCGAATCTTAGAGTTTTAATCTCTACCTTTGAATCTAGAGTTTTGTTTCTATCCATTCGATCTAAGCTTCATGAGGTG
Organism: Wurfbainia villosa; assembly: GCA_025175895.1. NCBI lineage: Eukaryota > Viridiplantae > Streptophyta > Magnoliopsida > Zingiberales > Zingiberaceae > Wurfbainia > Wurfbainia villosa. The sequence continues at coordinate 100,149,981 of CM045996.1, forward strand.
TTAATAGGCTACATTAGAGACCATGAGGAGGAGTTGGATCTTGGCCACCCATGGATCAAGCCCACATAAAGTCCGATCAATTAATGATAATCCAATCCACCAAAGGATTATCATTGATCTACCTCACCAACCCCCATAAGTTAATATGGGCTCCATATATTATATGTATATTTTCTCCCCGTGTTTAAGATCTCGAATGCCCGTCGATGAATTAATTTACTGACCATTAATTAATCAACATCTAACTCCATGTGTAGTACCACTCAACCTTTTCATCATGCCGTACCATGTCCAACTGCAGGGTTTACATGATGAACCTTATGAGCTCCTCAAGGGGACATCATCATCCTAATATATAGGACACGATTTCCTCCTATAATCAACGACATACCATATAAATAATATCATCTCTTAACTTACCGAGCCTATTGATTTAATCTATAAATCTCGCCCATTGGTAAATCAAAGAAATGAATACTAAGTATATGTGCCCGTTATTATATCGGGATTAAGAGCAAGTACAAAATAATATCTGAGGTCCGATTCGATTATGTAGTCAGTAATAAATCGAATCACCTCTAAGTCAGTCCTGCTCAATACACACAAAGTGCACTAGTGTGATTCTATGGTCAAGACAAACCAATACCAAATCACACTACAACCATTCAGATGGTTTGTCCAAAGTCATCTCGGTTATTAGCCTTTACTTATACTTTACAAGGAGACGATAACATGATCTCCCGTATAACACCATACACCATATTATCTATAATGTAATGTATTAGACAATAAGCATAACCATAAAAATATGCAAACAATGATCATGTGATTCTTATTTCAAAATAAAGATGTTCATACAAAAGATAGACTTTTCAGTATACATCCCTACAGTAATAAGATAGAACTTGTAAATATATATATCAATATTACATATCATTCAACAGTTTAATCTACTCGTACAATAGGTATAAATCACCATAACAAGTATACATGCATGCATACACTAAATAAACTGAACAACAAGCGATGCTAACATACCTGACAGTCAGCTACTCTATCCTCATCCAACCAGGGCATATATCCACAACATAAGGTATAAAGAATAATACTAACTCACATTACATCCTGATATGGGTCGAGGGTATCAGAGTGAATAACCAACAGGTATACAAGTACCGGCCTACTACTATACAGAAAATGCAATAGCATATATGAATATGTACAACCAAATGCAACAAGCATAGTACATACAAATGCTTCATCAAAGTGAGTATACATATAGACTATATCTGTATGTATACTAATCACTATCATCCATGTATATATATATACAAGCATGTTTCTATATATATATATATAACCATATGCAAAACACCGTATGATACGACAATGCAGCATGCATGGTCATGCCTGCTCACCCCTATTCGCTACCACGACCCCAGTGTGGGCTAGGTGACATGACATAACAACTGTCCCAACTCACACCAACCACTTCTCTAGAGTGGTCGAGTGGGCAGTATGATCAAGCAGCATATGAGCGTAAAGAGCTCGCTACGCAATGGGGGTCCCTGCTTCTGGCCACTCCTACTAACAATACCAATGAGTGGTTGAGTGTCATGCACTCAGGACAACTGCACGCACCTCAACTACCATCGTCTATAATGGTAGAGTGCGGCACAACAAATGCTCTGCCCTCACACCAGTTACTCCTCTGGGAGTAACCTCGGAGGCAGGATGACTGACGACTCTCTCAAACCCAAGGGGAGACGATGTCGTCAGTATGCATGCAATGTCATGAAGGTACTGTCTCACATACAGACATCTACCACAGACTCTCTGTTCAACAGAGAGTCACATCCCTTGATCAGTACACTCTCTATCATGTAAAGAGTCGTACTCGACTCATCAGGGCAAGCTAGGACTACCGATCCATAGCGACACACTATTTACGACTCACCTGACCATTTACACAACACGTGGTTGGTAAATAAGTGTACAACATACGAGTATTGGTATAACTCCTACATTTAGTGCATTACCTACCCACGGATGACCTTTTTGCCAATTTATAAATTTGGTCATCACCCGTACTCTAATATCCACACCCAACAAAACATCTAGGCCTATTTACATCACATCTATAACCCTAAATCATAAAAAAAGGGAATGTGATATCAACCTTTGAGTAAATATAGCCAACAACAAGTTCAAACATAAGATAATAAGAGCAGGGTCAAGGTAACATGCTCATATAAGATGATCATGCATCTAAATCTGTATACATTAAAACTACTTAACCAGAGTAGGAATTACCCACCTGTTGTAAATGCTCGCAATACTAGAGTCCTCACGTCCGCAGACCTATCTCGTATCCACTTCCTGTAAAGATCAAATATTATGGTTAAGTGCAGGCATACAACCAATCATCGACTCGAATTCTACATCAATCTCATATTCAAATCCATTATCCAAATACTAGTTAAAGTCCCGATCACACATCCTACATCATCTTTATATCTCGATCAGCTAACTGAACAACTTCCTTCATTGGCTCTTAATCAACAAACCAATAAGAGGCTAGCTATGGATGAAACCTAAATCACAACTAAAAATCCATAATCAACTACAACATCAACTCCAAATATAGTAAGAATCCATATCACTTAGATTTATACTTACCTCAGGTTGCTTTAATCTCTCCCAGCTCCCCTGTTAAATTCTGATCCCCATGGCAATGTCAACAGCCACTACCATCATCAATAAAAATAGATTAAACCTTATCAGCTTAATATCAAACTGAACACATACCGCTTATGTATAACTAACTCCTGGAATTTCCATAACTCATTCCACTCCATACACCCAATTCATATCACAAAACAAATTGAACCCCAAATAGCTATTTAACTGTTTAATCCATCATTCATAGCCTCCCAAACCTCTAATAAGTCCAATATCAACTGAAACCAATAACAACAAATTGGAAAGTACCAAGATTCAAAACTATAAATACAACTTACCTTCTCTTCGATGTTGATCTGGCCACCGATATAGCAACTAATAGCATCCCCTAGTCACTGCTCCCTGCCCCATCTACTAATAGCAGGGAACAACACAACAGCTACTCCAGCACGGCACAACGATAATACCAATGTGGTGAGCTCGCGCACAGAAGAATGTGAGAGGACAGAAATCAAAAAGTTATAGTTGATGTTCGGTGTTCGACCGAGAGATGGAAAGAGCGATCACGATAAAGAGGTCGTCGACGCTCCCGCACCTTCTACCCTAATCAATAGAATTAACGCTCAATTGAAGGAAACCCCATCGAGAACTCAGATCTCGTCTAAAGCAAGAATGAGAATCGATCCTTACCTAGCTCCGACGACCACCGGCCGTAGAACCCTCAAACCGGCGCTCTGCTCACTATTGTTGCCCAGTCGCTGCCAGGCCAATGTCTGCCCCAATAGATTCTTAGCCCCCAAATCTCCGGTTCACCGATGCAATCGGCGGCCACAAACCTACTGCCTTAGCTCCAATGACGATCGACCAAGCCAACTAATGATGTCGACGATGGTGGCGAGTTACTGCTGTCAGGATCATAGGAGAAGGGAACGCCAGAGATCGAGAACGAGATAAATGGCGGTGGCTAGAGCTTGACGGAGACCAGATCGATCAAGAAGGCTCGCGATCGGCGAGCGATGGACTGCGACGATGCAGGAAGAAGATGGCGGCAGTTAATCGCTCGCTCGGCAGCCACAGTGGAGAGGGGAAATCACACTGGGGGAGCACCTTTGAGCGAAGGAGAAGAAATGATGGCGGAGATGCGGTCGGGGAGAGGAATCGCACGAGAGAACAAAGAATCGGGATTGGGAGGGGAAGAGAAGAAGTCGGCGCGATTGGGAAAAACGATCGACGGTGGAGAAATAGGAGTCGTGATAAGGAACCGACGGGAAACGAAAGATCAGATTAATTAACCATTTAATATCTCATTAGAAGATAGTCTAAACAGGCTTTATAAAAGCCTATTCGCTTTATCCCCATGAAATGTCCATAGAACCTCCGTTTAAATCCAGAAAAATTTTTGAAAAAAATCTATAAGACAATTTATTAATTAACAAGGGCATTAATTATTATTTTTTTTCTCGATATTTTACATTCTCCTCCACTTATAAAAATTTGGTCCCCAAATTTCGTACTAACATGCAAAAATTCCTTCAAGCAAGTTTCCAAAAGGACCACATACCTTCCTCAAGTGAACAGATAAGACTATCGAGCCCGGATAGTATCTTCTAGCTCCCACATAGCCTCCTCATCGGTATGAAGCTATTATCCAACCTTTATGAGTCGGATTGTTTTTCGTCCCACTACTATCGCTCCTTGCGACCCAGGCTCCACCATGGAATCTCCTTTTATGTCACATTAGACTGAGGTGGAATTACTATCTACTTCAGAATATGATCTGAACGCGGAATGTATTCCCTCAACATATAAACATGAAATATGTTATGAACACCGGTCAGTGTCAGAGGTAAAGCCAATCAACAATTCCACTAAATGAACGTGATCCTTCTAGCTTCATCTGAAATCCATGACACAGGATCTCAATAGATCCTCCAATGTCTGAATGGTACGCTCAGACAGTCCATCAACCCGCAGATGAAATGTGGTACTAAATCAAAGCTTTCTGCCCATAACTTGATGCAGACTCTATCAAAGCGCGAGGTAAATCGCGGTCTCTATCAGATATAGTACTCAAAAGTACCCCATGTAGTCTGATAATTATTTTATAGTATAATTCTGCCAGACGATCCAACGAGTACGACCCACGAATAGGAAAGAAGTGAACTGATTTGGTTAGTCGATCCATGATCACCTAAATCGCATCATGTCCTTTACAGGTTCTAGGCAATCCCGTAATGAAATCAATAGTGATATGCCCCCACTTCCATTCTGGAAATCAAAATTTTCTGGAGCAATCAACAGTTTCTGATGTTCAGCCTTCACCTATTGGCATACTAAACATCGAGTAGTAACATCTGCTACATCTCTCTTTATACTGTTCCACCAATATAGACATTTCAAATCTTGGTATATCCGAGTACCACCAGGGTGAATAGCAAATCTCCAATGATATACTTCCTGTAACGACTCTTCTTTGACTAGACACATGTCCGGTACACACTATCCTTATCAGAGATGGGGAAATTATCTTCTCAAAAGAGGAGTCCATAAACCATTCAAAATCCACTCTACCACACACTCTGTAAGTGTATGGAAGACTATAGCGATCAATCTCACTTGTTACAACTGTTTGCATACCATCAACTCTATAGTAGCTACCCAGTAGCTAGTCAAAACTCCGTGAGCACTTCTGCTCCATATCACTACAAATCCAAATAATAACTACTAAAGCCACGTCATGTATATGATAGCCTATCTCGTAGTTTCTTAACTGTCGTAAGCATAAGGTACGCCTCATTCAACTGCATCGGGATCGCTCCGATCCCTGAATGATGCATCTGCGTAAAACATCCTTCTATCCACATCAAAAAGATTAACTAACACTGATGCAAAAGTCAACCATCGTATAGGTTCTGTAAACTGGTTTCACCAACTTCCGACTAAATGATTTCCATCATCTCATTTGTCAAACGAGTTCGTGGTATAGTAATGTCAAACATTCTATCCATATCTATAGAATTAACCATAACATACATGGAAAACCACCATCGATGGTGGTCGAGTATGCAACTCCAACTACCACCTTCAACCATGGCCATGTTACACAACCCCAATGACACCAACCTGATCCAATCATGTCCAGAATACATAATTCTCAAATCCAGGGGCAACTAAATAGTTAAATATGTCTAACTATTGGGATGTATACTAAAAAATCTATCTTTTGTATGAACATCTTTATTTTGATATAAGAATCACATGATCATTGTTTGCATATTTATGGTGATGCATATTGTCTAATACATTACATTGTAGATAACATGGTGTGTGGTGTCACATGGGAGATCATGTTATCGGCTCCTTGTAAAGTATAAGTATAGGCTCACAACCGAGATGGCTTTGGACAAACCATTGGTATGGTTGTAGTGTGATTTGGTATTAGTTTGTCTTGACCATAGAATCACACTAGTACACGTTGTGTGTATTGAGCAGGACCGACATAGAGGTTATTCAATTTATTGCAGACTACATAATCGAATTGGACCTCAGATATTATATTGTCAATGCTCTTAATCCTGATATAATAACGGGCACATATACTTAGTATTCATTTCTTTGATTTACCAATGGGCGAGATTTATAGATTAAATCGATAGGCTCGGTAAGTTGGGAAATCATATTATTTATATGGTGTGTCGTTGATTATAGGAGGAAATCATGTCCTATATATTAGGATGATGATGTCCTCTTGAGGAGCTCAAAAGGTTCATCATGTAAACCCTGTAGGTGGACTTGGTCTAGCATGATGAAAAGGTTGAGTGGTACTACTCATGGAGTTAGATGTTGATTAATTAATGGTCAGTAAATTAATTAATTGACAGACATTCAAGATCTTAAATACGGGGAGAAAAATGTACAAATAATATATGAAGCCCATATTAACTTATGAGGGTTGGTGAGGTAGATCAATGATAATCCTTTAGTGGATTGGATTATCATTAATGGATCGGACTTTATGTGGGCTTGATCCATTGGGTGGCCAAGATCCAAACTCCTCCTCAAGGTCCCTATTGTAGCCTATTAATACCTCATGAAGCCTAGATCCAATGGATGAAAATAAAACTCTAGATCCAATGTTAGAGATTAAATTTCTAGATCCGACGGTTGAGATTAAATCTCTTGATTTGACGGTTGAGATTAAATCCCTAGAACCAATGGTTGAGATTAAAACAAGGCTTATCCCTAACTCTATAAAAGGAGGGTTTAGGGTGGCCGGCAAAGAGGAATTCCAATAGAGATAGTATTAGGGTTTGAGAGGCTTAGGGTTTGGAGGTGTTGGGCGGCAACAAATAAGGAAGTTTTTTCCTTTTCTTCTTCCTCTTCCAAGGTGGTCGGCGCCCTTCTCATTCTCCCCTCCTTTGGCCGGCATCCAAACCTAATCCTTTTCCTCTCCTTGGCCGGTGGAAACAAGGCTTAGGGTCTTCCCTTGGAGCTCTTGGCCGGCATCTGTCTTCTTCATCCAATCCTTCTTTGCCGACGGTAAGCACCAAGCTTGGAGCTTGGCGGTTGGTTGAAAGAAGGAAAAGTGTTTTGTTTCTTATTCTTCCACTTGTTCGGAGTGAGCAAGGAAGGAAGATTGGTGATCTAGGAGCTTCTACTTTTGGTAGATCGTCGCCCACACGAGATCCAAAAGGAGGAAGGACATACAATAGAAGATCGAGAGGTATATCGATTGTCTATATTCTTTTGTAACATGTCTATAATTGTTTTTCAATTATTTATGCATGTAGTATTCTATTTTTATGGCTAAAATAACTTGGACCCCGAATATAAACACAAAAGGCGGTGATCCGTACATCGTCTATTCCGTGGCTATTCATAGAATAGAGGTTGGTGGCTTGAACAACAAGTTTGTTCTAGTAACTACTCTAATCGAATAGCACTACGATGAAACGGTTGCTTGGGTGATCCCTTTTGTCTAGGATTAAATTTTTTTAATCCGGGGACATCGATGGGATCACCATGAACAAGCGACCGAGTTGAAGTGGGAAGCGAAGTTTCCTACCTTCAAGTGGTATCAGAGCTTCAGTTCCAAAACCTTCAAGTGGTATCAGAACCACGGTTTCCGGTTTTGTGTGTTTAGGATTCAGTTACTTTTATGCACTTTTCATATATTATATGTGCCAGATAATAGTAGGATATGCGTAGGTTCACTCTTTGGTTGCAAGCATAGGATCGAACTATTATGGTCATATGTGTGTATGTGATTGTATGTGTGTAATTGTATATTTTGTTGAATCCTCGTGGTTGACGAGGCTAGTATTTAATTTTTGTAAATTAGATACATCATTGTTTAGCCACTCTTTTTATTTTAGTTTACTTTCGATCTAGATTTCATGTACACTCCCTCGTGGAGTATAGGATCGATGGATGTAAATTAAAATAATTTTTAGTCTCGGCTCGGATCTCCGGATGGTTTGTACATGGCGTAGGGAGGAGCGGGCGAGATGACGACACAACGGGAGACATATTGAAGACTAAAGCCATAATATTTGGAAAATATATATTTTTCATATTTATTGCTTATTGTTTGATATGCATGTCGTAGGCTAGAAAATTCCTCAATTTCAAATTACTAAGTGGGAGAGGGATATTTTTATAAATTCCCATGGCCTCCATTACGATTTGACATGTGATGCAAACAAACTTGCGCGTCGGCTCTAAGTGCCTTCCTCCCCATCGGATGAGTTTGTTTGTCGATCACAAGGTCAAATATGGTTATAGGAAATTATTAAGGAGCGTGTGTACTTCCCCATCGGAAGGCACATAACCCGAGATAATTACCTTGGTACCGAGTAATGGTGAACACTTAGATACAAATATAAGTATCCTCCCCATCGGAGTCACTGCTTTTATTTGTAGGGCCGAAGAGGAACCAACTATTAATTTTACTTGTCAAAAGGTTAGGTTGACAAGATAGTAAAATTAATGGATAAAACCTCCTCTTATAAATGTAGAATTCGTATACGTCGACACTATCGTGGCATACGATATTCTCGGTGTTTTGAGGTGTTGGTTGATTTTAAAATTTTATTGTTTGAGGAATCAATAATTTTTTGAAATCTAATGTTTTGATCTATGTGATTCTTAGGTTTTCTTTCAAAATGACTTTCAACCCGCTTGCTGTGATATTGAAAGAAAATAAAGTTACTGGACCCAACTATGTTGATTGTAAGAGGAATCTTGACATTGTCTTGACTACTGAGGAATACAAATATGTACTCCTCGAAGAGTGCCCTCCTAAGCCTGCGGATGATTCTGGGGAAAAGGATAAGGAGAGTTATAAGAAGTAGATTAAAGCCGATGAGGATGGCGTGGTGTTACATTTTGGCATCTATGTCAAATGTACTGCAACATCAACATCAAGCCATGCCCACTGCTTATGACATGATGCTCAATCTCAAAGAGCTTTTCAGACACCAAAATCGGGCTATTAGGCAAGAAGCCATGAGGAACTTGATGATGACCACCATGATCGAGGGAACACCCGTGAGGGATCATGTTCTCAAGATGATGGCTCATTTGAATGAGTTGGAAGTCCTCGGATGTCACGCCTGCCCTTTCCTAGGGTCCGGAGGAGCGGCGCGACGCGATCGTACATACATACATCATACTACTTACAGCGGAAGACTTTAGACATATTTTTTTTCTTTTAAACATAAACATGCATCTTCATTTCGTAGGTACTTCTTCTTAACATAGAGCATGCATCGTTATTTCATAAGTACTTAGTGCTTAATTCAAGTCCATAAACAAATCATCTTAAGGAAAACATGCATAAGGGACATAACAGATCTCTTCCACCATGCCACTGCCACACACACCTTGCCCCTCCTGCTACTCCCTTTAGTTTATCCACCCTTTACCCTTATCTGCAGTACAAGGGAACATAAACTATAAACACATAGGCTTAGCAAGATCCTGTCCTACTCACAAAAAACATACATCGACATTAAGCATAGCATGTAAACATTCATAACATATAAGCAAACATAACATGTAACATATATAACAAAAGCAACCATAACATGTAGCATATGTAACATAAGCAAGCATAAAATGTAACATATATAACATAAGCAATCATATCATGTACATGTATGACATAAGCAAACATATATAACATAAGCAACCATAACATGTAGCATATGTAACATAAGCAAACATAACATGTAACATATATAACATAAGCAATCATAACATGTACATATATACCATAAGCAACCATACCATGTAACATATATATCATAAGCAACCGTATCATGTAACATATATGACATAAGCAAACATAACATAAAGGTATATGCAAGATGCTCTTCGAAAACATATATCATAGGTATTTGAACATACTCTCAACATATTGGGCCCGACATTGTACCACATCATCATCATCATAGCGCGCATCCCTAAATAGACCCGAGGTAGCAAGTCTCGAACCTACTAGGTTACTAGGCCCGATCTTAGTCCGTCGACCTTGGGGCCATCATCATAACATAGAAGCCTATCCTAGGCCCGATCTTAGTCCATCGACCTAGGTCATCTGGGAGCTCATCCCTTACTAGGTCCATACAATGACCGTCGACCTAGGGGCAATCATAACATAGAAGCCCATCCTAGGCCCGATCTTAGTCCGTCGGCCTAGGGAAATTTAGGAGCCCATCCCTTTGGACCTTGTTAGGGTCCTGGTACAAGCCATGCAGAAGGTAAAATACATACATGCTTCTTATCATAACATATCGTATTTCATTTCATAACATATCATCTTTCACTTCATGAACATATCATATTTCATTTCATAACCATATCAAATTTCATTTCATAAACATATCATATTTCATTTCATAAACATATCATATTTAACTTCATAAACATATCATATTTCAGTTCCTAAACATACCATATTTCGCATCATGAAGATATCATATTTCATTTCATAACCATATCATATTTCATTTCATAAACCTATCATATTTCATTTTATAAACATATCATATTTCACTTCATAAACATATCATATTTCATTTCCTAAACATACCATATTTCCCTTCATGAATATATCATATTTCATTTCATAACCATATCATATTTCATTTCATAAACACATCATATTTCATTTCATAAAAGTATCATAAATATCACACACATATATGGCATGACATAAGGCATAAACATCATGAGCAAGTATACATGGAGTGGCCTAAACTGCATGGAGCTCTATCAAAGTTTTAAACACCAAACAACTTATATATATGTATGGTCTAACTAAACACATGTTAATTCTTTAACGTATAAAGCATGGCATGAGACATGTTATCTTCTTCTAACATCAAACATGGCATGAACTCATTTCAAACCTAACCTAGAGCATGTTATCTTCATCTAGCATCATTTAACATCAAAAGATATCATGAACTCACCTAAAGCATAGCATAAAGAACACATTAGGGGTCTTGGCCGAAGGGTTCAAAAGGGTTTCATGGATCAACCACTTAACTAAACTCATCAAGAAATCCCTCATCTTCATATTAACACAAGATATAGCATGGATCATCATGGTGAGCCCAAATTATGGTCTTGGCCGAATGATTCAAAAAGGGTTTCATGGATCAACCACTTAACTAAACTCATCTAAGAATCCCTCATCTTCATATTAATACAAGATAGAGCATGGATCATCATGGTGAGCCCAAGTTATGGCCTTGGCCGAATGATTCAAAAGGGTTTCATGGATCAACCACTTAACTAAACTCATCTAAGAATACCTCATCTTCATATTAATACAAGATATAGCATGGATCATCATGGTGAGCCCAAGTTATGGTCTTGGCCGAATGATTCAAAAGGGTTTAATGGATCAACCACTTAACAAAACTCATCTAAGAATCCCTCATCTTCATATTAATACAAGATATAGCATGGATCATCATGGTCAGCCCAAGTTATGGTCTTGTTCGAATGATTCAAAAGGGTTTCATGGATCAACCACTTAACTAAACTCATTTAAAAATCCCTCATCTTCATATTAATACAAGATATAGCATGGATCATCATGGTGAGCCCAAGTTATGGTCTTGGCCGAATGATTCAAAAGGGTTTCATGGATCAACCACTTAACTAAACTCATTTAAAAATCCCTCATCTTCATATTAATACAAGATATAGCATGGATCATCATGGTGAGCCCTAGTTATGGTCTTGGCCGAAAGTTTCTTGGGGCTTTTAGGATTAAACTCTTAACCTAATCCATCTAGCATCCTTTCATCATCATATTCATACAAGGTATGACATGAATCTTCATTGAAAACTCAAGTAAAGGTCTTGGCCGAATGGTTCATGGAGAATTTGACATAACAACTTCAATCGAAAAGCTACTTGTATGCAGGTGAGGGGATACTTACATCCTTCGCTTTGCTTTTTGGTTGGAAGATAACCTAAGGGAAGAAAACCTAGCCTTCTTCTTGCTTGGATGAATTTTGGACAAAGGATGAGAAGGGGGAGCTTTAGGGTTCGGTGAGGAAGAAGAAGAGAAGGAGAAGATGTCAAGTTTGCTTCCTCATGTCTCCTCATTCCCTATTTATTCACTTGAAGTGTCCCTTAGCCTCCCTTACCCTTAACTATCACTTCCCATATTCCCCTAATAGTACAACCCTGCTGGTCTTTTTATTATTGGATTCATCTTTAGGGCTTGGCTATCTCTAAAGGTTTGGGGTTCAATTCCTAGGCCTTGCATCCTTTTTGGCTCATTTTCTTTTATTTTTGAAAGAGCCCACATAAAGCCCATCATAATCAACCAAAAATTCTTGTAACATTGCTAGAAATTTTACGAGCGTTACAATCCTTCATACCTTTTAAAAGTTTTGTTCTCGAAACTTAGAACAATTCTGGGTACTTCTGTTTCATGTCCTCCTCGCGTTCCTAGGTAGCTTCTTCGTACCGTTGATTTTGCCACAGGACCTTTACTAAGGGCACCTCTTTGTTCCTTAGTCGCTTGACTTCTCGGTCGAGTATCTGGATAGGCCGACTTTCATAACTCAAGTCCTCTTGAACTTGCAATGTTTGTGGCTCGATCATTTGGTCTGCACTGGAAATGCACTTCTTGAGCATCGAAACATGGAACACGTTGTGGATAGCTGACATCTCTTGAGGCAGCTCCAGCTCGTAAGCTACCTTGCCAACTCTCTTCAATATCGGATACGGTCCCATATAGCATGGACTCAGTTTACCCTTCCTTCCGAATCTCATCACTCCCTTCATAGGGGCCACCTTGAGAAATACCAGGTCCCCGACTTCGAATTCTAACGGTCTACACCGCATATCTGCATAGCTCTTTGGACTCGAGCGATTTCAATTCTTTGTGGATGTTCGGATAGCGGGTGGTGTCACAATGAAGTCCGTCTCGAGTCCCATCCCTTCTTTTCACCACCTCGACTAAAGATATAGGAGATCTACATTTTCTCCCGTATAGAGCCTCATAGGGTGTCATTCCGATAGTAGCTTGGTAGCTATTGTTGTAGGCGAATTCTGCCAAACAAAAGTATCGGCACCAGCTACCTTTGAAATCCAGGGCACAAGTTCGTAACATATCCTCCAATACTTGATTTACTCTTTCGGTCTGTCCGTCCGTCTGGGGATGGAAGGTAGTATTGAACAATAGCTTCGTGCCCAGGGCCTTCTGAACACATTCCCAGAAATGGGAAATAAAGTGACCATCTCTGTTAGAAATGATGGTCTTAGGAATTCCATGTAGTCTGATAATTTTCCTAGCATATAACTGAGCCAGTTGCTCCGTCGAATAGGTCATCTTGATTACTAAGAAGTGGGCGGACTTCGTCAATCTGTCCACAATTACCCATATAGCATCATAACCGTTTGTCGTCTTGGGCAATCCTGAGATGAAATCCATAGAAATATCTTCCCATTTCCATTCTAGAATTTGGATCGGCTGCAGTGTCCCTCCAGGTCTCTGGTGTTCTGCTTTAACCCTCTGGCAGGTCAAGCAGGTACTGACATACTGAGCCACATCTCTTTTCATTCTGAACCACCAGAATTTTCTTTTCAGGTCTTGGTACATCTTGGTGGTTCCAGGATGCATCACATAAGGAGTTCCGTGAGCTTCCTCAAATATCTTCTTCCTTAACTCTGGATCATCGGGAATACACAAGCGATCCCTGAGGTAGAGTACTCCACTATCAGAGATACGAAACCCATCGTCCTTTCCTTCTAGGACCTCTTGCTTGATCCTCTGAATGCTTGGGTCATGGGCTTATTTTTCCAATATATCGTCGAACAACGTCGGTGCTATCATCATGGTCGAGAGCTGTCCGAAAATGATTTCAACCCCATAATGCATAATCTCCTTTTCTAAGGGCCGAGATAACACTGATAGAGACATCAAGGTGGTGCAGGACTTCCTGCTGAGTGCATCAGCCACCTTGTTTGCTTTTCTCGGATGGTAGAAGATCTCGCAGTCATAATCCTTGACGAGCTCGAGCCATCTACGTTGTCTCATGTTCATGTCCTTCTGTGTGAAGAAATATTTCAGACTCTGGTGGTCTGTATAAATCCTACACTAAGCTCCATATAGATAATGCCTCCATGTTTTGAGAGCAAAGACCATGACCGCTAGCTCTAAATCGTGTGTGGGATAATTCCTTTCATGTTCTTTAAGTTGCCTAGAGGCGTAGGCAATGACCTTGCCATTCTGCATGAGTACAGCTCCGAGTCCCAACTTGGAAGCATCACTGTACATGTCGAAGCCTTCGTTACTGTCTGGAAGAGGAAGGATTGGAGCACTGGTCAGTCTCCTTTTCAATTCTGTGAAACTCCTCTTGCAGGCGTCCATCCATTCATATTTCTTGTTCTTTCTAGTGAGGACTGTCATAGGGGCTGCAATCCTAGAGAAGTTCTTTACAAACTTCCTGTAGTAGCTTTCTAGCCCAAGAAAGCTTCTGATCTCGTTGGCATTCTTTTGTCGGTTCCAGTTACTCACGACTTCAATCTTTATTGGGTCTACCATCACTCCATGCTTGGATATAACGTGACCCAAAAATGATACTTGTTCGAGCCAGAACTCGTATTTGGAGAACTTTGCATACAGCTGCTTTTCCCGAACAATTTGTAATACCACATTCAGGTGTTCTGCGTGCTCTTTTGGGGTTCTCGAATATATCAGTATGTCATCGATGAAGACGATCAAAAACTTGTCGAGAAATGCTGATAATACCCGATTCATCAAATCCATGAATAGAGCAGGTGCATTCGTCACTCCGAAGAGCATAACTACGAACTCGTAATGTCCGTATCTTGTCCGAAAGGTCGTCTTTGGTATATCATCTGATTTCACTTTTACTTGATGATAGCCAGACCTCAGGTCAATCTTAGAGAAGACGGTGGCACACTTTAGTTGGTCGAACAGGTCATCAATCCACAGTAAAGGGTACCGGTTCTTGATCGTCACATTATTCAGCGCTCGGTAGTGTATGCACATTCGCATAGACCCATCTTTCTTCTTCACCAACAGCACTGGAGCTCCCCATGGAGAGCGACTTAGGCGAATAAGTCCCTTGTCGAATAACTCCTGTAGTTGTCCCTGAAGTTCCTTCAATTCAGCCGGCGCCATACGGTAAGGTGCTTTAGAGATCGGGTTAGTACCAGAAATCAATTCGATCTCAAATTCAATTTCTCTATCTGGGGCTAACCCTGGTAGTCCATCGGGGAATACCTCTGGGTAGTTGCATACAACTCTAAAATCTTCCAGCTTCTGGTCCTCGGCTTTACTTGTATCAACTATATGTGCCAGAAACCCAGTGCATCCACTATCTAACATCTTACTTGCCTGTAGAGCTGATAGAAATTTATTGACTCTTCTCCTTGGCTCTCCAATAAATTCAAACATAGGTTCCGCCTTTGGCTGGAAGACCACTTTTCTTTTACGACACTCGATCGAAGCACCGTACTTGCTTAATAAATCCATGCCCAATATAATATCATAATCCTGCATGTCGAGCACTATCATCATCAGAGAGTTCTCTCTGCGATTCTCGATGGTGCATTGCAAAGATATGAGTGGAGGGCATTACTTCTCCCGAGGGCACAGTGGTTAAGAACTTGCAATCCAAAGCTTGTGGTGGTATGTATATCTTTCCAGTAAAGTGTGTAGAAATAAACAAATGTGTTGCCCCAGTATCAAATAATGCAGTAGCATGCTGACAGAAAATAAATATCTGACCTGTGACAATAGTAGAAGCGTTCGCCACATCTTCTTGGGTGAGAGAGAATACCCTGACATCTGTCATAACTGGTGGGGCTTCCAGTCTCCCTTGGCTGATCGGGGTACCTTCGATTGCAGCCTGCATCTGGTGTAACTGTGGAGGAGCACTCCTGTATTGGGCATACTGTTGAGGAGGTGCCTGAACTTGAATAGGGCAGTCCCTGACTCTATGTCCTTCCCGTCCACAATTGTAACATCTCTTTGTGCCTCGGTAGCATACTCCAGAATGTATCTTTCTGCAGGTAGCACACAGAGGGATCTTGGGTTGCTTGTTTGCTGGACCACTTTTAGGATCCTCCCATTGTTTTCTCTTGCCAGTGTGGTTCCCTTTCCAAGTACTCTGGTTCCTCTGACCTCCCGACTGGGCCTGACCCCTGCCTTTGCTCAGTGCCTTCTTTTGCTGGTTAATGTTGTTCAGGTAATGCTCGGCAATCAAGGCACTACTGAACAACTCCTCTGAGTCTGCGGTCTATGAACTCCGCTGGCCACATTCAGAGCTATTTCGGGTCAGAGCATCTTCAGCATGAGTCTGCCCCTTTCTCTTTCCATGCTGACTAACTCTGGGCATAGGCGTGCGAGTCGGTTGAATCTCTTCATGGCTTCGCTGACTGATAGGTCACCTTGTCGGAACCCAGTGAACTCGTCATAATGCTTGTTGGTTACCCTCATGTGGAAGAATTCTTCGAAAAATTCATACTCGAAATCTGTCCATCTCATCTGGTTCACTTGCCTCTTTGCTTTAACTCCCACCACATCTAAGCATCTCCCGAAGGGCAAAATGATGCACACTTAATCTTCTCGCATTCGGGCCAGTCCAGTAGCTCCATGATGCTTTCCACCATCTTGAACCAGGCCTGGGCATCCCATGGTTCACCAGTACCAGAGAAATTTTTCGGCTTCAGCCTCTTCCACTGGATCAGGTAAGCTTCCTGTCGAATCATCATGCCAGGGCCCGCTGGTGGGGCGGTAGGGTTTCCTCGCTGATTCATTAGGGCATTTATTACTTGCTGCTGCTCTGTGACTTGTCGCTGGAGTTCAGTAACTACGTGTGTAAGGTCATGTGGGGGTGCTATCTCATCAGCTCTACTACTGCATCTTCCAGACATGTTTATCTTCATATATTAAAGTAAAGCTAGTATAAGTTTATCGTTCGTTTATCTACTCATAATTAAGCTGAAATCTAGCATAAGGTTATCATACATATTTTCATGCATATTTTAAGCTAAAGGCATTTCATATCATACATGAACAAAATTAGAGTAGACATAGAATTCTTACTTGGAGCGGCAAGATTTGGAGCTTGATGTGTGTGTAGTGGAAAGGCAGATCTGCTTTGATACCAACCTGTCACGCCCGCCCTTTCCTAGGGTCCGGAGGGGCGGTGCAATGCGATCGTACATACATACATTGTACTACTTATAGCGGAAGACTTTAGACATATTTTTTTTTCTTTTAAACATAAACATGCATCGTCATTTCGTAGGTACTTCTTCTTAACATAGAGCATGCATCGTTATTTCACAAGTACTTAGTGCTTAATTCAAGTCCATAAACAAATCATCTTAAGGAAAACATGCATAAGGGACATAACAGATCTCTTCCACCATGCCACTGCCACACACATATTTCCCCTCCTACTGCTCCCTTTAGTTTATCCACCCTTTACCCTTATCTCAGAGATCCTATCCTACTCACAAAAAACATACATCGACATTAAGCATAACATGTAAACATTCATAACATATAAGAAAACATAACATGTAACATATATAACATAAGTAACCATAACATGTAGCATATGTAACATAAGCAAACATAACATGTAACATATATAACATAAGCAATCATATCATGTACATATATGACATAAGCAAACATATATAACATAAGCAACCATAACATGTAGCATATGTAACATAAGCAAACATAACATGTAACATATATAACATAAGCAATCATAACATGTACATATGTGACATAAGCAACCATACCAAGTAACATAAATATCATAAGCAACCGTATCATGTAACATATATGACATAAGCAAACATAACATAAAGGTATATGTAGGATGCTCTTCGAAAACATATATCATAGGTATTTGAACATAACTCTCAACATATTAGGCTCGACATTGTACTACATCATCATCATCATAGCGCGCATCCCTAAATAGACCCGAGGTAGCAAGTCTCGAACCTACTAGGTTACTAGGCCCGATCTTAGTCCGTCGACCTAGGGGCCATCATCATAACATAGAAGCCCATCCTAGGCCCGATTTAGTCCGTCGGCCTAGGGCATCTGGGAGCCCATCCCATACTAGGTCCGTACTATGACCGTCGACCTAGGGGCAATCATAACATAGAAGCCCATCCTAGGCCCGATCTTAGTCCGTCGACCTAGGGAAACTTAGGAGCCCATCCCTTTGGACCTTGTTAGGGTCCTGGTACAAGCCATGCAGAAGGTAAAATACATACATGCTTCTTATCATAACATATCGTATTTCATTTCATAACATATCATCTTTCACTTCATGAACATATCATATTTCATTTCATAACCATATCATATTTCATTTCATAAAAATATCATATTTCATTTCATAAACATATCATATTTCACTTCATAAACATATCATAATTCAGTTCCTAAACATACCATATTTCACTTCATGAACATATCATATTTCATTTTATAACCATATCATATTTCATTTCATAAACCTATCATATTTCATTTTATAAACATATCATATTTCACTTCATAAACATATCATATTTCATTTCCTAAACATACCATATTTCACTTCATGAACATATCATATTTCATTTCATAACCATATCATATTTCATTTCATAAACATATCATATTTCATTTCATAAACATATCATAAATATCACACACATATAGGGCATGGCAAAAGGCATAAACATCATGAGCAAGTATACATGGAGTGGCCTAAACTGCATGGAGCTCTATCAAAGTTTTAAACACCAAACAACTTATATATATGTATGGTCTAACTAAACACATGTTAATTCTTTAACGTATAAAGCATGGCATGGGACATGTTATCTTCTTCTAACATCAAACATGGCATGACCTCATTTCAAACCTAACCTAGAGCATGTTATCTTCATCTAGCATCATTTAACATCAAAAGTTATCATGAACTCACCTAAAGCATAGCATAAAGAACACATTAGGGGTCTTGGCCGAATGGTTCAAAAGGGTTTCATGGATCAACCACTTAACTAATCTCATCTAGAAATCCCTCATCTTCATATTAACACAAGATATAGCATGGATCATCATGGTGAGCCCAAGTTATGGTCTTGGCCGAATGATTCAAAAAGGGTTTCATGGATCAACCACTTAACTAAACTCATCTAAGAATCCCTCATCTTCATATTAATACAAGATATAGCATGGATCATCATGGTGATCCCAAGTTATGGTATTGGCTGAATGATTCAAAAGGGTTTCATGGATCAACCACTTAACTAAACTCATCTAAGAATCCCTCATCTTCATATTAATACAAGATATAGCATGGATCATCTTGGTGAGCCCAAGTTATGGTCTTGGCCGAATGATTCAAAAGGGTTTCATGGATCAACCACTTAACTAAACTCATCTAAGAATCCCTCATCTTCATATTAATACAAGATATAGCATGGATCATCATGGTCAGCCCAAGTTATGGTCTTGGCCGAATGATTCAAAAGGGTTTCATGGATCAACCACTTAACTAAACTCATTTAAAAATCCCTCATCTTCATATTAATACAAGATATAGCAAGGATCATCATGGTGAGCCCAAGTTATGGTCTTGGCCGAATGATTCAAACAGGTTTCATGGATCAACCACTTAACTAAACTCATTTAAAAATCCCTCATTTTCATATTAATACAAGATATAGCATGGATAATCATGGTGAGCCCTAGTTATGGTCTTGGCCGAAAGTTTCTTGGGGCTTTTAGAGTTAAACTCTTAACCTAATCCATCTAGCATCCTATCATCATCATATTCATACAAGGTATGGCATAGATCTTCATTGAAAACTCAAGTAAAGGTCTTGGCCGAATGGTTCATGGAGAATTTGACATAACAACTTCAATCGAAAAGCTACTTGTATGCAGGTGAGGGGATACTTACATCCTTCGCTTTGCTTTTTGGTTGGAAGATAACCTAAGGGAAGCAAACCTAGCCTTCTTCTTGCTTGGATGAATTTTGGACAAAGGATGAGAAGGGGGAGGTTTAGGGTTCGGTGAGGAAGAAGAAGAGAAGGAGAAGATGTCAAGTTTGCTTCCTCATGTCTCCTCATTCCCTATTTATTCACTTGAAGTGTCCCTTAGGCTCCCTTACCCTTAACTATCACTTCCCATATTACCCTAATAGTACAACTCTGCTGGGCTTCTGGTTATTGAATGCATCTTTAGGGCTTGGCTATCTCTAAAGGTTTGGGGTTCAATTCCTAGGCCTTGCATCCTTTTTGGCTCATTTTCTTTTATTTTTGAAAGAGCCCACATAAAGCCCATCATAATCAACCAAAAATTCTTGTAACATTGCTAGAAATTTTACGGGCATTACATCGGAGCTGAGATCGATGGGGAAACCCAGGTCGATATCATTCTCCAGTATCTACTTAGGAGTTTTGAGCAGTTTCGCATGAACTACAACATGAACATGAGGTTGTATTCGTTGGCAGAGCTTCTGACAGAACTCCAGGCGGCAGAGGGGCTATTTCGTCAGAGTGCTTAGGCACAAGCCATGGTTGCCCAAAAGGTTTCTACTTCTATGCCGAAAGGCATGAAGAAGAAGAAACAAGCTGGGGCAAAGGCGGTGGGAGGAACTCAGGGAGGAGTGAAGAAGCCGAAAGGAAAGTGCTTCACTTGTAAGCAGACTGGACACTGGAAGAAGGACTGCCCCAACTGCAAGCAGAATAAAGGTATATCTTTTGGTCTAGTCGTTGAAAACATGTTTAGCGGTGTTATCTACTGGCACCTGGTGTGTAGATACAGGAGCCACTGATCATATCTGCAATACTGTGTAGGGGTTCTAGGAAACCAGATGACTAGCTGAGGAGGAGATTACCGTATACTTGGGTGATGCCACGAAGGTGGCGGCTGTTGCAGTGGGAGATGTTTATTTATCTTTTGGGAAAAATAAAGTTTTGGTTCTTAAGAATTGCCTTTATGTACCTTTATTTAGAAAGAATTTAATTTCGATTTCTAAATTGTTTATGGATTGATATTTTATTTCTTTTAATGACAGAGTTGTTATAAAAAGGAATAGGGAGATTATCTGTTCGGGTGCATTGATAGAAAATTTATACACACTTGAACCAAAAGCTCCCACGATGCAAATAGAAATTAATAACTCATCTTCTAATTCCAATAAGAGAAAAGAACCTTCGAAGATGAACCAAACATATCTTTGGCATCTTAGGCTTGGTTATATTAACCTAAGCAGAATTCAAAGGTTGATAGCTGATGGACCTCTGGGTTCATTAGTGGTGAAAGATTTCCCAACCTGCGAATTGTGCTTGGAGGGTAAAATGACCAAGAGGCCTTTTAAGGCCAAGGGGTATAGAGCCAAAGATGTGTTAGAATTGGTTCATTCTGATTTGTGTGGTTCTTGTTGGTGATCGTTTGGAAGCTAGAGGGGGGAGGGGGTGAATAGCGCTTTTCGTTTCTACAAGAGTGATTAGCGGAAACAAACACAAATAATATATGTAAAAACAAAAATAATGCAAGCAAAGCCTTTACGTGGTTTGGAGATAATGCTCCTACTCCACGGCGATCCTTAAGGTGGATCAACCCAAGCAAATCCACTAAGATGCTTTCCTTTACAACACAACTCCTCTTCTTTACAAAGAATGAAAATTTAAGCTTAGAGAGAAGAGGAGGGGATTTAAGATCACTTAGAAAGCTAGAAAACTCGTGGAGGCTTTGGAAAAGAATCAGAGAATAAGCATTAACCCCAAAAACCCCCACCAGCCCTCTTTTTATAGAGAGAGGGTTGATTTTCCCGTTCGAGCATGATTAGTCGACTGATGTACAACATCAGTCGACTGTCGGCGAAATCAATGACCTCTGAACAACCAGATTCACGGGATTTAGAGTCGTTTCGCCCAACGACATTCTCATCAGTCGACTGATCCCTCCATCAGTCGATTGATGAAGTGATTAGTCGAGTGATCACAAGCCGTAGTCGAGTCGGACTCCATTCTGTGCCTGTTTTTGCCTTGATCAGTCGACTGCCACTATTTGCAGTCGACTGATAGCATCATCAATCGACTCCCATTTCCAAGGCAGTCGACTGATAGTCAGGGTTTCAACCTGACTCCGTCGAGCACTTGACCAGTTGACTGATACATCATATCAGTCGACTGATACACATCAAGTATGAGTATTTCATGTTGGTGCAGTAGGCACCTAAGTCGAACCTGAGTTTTGATTATAGCAAACAATACAAAGTTAAGCTCATGTTGTTATCTCACGAGCTGAATCGAGTGTGCAGAAAATTGCTATAGCTGGAGCTGAAGGCTAGCGACACCCAGAGGAAGCCGTGGTGGTCGGGCGACACTCAAGTGACTTCGGAGGGAGCCGAAGGAATTGAGTAGAAGGCTGGAATCAAAAGCAACATGTAAGTATCGAGGTAAGCTCGTGTGTGTGAGTGTAAGTAAGGTCGTATCCTCGTTACGGGGAAAGACTTAAGCGTAGATCCGACCCAAGACATCTCATAGGTGGTCTAGGTCGAGATCGGACGGTCGACGACCGTCGAAATAGTGTTTTCTTTAAGCTAACATTGCCTTGCAGCCAGCATCAGTCGACTGCCAACCTGAAGGACTCGACTGCCGTCCATCAGTCGGGTGACTACGGCTAGCACTCGACTGATGCTGCCAGCAGTCGACTGGTGATGGCCATCAGTCGACTGCTGGTCAAAGGATCAGCCTCGAGGAGTCAAGGTTTATCACCAAATTTCAAGGGGAATGGTGCTCAAATATGATTGGCTAGGGTTCCTCTCGAAAAGGGGCTCAAAGGCTATAAAAGGAGGTCCTAACCTAGGGTTTTAACAATAATTCTAAGTGCTCAAAAGCTTCCGCAATGCTGCGACTCTCCGACGACTCTACGACAACGAAGTGCTGCCAACAACCCTAGCTTAAGGTCTTTCTTTTTAGTTGTTGGTATAATCCTTGTTTTCAATATTGCAACTCTTTTACTCGAGGTTTTTCTATCGTTGCATTTTACTTTAATAGAAGAGAGGGTTTGTCTCTCTATCATTTTGCTTCGAAAGTTTTTTTGTAATCGTCAAACTCCTACCTCCAACGAGGAGGAGTGTTTTAGTGAATTGCCCTCCGTACACGGTCTAGGACCGTTAGGGCCTTGGAGTAGTAGCCGAAGGCTACGAACCAAGTAAAAAATAAACTTGTCTCTTTTTGTTTCATTTACATTTCCGCTGCATATATTTGTCTTGAAACGAATTCGAAAGAAAAAGGCTTTTTGCTATTCACCCCCCCTCTAGCGAACCGCATCGATTCAACAATTGGTATCAGAGCCGAGGGTTGCTAAGATTTGGTGAAACCACCAATCTAGCCATTTTTACAGATTTATTTTTTTTTGTTTCTTTTAATTCTGTTTTTTTTTCTTTTTTTTTTTTGGATTTATTTCGCTTTGTTAAGTATTCTCCCGCACTACTAATCCAAGACGCGAGTCTTGGCACTTGTTTTTG
Organism: Wurfbainia villosa; assembly: GCA_025175895.1. Classification (NCBI taxonomy): domain Eukaryota; kingdom Viridiplantae; phylum Streptophyta; class Magnoliopsida; order Zingiberales; family Zingiberaceae; genus Wurfbainia; species Wurfbainia villosa. The sequence goes on from CM045996.1 coordinate 100,173,731, forward strand.
TGTTTTTGTCGTTGCTAGTTTCTTCGTCGTCGTCTCCTTGTGTCTTTTGTTCTAATGGCCCATCTCGAGGGTTTTAGCACCGTCCAACCTCCGTTTTACAACGGAGATGACTTCCGTTATTGGAAGGGTCGGATGGAATGCTTCCTAAAAACCAAAATTGAGATGTGGATTGTGATCCAAACCGGGTTCACCCTTCCTACTAATGAAGAAGGTGAATCCTTGGATTACAATCAAATGACCATTGCGAAAAAACGACAAGTCGAAGCTGACGCCAAGGCAACACAAATCCTCCAATGCGGCCTATCCAAAGAGGAGCTAAATTGTGTCGTCCCCTTCATAAGCGCAAAAGATCTTTGGATAAAACTAGTGGAGTTACACGAAGGGACCGATGAAGCCAAGGTATGTAAGCGCGACCTCTTGTTCAATAAATTATATAATCTAAAAATGCAGGAACACGAGTCCGCGACGCAACTCCACGCTCGTATCCAAGACATAGTCAACAACCTACACGCAATCGGGCAAAAGGTCGAAAACTGTGACCTTATAAGGTATGTTCTAAACTCTTTTCCGAGGACTACCTTGTGGGCATCCATGGTCGATGCTTACAAGGTCTCCAAGGACCTCTCTAAACTTAGATTAGATGAAATCTTTTCCGACTTTGAATTACATGAGCAGTCTAACTCGGAACCCGAGAGGGGTATAGCCTTGTTTACAGGTTCAAAGAAGAAGAAAATCGCAAGCAAGCCACCACCAACCGAGGAGGAAGACGAGTCCGAAGAAGAAGTTGACCCGGAATTGACTGCCGAGCTAATGAACCTAGCTCGAAGGATAGCCAAGGGACGAAAGAGAACCACAACTCGACCCAACCAAGGTAAGCCTAAAAGTTCTAATATTAGGTGTTATGAGTGTAACAGGTTTGGGCATATCAAGTCCGAGTGCCCCAAGCTCAACCACAAAGCACCTAAGCACAAGAAGGCCCTCAACGCGACATGGGAAGAAGCGTCATCCGAAGAAGACGAAGACCATGTCTTCATGGCGAAATCAATTGAGTCAGACACGGAGACCGAACCTGAACTTGAGTCAGAACCTGAGGATGACTCGGACTATGAAGCTACCTTCAAGTCAAGCCACGAATACGCATCCGGTTCAAAAGATACCCTTAAAGTAAGTCGAACTTTATTTAATAATTTACAAAATACAGTTAGGTTTTTGTCTAGGAAATTAGTTAAATCTGAGTCCAAGGTCGAGACCCTGGTTGAGGAGGTCAAACTCCTCAAACACAAGGTCTCCCTAACCTCTTCGACTAGTCGAGTTTAAGAGGACTCAACTCGGGTTGAAAAACTCGAAGTTGAGAACTCACTCTTGAAAAGTCAAGTCGAAGATCTTAGGAACACGTTGGAAAGGTTCACTTCGGGATCCAAAGGACTTGACCTCCTACTTGGATCTCAAAGGGCCGTGTACAACATGGCTGGACTAGGGTTTAACTCAAACACGACTAATAGGTCATATATGTCGATTGTAAGTCGACATAGGAAACATGTCCAAGCATGGGTCCCTAAGAACCTTTTGATTTCAACTCTAGGATCCAACCCGTACTGGATTCCCAAGGACCAAATCCACTATGTGGAAAGACCGAACCGATTCAACGGTCTAGGGGGAGCCAGTACAAAACATGTTTGTGCTTTAACTTAGAAATATCATATTTTAACTTAGAAAGTTTGTGCTTTAACTTAGAAATTGCATGCTTTAACTTAGAAAGTTTGTGCTTTAACTTAGAAATTGCATGTTTTAACTTAGAAAGTTTGTGCTTTAAAACTTGTGAACTCACTTAGAACATGAACATAACCAACTAAAATTCTTCGAAAAGATTGAGCCTCAGGGAACCTCTTTTAAAAAATAACCAGTTAGACTAGGAAATAATCTTAGGTGAGTCAAATCATCATTTTCTTGAAAATGGCTTTGTCTAAGGAAGTGGTCGATGATCCGATAAAAGAAGGCCCCTGTGCCTCGCCACGACCTGGAAGCCATGATCTTGAAAAGGTAAACTTGACAAGCCTAGGGTCAAATCCAAATCTAACATAAAATTACTTCAACCTAAATGCACTTAATCAACTTAATTGGAAGTCATCTCACAAAAAACACATAAGTATAACATGCTTGATCATATAGACACAGGTGAGATGACCTAGGTTTAACAACTCACAACCAATTTTTTAAAAAAAATCTAACATCCAATCCAACCACCTTGTGTGTAGGATCAATGGATGTTGGACGTGATTGCTCGACACATAATGAGGATCAACTCAAATTCACAAAGCTTCGATTCAAACGACAAGGATCGGTAGCCTTTGGGAATAACGGCAAGCTCAAAATCATCGGATCAGGTGATATCGAGCTTAACTCGAATTTTGTTATAAAAAATGTATTACTTGTAGAGAATTTTGAATATAACCTGCTTAGCGTAAGTCAATTATGTGACAATAACTATAAGGTCATATTTTTAGAAAATGAATGTGTAATTAAAACAAATAAAACAGCTAAAACAATACTCAAAGGAACTAGGACAAATAACATTTATACAATTAACTTAATCAAATCCTCAGCCAAATGTCTTATGACACAGGAAGAGGAATCATGGTTGTGGCACCGACGACTCGGTCACTCGCACCCAAGACTCATCCACAAGATGAGTCAGAGTGGCTTAGTCAGAGGCTTACCCAACCTCAACAACTTGGTTAATAAAATCTGTAATGCTTGTCAACAAGGAAAACAACCTAGGACACCACAAATTAACTAACTAAGAACGAACTTCAAGTGTACTTGAGCTTCTGCATATGGATCTATTCGATTCACATGGAGCCAACTCACTCAATAGAAGTCAATATTGCTTAGTCATAATTGACGACTACTCCAGGTTTACCTGGGTTAGGTTCATCAAACATAAAAATGATACCCTAGATCAATTAATCAATCTATTCAAATTAATCGAGAATAAAAAAAACCTTAAGGTTAAAAGACTTAGAAGCGATCATGGTGGTGAATTCGAAAATCAAAGGTTCACCGACTTCTGTAACCTAAACGGATACCACCATGAATTCTCTTGCCCTAGGACCCCTCAACAAAATGGCCTAGTGGAGCGGAAAAACCGAACTCTATAAGAAGCCGCTAGGACCATGTTGAACGAATACGACCTACCTGATAGGTTTTGGGCAGAAGCCGTTAGCACGGCTTGCTATGTCCAGAATAGGATCCTTATGGTAAAGAGGCACCTTAAGACCTCGTACGAGATTTATCACAATAAAATACCCAACATCAAGTACTTTAGGGTATTTGGATGTAAAGTACATATCTTAAACACTAAGAACCACCTAGGGAAATTCGAATCCAAAACCTCCACCGGAATATTCTTAGGATACTCAACCACGAGTAGGGCCTATAGGGTATATAACCATGATACCCTTAAAGTCGAAGAGACTATTAATGTAGTGTTCGATGAAGTACCCGAACCTACAAAACCCTTAATGACCCCAAGTGTTGAGCCCACTGATACCAAACTCGTCTCCGACCCTAAGATCAAGTCTAATCCACATCAACCAACTTCTCTTGTCGACCAAGTGACAAGTCATCCGATTCAAACTAGTGCTCAACCAAGTCACCCCATTGATCAAGCATTAGGTGACACAAACCCAACCCAATCTAGGATTCAAACTAACCACCCTATCGATCAAGTGATAGGAGATCCTAATCTAGGAGTTCGAACTAGAGCATCCTATAGGAACCTTAGTCAAATTTCCTTAATTTCAAAGATAGAACCCAAATCAATTAAACAAGCTCTTCTTGATCCCGATTGGATTATTGCAATGCAAGAAGAGCTAGCTCAATTTACTAGGAATGAAGTGTGGGAATTAGTACCACCACCTAAAGAAAAAATGATAATTGGAACAAAGTGGGTGTTTCGAAATAAGCTTTATGATAAAGGTGAAGTAGTTAGAAACAAGGCTAGGTTGGTCGCCAAAGGGTTTAGTCAAGTCGAAGGCTTAGATTACGACGAAACCTATGCCCCAGTAGCTAGACTCGAATCCATTCGAATGTTGCTAGCTTATGCCGCACATCGAGGATTTAAGCTATTTCAAATTGATGTTAAGTCAGCATTCCTAAATGGATACATTAAAGAAGAAGTTTATGTTAGCCAACCCCCTAGATTCGAAAATCTAGATAAACCCGACCATGTTCTAAAACTTAAGAAAGCTCTCTATGGACTTAAACAAGCTCCTCGAGCTTGGTACGAGAGACTTTCAATCCATCTTAAGTCAAAAGGGTTTAACCAAGGCTTAGTTGACCCAACTCTCTTCGTAAAAACCTTAGGTAAAGAAATATTCATAGCTCAAATTTACGTAGACGATATAATTTTTGGAACCTCTAACTCAGCCTTACTAAACGAGTTCGTTTCACTCATGGAAAGTGAGTTCGAAATGAACTTGGTAGGCAAGTTAAGTTTCTTTTTAGGTCTACAAATTAAACAAACTAAGGATGGTATATACCTATATCAACAAAAATACACTAAGGAGTTAATTAAAAGATTTGGAATGTAAGACGCTAAGATAATAAACACCCCAATGGCGATTAATGTTAACATAGGAGAAGACCTAGAAAGTAAGTCCATTGACTTAAAGTACTATAGGAGCGCGATAAGAAGTCTCCTATACTTAACTGCGAGCCGACCCGACATCCTATTCGTAGTAAGTATGTGCGCCAGGTTTCAAACCTGTGCTAAGGAGTCTCACCTAACCCTAGTTAAGCATATCCTTAGATATCTTAAGGGTACACTTAACGTTGGTATTTGGTACCCTAGATCTACGGAGTTCGAACTAATCGGCTACTCCGATTCGGACTATGCCGATAGTAAGCTCGATAGAAAGAGCACGAGTGGTTGTTGTCAACTTCTCGGCTCGAGTCTAGTAAGTTGGTGCAGTAGGAAGCAACACTATGACACTTTATCTACCACCGAAGTCGAATACATCGCGATGGGTGAGTGTGTCACTCAACTTCTTTGGATGAAGCACACTCTCCGCGACTTTAAGTTAGACTTTATGAGTACTAAATGTTGGTGCAGGGGCACTAGATAATCGAACCTGTATTTTGATTATGGCAAAGACACAAAGTTAAGTTTATATCGTTATCTCACGAGCTATTGAATGTACAAAAAAGTATTAAAGCTGGAGCTGAAGGCTAGCGACACCCGGAGGAAGCCGTGGTGGTCGGGCGATACTCGAGTGACTTCGGAGGGAGCCGAAAGAATCGAGTGGAAGGCCGGAAGAAAGAGCTACTATCGAGGTAAGCTCGTGTGAGTGAGAGATTGTAAGGTCATGTCCTCTTTACGGGGATGACCGTAGGCGACGATCCGACTAAGACTTCCTGTGGAAGGTCTAGGTCGAGAATGACATTAAGCTCGTATTTATCATTTTCGAGCTAACCTCTTGCTGCAGGAAGTAGCCGTGCGATTATTCTTGGACATGGAGCGATCGATCGTGATGCCCATCGGTCGGTGATGAACATCGATCGGTGATGGCGGCGATTCGACTTTGCGCTAGGTCAAAACGGATAACGTTTGACGCGGCCACTTCGCGATAAAAATTTGGAAAAATTCATGATCCGTTCCAAAGAAATAGGAGACAAATTTAGAGGCTAAAGTCTATAAAAGGAGGGGAGGATTCATCTCCAAAGAAAATCAATTTTATTCATCAAGTGCTCCTACAACGCCAACGCTCCAACACCGTCATAACGCCGACGCGACGCCAAGTTCCAATCTTCTTCATCGACAGCAGATTCAAGTAATATTTTTGATATTGTATTCTTTGTTTTTCTTCATAACGAGGTGAGGTAGGCTTGTTGCCTCATCCTCGTATATTCGGTTTTGTGATCGTTGTCTCCTACCTCCAACGAGGAGGAGACGTTATAGTGCTTTGCCCTCCGTACGCGGTCTAGGACCGATAGGGCCTTAGAGTAGCAACCGCCGGATTGTGAACCAAGTAAAATAAACGTGTCATTTTATTTTCCGCTGCTTACTCGCTTACTCGTGCCTTAACGAACGATTACGAACGAAAGATTTTCGATCGCTATTCACCCCCCCTCTTGCGATGCTTTTCGATCCAACACTAAACTTCACGTAGACAACATTAGTTCAATTAATCTTACTAAGAATCCGATATGTCACTCTAGGACCAAACATATAGAGGTCAAACACCATTTCATTCGAGAACATGTGGCCAACGGAGCAATACAACTCGAATACGTCGAATCGAAGTCTAACTTAGCAGACCTATTTACTAAACCCCTACCCGAAGCCGAATTTAGTCTATTAAGACGAAAATTGGGCATGTGCATAGTAGAATAGGAACTTGCAAATTATATTTTCTTACTACTATTTCTTAAATTTTCATTTTTATGGAACTAGCATAGGACATACCTTAGATATCATGCACCTATAGATTTAAGGAGCCAATACATCTCACAACACATAGGACTAATGTGTTTGTGTACTTAGCCACGTAGATGGGCGTGAGATGTTAGGACCTTACTCCTGGTTCTAGATGTAGATCTAGTGCATCGCCATGAACCATGGAGTATAATCATACACACTAACCGATTCTGACCAGGACTGGTTGATCTTTCATATCAGTCAAGCCAAATATGAGTCGAACATTTTATAGATGAGCTTATTTTCAGTATATTTTAAAAATAAATAAATAAATAAAAAATGGGGAACATGCTTGGACTTTAAATTTAACACTTATTTTGTTTTCCACACACCTCTTACTCTTTTCGATATACGGCAAAAGGGGGAGAAAAAGGCGAAAGTTAAAAGGTCAAAGTTAAGGGGTCAAATTTTTTTTGACAACTTAACTCTTACTTCATATTTAAACCAAAAGTTAAAACTTATTCAAAGGCCAAAGAATTCTTAACTTAAACTTATTTATTTCAAATACTATGGCCAATATTAAGTAATTTCGGTTACTTAATTCTTTTTTAGTAGCAAACGTCAAGGGGGAGAGTTAAAACTCTTTCTCAAGTACTCACCCTCGGTCAAGGGGGAGGATTCCTCAAGGGGGAGCACTTGAAAAAGAGTTTTTATACTCCTGTTCATTCATGCTCTTAACACTCCTGCTCATTCATGCATATCTTTTCTTAATGCACTTAACTTTGTATGTGGGTTTGCCATAAATAAAAAAGGGGGAGATTGTTGGTGCAGTAGGCACCTAAGTCGAACCTGAGTTTTGATTATAGCAAACAATACAAAGTTAAGCTCATGTTGTTATCTCACGAGCTGAATCGAGTGTGCAGAAAATTGCTATAGCTGGAGCTGAAGGCTAGCGACACCCGGAGGAAGCCGCGGTGGTCAAGTGACACTCAAGTGACTTTGGAGGGAGCCGAAGGAATTGAGTAGAAGGCCGGAAGCAAAAGCAACACGTAAGTATCAAGGTAAGCTCGTGTGTGCGAGTGTAAGTAAGGTCGTATCCTCGTTACGGGGAAAGACTTAAGCATAGATCCGACCCAAGACATCTCATAGGTGGTCTAGGTCGAGATCGAATGGTCAACGACCGTCAAAATAGTGTTTTCTTTAAGCTAACATTGCCTTGCAGCCAGCATTAGTCGACTGCCAACCTGAAGGACTCGACTGCCGTCCATCAGTCGAGTGACTACGGCTAGCACTCGGTGATCTTGCCTGATCGGCGGTGATGGCCATCGATCATTCTTTGGTCGATCGACCAGTTACGTATTGCTGATGGACCCGTCGCCGCCCTCGCCAAGGGCGCCCGCCACTCCATGCTTAGAGGGAATGCATCGGTTAAATCGTCTGGTATACCTTAGCCTTTCCCTTTTTCTTTAACAATAATTCAAAGTGCTCAAAAGCTTCCACAACGCTGCGACTCTCCGATGACTCTACGACAACGAAGTGCTGCCAACAACCCTAGCTTAAGGTCTTTCTTTTTAGTTGTTGGTATAATCCTTGTTTTCAATATTGCAACTCTTTTACTCGAGGTTTTTCTATCGTTGCATTTTACTTTAATAGAAGAGAGGGTTTGTCTCTCTATCATTTTGCTTCGAAAGTTTTTTTTGTAATCGTCAAACTCCTACCTCTAACGAGGAGGAGTTTTTTAGTGAATTGCCCTCCGTACACGGTCTAGGACCGTTAGGGCCTTGGAGTAGTAGCCGAAGGCTACGAACCAAGTAAAAAATAAACTTGTCTCTTTTTGTTTCATTTACATTTCCGCTGCGTATATTTGTCTTGAAACGAATTCGAAAGAAAAAGGCTTTTCGCTATTCACCCCCCCCCCTCTAGCGAACCGCATCGATCCAACATTTCATACTTGATTTCACCCCCTAGACCTAGACTCAACCTTCTAACTCTTCCTTAAGCCTTGCACTTCTAGGATCCCTCCGATTCTGCGACTTGTTCATCCTTTGCGCTTTGCTTCCAAGAGCTTCCTTCAGTTTTGTCATGTCTTGGGTTTTCCTTTGCCAAGGCGTGCTTAGACTTTACGCCGCCAAGACTACATGCTTGGACTTACGCTGCCAAGACTTGCCTTTGGACTTCCTTTTGCCATGTTCATACTTGGACTTTGCCTTTACCTATTACTTATTCATGTTCACCATTATATTACAATTTGTTGCCTAACTTAGATGATTATTCAAACATCAAAACATATAAATTCTTGGGGCATTGTTGCACCAACAATCTCCCTCTTTTTGATGTTTGACAATCATTTAAGTTAGGTCTTTTAAAGATACACATAATCACATAATCATATATCCAATTTCTAACTTAAACATTTCTAATCATATATCCAATTTCTAACTTAAATATTTCTTCTCCCCCTTTGACACACATCAAAACGAGAAGAAGTCATATGATTCATAGAATAATTGAATGTATTATAATTTTGAACTAAAGTACAGATATGAATTTTAGCTCCCCCTTAATCCAAGATATAGTTCATGATGAGTAAACAAAACATGTGGAGCAAAAGTCTACCAAGTAATTTGAGGATTTAACTTCTATCTTTGAACCAACAATGTAACTTCTTGGAATAAGAAAGTTACGTTATGTGAAACTCCCCCTAAAATACTGTATTTAAACAGTCATATAAGTTGTTTATACTCAATATTATCAAGCTATAGTTCTAGATCAACAAGGATACACTAAATATCAGAAAATGGAGCTAATCTTTCGAAAACACGATTTATCGATCATTTGGTTTACGAACTAGTCATTGCTACGTCTATGTCTGAAATTTAGCCTTTTGATCCAAATTGAAATGCAAACCTCGAAAAATTGCAAAATTTTGTGTACACATTTCTGAGATCATACTTTATCAAGGAAAAATATTTTGAAAAATATATGTTTTTCAGATTTCAATATTGATACAAACTTGAAAACTAGCAAAAGTTCTAAAAAGTTTACAAATTTTGTATCACTTTTGTGTTTCACTTGAAAATTGTTTTTCAAAGTATGATAAACATAGTTTAAAATATGTTTTATTTGACATTTCCAATCATGTTCTTGGAGCTATATGCACATCAATTGTGTATAATCCTTCCCAATGATTGGTCCAATGAACGATCAATGTCTCTAGTTGACACTTTGGTCCATAGTAATGAATCATAACAAGCATGATGAACCGAGTGCATCTTCCTAACATCTCACATGTTGTCTAAGTTGCTCAATATAAAAATCATGGTTTCTTAGGTATTTTGTGAGATGCTCAAAGGTATACATCCTAGTATTTCTATAGGATCATGCAAACCTATACCTTTACTCAACCAAGCACATTCCAAGTTCTCTTCTAAGTGATGAAAATTCTACCTCGGGAAGAGCCTTGGTAAATATGTCGGCTAGGTTGGACTTGGATTCAATGTAATTAAGCTCAATGTCCCCCTCTGCCACATGATCTCTAATGAAGTGATGTTTCACTTCAATGTGCTTGGTCCTAGAGTGATGCACCGGATTTTTGGTCAAGTTAATGGTGCTCACATTATCACAAAATACTTTCATGTTGGAGTAAGATAGCTCATAATCTTCTAAGGTATGTTTCATCCATAGTAGTTGAGCTACACAACCACCTATAGCCACATATTCGGCCTCGGTGGTGGATAAAGTAACACAAGGTTGCTTCCTACTACTCCAACTAACTAGGGAGGACCCAAGGAATTTGCATCCACCACTAGTACTCTTCCGATCCAATTTGCAACCGGCATAATCAGAATCGGTGTACCCAATCAAATCAAAAGACCTAGTCCTAGGGTACCATAGACCTACATTTAGTGTGCCTTTAACATATCTAACAATTCTCTTAACGGCAACTAAATGAGATTCTTTAGCACATGATTGATACCTAGCACACATACCAACCGCAAATAATATGTCGGGTCTACTAGTGGTTAAGTACAAAAGGCTACCAATCATGCTCCTATACAGTGTAAGATCTATTTGTTTTCCTTCACTATCACTATCTATTTTAGTATTGGTTGCCATTGGAGTTGAAACCACCTTAACATTTTCCAAACCAAATTTCTTAATCATTTCCTTAGCATATTTGGTTTGATAAATATAAATACCTTCACTAGTTTGTTTGACTTGCAATCCTAGAAAGAAATTTAATTCCCCAACTAGACTCATTTCAAACTCTTTTTCCATATTTTGAATAAAGTCTTGAAGGAGTTCATCATTTGTTGACCCAAAGATAATGTCATCAACGTATACTTGGGCTACAAAGATGTCCTTAGATGTTGACTTTATAAAGAGAGTTTGATCAATACTACCCCTTTTAAAATACTTAGAGATTAAGAAAGATGATAATCTTTCATACCAAGCCCGGGGAGCTTGTTTCAACCCATATAAAGCTTTCCTAAGCTTGTATACATGGTTTGGGTAGTCCATATTTTCAAACCCGGGAGGTTGTTCTACATACACCTATTCCTTAATAAACCCATTTAGGAATGCCGATTTGACATCCATTTGATGGAGTTTGAAACCCATATAGGAGGCATACGCTAAAAGTATTCTAATGGATTCTAACCTAGCAACCGGGGCATATGTTTCATCATAATCAAGTCCTTCAACTTGATTAAAACCCCTTGCAACTAATCGTGCTTTATTTCTAGTGATATTTCCTTGGTCATCTAGTTTGTTCCTAAAGACCCATCTTGTAGTAACAATGGTGTTTTCACTTGGTCTAGGAACTAACTTCCATACTTGACTCCTTTCAAATTGAGCCAATTCATCTTGCATTGCTAAGATCAAATCCGGATCAAGTAATGCATCTTTAATTATTTTGGGCTCAATTTGAGAAATTAGAGCTATATGACTAGTGGGATCCCTATGGAATGACCTAGTCCTAACTCCTTGAGATAATTCACCCACATTTTGATCTAAGGGGTGACTTTGATGAACTCTTATGGTTCTAGGAGGTCTACTAATTTGGTTTTGATCATGATCAACCTCAATCCTTTGCTCATCATCGGAATCATCCCTTACTCTCCCTTGATTCAATCCTCCCCCTTGATTATTACCCCCTAAGGTTAAATCTTGAAATTGTTGGGTAATTTCTTGATTTTCATTACTAATATAATCATAAATAGGGGATTTCCTAGGGTATGTATTGGAAGTTTCATCAAATTGAACATTTGAAGATTCTTCAATCTTTTGAGTCCTTTTATTGTAAACTCTATATCCTACACTAGTGGATGAGTATCCAACTAGGATTCCCTCATCCGCTTTGGACTCAAACTTACCTAGGTTGTCTTTGGTATTTAAAATATAGACTTTACATCCAAAGACCTTAAAATAATGAATTGTTGGGATTGTACCATTCCACAATTCAAATGGAGTTTTTTCTAAAAACCTATGAATCAATACCCTATTTTTGATATAGCAAGTGGTATTAACTGCTTCCGCCCACAAGTAGCTAGGTAAGGAGTATGCATTAAGCATTGTCTTTGCCGCTTCTTGTAGGGCACGATTTTTCCTTTGCACAACCCCATTTTGTTGGGGTGTTTTAGGACAAGAAAACTCATGCTTGTACCCTTGTTCTAAGCAAAAATTTGAAAAATTAGAATTCTCAAATTCTCCACCATGTTCACTACGGATCCGGTTGATTTTGAGTTTTCTTTCATTTTCTACTCTTTTGCCAAATCCTATGATTATTCCTAAGGTTTCATCTTTATTTTTCAAGAAAAATACCCAAGTAAACCTAGAGAAATCACTACTATTACCAAGCAATATTTACTACCAATTATAGAGGGGGTACTGTGGCAATCAAATAAATCCATATGTAGTAATTCTAACGGTAAAGCGGTACTAAGTAAATTTTTACCTTTGTGTGATGTTTTTGATTGTTTCCCTTCTTGGCATGCATCACACATCTTGTCCTTGAGAAATTTGACTTTAGGCAATCCTTTGATAAGCTTCAATTTTGCTATTTTGGCTATATTCTTCATGTTTATGTGTCCTAGCCTCCTATGCCAAAGCTAACTTTCTTCCTCTTTTGCAATAAGACACTTAGTGGAAGCATTAGTAGCATAGGATAAATCAACATAATATATATTTTACTTCCTAAAACCTACTAACATGCAATCATTTATAGTTTTGTGTCTTATAAAACATTTTGATGAATCAAATTTAACATCAAAGTTTGCATCACATAGTTGGCTTACACTAAGTAAATTAAATTTCATATTTTTAACTAATAGCAGATTATGAATGACAAGATTGGGGGATACCTCAATTGTGCCCTTTCATAGAATCTTAAGTTTGTCGCTATTACCAAATGAAACTTTTCCTTTGCTTGTGTGGTTGATAGTGGAGAATTTTCTCTCATCCCCAGGCATATGCTTTGAGCACCCACTATCAACTATCCACAAGCTTGGTTCTTCTACCTATATCACATGAAAAACACAATCCTTAGGTACCCAAATCTTAGGACCACTAGCATCAATTATAAATTTCTTAGGTACCCATGTCTTTCTCCCCTTGCTTTTAATTATTGATTTTCTACTAACAAGAGATGTAAATGCTACCTCTTTTTCCTTAGGCCTATATCCTAATCCGGCCTTGTTGTAGATAGCCCTTTGATCCTTAATAACCATGTCTAGGTATTTTGAACCATTGGTGAATTTTTCTAAGCATGCTCTTAATTTACCTATTTCTTTTCTTAACTCATCATTTTCATCCCTAAGGGTACATTCATCATTATCACTAGATGGTTTACCACATGATGAATCTACACTCTTAAGTGATTTGATCTCTAATTTTAGATCCTTAATCCTAGTTTTCGATCTATTTAAAGCATTTTGTAAACATGCAATAGTCTTATAAATTAAATCTACTTTGGGTGAGTTGTTTACCTCATCATCATCACTTGATGATGATTCATCGCTTGAAGAGGAAGAAGACTCCTCGCTTGAGCTCCCGGCTTCTTCCAATGCCATGAGGGCTAGATTCCGAGAGGCATGACAAACTTCTTCATCGTCGGAAGACTCCTCCATGCTTAGAGTGTCCCATGTTTGTGCCACCATTGCCTCCTTCTTTTTCTTTTCCTTCTTTTTCTTTTCCTCAATTTGGCTTTATATGCCCTTTCTTGTTGCAACCAAAACAAGTCACGTTAGAGGTAGAATTTGAATTGTTTGAAGATTTACCTCTTGAGGATTGGAACATCCTCTTCACATCTTTCTTGGTGAGTCTCCTTGACTTCCCACCAAACTTCTTGACGTAATGTGCCACCTCGCTTGCCGATAACTCATCTTCACTACTTGATGAGTCTTCCTCGGATTCAGATGAGGAGGACACTTCCTTCTCCTCCTTCTTCTTCTTCTCCTTCTTTCCTACAAAAAGAGCTATACCCTTCTCTTTGGATGAAGTGTTAGCTTGTTCATGTAATTGAAATTCACAAAATAGCTCATCTAACTTAACTAATGAAAGATCCCTAGAGACCTTATAGGCATCTACCATTGAAGCCCATAAGGTGGTTCTATGGAAAGCTTGTAACACATACCTTACAAGGTCTCGGTTGTCGACCTTCTCACCTATAACGTGTAGTCCGTTGACTACTTCCTTGAAACGCCCGTGCATTTGGCTCACGGTCTCGCTTGTCTTCATAGTGAAGCTTTAGAGTTGGCCAATCAAAAGATCCCTCTTGGCCCTTCTTGTTTCTTTGGATCCTTCATTGAGTTCGATGAGCTTCTCCCAAAGCTCTTTTGCGGAGTTGAAGGGCCCGACTTTAGAGAGTTTCTCCTTGGATAGACCACATTGAAGTGTGGTCGTTGCTTTTGCATTTTCTTGTGCTTTCTTGGCCATCTCTCTTGTCCAATCTTTTGTCGGTAGTGGTGCTCTGAATTCGTCGACCGACTTCTCAAAACCATCTACAACACTAAACCAATTCTCAATATCATTCATTAAGTAATACTCCATCCTACCTTTCCAATATCCGAAGTCATTGCCGTCGAAGAACGGAGGCCTCGCCGTGCTATATCCCTCTTGAAAACCCATCTTTGCTCCGGTTGATTGCAAGATCTTCTGATGCGATTCGAGCTCTGATACCACTTGTTGGTGATCGTTTGGAAGCTAGAGGGGGGTGAATAGCGCTTTTCATTTCTACAAGAGTGATTAGCGGAAGCAAGCACAAATAATATATGTAAAAACAAAAATAATGCAAACAAAGCTTTTACGTGGTTCGGAGATAACGCTCCTACTCCACGGTGATCCTTAAGGTGGATCAACCCAAGCAAATCCACTAAGAAGCTTTCCTTTACAACACAACTCCTCTTCTTTACAAAGAATGAAAATTTAAGCTTAGAGAGAAGAGGAGGGGATTTAAGATCACTTAGAAAGCTAGAAAACTCGTGGAGGCTTTGGAGAAGAATCAGAGAATAAGCATTAACCCCAAAAACCCCCACAATCCCTCTTTTTATAGAGAGAGGGCTGATTTTCCCATTGGAGCACGATCAGTCGATTGATGTACAACATCAGTCGACTGTCGGCGCAATCAACGACCTCTGAACAGCCAGATTCACAGAATTTAGAGTCGTTTTGCCCAACGACATTCTCATCAGTCGACTGATCCTTCCATCAGTCGACTGATGAAGTGATCAGTCGAGTGATCAAAAGCTGTAGTCGAGTGGGACTCCATTCTGTGCCTATTTTTGCCTTGATCAGTCGATTCCCATTGCCAAGGCAGTCGACTGATATTCAGGGTTTCAACCTGGCTCCGTCGAGCACTTGACCAGTCGATTGATACATCGTATCAGTCGACTGATACACATCAAGTATGAGTATTTCATACTTGATTTCACCCCCTAGACCTAGACTCAACCTTCTAACTCTTCCTTAAGCCTTGTGCTTCCAGGATCCCTCCGAGTCCGCGACTTGTTCATCCTTTGCGCTTTGCTTCCAAGAGCTTCCTTTGGTTTTGTCATGTCTTGGGTTTTCCTTTGCCAAGCCGTGCTTGGACTTTATGTCGCCAAGATTACATGCTTGGACTTACGCTGCCAAGACTTGCCTTTTGACTTACTTTTGACAAGTTCATACTTGGACTTTGCCTTTACCTGTCACTTATTCATGTTCACCATTAGATTACAATTTGTTGCCTAACTTAGATGATTATCCAAACATCAAAACATATAAATACTTGGGGCATTGTTGCACCAACAGTTCTATGTCTATCCAGGCTAGAGGTGGTTTTAAGTATTTCGTCTCTTTTATAGACGATTATTCGAGATATGTATACATTTACCTAATGCGCCGCAAGTCTGAATGCTTTGAGAAGTTCAATGAATTCAAGGCTGATGCGAAGAAACGTCAAGGTAAAAGTATCAAGACACTACGATCTGATCGTGGTGGTGAGTACCTCTTGGGAGAGTTTAGGAATTACTTATCAGAGGCTGAGATTCAATCCCAATTGTCTGCACCTGGCACACCCCAGCAGAATGGTGTAGTAGAGGGAAGGAATACTACTCTTATGGAGATGGTTAGATCGATGATGAGTTATTCTGAGTTGCCAGATTCATTCTGGGGATATGCTCTAGATATGGTAGTGTATATTCTGAACTTGTTCCTATCTAAATCAGTGCCTTCTACTCCCACAGAATTATGGACTAGGCGAAAGCCTAGTCTAAGACATATTCGGATTTGGAGAAGTCCAACACATGTGCTGAAGGTAGATGCTGGTAAGTTGGAACCTCGTACAGAAGTGTGCATGTTCGTTGGCCATCCTAGAGGAACGAAAGGTGGTTTGTTTTATAGTCCTAGAGATCAGAGGGTGATCGTTAGCATGAACGCCAGATTTTTAGAGGAAGACTATGTGATGAACCACAAGCCCATGAGTAAGATTGTTCTGGAGGAATTAAAAGGGGAAGTCACTTCTTCAGTACCACCGGTATAAGAGGATATACCACAAGTCACTGCACCGCATGTCATAGATGATACACAGGTGATACCTCGTCGTAGTGGGAGGGTTGTTAGACAGCCTGATAGATTCATGTTCTTGGGAGAATCTTCTGATTTGGTCACTGGCGAACATTAACTTGATCCCTGGACATATGACAAGGCAATCCAAGATAAAGATGCAGTATCTTGGCAAAGTGCAATGAATGCTGAGATTGAATCTATGGATTCAAATTAGGTCTGGGAGCTAGTAGAACCAACCAATGGTGTAAAAACCATTGGATGCAAGTGGATCTACAAAAGAAAGAGAGGAATAGACGGGAAGGTTGAGACCTTCAAAGCGAGGCTTGTTGCGAAGGGGTATACTCAGAAAGTGGGTATCGATTATGAGGAGACCTTTCCACCGGTAGCCATGCTTAAGTCTATCTGGATTCTCTTATGCATTGCTGCTCATATGGATTATGAGGTATGACAGATGAATGTCAAGACAACTTTCGTTAATGGAAGTCTTGAGGAAAACATCTATATAAAGCAACCAGAAGGTTTCATTGTAAAGGGCAAAGAACATCTTGTGTGTAAGCTTAATCGGTCCATTTATGGATTGAAACAAGCTTCGAGGTCTTGGAACATCCGCTTTGATGAGGTAATCCAGTCTTATGGATTTATTCAAAGTCCGGATGAGTCTTTGTACACAAGAGATGTGATGGAAATGTAGTGGTATTTCTTGTGCTATACGTAGATGACATTTTGTTAATTGGCAACAATGTCAAGGTGTTATCAGATATAAGGGTATGGTTGTCCAAACAGTTTGATATGAAGGACTTGGGAGAAGTGGGACACATCCTTGGGATCAAGGTTATAAGGGATCTCAAGAAAAGAATGTTGTGCTTATCTCAAGCTTCATATATAGACACCATTATGGATCATTTTAGCATGCAAAACTCCAAGAAGGGTTTTCTACCTTTCAAGCATGGAGTTCCTTTATCTAAAGAGATGTGTCCTAGAACGTCTGAGGAGATAGAGGAGATGAAGGCGGTTCCTTATGCTTCGGCAGTAGGAAGCCTCATGTATGTGATGCTATATACGAGACCAGATATTTGCTTAGCCATGGGCATGGTCAGCAGATATCAGAGTATTCTAGGATAGGGACATTAGACTGCAGTAAAGCATATATTGAAGTACCTGAGAAGGACTAGGGATTATATGCTAGTTTACTGGACAGACCAATTACTCCCTGTGGGTTATACAGATTTCGACTTCCAATCAGACAGGGATAACAGTAAGTCTACCTTAGGTTTTGTGTTTACTTTGGGAGGTGGAGCCATTGTATAGAGGAGTGTCAAGCAGAAATGCATGGCGGACTCCACCATGGATGCTGAGTATGTGGCAGCCTCTAAGGCGGCCAAAGAAGTTGTGTGGCTCAGGAACTTCTTGATGGACTTGGGTGTGATTCCTGGTTTTGCCAGAACTATCATAATTTATTGTGATAATAGTGGTGCAGTTGAAAACTTGAAGGAACCACGAGCCCATAAGGCAAGTAAACACATAGAGCACAAGTACCACCTGATACGAGAAATTGTAAAGAGAGGAGAAGTTGTTGTGGCCAAGATTGCATCGGAGGATAACCTGGCAGATCCTTTCACTATGGCCCTTCTGACAAGAGCTTTTGATAGGCATGTGGAGGGAATGGGAATCAGATGTATGATAGTTTTAGGATAGCATAGTCTTTTAGTAAAAGTGGGAGATTGTTGGGATGTATACTAAAAAGTCTATCTTTTGTATGAACATCTTTATTTTGATATAAGAATCACATGATCATTGTTTGCATATTTATGGTGATGCATATTGTCTAATACATTACATTGTAGATAACATGGTGTGTGGTGTCACACGGGAGATCATGTTATCGACTCCTTGTAAAGTATAAGTATAGGCTCACAACCGATATGGCTTTGGACAATCCATCGCTATAGTTGTAGTGTGATTTGGTATTGGTTTGTCTTGACCATAGAATCACACTAGTACACTTTGTGTGTATTGAGCAGGACTGACTTAGAGGTGATTCGATTTATTGCTGACTACATAATCGAATCAGACCTCATATATTATATTGTACATGCTCTTAATCCCGATATAATTATGGGCACATATACTTATTATTCATTTCTTTAATTTACCAATGGGTGAGACTTATAGATTAAATCGATAGGCTCGGTAAGTTGGGAAATGATATTATTTATATGGTGTGTCATTGATTATAGGAGGAAACCGTGTCCTATATATTAGGATGATGATGTCCCCTTGAGGAGCTCATAAGGTTCATCATGTAAACCCTGCAGGTGGACTTGGTCCGGCATGATGAAAAGGTTGAGTGGTACTACTCATGGAGTTAGATGTTGATTAATTAATGGTCAGTAAATTAATTAATCGACGAACATTCGAGATCTTAAACACGGGGAGAAAAATGTATAAATAATATATGGAACTCATATTAACTTATGGGGGTTGGTGAGGTAGATGAATGATAATCCTTTAGTGGATTGGATTATCATTAATGGATCAGAATTTATGTGGGCTTGATCCATTGGGTAGCCAAGATCCAACTCCTCCTCATGGTCCCTATTGTAGCCTATTAATACCTCATGAAGCCTAGATCCAATGGATGAAAATAAAACTCTAGATCCAATGGTAGAGATTAAATCTCTAGATCCGACGGTTGAGATTAAATCTCTAGATCTGACGGTTGATATTAAATCCCTAGAAACAATGGTGGAGATTAAAACAAGGCTTATCCCTAACTCTATAAAAGGAGACTTTAGGGTGGGCGGCATGGAGGAATTCCAATAGAGATAGGATTAGGGTTTGAGAGGCTTAGGTTTTGGAGGTGTTGGGCGGCCACAAATAAGGAAGTTTTTTCCTTTTCTTCTTCCTCTTCCAAGGTGGTCGGCACCCTTCTCCTTCTCCCCTCCCATGGCCGGCATCCAAACCTAATCCTTTTCCTCTCCTTGGCCGATGGAAACAAGGCTTAGGGTCTTCCCTTGGAGCTCTTGGTCGACATCTATCTTCTTCATCCAATCCTTCTTCGCCGGCGGCAAGCACCAAGCTTGGAGCTTGGTGGTTGGTTGAAAGAAGGAAAAGTGCTTTGTTTCTTATTCTTCCTCTTGTTCGGAGTGAGCAAGGAAGTAAGATTGGTGACCTAGGAGCTTCGACTTTTGGTAGATCGTCGCCCACACGACGTCCAAAAGGAGGAAGGACATACAATAGAAGATCGAGAGATATATCGATTGTCTATATTCTTTTGTAACATGTCTATAATTGTTTTTCAATTATATATGCATGTAGCATTCTGTTTTTATGGATAAAATAACTTGGACCCCAAATATAAACACAAAAGTCAGTGATCCATACATCGTCTATTCTCCGGCTATTCGTAGAATAGAGGTTGGTGGCTTCAACAACAAGTTTTTTCAAGTGACTACTCTAATCGAATAGCACGACGATGAAACGGTTGCTTGGGGGATCCCTTTTGTCTAGGATTAAATTTTTTTAATCTAGGGACATCGATGGGATCACCATGAACAAGCGACCGAGTTGAAGTGGTAAGTGAAGTTTCCTACCTTCAAGTGGTATCAGAGCTTCAGTTCCAAAACCTTCACTAACAACATAATCAAAACTCATAAAATTCATACTAAATATGAATTTATCATCTCTACACACCTGCTTCCCCTTTTATTCTAAGATGATGATGTATATTAATCATCACAACGACAATGATAATTGTATGACACCATGTCACAATAATATCAACACTCCAGTCGTAAATCAACCTTAGAGTATACACAGGTGTCCTTTGCTGATCTAAATAGATCATCTATCCCCAACGAAGGATATTCACTTTCAACAACTATCGCATTCCATCATTGATAATCGATGCATAATTTTAAAGGTCCATCTCTCTTTCAACAAAGAGTTCCGGATCTTCTCAAGGAGGAATACTGGGATAGATAAATATCCCTTCTAACATCTCCGATAATCGCAACTCACATTCTTCCAATTTCTATAGTGTTTAACAACACTGATACCAACAAAACTATCACTCGGTATATGATCTTTGATACCAGAACTATTTCCGTAATCATTTCGATCGCCTAGTCCACTTGCCAATGCAACGGAAAGCCTTGGAGTTCATTCAAAACTGCATCCGAATACTCTCAGATTACACGCACCTCCGAGAGATATATCATGCCATAATCTCAACAATTTGACCATCCGTAAGGATATGTGTACAGTAAAAGTATCTATCAAAGTCTAAGGGCATCCCTTGACTTCTTACCTGTTGATCCACATCTCACCAGACGGTAGAGATACCACCGACCCACAAGTCGATGTAATCCATCTTATCCAACTGAGAATGTTCTAGACACAGATACCTGTAACTACAAGAATCTCTCAATATATTAATCTTAAGGGTAACTAAAGTAATACCCTGAATGATCAATTATTTGCCAATCCGATCCAAAGGCACCCTGCAGGTCTTGGTCTTTCTCCGAAGAGAACAAGATCAGATCCCACAGTCCGACAAACGGTCACATTTCTACGACAAATGACCCGAGGATTTTCCTAGATCATCTGATCTCATCACTTAATCCTACGAGCTACAACTATAGAATACCAAATAGATATGACCATCATCGTATACCCTCTCCTCTGTACAACCAAATCACATCTGGAGGTAACTATTGTTGTCTGCAAGCATCTTCTGCGATGTCTTTTGCTAATGCTGCTTTTGTGGTGAAGGGTAGTATCAAGGAACTCCAACCATGGCTGGGATAGTAGGTTGTTGTTGATAAAATAACCCAATCTTTTGTGATGATCTCTGGTGTCGAGATGATGAATCTACCTCCTGGAATACCATCGATAGTCTTCAACTGAGTCTTCAAAGTACACCTCCTCCACTATACTGGTTGCTCACAATAGCAACAGATTAACTGATCCAACAGATAATTTGACTTCACGTGTCTTCGTGATCCACATTGTACGCATATAATCCCTTCGGAGTCTTTGTTCTGATTTCGCTGATGTGCACAAGAACATCCTGATGATTTGCGGTTGATCTTCTATAATCAGAAAATAGCTCAAGACATATGACTCCGATCTTGCTCCTTTTATCCAACAGTCGGAGACTTCAGACTCTAATAAGTTGACCTACAAGAACTATTATCGGTCTTCAACTCTTAAACACTTGTACGAAGTCATTTCTAAACTCCTGACTCAATCCAACATCTTTCGACAGGATCTGATAGAAAATCCAGTCATCTTAATACAATAGTAAGCCATTAACCGTGGGTGGCTTAAAACATCCATTCACTTTCTTGAGCTATTAGGTGGTCATAACCTCTGCAAGTCTAACGACTCTGCATAGTACACTATTACTAATCGATCATCCTTTCTTGAAGTTCAAGAATTCCTTACAATGTGTCATTAAAAGTGACACGGGGAAATACTATCTTTCAACATCACTAAACCATGATCAAGTGATATATTATTTCTCGGAGATTATTTTATGCATTTATCACCAAATACTGGCTTGATCCTGATAATGGTATACAACCAACTCTTCTTTCTCGATATAACATGAGTTAGGTACTCAAAAGTACTCTCAAAGTTATAAAACTCAGTACTAACAACTCAAGGATAAAATTCCTATGAAACACCGTAACCTAGCATTCCCCTATCTGCATCAACAATAGTCTATTTGTCTTATCCATTACCCAACAGGTAATGATCTGACTAGCATAATTAGTGAAAATCTCTAAGACTTTAGTCTCTGATTTCCACAAGAAATGTGATGACTTGACCCCTATTTTCTGACTCGGTATCAGTCGGCTCTCAAAGGTAAATCATGTAGGATATTTGAGGCCGCTAGAGGGGGGTGAATAGTGTCGTGTTTGTACGATGATGGAATTCTTTCGCGTTTGTCTCTACAATTTCGTTAGTGCAGCGGAAATAGAAAAGTAATAATGATAACGAAATATACAACACGCAAATACAAATATTTAACATGGTTCAGAACCGAACAGTTCCTACTCCACGGATTGGGTTCGTACGAACCCTAGCAATGTCAATCACACACCACTATGATAAACACTTCTTCTCGACACAAGTCGGAGGCGGAGAAACCCCTTACAAGCGATCTTACTGTTGGAAATATTGGAATAGCTAGAGGGGGGGGGTGATTAGCCTTTCTTTCTTTCTACAAAAACGTTAGCGGAAGCAATACAAATATAAACATAAATAAAAGTAAGAAACAAAGTTAACACCCGATGTAACGTGGTTCGGAGATGACGCTCCTACTCCACGGCAATCCGTAAGGTGGATTAGCCCTAATCAATCCTCACTAGAACCTCCTTTGGATGAACCAAGGTGGAGAAACCTTATCTTACAATGCACTCCTCTTCTTTACAATGATGGAAGATTAGGATTAGAGAAGAGGAGGTTTTGGATTGCTAAAAACACTTGGAAAGCTTGGTGAGCACGTAGGTGTAGTTGGGAGCAAGAGCATTAGCTTCACCAAGCTCCCAATGGCCCCTTTTTATAGAAGAGGGGCTATTTTTCCCGTTGGGCCTTGATCAGTCGACTGATGCTTGCCATCAGTCGACTGCCGCCGAAGTCAACGACTTTTGAAATGCGATCTCCGCGGAGATTCGTAGCTGCAATCTCCAACGGCCAGGTGATCAGTCGACTGATCCATACATCAGTCGACTGATGGGGTGATCAGTCGAGTGATCAAGGCAGCAGTCGAGTGAGACTGCATTCTGTGGCGATATTCCCCTTGATCAGTCGACTGATGCCCTTGGCAGTCGACTGATAGCAGTATCAGTCGACTGTTCTACCCAAAGCAGTCGACTGATGGTTAGGGTTTCACCCTGACTCAATCGAACGCCTGACAAGTCGATTGATACATCGTATCAGTCGACTGATACTCATCAAGTATGAGTAATTCACACTTGATTTTATACCCTAGACCTAGACTCAACCTTCTAGCTCCTCAATAAGCCTTGCGCCTTCAGGATCCCTCCGAGTCCACGACTTGTTCATCCTTTGCGCTTTGCTTCCAAGAGCTTCCTTTGGTTTCGTCATGTCTTGGGTTGCCAAATGCTTGGACTTTACGCCGCCAAGACTACAAGCTTGGACTTTTGCTGCCAAGGTTCACTTGGACTTTACGCTGCCAAGACTACAAGCTTGGTCTTACGTTGCCAAGTCCATCCCTTGTACTTCCTTTGCCAAGATCATACTTGGACATCCTTTTCCAAGATCATACATGGACTTCCTTTGCCAAGATCATACTTGGACTTCCCTGTCACTTAAACATTTTCGCAATTAGATCACAAGATATTGCCTAACTTAGATGATTAGCTAAACATCAAAACATATAAATGCTTGGAGCATTGTTGCACCAACAATCTCCCCCTTTTTGATGTTTGACAATCATTTAAGTTAGGTCTTTTAAAGATACACATAATCATCTAACTTAAACATCCCTTCTCCCCCTTTGACGTACATCAAAAAGAGAAGGATTCAAAAATTAAGAAATCAAAGGTGTTGGATCTTGGACTAAGGTATAAAATTGAATTTAAAGCTCCCCCTTAATCCAAGATAAGCTTTATAATGTGTAAATAATATTTGAAGCAAAGCATAACAGAAATTTAAAGACATTAAGTCCTAACTTTGCACCAACAATGGTTTTGGGGATGAAAAAGATATAATTTATGAAAACTCCCCCTAAAACACTGCATTAATTCGTCCTAAAACTTATTTATATGTAATATTGTCATACCATAGTGTTAGGACATCAAAGATACACCAAATATCAGAAAATGGAGTTTATTATCAGAAAACCACGATTATATATCAGTCGGTAGTTTACGAACCGATCATTGCTAGGCCTGAAACCGAAATTTCAACCTTTTCAGCCCAATTTCAGAAATGCGGTAGAAATTCCAGAAATCTAGAAAAATCATGAAATTTTGCGTAAACATTTCTGAAATCATAGTTTATTAAGGAAAAATAATTTGAAAAATATATGTTTTCCAGATTGGAAGATTGATACAAACTTGGAACCTATCAAAAGTTCTAAAGATTTTGCAAACTTTGTATCACTTTTGTGTTCCATTTGGAAACTATTTTTCAAAATATGATGAACATAGTTTAAAATATATATTATTTGGAATTTCCAACCATGTTCTTTGAGCTATGTATTCATTACTTGAATACAAGTCTTCCCAATGATTGGTCCATAAGGTTTTTATGTCTCTAGGTGTGGTATTGGCTCATAGTAATGCATCATAGCAAGCATGATGAGCCAAGTACACCTTCCCTATCATCTCACATGTTTCTAAGTATTTCAATACAAAAATCAAGGTTTCTTAAGGCTTTTGTGAGATGCATTAAGGTATAAAGAAGCTATATAAGTATAGGATCATGCAAACCTAGAATTTTACTCTACAAAGCACATACCAAGCTCTCTCCTTAATGATGAAAATTCGGCTTCGGGAAGAGCTTTGGTGAAGATATCGGCAAGGTTGGACTTAGATTCTACATAATTAAGTTCAATGTCCCCTCTTGCCACATGATCTCTTATGAAGTGATGTTTCACTTCAATGTGCTAGGTTCTAGAGTGATGTACCGGATTTTTGGTCAAGTTGATGGTACTCACATTATCACAATAAACTTTAATGTTAGAGTAGTGTAGCTCATAGTCCACAAGAGTATGTCTCATCCAAAGTAATTGAGCTACACAACCACCCATAGCCACATATTCGGCTTCGGTGGTTGATAAAGCAACACAATGTTGCTTCCTACTACTCCAACTAACTAGGGAGGACCCAAGAAATTGGCATCCACCACTAGTACTCTTCCTATCCAATTTGCACCCGGCATAATCGGAATCGGTATAACCAAGTAATTCAAATGACCTAGTCCTAGGAGACCAAAGTCCTACATTTAGGGTGCCTTTAATATATCTTAATATTCTCTTAACGGCTACTAAATGTGATTCTTTGGCACAAGATTGGTATCTTGCACACATACCTACCGCAAATAAAATGTTGGGTCTACTAGCGGTTAGGTATAGTAGGCTGCCAATCATACTCCTATAAAGTTTAAGATCAATTGATTTACCTTCATGATCACTATCTATTCTAGTGCTAGTGGCCATAGGAGTGGTTACAATTTTGGCATTTTCCAAATCAAATTTCTTCATCATTTCATTTGCATATTTGGTTTGATAAATATGAATACCCTCATTGGTTTGTTTGACTTGTAAGCCTAGGAAAAAGGTAAGCTCTCCAACCAAACTCATTTCAAATTCATTTTTCATATTTTTTATAAAGTCTTGAAGAAGATCATCATTCGTTGACCCAAAAATGATATCATCAACATATACTTGGGCTATGAATATATCTTTTAATATTGACTTTATAAACAAAGTTTGATCTACTTGACCTCTTCTAAAATCCTTAGAAATTAAGAACGATGACAATCTTTCATACCATGCCCGGGGAGCTTGTTTTAACCCATATAATGCTTTCCTAAGCTTACATACATGATTTGGATAATCTATGTTCTCAAATCCGGGTGGTTGCTCTACATATACTTCCTCCTTAATATAACCATTTAAGAATGCCGATTTAACATCCATTTGGTAAAGTTTAAATCCCATGTAGGAAGCATACCCTAAGAGAATCCTAATAGATTCTAACTTCGCAACCGGGGCATAAGTCTCATCATAGTCAAGCCCCTCAACTTGATTGAATCCCCTAGCAACCAACCTAGCCTTATTTCTAGTGATATTTCCTTGATTATCTAGCTTATTCCTAAAGACTCATCTTGTAGTAATTATGGTGCTATCATTGGGTCTAGGTACTAATTCCCACACTTAACTTCTCTCAAATTGAGCCAATTCATCTTGCATTGCCAAAATCCAATCCGGATCATGTAATGCATCATTGATCGATTTGGGCTCAATTTGTGAGATAAGAGCTACTTGACTAGTAGGAGGTCTATGAAATGACCTAGTTCTTACTCCTTGAGATAGATCTCCTACTACTTGGTCAAGTGGATGATCTTGATGAATTCTTAGGTTTCTAGAAGGTGTTTCAATTTGATCATTGTTATCTTCCATCCTTCTTTCATCATCGGAGTCTCCTCTTCCTCCCCCTTGAACATTACCCCTAATGGTCAAATTTTGAAGTTTTTGGGTAATGTCTTGATTATTGTCATTAATATCCTTATCAATGGAGGACTTTCTAGGGTAGCTACTAGTATTTTCATCAAATTGAACATTGGAAGACTCCTCAATCCCTTTGGTTCTCTTATTGTAGACTCTATACCCTCTACTTGTGGATGAGTATCCAACTAGGATTCCCTCATCCGCTTTTGATTCAAATTTTCCTAAGTTATCTTTGGTGTTTAGAATATAAACTTTACATCCAAAGACTTTGAAATAATGAATTGTGGGTATAGTCCCATTCCATAATTCAAATGGTATTTTTCCTAAAAACCTATGGATTTGAACCCTATTTTGGATATAGCAAGCGGTATTAACCGCTTCCGCCCACAAGTAGCTAGGTAGAGAATATGCATTAAGCATAGTCCTAGCCGCCTCTTGTAGGGCACGATTTCTCCTTTCCACCACCCCATTTTGTTGGGGTGTTCTAGGACAAGAGAACTCATGCTTGTACCCTTGCTCTAAACAAAATTATGAAAATTATAAGTTTTCAAATTCACCACCATGATCACTACGGATCCGGTTGATTTTGAGACTCTTTTTATTTTCAACCCTTTTACTAAATCCTATGATTATTTCTAAGGTATCATCCTTATGTTTCATAAAGTGGACCCAAGTATACCTAGAAAAATCATCTACTATAACCAAACAATATTTATTACCATTTAAAGATGGAGTACCATGGCAATCAAACAAGTCAAGATGCAATAACTCTAATGGTAAAGAGGTGTTAGTTAGAGTTTTACCTTTGTGTGATGCCTTTGTTTATTTTCCTTCTTGGCATGCATCACACAATTTGTTCTTGACATACTTGATCTTTGGTAGCCCTTTGACCAACTCCATCTTGGCTACCTTGGCTATGTTTTTCATGTTGATGTGCCCCAAGCTTCTATGCCATAGCCAACTTTCCTCTTCTTTTGCAACAAAACACTTAGTAGAAATGTTAGAAGCATATGAAAGATCAACATAATAGATATTTGATTTCCTATATCCAACTAACATGCAATCATTTAATTCCTTGTGTCTAATCATGCATTTAGAGGATTCAAAAGAGACATGATAGTTTTCATCACAAAGTTGACTAACACTTAATAAATTGAATTTCATATTTTCAACTAGTAAAACTTTGTGAATGACAATCTTGGGGGATACCTCCATTGTACCTCTACCTAATATCTTGAGTTTTCCACTATTCCCAAAGGACACCGCTCCCTTCTTCACATATTTAATTGTGGAGAACTTGCTCACATCCCCGGTCATATGTGTTGAGCAACCGCTATCCACAATCCACATACCTCGCTCTCCTACCTAAATCACATGAAAAACACAAGCTTTTGGTACCCAAACATTTGGACCGGTAACATTAAGTAAAAACTTCTTAGGTACCCATGCTTTCTTAACTTTTCCCTTAATGGTTGCTTTCCTATTAATCAATGAAATATAAGCAACTTCTTTTACTTTTGGCTTATATCCTAAACCGGCCTTGTTATAAACCGCTCTTTGCCTACTAAGAATCATATCAAGACACTTTGAGCCATTTGAAAATTTTTCTAAACATGCTTTCAATTCACTAACCTCATCCCTAAGTTTGTCATTTTCTTCCTTAAGCATGCAAGAATCAACATGTGAAGGTTTTTCATTTCTAATAGCCTTTAGTTCTACCTTCATGTTTTTAACCTTAGATTTAGACTTATCTAGAGCTTCTTGAAGATAGACAATTGATTTATAAAGGAGCTTAACCTTGGGAGAGTTCATTACCTCATTGTCACTAGATGACGATTCATCGCTTGAGGAATCTTCTTGGCTTGATGTGCCCGAATCTTCTCCTAGTGCCATGAGTGCCACATGGCGTGTGATGTGGCAAAGCTCATCATCGGAGGAAGAGTCTTCAACACTTGGTGTGTCCCATGTGGTTTGAGCCACCATGGCCTCCTTCTTCTTCTTCTCCTTCTTGTCCTTCTTTTTCTTTTCCTTTTCCTCCTTCTTCTTTAGCTCCGGGCAATTCGGCTTTATGTGCCCTTTCTTGTTGCAAGCATGGCAAATCACATTATTGTTAAAACTTGAATTACCACTATTTTTACCTCTTGAAGAATGGGACCCCTTTCTTGCATCTCTATTCTTGAATTCCTTTGATTTTCTAAGGAACTTCTTGATAAAATGGGCCATCTCACTAGCCGAATCTTCGTCACTACTTGACTCACGCTCCGACTCGGATGATGATGACACCTC
This sequence comes from Wurfbainia villosa, assembly GCA_025175895.1. NCBI lineage: Eukaryota > Viridiplantae > Streptophyta > Magnoliopsida > Zingiberales > Zingiberaceae > Wurfbainia > Wurfbainia villosa. The sequence continues at coordinate 100,202,686 of CM045996.1, forward strand.
TTTCCTTTCTTTCTTCTTCTTTTCTTTCTTCTCAACAAATAGAGCTAAGCCCTTTTCCATAGAAGACATGTTAGTTTGCTCATGCAATTCAAACTCACAAAATAGTTCATCAATTTTAATTTGCGAAAGATCCTTAGTTACCATAATGGCATCAACTATAGAAGTCAATAAAGAATTTCTAGGAAATGCTTGTAAAATATACCTTACCAAATCCCGGTTGTCAACTCGCTCACCTATGATATGGAGTCCGTTAACAATTTCTTTGAACCTTCCATGCATTTGGCTTACGGTTTCATGCATCTTCATTTGGAAGGCTTGAAGTTGTCCAATTAGTAGGTCCTTCTTGGTCCTCTTTGACTCCTTGGAACCTTCATTTAGCTCAATGAGCTTTTCCCATAGCTCCTTGGCGGATTCGAAAGGCCCCACCTTGTTGAGTTGCTCCATGGTAATGCCGCATTGAATGGTAAGTATCGCCTTGGCATTTGATTCGAATTTGCGGTTCATTTCCCTTGTCCAATCCTTGCTTGGAATAGGGTCTCCATGTTCATCCACCGGTTCCTCGAAGCCATCTACAATGCTATGCCAAATTTCAATATTACTCATAAGATAGTACTTCATCCTACCTTTCCAATACGCAAAATGACTCCTGTCGAAGAGCGGTGGCTTGGCAGTGTTATATCCCTCTTAAAGAGCCATTGATGTCTTGGTTGATGGTGAGATCTTCCAAGCTATCCGGGCTCTGATACCACTTGTTGGAAATATTGGAATGGCTAGAGGGGGGGTGATTAGCCTTTCTTTCTTTCTACAAAAATGTTAGCGGAAGCAATACAAATATAAACACAAATAAAAGCAAGAAACAAAGCTAACACCCGATGTAACATGGTTCGGAGATGACGCTCCTACTCCACGGCAATCCGTAAGGTGGATTAGCCCTAATCAATCCTCACTAGAACCTCCTTTGGATGAACCAAGGTGGAGAAACCTTATCTTACAATGCACTCCTCTTCTTTACAATGATGGAAGATTAGGATTAGAGAAGAGGAGGTTTTGGATTGCTAAAAACACTTGGAAAGCTTGGTGAGCACGTAGGTGTAGTTGGGAGCAAGAGCACTAGCTTCACCAAGCTCCCAATGGCCCCTTTTTATAGAAGAGGGGCTGTTTTTCCCGTTGGGCCTTGATCAGTCGACTGATGCTTGCCATCAGTTGACTGCCACCGAAGCCAACGACTTCTGAAATGCGATCTCCGCGGAGATTCGTAGCTGCAATCTCCAACGGCCAGGTGATCGATCGGTGATCCATACATCGATCGTGATGGGGTGATCGATCAGTGATTAAAGCGGCGGTCGAGTGAGGCGTGCGTGATATTCCCTTGATCGGTCGATGCCCTTGGCGATCGGTGATAAGCGATATCGATCATTATTCTACCCAGCGATCGGTGATGGTTAGGGTTTCACCCGACTCGGTCGAGCGCGACGGTCGGTGATACATCGTATCAGTCGACTGATACTCATCAAGTATGAGTAATTCACACTTGATTTTATACCCTATACCTAGACTCAACCTTCTAGCTCCTTAATAAGCCTTGCGCCTTCAGGATCCCTCCGAGTCCACGACTTGTTCATCCTTTGTGCTTTGCTTCCAAGAGCTTCCTTCGTTTTCGTCATGTCTTGGGTTGCCAAATGCTTGGACTTTACGCCGCCAAGACTACAAGCTTGGACTTATGCTGCCAAGACTTTTCTTTGGACTTCCTTTGCCAAGGTTCACTTGGACTTTACGCTGCCAAGACTACAAGCTTGGTCTTACGCTGCCAAGTCCATCCCTTGTACTTCCTTTGCCAAGATCATACTTGGACTTCCTTTGCCAAGATCATACTTGGACTTCCCTGTCACTTAAACATTTTCGTAATTAGATCACAAGATATTGCCTAACTTAGATGATTATCCAAACATCAAAACATATAAATGCTTGGAGCCAGTAAGAAACAAAAAGAAGCAATTACAAAAATTAATGTGAAAGACAAGTAAAGAAAAACTTTACAACACTTGCTTTTGATTGCTTGAATGCTTGGTTGTTTGATTACCACTTGGAGACCTGATTTGCAGCAACAAATTGCCCTTAAAGCTCTCAAAAACCGGATGCAATTTTCTCCATCACGAGTTCCTTATAAAGCTTCAACCTGTGCTGGAAAAAGTCTATCAGTCGACTAATCGGGACCATCAGTCAACTGATGCCACTGTTGTCGTGAGACAACAGAAAGATCCACGCTGGATAAGTCCAACGGATCCATCATCAGTCGACTGATCATGACCATCAGTCGACTAATGGAGTCCTCACTCGACCAGTCGAGTTTCGACTCCGATACGTGGCGATTTCTCGAGCACCCGGTCAGCGATCACACGATCGATCATTTGCTCGAGCTAGCGATCATTGCCCACCTTTGGCGGTCGATTGCTGAAACCACTTCCATGATCAAACCCTAGTTGACTCAGGCATGTCGACTGCCACATGACACCAGTCGACTGGCACACCTCAAACATGAGGTTTTAGCCCAAGTATGGTTCTCCCATTATTGCTGGACCACCCTTAGCCTAGACCTAAGCCTTCTAGCCACCTCCATCAGCCTCACACCTCTCGGATCCCTCCAAGTCATCCATGACTTGTTCATCCATCGCACTAGCCTCCAGGTGCTTCCCTCGGCTATGTAATGCTAACGGTGTCTACACCGCCAAGACACATTGGACTTACGCCGCCAAGACTCCGCTTGGACTTTACGCCACCAATATCAAACCCCTTGGACTTCTCAAATGCCAAGACTCAAGCTTGGACTTTCCCTTGCCAACCCATGTTGGACTTTCCATGCCAAGACCCATGCTTGGACTTTCGCAAATGCCAAGTGTCCCACTTGGACTTTCCCTTGCCAACCCATGTTGGACTTTCCATTTGTCAAGACCCATGCTTGGACTTTACATGCCAAGACCTATGCTTGGACTTTTCCCAAATGCCAAGTGTCCCACATGGGCTTTCCATGCCAAGTACCCATGACTTGGACTTTCCCATGACAATCACATTGTCATATGTTTTTGTCGAAACATCAAAACATTACTCGAGTCAAACTCGAGTCCTGGTCAATCGTGACCTGGGCTGATTGCACCAACAATCTCCCCCTTTTTGATTTTTGACAAAAACCAAACAAACCATTGAGTTAGGCCACTAACTCAAAACTCTTACCAATTATTCCAAATTGGTAATCCAAAATATTTTCCCTTAAACATTCTCCCCCTTTTTGACATACATCAAAAAGGTGATCTCTCCAAGGAGGTCAATATCTCATGTCCCAATGAGATCTTACAATCTCCCCATTGGTCTAAAAATACCTAGGATGCCTACCATCTTCCTAGTGATAAGTCCCATATCACTCAAGAGAGGCAATCCTATCCACTCTCTAATTTCCAAATTGGATCTCTCAAAAACCCATCAATTTTCCCAATTGATGTCATTTTCCCATAACTTCTCCTCTTCAAGGAGAAAAACACATCCATCATCCAAAGATGGATAACTCCCCCTAAAGGCTTGCTCCCCCTCGACCATTGCACTAACAATTTCCTTGGGAAGTCCCTAAGCCAATAGGAACTCTAAACCATAAAAAATAAGGTTAAAAGTTCAAACATGAACTCTCCCCACCTTAAATTTGATACAAACCCTAAACAACTCTCCTAATCCATATCCAATGGATTTTCACCCTTTATAATGCTTCCCAAATCATATCCTAGGATTAGTAGTGGTTAGGGACCTTAACCGCAGCTGAACACAGGCTAAACAAATCTAGTTTTCCCGAAATCAGCATTGACAGTTGACTCCGTCAGCTACCAGTCGACTGATAACTGAAATTTCCGAATTTCAGTTATTAGAATCAAATTTCAGAAAAACATAAGTAATTCTACGTATATCGAAAAATCATGAAATTTGATACGTAAATTACTTATAGTCAATATAATGGGTGAAAAATATTTGAAAATTATTTTACCCATAAAATATCGAGATTGATACAAAATCCAAAAGTGAAGAAAAACTTCAATGTTTTAGCTCACTTTGTATCAACTTCATCATTTGTGATTGCTATCAAAAGATAGGCTTCACTAAGGTTTTCTAAATTGATTTCAAAATATGTTTGAAAACCTATTTTGGATCATATTCCTTGGGCTCTATGTACATGACTTGTACACAAGCTTTCCCAATGATCCACAATTGAAATTTGATGAGTATTAGTTCATCTAGATAAAAAAACTATGCACCTTGAACTTAACTCATATCCTAGCATCGCACATGTATCTAGGGTGTATAAATACACATACATGTCAATGTAATATGAGATGTGAGTTTTGGTTCATTTAATCTAGGGTTTCATGCATTTTCTGAGGCAACTCTACTTGATTCCCTTATAAATGGGACTCCAAGTCATGCCATTGTCCTTAAATCAATTTTCAATCAAGTTATCTTAAATGCATGAATGATTGTGGCATTAGAAATGATATAAATAAGCATATGCTCATAATCATGATGTCATGACATAAGATGAAATCTAAAAATACATAACATTAACCTAAGACCCAAGCATAATCATGACATATAAAATAATTAAAAATAATCATGATATCATGACATGGCATATGACAATCAAAGCTGACATATAAAATATATAGGTATAGTAATACCTAAATTTTAATATTAATTGCCATTTATTGGGATAATTAAGCATATTTTTGCTATAAAACCTAAATTCTCCCAAATGTGCCAAAAACTCAAAATGGAACACTAACCTCTAAAACCTAAATTGTGCCAATTTAAATTATTTTTCACACTTCTTAAATGATATTGACACATCATAAAATCCTTTAGGATCATGATTCAAATCTATTTTCAAGGTATCCATAACCTTGAAAATAACCTAAAGTGCCACATTTTCCATGGTTAGGTTAACTACCCATCCAATCAAGGTTGACACACCCTAAACCCATCTAGCGTGAATCAATCATACTCTTAGGAACCCAAAATCTATTTGAGCTCCTAGGGTTAATTAGGTATTACTTAGGAATGACCTCCCTAGATACCTTCCTAATGACCCTCCTAGGCTTGTTAGCCTTGGTCATTTGGGTCTTGCCTAGGTTAACCTTAGGGATTGCCTCCCTAATAACCTTCTTAGTGGCCACCCTAGGTTTCTTCGAAACCCTAGCCACTAGGCACCTACCTTGGTCAACTCTAAGGATGACTTTCCTATTGACCTTGGTCTTCCTAGACCTAGTTTGTGTTCCATAATCAAATGGAACACTATGGTAAGCCACCTTAGGCTTAGGTTTGTGACCCAAACCTTGGTTGCCCTTGGTTGACTTTTGACTTTTGGACCTTGACTTTTGATCATTTGACCCTTTAAATTGATTTAGCATAATTTCAAGGGTCTTATCAAGTTTTTCAAGCCTTGACCTCAAGGCTTGGTTCTCTAATTCTAATTTCCCAATTTTAGAATTTTGATTTAAACCATGGGCATGGTTCTTCCTAAGCATATGCATAGTCCACTTGGGATTTAGACCTAAGTGTTCTTGTACCTTTCTAATTGTTTCCCTAGGTAGAATTGGTCTTGAGTTATTTGACCTAGGTTTGTCCTTAGATAAAATGTTTTTAGGGACATTAGTCCCAAATTTCTTCTTATTATCTAAGTGGACATTTTTATCACCTAAGCAAAAATATTTATCTCTAGCATGCTTTTCATGGTGAATTGCAAGAGAATTAAAATTCCTAGCATGCTTTTGACTTTTAAATTTAGAAGGTACATTATTAAAATATACCTTAGGGTTTGCCTTGGAGGCTCCCCCTACATGTATAGCTCCCTCTTTGACTTTCTTGCTCCCCCTAGGGCATGAATTCCTAAAATGCCCCGGTTGTTGGCACTTGAAGCAAATGACGTGCTCTTTGCTTCTTCTAGTGGGGGCACTGGCATCTTTTGATCTTTCTTGAGGTTTTGGTGCCGGAGGAGTCTTCCTTACTCTCTTTGGACATTTGCTCTTGTAATGTCTACTTTCCCTACACTCAAAGCAAATTATATGTTTTTTATCTAAAACCAAATTGCTTGAGTTACCTAATTCAGTGGTGAGGGTCTCTTGAGCTTGTTCTTCATCTTGACCGGATGTAGATGGTTCTTCTTGTTGCTTCGGTGTTGAGGATGCTCTAATCTCCTCCCCCTCAATCCTTGAGGTGGAGGTCTCCTCTTCTTCCACCGATCCGGAAGTTGATTCCTTCTCAACTTCTGAATCCTCACTCGCTTGTGAGGATGATGATTCATCTTTGGCCTCCTCTTCTTGAGCCAGTGATAGCTCTTCATGGAGCTTGGCCAATTCCCACCAAAGCTCCTTGGCATCCATACAATCACCTAGGCTACACAAGAAATCATTAGGAATTAAATCAAAAATAAATTTGATTACCTTCTTATTTTTCTCGAATTGTTGGAGTTGCTCCTCACTCCATTTCTTCTTCTTGAAGAAACCACCCCTTGGTCCTTTTTGATACTCAAATCCTTCCATTAATATAGACCACTCCTCAAGGTCTCTCATCATCAAAAAAATTTCAATTCTTGCCTTCCAAGAATTGAAGCCTTCTCGTCCATAGAAGGCATAGGGAATTAAGGTGTTGATATCCAATCCCAATTATTCTTCCATCTTCACCCTCTAGCTTCTTTGTCCTAGCTCCCGACGGTTAGTCTGTAGAAGAGCCCCGGGCTATGATACCAAATGTTGGATATTTGAGGCCACTAGAGGGGGGGGGTGAATAGCGTCGTGTTCGTACGACGATGGAATTCTTTCGCGTTTGTCTCTGCAATTTCATTAGCGCAGCGGAAATAGAAAAGTAATAATGATAACGAAATATACAACATGCAAACACAAATATTTAACGTGGTTCAGAACTGAACAGTTCCTACTCCACGGATTGCGTTCGTACGAACCCTAGCGATGACAATCACACACCACTATGATAAACACTCCTTCTCGACACAAGTCGGAGGCGGAGAAACCCCTTACAAGCGATCTTACAACAGTAAGAAACAAAAACAAGCAATTACAACAATTAATGTGAAAGACAAGTAAAGAAAAACTTTACAACACTTGCTTTTGATTGCTTGAATGCTTGGTTGTTTGATTAGCACTTGGAGACCTAATTTGCAGCAACAAATCGCCCCTAAAGCTCTCAAAAACTGGATCCAATTTTCTCCATCACGAGCTCATTATAAAGCTTCAACCTGTGCTGGAAAAAGTCTATCAGTCGACTGATCGGGACCATCAGTCGACTGATGCCACTGTTGTCGTGAGACAATAGAAAGATCCACGCTAGATAAGTCCAACGGATCCATCATTAGTCAACTGATCATGACCATCAGTCGACTGATGGAGTCCTCACTCGACCAGTCGAGTTTTGACTCCATTCTGTGGCCGATTTCTCGAGCACCAGTCGACTGATCACACGATCAGTCGACTGCTCGAGCCAGCAGTCGACTGCCCACCTCTGGCAGTCGCTTGCAAGGCCATTTCCCGCAGTCAAACCCTATTTGACAGAGGCCAGTCGACTGTCACATGGCACCAGTCGACTGACACACTTCAAACATGAGGTTTTAGCCCAAGTATTGTTCCCCCATACTTGCTGGACCACCCTTAGCCTAGACCTAAGCCTTCTAGCCACCTCCATCAGCCTCGCGCCTCTCGAATCCCTCCAAGTCATCCATGACTTGTTCATCCATCATGCTAGCCTTCAAGTGCTTCCCTCGACTATGTCATACTAACGGTGTATACACCGCCAAGGCACATTAGACTTACGCCACCAAGACTCCGCTTGGACTTTACGCCGCCAATATCAAACCCCTTGGACTTCTCAAATGCCAAGACTCAAGCTTGGACTTTCCCTTGCCAACCCATGTTGGACTTTCCATGCCAAGACCCATGCTTGGATTTTCCCAAATGCCAAGTGTCCCACTTGGACTTTCCATGCCAAGTACCCATGACTTGGACTTTCCCTTGCCAACCCATGTTGAACTTTCCATTTGCCAAGACCCAAGCTTGGACTTTACATGCCAAGACCCATGATTGGACTTTTCCCAAATGCCAAGTGTCCCACTTGGGCTTTCCATGTCAAGTACCCATGACTTGGACTTTTCCATGACAATAACATTGTTATATGTTTTTGTCGAAACATCAAAATATTACTCAAGTCAAACTCGAGTCCTGGTCAATCATGACCTAGGCCGATTGCACCAACAAATCACCTTTTCGACACAGGTTGAAGACTCACAGACTTAACAGGTCATTTTCGGGGTCAACTCATACCACAGTTATGAACAATAACGAACAAACTACAGGTTATTCCCTGTTATATACACTAAAAGCATAGCCAACAAAACCGGGAGTATAAACCCTATCGGCAACTCCGGTTGGTCGCGTCGGTGGACGACCTCTACTACTAGTCTGCATAGGTATAATATATATAACTGTATACACTTGTTAATCAAGTCTAGATAAGTATCCAACTATAAAAATAAGTCAATAGGAATACTTACTTTGTGCTGCTTGGAGCTCAGGCCGCTGTCCATCTCATCTCAGAAAACCAAAATCGAAACAAATCAACTCCCGAGAACCCAAGACTTGACACAAAAACAACATTGTATGGCATCGCAAAACCTAGGGCTCTGATACCACTAAAGTTTTCATGCCCCGAGAGCATGCCGTGCAAAAAAGCAAACGGACGACATCTCCCCTATACGTGGTAACATTTCGGGTTAATACAAGGCCTGTAAGCCCACAATAACAACAACACATATAAAAATGTAACCAAACCACAACAACATAACAAACTAACTACAACAAATACACAGCGGAAACAACACAACAACAATACAATCCCACACACATGCATACCGATATGACTAACACCAAACTAAAGAAAACCTCGTCAAAACCCGCACCAACATGTGTGTACATCACATAACACATAACATAATGAAAAACTCAGAAATACATAACAAGGCATACGGAAATACCAAAAACCTGGACTCTCGGAGTTGAGATGAGACGATGCCAGCCAGCGGTGCTCCAAGTCCATTACGAAGTCAGCTACCTATTACCTGGGCGACAGAAAAACCCAGGGTCTATGGTGGTGAGTAAAACTCAGCAGGTAATAAGATAGAACATGTAAATATATATATCAATATTACATATCATTCAATAGTTTAATCTACTCGTACAATAGGTATACATCAACATAACAAGTATACATACATGCATACACTAAATAAACTGAACAACAAGCGATGCTAACATACCTAACAGTTAGCTACTCTATCCTCATCCAACCAGGGCATATATCCACAACATAAGGTATAAAGAATAATACTAACTCACATTACATCCTGATATAGGTCGAGGGTATCAGAGTGAATAACCAACAGGTATACAAGTACCGGCCTACTACCATACAGAAAATGCAATAGCATGTATGAATATGTAGTACATACAAATGCATCATCAAAGTGAGTATACATATAGACTGTATCTGTATGTATACTAATCACCATCATCCATGTATATATATATACAAGCATGTATGTATATATATATAACCATATGCAAAACACTGTATGATACGGTAATGAAGCATGCATGGTCATGCCTGCACACCCCTACTCACTACTAGGACCACAGTGTAGCCTAGGTGGCACGACATGACAACTGTCCCAACTCACACCAACCACTGCTCTAGAGTGGCTAAGTGGGCAGTATGATCAAGTAGCATATGAGCGTAAAGAGCTCACTACGCAACGGGGGTCCTTGCTGCTGGCCACTCCGACTGACACTACCAATGAGTGGTCGAGTGCCACGCACCCAGGACAACTGCACGCACCTCAACTACCATCGTCTATAATGGTAGAGTGTGGCACAACAAATGTTCTGCCCTCACACCAGTTACTCCTCTGGAAGTAACCTAGGAGGCATGATGACTAACGACTCTCTCAACTCCAAGGGGAGATGATGTCGTCAGTATGCATGCAATATCATGAAGGTACTGTCTCACATACAGACATCTACCACAGACTCTCTATTCAACAGAGAGTCACATCCCTTGATCAGTACACTCTCTATCATGTAGAGAGTCATACTCGACTGATCATGGCAAGCTAGGACCACCGGTCCATAGCGACACACTATTTACGACTCACCTGACCATTTACACAACACGTGCTTGGTAAATAAGTGTACAACATACGAGTATTGGTATAACTCCTACATTTAGGGCATTACCTACCCACGGATGACCTTTTTTCCAATTTATAAATTTGGTCATCACCTGTACTCTAACATCCACACCCTACTAAACATCTAGGCCTATTTACATCACATCTATAACCCTAAATCATAATAAAAGGGAATGTGATATCAACCTTTGAGTAAATATAGCCAACGACAAGTTCAAGCATAAGATAATAAGAGCAGGGTCAAGATAACATGATCATATAAGATGATCATGTATCTAAATCTGTATGTATTAAAACTACCTGACCAGGGTAGGAATTACCCACCTCCTATAAATGCTCGCAATACTAGAGTCCTAACATCCGCGGACCTATCTCGTATCCACGTCCTACAAAGATCAAATATTATGGTTATGTGTAGGCATACAACGAATCATCGACTCGAATTCTACATCGATCTCATATTCAACTCCATTATCCAAATACTAGTTAAAGTCCCGATCACACATCCTACATCATCTTTAAATCTTGATCAGCTAACTGAACAACTTCCTTCATTGGCTCTTAATCAACAAACCAATAAGAGGCTAGCTATGGATGAAACCTAAATCACAACTAAAAATCCATAATCAGCTACGACATCAACTCCAAATATAGTATTCATCCATATCACTTAGATCTATACATACCTCTGGTTGCTTTAATCTCTCCTAGCTCCCCTATTAAATTTTGATCCCCATGGCAATGTCAACAGCCACTACCATCATCAATAAAAACAGATTAAACCATATCAGCTTAATATCAAACTGAACACATACCACTTATGTATAACAAACTCCTAGAATTTCCACAACTCATTCCACTCCATACACCCAATTCACATCACAAAACAAATTGAACCCCAAATAGCTATTTAACCATTTAATCCATCATTGACAGCCTCCCAAACCTCCAATAAGTCCATTAGCAACTGAAACCAATAACAACAAATTGGAAAGTACCTAGATTCAAAACTATAAATACAACTTACCTTCTCTTCGATGTTGATCTTGCCACCGAAATAGCAACTAATAGCGGCCCCTAGTCACTACTCCCTGCCCCATCTACTAATAGAAAGGAACAACACAACAACTACTCCAGCATGACACAATGATAATGCCACTGTGGTGAGCTCGCGCATAGAAGAACGTGAGAGGATAGAAATCAGGAAGTTGCATTTGATGTTCTGTGTCCGACTGGGAGATGGAAAGAGCGATCACGATAAAGAGGTCATCGACGCTCCCGCACCTTGTGCCCTAATCAATAGAATTCATGCTCAATTGAAGGAAACCCCATCGAGAACTCAGATCTCGTTTGAAGCAAGAATGAGAATCGATCTTTACCTAGCTCCGACGACCATCGACCATAGAACCCTCAAACCGGCGCTCTGCTCACTATTGTTGCCATGTCACTGCCAGGCCAGTGTCTGCTCCGATAGATATCTCAGCCCTCAAATCTCTGATTCACCGGTGCAATCGGTGGCCATAAACCTACTGCCTTAGCTCCAGCGACGATCTACTAAGCCAACTCATGATGCCGACGATGGTGGCGAGTTGCTGCTGTTGGGATCACAAAAGAAGGGAATTCCAGATATCGAGAACGAGATAAAGGGCGATGGCTAGAGCTTGACGACGACCAGATCGATCGAGAAGGCTCACGATCGATGGGCGACGGAATGCGACGGTGCAGGAAGAAGACGACGACAGTTAATCGCTCGCTCGGTAGCCACAGTGGAGAGGGGAAATCACATAGGGGGAGCACCTTCGAGCGATGGAGAAGAAACGGTGGCGGACACGCGGTCGGGCAGATGAATCGCACGAGAGAATGAAGAATCGATATCGGGAGGGGAAGAGAAGAAGTCGACGCGATCGGGAAAAACGATCGACGGTGGAGAAATAGGAGTCGCGATAAGGAACCGACGGTAAATGAAAGAATTAGATTAATTAGCCATTTAATATCTCATTAGAAGATAGTCTAAACAGGCTTTATAAAAGCATATTCGCTTTATCCTCATGAAATGTCCATAGAACCTCCGTTTAAATCCAGAAAAATTTCTAAAAATTTCTAGAAAATTCTATAAGACAATTTATTTATTAACAAGGGCATTAATTATTATTATTTTTCTCGGTATTTTACATATTGAGATACCACATCTTCATAGATCTGGTAGAATATGCAATATTCCTGAGAGATATGGATTTCTCGTAAGTGAATCAAATGACGTATTACTCATTGATGCTGAAGAGCCTACCAGTTATGAAGAAGTTTAGAAAGGGATAAGTGGCTTGACGCCATGAAGTCGGAAATGGATTCCATGTATGAAAACCAAGTTTGGAACTTGGATGACCCACCTGAAGGCATAAAGCCTATAGGGTGCAAGTGGGTTTTCAAGAAGAAAATTGACATAGATGATAATGTGATTACCTATAAGGCTAGATTGGTGGTGAAAGGATATCGTCAAAAGCAAGGTGTTGATTATGATGAAACCTATTCACCTGTTGCTATGCTTAAATCCATTCGGATGCTCCTGGCCATAGTGGCTCATTATGATTATGAGATATGATAGATGGATGTGAAAATAGTTTTCCTTAATGGAAACCTACTCGAGGATGTGTATATGATACAACCTGAGGGTTTCACATCAGTTGATAAAACTAAGATATGCAAATTGTGACGGTCCATATATGGACTGAAGCAAGCATCCAGGAGCTGGAATATCCATTTTGATGAGGCAATCAAAAAGTTTGATTTCTCACAAAATCCGGACGAACCTTGTGTGTACAAGAAGGTTAGTGGGAGTGTAGTCGTGTTTCTAGTATTGTATGTCGATGACATATTACTTATAAGAAACAATGTTTCTATCTTACAGTCGGTTAAGATTTAGTTGTCGAAGACATTCTCCATGAAAAACCTTGGAGAAGCAACCTACATCCTCGGGATTAAGATCTATAGGGATAGATCGAAACAGTTGCTTGGTCTTTCACAGTCCACAAATATAGACCAAGTGCTAAAGAGATTTAGCATGTTAGAATCCAAGAAAGGTTTCCTACCCATCAGGCATGGGATACACCTTTTGAAGTCTATGTGTCCACGCATAGAAGATGAGAGGATTTGCATGAGTAAGATTTCCTATGCATCCGCAATAGGATCTATCATGTATGCTATGTTATGTACGAGGCCCGATGTATCGTATGATCTGAGTTTCACGAGAAGATACCAGTCTGATCTAGGAATGGATCATTGGGGGATTGTTAAGACGATCCTTAAGTACTTAAGAAGAACTAAGGATGTGTTCCTAATATATGGAAAAGGGGACATGGTGATATGCGGCTATACGGATGCCAGCTTCCAGATAGACAAGGATAATTCCAGATCTCAGTCTGGGTACGTGTTCACCTTGAATGGGGGCGTAGTGAGTTGGAAAAGTTCCAAACAAGACACTGTAGCGGATTCTACCATAGAGGAAGAATACATTGCAGCTTCAAAAGCAGCAAAGGAAGCGGTTTGGATCAAGAAGTTCATTTATGAACTTGGTGTGGTTCAAGCAATTGTTGAAGTAATACCGGTTTACTGCGACAACAATGAAGCAATTGCACAGGCCAAAGAGCCAAGGTCTCATCAATGATCCAAACATGTGCTTCGCCGCTAACATTTGAACAGAGAGATCATAAGTAGGAAGGAAATACAAATCAAGAAGATTCCCACTGAAAGGAACTTAGCGGATCCTTTAACTAAGGCATTACCTCAAAGTAAGTTTGAGGGTCATGTTAGACCTTATGGTATTGGATATCGTAGTGATTGGCATTAGACCAAGTGGGAGTTTGTTAGTAATATATATGAGAGATGTCCTAAGGCAATCGCCTTATGTTTGAACCATTTATATAATAAATGAAGATTCACTATTTGAGTATACATATTTTTATGTATTTGATTAGATCTTAAACTCATTTACTGAATGCCCACAATACGATTCACAACATGAGAGAATTTGTGATTAGATCACAACTAGTGAGTATCTCTACATGTGTAATTGTGATGTATTGGAATTATCCCTAGTCGATGAATTGATGGATTGGGACACCATAAATTCCGTCGAGACTAGCACGAGGTATACTCCATGGTGTATCCAAGCAGCTGATTCTTATTGGCTAGAGGCATTGTGATATCCGGAGTTAATTGTGGATGTTAGTTATGGTAACTAGTTCATTGGAGTGACCAGTTGTAAGACTTCATATGGTTCTATGCATAAATAGATATGTCAATGAAGTTCTTACTGTAACTTAAGTGTGATGTTCCATTGACTTGCGGTATTTAAGTCATCTTGGTCATGAAGGCTTATGCTTTGACATCTTAAGCAAGCATCTCTGAGGAGATGTGGACCCGGGATGATTGGGTATAAGTCGAAGTGACCGAAGGTTTTTGAATAGCCTATAAAGGATTCACCACTCCTTGTGAGGAGATGTATACCCATGGCCTCTCGTCGGATTGTTACTAAAGTCTTTGGCCAAAGCATTACATGTTTAGAGTAAGGTACTCTTGGATACATGTGCAATAACTAGAATCCGTAGGACGAGGAAATGATACTTGGGCTAGGTGTGACGTAGTCAACCTAGTGAGGATTGACACTATAGACCATGTCCTGAACCAGGTGGGTATAAGATGCGTGAAGGGAATGGGGCACGATTCATTATAGCTAATGACGGATTTCAGAAATAGTTCTGGATCAATAGTTGATCTTTCGGTTAATTGGGGATCATGATGTACTACTAGGTGTCACTCATGATCGTTCTATAAATAATGGTTAATTATAGACGACCAATATAAACCGAGAACCTATTTGATCACACACACAACGAGCATAATCTGAAGGATTTAAAATGAGCTGGAGAATGAGATTCTCAGACCGAGAGAAATAAGGTTTGGTTTGACCAAAGAAGGATCGAGCATGAAATCATTTCAGTCGCAATTGAAGCGTGGATGGGCCGTGTCTTATGAAGACATGATGGATGAACCAAATTTGTTTGGTTCTAATCCAATGGTGAAGAATAAACCAAAGGGGTTTGGTTTGTTTAAAATGAATAAACCAAAATTGGTTCGGTTCATTTTAACTTAAAATAGACCAACTCGGTTCAGTTTATTTTAACTTAAGTTATTGGAGCGGGTTAACAGGTTTTTTAGTTATGAACCAATAACCGTTAGGAGAATGTGTTCTCTATAAAAACAGGGCTTAAGGGTTTTGTAAAGACCTTATCCTAGTCTTGCCGCCCCAACCCTTCCTTCTCCTTGCTGTCACTGCCCAAGCCTTCCACGCCGCCAGCCTTGTGCCACCATCCACCTTGTTGTTGGCATCAAAGCTCCTGCTGGCGATCCTCCGGCAACCCTACAACGACTTCCCTTGGCTCAGGTGACCAAGGTGCAGCCGGCCATACTCTTTGGTCTGGTGTAACCCCTCCACCAATCTGTCCAAAATTCTAGATAGCTTCCTCCTTTCGTGTCGGAGCATCGATTGGATGACATTTGGAGCTCCGACAGTGGCTATCTTGCCAGGGATTTGATCTCCAATAATCCTCATAGGTGGAGGACGAAGAATTCATCAAATGGTTGATGAATATCTCTCCAGAGAAGCGAGTTTTGGGAACTAGTTTTTTAATTCGAATTTTGATTCGGATTTTGATCCTTTCTCGATCACATCGTCTTCATCACGAGGCTAGTGACTCTTGCAAAGAGGAGGCTTGTAGCTTTGTGAAGCTATCCCGACGATACTTGACAAGGATATGGATAGAGGCAATTCTAGCGAGAGTTGCTCTGGTTGATGCCTTTCCCGTGGCACGTGATACGTCAGATATACCTAGAGTAATTTCCTTTTATTGCAAAATTTGAAATTGTGATTATGTCTACACATGTACTATGCATGCGTGTGGTGTGTGTGTTGTAATAAATTAGATTTATTTCCTTTTAATTCTTCCGCTGTGCACATGTTTACGAAACATGTTCGAACACACATTTGTCGCGGTGCCGGAAACCCAACAGTGCTTCCCCCTAGGGTTTGAGTGTAGCCTCCTTTATATAGACATCATCTTGGATCTCTCTAAAACCTAGAAATTAACCAACTCATGTTGGAATCACGCAGTGCCACACGACCGTGTGTTTCTATTAATGAAAGCCCTAGAGCCAATCATGTGATGATTGTTGTATGGACTTTATTGTATCATATTCCTATTTATGAAGGCAAGGTTATTATATTTACTTGTATTGGTGCCAAATAACTAAGTATAATAACTCCTTGAGTAGAAGGTTCTTATATATATCAATCGATTGGTTGAATCGATAATGAGATGATATAGAGAATACTACTCTTAATCATTCCTAGTCAAGTATTAACATTCAGGGACAATGTTAATGCGTAGAGACTAGCATGTAGGTCAACTCGATGACTTGATCTCACAAGTCATGGATATGAGATATCAAGTTGACACATGGGTATGCATTAGAGAATGTATACTGAATGACCAGCCATGAGAAAGTATCATTGATCATTATATGAGTATCATATACATTCTCATTTGACTTTTAGTATGACTATTAGTCCTTGGACCTGAAGTCTCCATGGTTCCCTACATAAGGAGTTGCATACTTTGGCTTCGTCAAATGTCACCCGTAAATGTGTGGACTATAAAGGCGATTACTGGGTAAGTAACAAATTATACAGAGGGATGTGAGTGATGTAGATGAGATCTATCCCTCCTATATGACGGGAGTGACAACGTTATTCTTGATAGAGTGAGACCACGAAGTGCATGGCCATGCCCAAATGAGTCAATATGAGATATTGAGCTCATTTGATTAGAGTGAGTCTACTTGGAGTTCAAAATATAGATTGTATCAAGGATGACACGGTCTATGTCTCAATTGGTCAATCTAGATGTCAAGGATAGAGGGACATTTTCACATATTGTGAGAGTCACAATTAGTAGTCACAAAGGTGATGTTGGATCTCAACATTCTTGTAACTTGTGTAGCAATGATGTGTTGCTAGATACCGCTCATTGCTTATGTTCTTAAATCCATTTAGCAGCATTGCCAACGTTACAAGAACCTATAGAGTCACACACAAAAGGCAATTAGATGGATATTAGGTTCATATGATGGACCATGAGGATTAGGTTCATGGGATGAACCAAATTGGATTAAGAGTAATCCAAATAAGACTAATTGAGTTAGACTCAATTTGATTCAAGTGTTGAATGAGTCTAATTTAGAATTAATTCATTGAGTCAATTTAAATTAATAAATAGAGATTAATTAAATCAAATTTACTTGAATTAAGTGGTTAGATTTGATCAACCATGAGGGATAAGAGGTCAAGTTTGACTTGACTTGAGAGGGAAGATGAATGGTCAATTTTGACTTGACCAATTGCCTGTTAGTAATATATGAGAGATGTCCTAAGGCAATCGCCTTATGTATGAACCATTTATATGATAAATGAAGATTCACTATTTGAGTATACATGTTTAATGTATTTGATTGGATCTTAAACTCATTTACTGAATGTCCACGATACGATTCACAGCATGAGAGAATTTGTGATTGGATCACAACTAGTGAGTATCTCTACATGTGTAATTGTGATGTATCGGAATTATCCCTAGTCGATGAATTGATGGATTTGGACACCATCAATTCTGTCGAGACTAGCACGAGGTATACTCCTTGGTGTATCCAAGCAGCTGATTCTCACTGGCTGGAGACATAGTGATGTCCGGAGTTGATCGTGGATGCTAGTTATGGTAACTAGTTCATTAGAGTGACCAGCCGTAAGACTTCATATGGTTCTCTGCATATATAGATATGTCAATGAAGTTCTTACTGTAGCTTAAGTGCGATGTTCCTTTGACTTGCGGTATTCAAGTCATCTTGATCATGGAGACTTATGCTTTGACATCTTAAGCAAACATCTCTAAGGAGATGTGGACCCGGGATGATTGGGTATAAGTCGTGATCGAAGGTGTTTGAATAGCCTATAAAGGATTCACCACTCCTTGCGAGGAGATGTATACCCATGGCCTCTCGTCGGATTGTTACTAAAGTCTTTGGCCAAAGCATTACATGTTTAGAGTAAGGTACTCTTCGATACATGTGGAGTAACTAGAATCCGTAGGACGAGGAAATGAAACTTGGGCTAGGTGTGACGTAGTCAGCCTAGTGGGGACTGACACAATAGACCATGTCCTGAACCAAGTGGGTATAAGATGAGTGAAGGGAATGGGGCACGATTCATTCGAGCTACTGAAGGGTTTCAGAAATAGTTCTGGATCAACCGTTGATCTTTTCGGTTAATTGGGGATCATGATGTACTACTAGGTGCCACTCATGATCGTTCTATAATTAATGGTTAATTATAGACGGCCAATATAAACCGAGAACCTATTTGGTCACACGCACAACGAGTGTAATCCAAAGGATTTAAAATGAGCTTGAGAATGGGATTCTCAGACCGAGAGAAACTATGTTTGGTTGGACCAAACATAAAGCGAGCATGAAATTGTTTCAGTCGCAATGGAAGCGTGGATGGGCAGTGTCTTATGAAGACATAATGGATGGACCAAAATGGTTTGGTCCTAATCCAATGGATGAGAATAAACCAAAGGGTTTGGTTTATATTAAACGAATGAACCAAAAGGTTGGTTCGTTCGCTTTAACTTAAAATAAACCATCATGGTTTGGTTTATTTTAACTTATCTTAATGGAGCGGGTTAACGGGCTTTATGGATATGATCCATTAACCATTAAGAGAATTAGTTCTCTATAAAAGTGGGCTTAAGGGATTGTTAAACCCTAACTAATCCAATCATCCAAACCCTAGCCGCCCAACACAAAGTTGCCGCCCAGCTTGTGTTGCCGCGCTCCTCCAACCGCGCCCAGGCGGCTTCTTCCTCCTCGCCGGCGCCGAGCTGCTGCCGGAAGAGTTCCGGCGATCCTCCTTAGGTTTGGCATCAAGGTAAGCACTTGGCTTCCTTTGTTGGCCGGCGCCTATCTCCTCCACCAAGCTGTCCAGTTTTCTGGACAGCTTCTTCTCCTCTCGTCAGAGCGTCGTTTGGACGACGGTTAGTGCTCCGACAGCGGCTAACATACCGGGGATTTGATCTCCGATAATCCTCTGAGGTGGAGGACGAAGGATTCGTCAATCGGTTGACGAATACCTCTCCGGAGAAGCGAGTTTTGAGAACTCGTTTTAGGATCCGAATTTGGATTCGGATCGTGATCATCTCTCGATCACATCGTCTTCAACACGAGGCTAGTAACCCGTACGAAGACGAAGCTCGTGACTTAGCGAAGTCATCCCGAGGAGCTCGGCGTGGATACGGATAGAGACGATTCTTACGAGGATCGTTCCGGTTGATGCCGTTCCCGCTACACGTCATACGGAAGGTATAACGTAGTTTAATTTCCTTTTATCGCAATTTTAATTTACGGTTATGTCTACACTTGTTGTAATAGCATGCGTGTGTTGTGTGTGTTGTAATAAATAGGAGTATTTATTATTTTTATTGCTTCCGCTGTGCTCATGTTTACGAAACATGATCGAACACACACACACCGCGGTGCCGGAAACCCAACAGTGGTATCAGAGCCCAGGTTGTGTTTCGACATAATCGTAAAAATGGTTTTGCGATAGTCATAATGTATTTCTGGAAGTTTTCTAAATTTTAGAAATTTAGAAGTATTTATGGAAAATTTTCAATTTTGGAAAGTCTAGAAGTATTTATGGAAATCTTCCACTTTTGGAAAGTTGGAAGTATTTATGGAAATTTATATTTTCCATAAATAAAATATTTGATTAGATTCTGGAAATTTGTTTCCTAATTTAATCATGATTTGATTTGGGAAATCAAATCTTAAAATATTTAATTTCCATAAGTAGTTTTAAAGATTTAGGAAATTGGTTTCCTAAATAGATTTTCCTTAATCAAATAATTCCATGAATAAAATATGTGATTAGATTTGGAAATTTGTTTCCTAATTTAATTATGATTTGATTTGGAGAATCAAATCTTAAACATATTTTATTTCCATAAATAGTTATGACATATAATGAAATTATATACATGACATAATTGTATGCCATGTAATTGCATTAGATGCATAACATTATGCCATGCGTGTCGTGACATGTAGATGTATGCCATGTATGCCATGACATGTAGATAATAGTTATTTGCATGCAAAGAGGATGAGACATAAAAACCCTTAATCAATATTAAAGCCTACACCTTCCATTAATATGGTTAGAACCAGAGTTCTGTTTCTTGTTTGGGTTGTTGGACTCTCTCCAAGCCCGGCTCGAACCTGAATATGTTCAAACCATGGAATAGTTTAATACTAATATGGTAAGAGTCAGAGGTCAATCGTTAGCTTTGGTTGTTGGACTCTTTCCAAGCTAGGCTAATTGGTTGAATGCGCTCTAACCATATTAAAACTATGTCCTGATTAATGGGTTGGCTTTAACCCGGAGCATCGGCTTGTTGGACTCTCTCCAAGGTCGATGTAAAGGGAGGTGAAGTTGGGTGCTATGCATATGATGCATACTTGTTAATGTGTTAACAACCCGATGTATGTGTGAACATTCAATTAGTTGATAGCACATTGTGATAGTTGCATATACGGGATATGCAATCGGTATAGATGATACCTACCGTCGTAGTTATGAATGGCTTGTTGGACTCTCTCCAAGGTTGTTCATAACTATGATGGATATCAGCCCATTCGGAGATGGACCTACGATCTCCCGAAGTGATTTTGGGGTTTTTAAAATTCGAAAAATGAATGGGATTTATAAATGTATATTGATGCATTTTAAAATCATCTTTCATATATACTGCTTTGTATTTCTAAGTTAAAATATTGATCATGATGTGTTTGAATTTCGCTCCATTTTGATTCAAATAAATTGATCGGGCCGAACTTCTTGGACTAGCTTAGAAACTTGAGAATTGTTCTCAAGGTGGAAAAGCTTCGTATGTCCTCGGCGCCTCTTCCCGCCATCCTAGTGACAATGCAACTCGACCAATTGTTGGCCTATCGTAAACATGTGAGTGATTCTCGAACAAATGAGTTGCATCATGCTAGCCACGATGGAACCCAAGCTACGAGCAAAGATGAGCATATGGATGCTCATATCGTAGTCCTTCATCTTTGTGAGTTGGTTGATGAGCAAGTGAGATTCGAAAGGTTCAAGTCTCAAAGGTCCTCTTCACCTCCGAGATGCTAGGAGGTTCATCGTGGTATCGCCAATATCCAAGACTGTGGAGTCTTCCGAGAAGCAAGCATGAGGGGGAGTGTTAGTTGATTCCTCAAGAAAGGTTCTAAGAGAAAGTCAAAGGAACAAAGAGAAGGGAAAGAAGAGAAGGGCTAAGAAGGTAGAACTAGCCTAAAGGAAACTTGCCATCATTATGGCAAGGAGAGACATTCTTGAAGAAAGTGCAAGATTTATCTTGAGTCCATGAAGAAGGATAAGGCATCGGATGCCCCATCTTCTTCGTAAATCTTCTTTATTGATTGTCATTCTATTTCCTTAGACACTTGGGTATTGATACTGGTGTGGCTCATATATATGTAATGACATACATGGGCTAAGGAATAGAAGAAGACTCGTCAAGGAGAGTCAAATTTACGTGTTGGGAATGGAGCAAAGGTTGCGACTCGCCATCGAACGTATTTGTTGAAATTCCTCAGGACTTGTCTTAGAATCGACAATTGCTTTTATATTCCTTCGTTGATAAAGAACATCATTTCTATTTCTTGTTTAAATAGAAATGGTTTCCATTCGACGCTTAGTAACAATTGTTGTTACATAACTTTGAATGGGTTCTTTATGCGATCGAACTTTAAGCAATGGTGTTTATACGCTGGACGATCCAAAGGACATTTGCAATATCGGTTGAGCAACAAGCGTGCTTGAAAGGATAATCAAATAGACTCCTAATGTGGCATTGTCATCTTGGCCATGTAAGCAAGAAACGCATGTCCGAATTACACCGATGTGGAATTCGAATCGCTTGAATTGGATTCATACGATACATGCAATCATGCTTAAAAGGCAAGATGACTAAGTTACCTTTACCGAAAAGGTGAACGAGTGGGAGAGTTACTAGGTTTAGTACATACCGATGTATGTGGACCTATGTCAACTCAAGCATTAGGAGGCTATAGCTACTTCATTACCTTCACCGATGATCACTCACGGTTTGGGTATGTGTTCTTGATGAAACACAAGTCCAAGCCTTTGAAAGGTTCAAAGAATTCAGAAATGAAGTAGAGAAACAACATGACAAGAGTATTAAAATACTGATCGGATCGAGGTGGTGAATACTTAAGTCAAGAGTTTCTTGATTATCTAAGAGACAATGGCATATTGTCTCAATGGACTCCGCCTATACACCACAAAGATAATGGTGTATCCGAGAGGCGAATCGGACCTTGTTGGACATGGTCAGTCAATGATGAATCATGCAACTCTTCCCAAGTCCTTTTGGGGTATGCATTTGTTACTTTGTTAAACAGTAATGCCTACTAAGTAGTAGTCTCAACTACTCCATATGAGATATGGAATGGTAAGAAACCTCATGTATCTTACTTGAAGATATGGGGTTGTCTGCTTATGTGAAGCGGATCAGACGCATAAATTGGATGCTAAGTCCGATAAATGTCTATTTATTGATACCCTAAGGAAACAAGGGGTTACTAATTCTATCATCCCGTGGAACAAAAGGTGTTTGTTTCAAGGCATGCTGTTTCTAGAGAAAGAGTTTCTCTTGCAAGAAAACAGTGGGAGTGTCGTCGAGCTTGAGGAGGCTCGAGAGACTCAAATAGACATTGATGAGATACCTGGTGAAGCACAACAGCCGACAACTCATAGTGATGAGCAATCGGCTTGACCTATTGTAACACACATTTTCAGTAGATCCGTAGAACACGCAATATTCCCGAGAGATATGGATTTCGTAAGTTTAATCGAACGACGTGTTACTCATTGATGATGAGGAGCCTACCAGTTATGAAGAAGTGCCGATAAGTTCAGAAGGGATAAGTGGCTTGGTGCCATGAAGTCGAAATGGATTCCATGTATGAAAACCAAGTTTGGAACTTGGTCGACCCACCAAGGCATAAAGCCTATAGGGTGCAAGTGGGTTTTCAAGAAGAAACCGACATGGATGGTAATGTGATTACCTATAAGGCTAGATTGGTGGCGAAAGGATATCGCCAAAAGCAAGGTGTTGATTATGACGAAACCTATTCGCCTCGTAGCTATGCTTAAATCCATTCGATGCTCCCGCCATAGCGGCTCATTATGATTATGAGATATGGCGGATGGATGTGAAAATAGCTTTCCTTAATGGAAACTCGCCGAGGACGTGTATATGATACACCGAGGGTTTCACATCGGTTGATAAAACCAAGGTATGCAAATTGGACGGTCCATTTATGGATTGAAGCAAGCATCCAGAGTTGAATATCCGCTTTTGATGAGACAATCAAAAAGTTTGATTTCTCACAAAATCCGCATTTAACCTTGTGTGTACAAGAAGGTTAGTGGGAGGCAATGTGTTCTAGTATTGTATGTCGATGACATACTACTTATAGGAAACGATGTTTCAATCTTACAGTCAGTGAAGGTTTGGTTATCCAAGACATTCTCCATGAAAGACTGGGAGAAGCAACCTACATCCTCGGGATTAAGATCTATAGAGATAGATCGAAACGGTTGCTTGGTCTTCGCAGCTACATATATAGACCGAGCAAAGAGGTTTAGCATGTCGGAATCCAAGAAAGGTTATCGCCCATCGTGCATGGGGTACACCTTTCAAGTCTATGTGTCCGCACGTAAGACGAGAGGATTTGCATGAGTAAGATTCCCTATGCATCCGCAATAGGATCTATCATGTATGCTATGTTATGTACGAGGCCCGATGTATCGTACGCTCTGAGTGTCACGAGCAGATACCAATCTGATCCAGGAATGGATCATTGGGCGGCTGTTAAGACAATCCTTAAGTACTTGAGAAGAACTAAGGATGTGTTCCTAATATATGGAGAAGGGTACATGGTGATACGTGGGTATACGGATGTCTCCCGCATGCATAAGGATGACTCCATGTCTTTGTCTGGGTATGTATTCACCTGGAATGGAGGCGCAATGAGTTGGAAAGGTTCCAAGCTTGACACTATAGCGGATTCTGCCACTAAGGCAGAATACATTGCAGCTTTGGAAGCAGCAAAGGAAGCGGTTTGGATCGAGAAGTTCATCTCTGAACTTGATGTGGTCTCATCAATGATCCAAACATGTGCTTCGCCGCTATCATCTTATCAGAGATCATCGTAGGAGGAATGAAATACAAATCGAGAAAATTCCCACTGAAAGGAACTTAGCGGATCCTTTGACTAAAGCATTACCTCAAAGTAAGTTTGAGGGTCATGTTGGTGCTTATGGTATTGGATACCGTAGCGATTGGCATTAGGCCAAGTGGGAGTCTATTAGTAATATATGAGAGATGTCCTAAGGCAATCGCCTTATGTATGAACCATTTATATGATAAATGAAGATTCACTATTTGAGTATACATGTTTAATGTATTTGATTGGATCTTAAACTCATTTACTGAATGTCCACGATACGATTCACAAAGATGAGAGAATTTGTGATTGGATCACAACTAGTGAGTATCTCTACATGTGTAATTGTGATGTATCGGAATTATCCCTAGTCGATGAATTGATGGATTTGGACACCATCAATTCTGTCGAGACTAGCACGAGGTATACTCCTTGGTGTATCCAAGCAGCTGATTCTCACTGGCTGGAGACATAGTGATGTCCGGAGTTGATCGTGGATGCTAGTTATGGTAACTAGTTCATTGGAGTGACCAGCCGTAAGACTTCATATGGTTCTCTGCATATATAGATATGTCAATGAAGTTCTTACTGTGGCTTACGTGCGATGTTCCTTTGACTTGCGGTATTCAAGTCATCTTGATCATGGAGACTTATGCTTTGACATCTTAAGCAAACATCTCTAAGGAGATGTGGACCCGGGATGATTGGGTATAAGTCGAAGTGATCGAAGGTGTTTGAATAGCCTATAAAGGATTCACCACTCCTTGCGAGGAGATGTATACCCATGGCCTCTCGTCTGATTGTTACTAAAGTCTTTGGCCAAAGCATTACATGTTTAGAGTAAGGTACTCTTCGATACATGTGGAGTAACTAGAATCCGTAGGACGAGGAAATGATACTTGGGCTAGGTGTGACGTAGTCAGCCTAGTGGGGACTGACACAATAGACCATGTCCTGAACCAAGTGGGTATAAGATGAGTGAAGGGAATGGGGCACGATTCATTCGAGCATCAAGGGTTTCGTAAATAGTTCGATCAACCGCTGATCTTTTCGGTTAATTGGGGATCATGATGTACTACTAGGTGCCACTCATGATCGCTCTATAATTAATGGTTAATTATAGACGGCCAACATAAACCGAGAACCTATTTGGTCACACGCACAACGAGTGTAATCCAAAGGATTTAAAACGAGCTTGAGAATGGGATTCTCGCATCGAGAGAAACTATGTTTGGTTGGACCAAACATAAAGCGAGCATGAAATTGTTTCAGTCGCAATGGAAGCGTGGATGGGCCGTGTCTTATGAAGACATAATGGATGGACCAAAATGGTTTGGTTCTAATCCAATGGATGAGAATAAACCAAAGGGTTTGGTTTATATTAAACGAATGAACCAAAGGTTGGTTCGGTTCGTTTTAACTTAAAATAAACCATCATGGTTTGGTTTATTTTAACTTATCTTAATGGAGCGGGTTAACGGGCTTTATGGATATGATCCATTAACCATTAAGAGAATTAGTTCTCTATAAAAGTGGGCTTAAGGGATTGTTAAACCCTAACTAATCCAATCATCCAAACCCTAGCCGCCCAACACAAAGTTGCCGCCCAGCTTGTGTTGCCGCCCAGCCCCTAGCTCCTCCAACCGGCGTCCAGAAGGCGGCTTCCTTCCTCCTCGCCGGCGTCGAGCTGCTGCCGGAAGAGTTCCGGCGATCCTCCTTAGGTTTGGCATCAAGGTAAGCACTTGGCTTCCTTTGTTGGCCGGCGCCTATCTCCTCCACCAAGCTGTCCAGTTTTCTGGACAGCTTCTTCTCCTCTCGTCGGAGCGTCGTTTGGACGACGGTTAGTGCTCCGACAGCGGCTAACATACCGGGGATTTGATCTCCGGTAATCCTCTGAGGTGGAGGACGAAGGATTCGTCAAACGGTTGACGAATACCTCTCCGGAGAAGCGAGTTTTGAGAACTTGTTTTGGATCCGAATTTGGATTCGGATCGTGATCATCTCTCGATCACGTCGTCTTCAACACGAGGCTAGTAACCCGTACGAAGACGAAGCTCGTGACTTAGCGAAGTCATCCCGAGGAGCTCGGCGTGGATACGGATAGAGACGATTCTTACGAGGATCGTTCCGGTTGATGCCGTTCCCGCTACACGTCATACGGAAGGTATAACGTAGTTTAATTTCCTTTTATCGCAATTTTAATTTACGGTTATGTCTACACTTGTTGTAATAGCATGCGTGTGTTGTGTGTGTTGTAATAAATAGGAGTATTTATTATTTTTATTGCTTCCGCTGTGCTCATGTTTACGAAACATGATCGAACACACACACACCGCGGTGCCGGAAACCCAACATTGCCATGTCTTGGTGACTTGGCATGGGGGCCGGCCAATGATGATGTTCCACATCATCATGGACTTATCATGGGGTGCCACCTCATGAGGGAGACCAAGAGACATTGGCTCTTGGAGTTACATGCATACATGTAACCCCCAAATAAATGGTCGGCCACTTTAGGAGATGTTATGGTGTGAAGTTATTTTTGTGTGGTAACTTCATCTTCTTCCTTGGTTCTTCCTCTCTTTCTCTCCCAATCCTCCATTGCCAAGACTATCAAGGAGTGCTAGCACACTAAAGATTATCTTTTCTCCACCTATTACTTGTGTAGATAGCAATAGAGGAGTGTACACTTGACACTCTCGAGTTTTGGCAAGCCATTTGGACGAGCGGGATAAGCGAAGGGCATTGCATCAAGGGTAATGCTCTTCTCATGTAGATCTAAGGTAGATCTAGGGTTTTAACTACATAAATGTAATTTTTGTTATACTTCACATGGATCCGTTGCCGGCCTTCTGAGGTTTCCACAATGCAAAAAGCGATTTTTGTGGCTCGGATAGTCCAATAGTGGTATCAGAGCCACGTGTGAAGCATGTATGTGTTTTATTTTTGTAGTTTTTGTATTAGATATAAAAATTATAGATCTGTAAGTTTCTATAATTGTACTTCGTTCAGTTACATGTATTGCTAATTAGGCTTCAACCCATGAAAAACCCTGGGACAGCTCAGGTGCTCTTGCACACGCCCTTAAAACCTGATGCACTTATCCTCTCCATTGTTATTCGCTTCACCCTAGTCACCTTTTATAGAGGTTGAGGACTCACAATCTTGGTTTAATCTTTGCACATTGGTTCTAGAAATTTAATCTCAGCCGTCCTAATCCCGAAAGGGAGCCTTGTCCTACGCGATGGCTACAAGTAGCCATAAGCGGAAGACCAGATTATGAGAGGTGACTCATAAAATTAAAAAAAAAGGAAAAATTATAGAAATTTCTATAAAATATATAATTTAGAATTATGTATAATTCTGTGATGGTCATGGCCCAAGAACTCCAATATGATTGGATGATAAATGTGTTATAATTCATAATACGGCTTGCGCGCCGTTTTTGAGGTTGTGGATGTTGTATATGGTATGCGACCTGTGCGTCGTGCCTCTTCTTTTAAAATTCTAATTGTAAATAGTTTTAGACTCGAATGTAACTTGAGTTTCATATTTTTAATGTACAAAATGGAGCAGTGAAAAGTCCACTTGTAAATGGAGTTACGAGGAGGGAGCCGACGACACATGGCGGTCAATGGAGTTGCTTGGAGAAGCCGCTAATCCTAGGTTGACAGTCCGATCTTCTCATTGGCTTGAGAAGATTGTAGTAGGGCCATGACCACATCACAATTAATTTATATATATATATATATATATATATATATATATATATATATATATATATATATATATATATTTGTTTTGCTTGTATGTATGTGATTCATGCTAGTAAATTTTGCTTGTATGTATATGATGCATGCTAGAATATTTTGCTTGTATGTATATGATGCATGCTAGTATATTGCTTGTATGTATATGATGCATGCTAGTATATTGCTTGAATGTATGTGATGCATGCTAGTGTAGGATAATAAAGGCCTAGATGCGTATATAATACACATTCACAATTAGATTAGATCTTAATCGAATCAACTCTAAAATGCCTACCAAGTTTTGATACCCATCACTACCTCGATCATTTGTTGTTGTTAAATTTGCAAAAGCAGAGCAACGCATATTATCTTGGTAGGGTGCGGAGGGACAATCTTAGTCACGCCTATCACAGCTTGGGTGAGAGTAACCTCAATTAGATTGAGTATAACTAGTTAACTCAATTGGATCGAGTAGAACTATACGCATATTCTAACCATTGGAAAGATAGGATAAGATCATTTTTACACTAAATCTTGGCCGATTTAGCCAAAGCTAACTCATGGTCTTTTGTAAATGTGGGTCTTGATCCTATAAACAAGAGTTGCATAGAGATGTAATCAGTAATGTGTTACCTACCGATCATACTAAGTCTTGGGCGATTTAGCCAAATCTAACTCAAGGCCTAGTATGATGTGGATCTTGTCCCGCAAGAATTATAGCATGTTTGTATGAATCTAGTAATGTGGTTTGACCACATCTATGACTTGATTCTACAAAAAACCTAAAATTCAGTGGGAGCATCATTTGATTAAAGGCCTAATTAAATGATAAATAGAATATGATATTAATTTTCTGCATTATGTATGTTGTAGATTACCATGTCGACAAACACGAACACTCTCTCCCTACGTTCTGTCCTTGAGAAGGACAAGCTCAATGGAGCTAATTTCCTGGACTGGTATAAGAACTTGAGAATCGTTCTCACCCAATAAAGGAAATTGTACGTCCTGGAGCAGCCCATTCCAGAGGCACCTCCTGCCACTGCCTCGCGAACTGACAAAGATGCTTACAAGAAGCATCAAGATGATGCATTAGATGTGTCATGTCTCATGCTTGCAACCATGAACTCTGAGCTTCAAAAGCAACACGAGTTCATGAATGCTTATGATATGGTTAAACTTCTTTGTCAACTATATCAAGGACAAGCAAGGCACGAGAGATATGAGATCTCTAAGGCATTGTTTCAGTCCAAGATGCAAGATGAGACTCCCGTAGGTCCATATGTACTCAAGACGATTGGGTACATAGAAAACCTACAAAGGTTGGGATTCCCACTTGGCCAAGACCTAGCCACTGACCTGATCTTGCAATCTTTGCCACAAAGCTACAATCAATTTGTCATGAATTACAATATGAATGAAATTAATAAGCCACTGCTTGAGATGCTCAGCATGTTGAGAACTGCTGAGCTCAACCTTAAGAAGGGAAAATCTGACCTCATTTTGATGGTGCAAAAGAAGAAAGGAAAGGGCAAGCCAAAAGGTAAGAGAAAGTCCCAAGCCAAGGGCAAAGGCAAGGAACTAAAACCCAAAGGAGGGGTGGCCAAAGAAGGGATTTGCTTCCACTACAAGGAAGTTGGACACGGGAAGCATAACTGCAAAGCATACCTAGAATATCTTAAAAAGAAGAGAAGTGAGACTTCTTCTTCAGGTAAAAATGTTATAGAAGTCAATCTATCTATTTCTTCATCATGGGTATTAGATATCGGATGTGCATCTCACATTTGTACCAATGTGCAGGCGCTGAGAAATAGCAGAGCATTGACAAAGTGCGAGGTGGACCTACGAGTAGGAAATGGAGCAAGAGTTGTTGTTGTTGTTGTAGAAACTTATGATCTATCTCTTCCCTCTGGGCTTGTACTAGACCTAGATGAATGTTGTTATGTGCCTGCTTTGACTAAGAACATAATTTTGTTTTCTTGTTTGGATAAGAAAGGATTTACATTTATAATAAAGAACAAATGTTGTTCAGTTTATTCAAATAATATATTCTATTGTAGTTCACCTCTAATGAACGAACTCTACATTCTAGACTTAGAGAGCCTCATCTATAACATAAGTACCAAAAGGTTCAAGTTAAATGAGTTGAACCAAACCTATCTCTGGCATTGTCGCTTAGGTTATATAAATGAGAGTCGCTTATCCCAGCTCCATAAGGATGGGTTGCTGGACTCATTTGATTTTGAATCATATGAGACATGCGAGTCTTGCCTTCTAGGCAAGATGACCAAGACTCCCTTTAGTGGACACAATGAAAGAGCAATAGACTTGTTAGGACATATACATAGTGATGTATGTAGCCCTTTCAATGTTGCTGCAAGAGGTGGTTACAAGTACTTCATTACATTTACTGATGACTTCAGTAGATATGGTTATGTGTATCTGATGACACATAAATCAGAATCCTTTGAAAAGTTCAAAGAATTCAAGAATGAAGTACAAAACCAACTTGGCAAGAGTATTAAGATACTTCGATCAGATCGAAGTGGTGAATACCTTAGCAATGAGTTTCATGACTATCTAGTTGAGTATGAGATTCTATCCCAACTCACTCCTCTTGGAACATCATAGTGGAATGGTATATCCGAAAGGAGGAATCATATCCTATTAGATATGGTACGATCTATGATAAGTCACACAGATCTTCCTATATCCTTTTAGGGATATGCTCTAAACACAACAGCCTTCACACTTAACCGTGTACCATCTAAGGCTGTGATAAAGATACCATATACGATATGGACAGAGAGAAATCCCAAGATGTCTTTCATGAGGATTTGGGGTTGTGAGGTTTACGTTCGACATCAAGTCTCAAATAAACTAGGACCCAAATCTGATTAGTGCAATTTTGTTGGATATCCCAAGGACACGAAGGGATTTTACTTCTACATTCCCAGTCAGCACAAAGTGTTTGTGGAAAATACTAGGGTATTTCTAGAAAGGGATTTTGTTTCTAGAAAAACTAGTGGGAGTACGTTCGATCTTGAAAAAATTCAAGATAAGGACCATAGCACTGAGGCCTTGATGGAGGTTAAACAGGAACCACAAAGTGTTGTGGGTGATGAGTTTGTTACACAAAGAGTTGTGGAACAATCACCTGTTCAGGTAGACCTACCTCTTCGCAGGTCTGATAGGGTATGTCGTCAGCCAGAGAGATACTCATTTCTCTTATCTGACCATGATGGCATTATGCTCATTGAGAATGAGTCTACCTCCTATCAGGAAGCTGTGATGAGCCCAGATTCTGAGAAATGGCTAGAGGCCATGAGATCCGAGATGAAATCCATGTACAACAACCAAGTATGGACTTTGGTTGATCCACCTGAAGGCGTCAAATCCATTGTGTGTAAGTGGGTCTTTAAGAGAAACACTGACATGGATGGAATTACTCATACCTATAAGGGCCGATTGGTGGCTAAAGGTTTCAAGCAAATTCATGGTATTGACTATGATGAAACCTTTTCTTCAATGGCGATGTTTAAGTCCATTCGGATCATGCTTGCTATTGCAGCATACCACGATTATGAGATCTGGCAGATGGATGTCAAAACCGCATTTCTGAATGGAAACTTGCTCGAGGATGTGTACATGACACAGCATGAGGGTTTTGTGGATCCACAACATATTGGGAAAGTATGCAAGTTGCAAAGGTCCATTTATGGGTTGAAGCAAGCTTCTCGGAGCTGGAATCTTCGATTCGATGATGCGATCAAACAGTTTGGTTTCATCAAGAATGAAGATGAACCCTGTGTCTAAAAGTGGATTAATGGGAACATAGTTGTCTTCCTTGTATTGTATGTGGATGACATACTACTCATTGGGAATGACATCCCTTCGCTATAGTCTGCGAAGACATAGCTGGGGACGTACTTCTCAATGAAGGACTTAGGTGAAGCAGCCTGTGTTGGGTTTCCAGTACCGCGGCGAGTGTGTGTTCGAACATGTTTCATAAACATGTGCACAGCGGAAGAAATAAAAAAAATAAATCCAATTTATTACAACACACACACCACACGCATGCATAGTACAACATGTGTAGACATAACTGTAGTTTCAAATTTTGCAATAAAAGGAAAATTATTCTATGTATACCTAACGTATCATGTGTAGCGGGAAAGGCATCAACTGGAGCGACCCTCGCACGAATCACCTCTATCCATTTCCATGCCGAGTATCTTCGGGATGACTTCACAAAGTCATGAGCCTCGTCTTCATACGATTCACGAGCCTCGTGTCGAAGACGATGTGATCGAGAGAAGATCACAATCTGAATAAAAATTCGGATTCAAAATGAGTCCTCAAAAACTCGATTCTCCGGAGAGGTATTCGCCCACCGTATGACGAATCCTTCATCCTCCACCTATGAGGATTACTGGAGATTGAATCCTCGGCAAGGAAGCCACTATCGGAGCTCCAAACGTCGTCCAAACGATGCTCCGACATGAAGTAAACAAGCTGTCCAGAAAACTGGACAGCTTTGGTGGAGGATTAGCGCTGGCCAAATAAGGAAGCTAGATGCTCACCTTGTCACCGGAGCCAAGGAAGATCACCGGAGGGCTGCCGGAAGAAGCTTGGATGCCGGCAACAACTTGGATGGCAGCACAAGAGATGGGCGGCGGCTAGGGTTTGGGCGCCGACCACAAGAGGAGAGGAGGGAGAGGGGCGGCAACTTTGGATTAGGGCTCTCATTAAACCCTTGAGCCCTATTTTAGAGAGAACAAATTCTCCTAATGGTTATTGGTTCATAACCAAAATCCGTTAACCTGCTCCGTTAATTTAAGTTAAAATAAATCAAACCGATTTGGTCTATTTTAAGTTAAAATGAACTGAACCAACTCTTGATTCATTCGTTTAAAACAAATTAAACCCCTTTGGTTTATTCTCCACCATTGGATTAGAACCAAACCAATTTGGTTCATCCATCATGTCTTCATAAGACACGACCCATCCACGCTTTCATTGCGACTGAAATGATTTCATGCTCGTTCCTTGTTTGGTCAAACCAAACCAAGTTTCTCTCGGTCTAAGAATCTCATTCTCAAGCTCATTTTAAATCTTTCGGATTACGCTCATTGTGCGTGTGACCATATAGGTTCTCGGTTTATGTTGGCCATCTATAATTAACCATTAATTATA
The DNA here is from genome assembly GCA_025175895.1 of Wurfbainia villosa. Lineage (NCBI taxonomy): Eukaryota > Viridiplantae > Streptophyta > Magnoliopsida > Zingiberales > Zingiberaceae > Wurfbainia > Wurfbainia villosa. The sequence goes on from CM045996.1 coordinate 100,236,349, forward strand.
GAACGATCATGAGTGGCACCTAGTAGTACATCATGATCCCCAATTAACCGAAAAGATCAATTCTTGATCCAGAACTATTTCTGAAACCCTTCAGCAGCTATAATGATTCGTGCCCCATTCCCTTCACTCATCTTATACCCACTTGGTTCAGGACATGGTCTATAGTGTCAGTCCCCACTAGGTTTACTATGTCACACCTAGCCCAAGTATCATTTTCTCGTCCTACGGATTATAGTTATTGCACATGTATCCAAGAGTACCTTACTCTAAACCTGTAATGCTTTGGCCAAAGACTTAAGTAACAATCCGACGAGAGGCCATGGGTATACATCTCCTCGCAAGGAGTGGTGAATCATTTATAGGCTATTCAAACACCTTCGATCACTTCGACTTATACCCAATCATCCCGGGTCCACATATCCTCATAGATGCTTGCTTAAGATGTCAAAGCATAAGTCTTCATGATCAAGATGACTTGAATACCGCAAGTCAAAGGAACATCACACTTAAGCTGTAGTAAGAACTTCATTGACATATCTATATATGTAGAGAACCATATGAAGTCTTACAGCTGGTCACTCCAATGAACTAGTTACCATAACTAGCATTCATGATTAACTTCTGACATCACAATATCTCCAGCCAGTGAGAATCAGCTGTTTGGATACATCAAGGAGTATACCTCATGCTAGTCTCGACAGAACTGATGGGGTCCAAATCCATCAATTCATCGACTAGGGATTATTCCGATACATCATAATGACACATGTAGAGATACTCACTAGTTGTGATCCAATCACAAATTCTCTCATGCTGTGAATTGTATCGTGGACATTCAGTAAATGAGTTTAAGATCTAATCAAATACATGAAAACATGTATACTCAAATAGTGAATCTTTATTTATCATATAAATGGTTCAAACATAAGGCGATTGCCTTAGGACATCTCTCAAATATTACTAAAAAACTCCCACTTTGCCTAATGCCAATCGCTACGGTATCTAATACCATAAGCTCTATCATGACCCTCAAACTTACTTTGAGGTAATGCCTTAGTCAAAGGATCCACTAAGTTCCTTTCAGGGGGGATTTTCTCGATTTATATTTCCTTCCTACTAATGATCTCTCTGATCATATGATAGCAGTGAAGAACATGTTTGGATCGTTGATGAGACCTTGGCTCTTTCGCTTCTGCAATTGCTCCCTTGTTGTCGCAGTAGACCGGTATTGCTTCAATAATGGCTGGAGCCACACCAAGTTCATAAATGAACTTCTTGATCCAAATCACTTCCTGTTCTTCTTCCGAAGCTGTAATGTATTCTGCCTCAGTGGTAGAATCCACTACAGTGTCTTGTTTGGAACTTTTCTAACTCACTGCGCCCCCATTCAAGGTGAACACGTATCCAAACTGAGACATGGAATCATCCTTGTCTGTCTAGAAGCTGGCATCCGTATACCCGCGTATCTCCATGTCCCCTTCTCAATATATTAGGAACACATCCTTAGTTCTTCTCAAGTACTTAAGGATTGTCTTAACAGCCGCCCAATGATCCATTCCTAGATCAGACTAGTATTTACTCGTAACACTCAGAGCATATGATACATCAAGCCTCGTACATAACATAACATACATGATAGATCCTATTGCGGATGCATAGGGAATCTTACTCATGCAAATCCTCTCGTCTTCTATGCGTGGACACATAGACTTCGAAAGGTGTATCCCATGCTTGATGAGTAGGAAACCTTTATTGATTCTGACATGCTAAACCTCTTTAGAACTCAGTCTATATATATAGACTGTGAAAGACCAAGCAATCATTTCGATCTATCTCTATAGATCTTAATCCCGAGGATGTAGGTTGCTTCTCCCAGGTCTTTCATGGAGAATATCTTGGATAACCAAATCTTAACTGACTGTAAGACTGAAATATCATTTCATATAAGTAATATATCATTGACATACAATACTAGAAACACGACTACACTCCCACTAACCTTCTTGTACACACAAGGTTCATCTGGATTTTGTGAGAAATCAAACCTTTTGATTGTCTCATCAAAATGGATATTCCAGTTCCTGGATGCTTGCTTCAATCCATATATGGATCGTCGCAATTTGCATACCTTGGTTTTATCAATCGATGTAAAACCCTTAGGTTGTATCATATACACGTCCTCGAGCAGGTTTCCATTAAGGAAATCTATTTTCACATCCATCTGCCATATCTCATAATCATAATGAACCGCTATGGCCAGGAGCATCTGAATGGATTTAAGCATAGCAACAGGTGAATAGGTTCTGTCATAATCAACACCTTGCTTTTGACGATATCCTTTCGCCACCAATCTAGCCTTATAGGTAATCACATTACCATCCATGTCGGTTTTCTTCTTGAAAACCCACTTGCACCCTATAGGCTTTATGCCTTCAGGTGGATCAACCAAGTTCCAAACTTTGTTTTCATACATGGAATCCATTTCCGACTTCATGGCTTCAAGCCACTTATCCCTTTCTGAACTTGTCAAAACTTCTTCATAACTGGTAGGCTCCTCTTCATCAATGAGTAACATGTCGTTTGATTCGCTTACGAGAAATCCATATCTCTCAGGAATATTGTGTGTTCTACCCGATCTACGAAGATGTGGTATCTCAATAGGTCTAGCCTATGGCTCATCACTATGAGTGATTGGCTGTGATACTTCACCAGGTATCTCATCTATGTCTATTTGAGTCTCTCGAGCCTCTTCAAGCTCAACGATACTCCCACTGTTTTCTTGCAAGAGAAATACTTTCTATAGAAACACAGCATGCCTTGAAACAAACACCTTTTGTTCCACAGGATGATAGAATTGGTAACCCCTTGTTTCCTTAGGGTATCCTATAAATAGATATTTATCAGACTTATCATCCAATTTGTCTGATACAATCCGCTTCACATAAGTAGGACAACCCCATATCTTTAAGTAAGATACATGAGGTTTCTTACTATTTCATATCTCATATGGAGTAGTAGAGACTACCTTTGTTGGCATTCTGTTTAACAAGTAAACAGTTGTATGAAGTGCATAGCCCCAAAAGGACTTGGAAAGATTCGCATAATTCATCATTGACCTGACCATGTCCAACAAGGTTTGGTTATGCCTCTCAGATACACCATTATGCTGCGGTGTATTGGGCGGAGTCCATTGAGACAATATATCATTGTCTCTTAGATAATCTAGAAACTCTTGACTTAAGTATTCACCACCTCAATCCGATCACAGTATTTTAATACTCTTGTCATGTTGTTTCTCCACTTCATTTCTGAATTCTTTGAACCTTTCTAATGCTTCAGACTTGTGTTTCATCAAGAACACATACCCAAACCGTGAGTAATCATCAGTGAAGGTAATGAAGTAGCTATAGTCTCCTAAAGCTTGAGTTGACATAGGTCCACATACATCAGTATGTATTAGACCTAGCAACTCTCCCACTCGTTCACCTTTTCCTGTAAAAGGTAACTTAGTCATCTTGGCTTTTAAGCATGATTCACATGTATCGTATGAATCCAATTCAAACGATTCCAGCATTCCACATTGGTGTAATTCGGACTTGGGTTTCTTGCTTGCATGGCCAAGACGACAATGCCACATGTAGGAGTCTAATTGATTATCCTTTCGAGGATGCTTGTTACTCACTTCGATATTGAAAATGTCACTGGATACGTCCAATAAAGAACGCCATTCAAAGTTATGTAACAACAATTGTTACTAAAAGTTAAATGGTACCTATTTCTATTTAAACAAGAAATAGAAATGATCTTCTTTATCAACGAAGGAACATAAAAGCAATTGTCCAGGTCTAAGACAAGTCCTGTAGGGAGTTTCAATAAATACATTCCGATGGCGAGTGAAGCAACCTTTGCTCCATTCCCAAGACGTAAATTTGACTCTCCCTTGACAAGTCTTCTTCTATTCCTTAGCCCATGTATGTCATTACATATACGTGAGCCACACCCAGTATTTAATACCCAAGTGTCTGAGGAAATAGAATGACAATCAATAATGAAGATATTTGTAGAAGATGGGGCATCTGATACCTTATTCTTCTTTACGGACTCAAGATAAATCTTGTAGTTTCTTCACCAATGGCCCTCCTTGCCATAATGATGGCACGTGCCCTTTTGAGCTAGTTTTGCCTTTTTAGCCTTTTTCTTCTTCCCCTTCTGCTATTCCTTTGACTCTCTCTTAGAACCTTTCTTCAAGGAATCAACTAACAACACCGTCCCCTACTCATGCTTCTCAGAAGGCTCTACAATCTTCAGCATGTTGAGCAGTACCACAAATGAACCTTCTTGCATCTCAAAGGTGAAGAGGAGCTTGGAGACTTCAAACCTTTCGAATCTCACTTGCTCATCAAACAACTCATAAAGATGAAGGACTATGGTATGAGCATCCATATGCTCATGCTGCTTCCGCAGCTCAAGTACCATCGCGGCTTGCATGATACAACTCACCATTTCAGAATCAGTCATATATTTTTGATAGGCCAACAATTGGTCTAGAGTTGCATTGTCACTAGGACAGGTGGGAAGAGGCGCTTCGAGGACATTCACAAGCTTTTCAACCTTGAGAACAATTATCAGGTTGAATCCAAAAGTCAATCCAAGAAGTTTGACCCAGTCAATTTATTTGAATCCAAGATAGAGTTCAAATTCAAAGACATCATGATCAATCAATTATCCTAGAAATACAAAATGAGCATATATGAGAAAGATGATTTAAAATGCATCAACATACATTCATAAATCCCATTCATTTTTCAAATTTCAAAACCCCAAAATCACTTCGGGAGATCGTAGGTCCATCTCTGAATGGGCTGATATCCATCATCGATATGAACAACCTTGGAGAGAGTCCAACAAGTCATTCATAGCTACGATGGTAGGTATCAAATATACCGATTGCATATCACATATATGCAACTATCACAATATGCTATCAACTAACTGAATGTTCACACATACATCGGGTTGTTAACTCATTAACAAGTATGCATCATATGCATAGCACCCAACTTCTCCTCCCTTCACATCGACCTTGGAGAGAGTCCAACAAGCCGATGCTCCAGGTTAAATCCAACCCATTAATCAAGACATAGTTTTAATATGGTTAGAGTACATTCAACCAATTAGCCCAGCTTTGAGAGAGTCCAACAACCAAAGCTAACGATTGACCTCTGACTCTTACCATATTAGTATTAAACTATTCCATGGTTTGAACATGTTCGAGTTCGAGCCGGGCTTGGAGAGAGTCCAACAACCCAAACAAGAAACGGAAAGGTATCAATCGGAGCGACCCTCTCTATAATTGCCTCTATCCATATCCATGCCGAGTATCTTCAGGATGACTTCACAAAGTCACGAGCCTCGTCTTCATATGAGTCACTAGCCTCGTGTCGAAGACAATGTGATCGAGAGAAGATCACAATCCGAATCAAAATTTGGATTCAAAATGAGTCCTCAAAAACTCGCTTCTCCGGAGAGGTATTCGCCCACCATTTGACGAATCTTTCATCCTCAACCTATGAGGATTACTGGAGATCGAATCCCTGGAAAGGAAACCACTGTCGGAGCTCCAAATGTTGTCCAAACGATGCTCCGACACGAAGTAAACAAGCTGTCCAGAAAACTGGACAGCTTTGGTGGAGGATTAGCGTCAGCCAAATAAGGAAGCTAGATGCTTACCTTGTCGGTGGAGCCAAGCAAGATCACTGGAGGGTCGCCGGCTGAAGCTTTGATGCCGGCAACAACTTGGATGGTGGCACAAGACGTGGGCGGCGGCTAAGGATTGGGCACCGACCACAAGAGGAGAGGAGGGAGAGTGGCGGCAACTTTGGATTAGGGCTCTCATTAAACCCTTGAGCCCTATTTTATAGAGAATAAATTCTTCAAATGGTTATTGGTTCATAACCAAAACCCATTAACTCGCTCCATTATTTTAAGTTAAAATAAATCAATCCGATTTGGTCTATTTTAAGTTAAAACGAACCAAACCAACTTTTGGTTCATTCGTTTAAAACAAACCAAACCCCTTTGGTTTATTCTCCACCATTGGATTAGAACCAAACCAATTTGGTTCATCCTTCATGTCTTCATAAGACACGGCCCATCCACCCTTCCATTGCGACTGAAACGATTTCATGCTCGCTCCTTGTTTGGTCCAACCAAACCTAGTTTCTCTCGATCTAAGAATCTCATTCTCTAGCTCGTTTTAAATCCTTCGGATTACGCTCATTGTGCATGTGACCAAATAGGTTCTCGATTTATGTTGGTCGTCTATAATTAACCATTAATTATAGAATGATCATGAGTGGCACCTAGTAGTACATCATGATCCCCAATTAATCAAAAAGATCAACGATTTATCCAAAATTATTTCTGAAACCCTTCAGCAGCTATAATGATTCGTGCCCCATTCCCTTCACTCATCTTATACCCACTTGGTTCAGGACATGGTCTATAGTGTCAGTCCCCACTAGGTTGACTACGTCACACCTAGCCCAAGTATCATTTCCTCGTCCTATGGATTCTAGCTACTGCACATGTATCCTAGAGTACCTTACTCTAAACATGTAATGCTTTAGCCAAAGACTTTAGTAACAATCCAACAAGAGGCCATGGGTATACATCTTCTCGCAAGGAGTGGTGAATCCTTTATATGCTATTCAAACACCTTCGATCACTTCGACTTATACCCAATCATCCCGGGTCCACACCTCCTCAGAGATTCTTACTTAAGATGTCAAAGCATAAGTCTTCATGATCAAGATGACTTGAATACCTCAAGTCAAAGGAACATTGCACTTAAGCTATAGTAAGAATTTCATTGACATATCTATATATGCAGAAAACCATATGAAGTCTTACAGCTTGTCACTCCAATGAACTAGTTACCATAACTAGCATCCACGATTAACTTCTGACATCACAATATCTCCAGCTAGTGAGAATCAGCTGTTTAGATACATCAAAGAGTATACCTCGTGCTAGTCTCGGCAGAACTGATAGGGTCCAAATCTATCAATTCATCGACTAGGGATTATTCTGATACATTATAATGACACATGTAGAGATACTCACTAGTTGTGATCCAATCACAAATTCACTCATGCTGTGAATCGTATCGTGGACATTCAGTAAATGAGTTTAAGATCGAATCAAATACATGAAAACATGTATACTCGAATAGTGAATCTTTATTTATCATATAAATGGTTCAAACATAAGGCGATTGCCTTAGAACATCTCTCATATATTACTAACAGCCTGTATTCTTGGCATCAAGATCTATAGATATAGATCTAAGAGATAGCTTGGCCTAAGTCAGAGTACATATATTGACATGGTATTACTACGGTTTTCCATGCAGAATTCCAAGAAGGTACTTCTACCGATGTCACATGGTGTGAGTCTTTCGAAGACTCAAAGTCCCTCTTCTAGAGTGGAGAGAGACCGCATGGATAAGATCCCTTATGCATCTGCTATAGGATCTATCATGTACGCCATGTTGTGTACTCATCCTGATGTCTCATATGCTTTGAGCATGGCGAGTAGATACCTGTCAGATCCAGGTGAGCGTCACTAGATAGCAGTCAAGAATATTCTTAAGTACTTGAGAAGGATTAAAGAATATTTCTTGATATTTGGAGGTGATGAGGAGCTAGCTGTAAAGGGTTACAGTGATGCAAGCTTCTAAACTGACCAAGATGATTATAGATCATATTTAGGGTTCGTGTTTTGCTTGAATGGTGTTGCTGTGAGCTGGAAGAGTTTGAAGCAGGACATAGTTGCTGATTCTACAATAGAAGACGAGTATATCGCTGCATCAAAGGCAGTAAAGGAGGCAGTTTGGATCTGTAAGTTCATTACTGAGCTTGGGGTGGTTCCTAGCATAGCAGATCCTTTAGAGCTCTATTGTGACAACAATGGAGTGATTGCGCAGGCTAAGGAACCTTGCTCACACCAGCGGACCAAACACACACTACGGCGCTTCCATCTCATTCGAGAGATTATCGATAGAGGAGATGTGAAGATTTACAGAGTACCCATAGAGGCTAACATCGCAGATCCCTTGACCAAGGATTTGGTACAGAAAAAGTATGATGGTCACACTAGGTCATTGGGTATTAGATACTACGGTGATTGGCAGTAGTGCTAGAGGGAGATTGTTAGTGAAAGCCCTAGAGACAATGATGTGATGATTATTGTATGGACTTTATTATATCATATTCCTTTTTATAAAGGCATGGTTATTATATTTACTTGTATTGGTGCCAAATAACTAAGTATAAGAATGTCATCGAGTAGAAGGTTCTTATCTATATCAATCGATAGGTTGAATCGATAATGAAATGATATAGAGAACACTACTCTTAATCATTCATAGTCAAGTATTAACATTCAGGGACAATGTTAATGCATAGAGACTAGCATGTAGGTCTATTCGATGACTTGATCTCACAAGTCATGTATATGAGATATCAAGTTGACACATGGGTATGCATTAGAGAATGTATACTGAATGACCCACCATGAGAAAGTATCATGGATCGTTATATAAGTGTCATATACTTTCTCATGTGACTATTAGTATGACTATTAGTCCTTAGACCTGAAGTCACCATGGTTCCCTACATAAGGAGTTGCATACTTTGGCTTCGTCAAACGTCACCCGTAAATGGGTGGACTATAAAGGCGATTACTGGGTATGTAACAAATTATGCGGAGGGATGTGAGTGATGTAGATGGGATCTATCCCTCCTATATGATGGGAGGACATCATTAATCTTGATAGAGTGAGACCACGAAGTGCATGGCCATGCCCAAATGAGTCAATATGAGATATTCAGCTCATTTGATTAGAGTGAGTCTACTTGGAGTTCAAAATATAGATTGTATTGAGGATGACATGGTTTATGCCTCAATTGGTCAATCTAGATGTCAAGGATAGAGGGATATTATCACATATTGTGAGAGTCACAATTAGAAGTCACAAAGTGTTGGATCGAGAAGCGTCGCTAGAGGGGGGATGAATAGCGATCGTAAATCTTTCGTTCGAATTCGTTCATTGAGACACAAGTAAATGAGTAAGCACAGCGGATAATAAAGTGAAACGTTTATTTTACTTGGTTCACAACCCAGCGGTTGCTACTCCAAGGCCCTATCGGTCCTAGACCGCGTACGGAGGGCAAAGCACTATAATGTCTCCTCCTTGTTGGAAGTAGGAGACAACGATCACAAAATCCGAATGTACGAGGATGAGGCAACAAGCCTACCTCACCTCGTTACGAATAAAAACAATGAATACAATATTAAAATATATTACTAGATGCTGCTACCGACGAAGAAGATCTGAGCTTGTTATCGCGTCGGCGTTATGACGGTGTTGGAGCATTGGCGTTGTAGGAGCACTTGATGAATAAACTTGATGATATCTGGAGTTGGAATCCTCCCCTCCTTTTATAGATTTTGGCCTCTGAATTTGTCTCCTTTTTTTTGGAACAGATCACGAAGTTGTCCAAATTTTATCGCGAAGTGGTCGCGTCAAGTGTTATCCATTTTGACTTAGCGCAAAGGCTGATTCGTCGCCATTAGTTGATTGATGCCTCCCATCAGTCGACTGATGAGCATCAGTTGACTGCCTAACGTCCAGCAGACAACTGCTAGCCTGGCCACTTCCCTGCAGTAAGAGGTTAGCTCAGAAAATGATAAATACGATGGTTTCTAACCATCCGATCTCAACCTAGACCTTCCACAATAAGTCTTAGTCGGATCGCCGCCTACGGTCATCCCTGTAAAGAGGACACGACCTTACAATCTCTCACTCACACGAGCTTTCCTCAATACTTACCTTGTAGCTCTCGCTTCTGGCCTTCCACTCGATTCCTTCGGCTCCCTCCGAAGTCACTCGGGTGTCGCCCGACCACCGCGGCTTCCTCCGGGTGTCGCTAGCCTTCAGTTCCAGCTTTAGTACTTTTCTGTACACTCGATTTAGCTCGTGAGATAACGATGTAAACTTAACTTTGTGTCTTTGCCATAATCAAAACACAGGTTCGATTATCTAGTGCCCCTGCACCAACAATCTCCCCCTTTTTGATCAATGGCAAACCAACACAAAGTTAAGGAAATTAAAGCATAAAACAAGTATAGTAGATGATGAATGGCATTCCCAAAAGCTCCCCCTTAACCAAAACTCCCCCTTAACCCTAGGTGAGTTTTGAAAGAGATACTTTAGTTTTCAAAATCAAATTTTGTGTTACACCCCCTTAACTTTCACTCTTCTCCCCCTTTTGCCATAAATCAAAAAATTTTTGGGGTTTTTGTATAAAATAGGGTTTTATAAAACAATGTCATATATGCATGCATCTAGATAAATCAAATATGAGTCCAAGCATGCGTCTAGCAGTAGTTAGATAGATTGGTTCGAGGTGTGTCCCTCTGCACCAATAATCTAAAGGTTTATAATATAACCCTTAAGATTAGTTTGCTCTCCCCCTTAGTCAAATATATGAAGTATAAGAGATGTAGGGGGCGCTAAACTTTAGCCTAAGAGTTGTTAAGTACAACAGTTGAGAAAATAAGTAGTATCTAGAAGAGATTGTTTTAAGTATATTTCAATTATCCTTAACATCTCACCCATTCTATGTGTCTCATAATTTGTTCACCTTATATGTTTTGTGAGATGATTTTAAATTGATTAAAGATAGTTAACCTTGGGTTAGATTCGGATTTAACCTTTAGATCGTTAAGTAACTTTTTGAGAAACTGACTTCCAGGTCGTGGCGAGGCACAGGGGCCTTCTTTGATCGAAACAACGACCACTTCCTTAGACAAAGCCAAATTCAAGAAAATATAACTTAAGTCACTTAGGGTTACTTCCTGGTCTAACTAGTTTAGGATACGGCGAGGTAGCTTCAGCTAGTTCCACTCGGTCAAGTGCACCAAGCTAGATACGCCTTATCTAGCTCGAATACACGAGACTTTGTTTCCCTAACGTACTATCATCTCACTGCGTCCTGATACTATGTTGTCAAGAGTTGACTAACTATTTTCCCTATCTAGCCATCTACAAATTAAAGTAAAATATTCAATGGTTTTGCTAAGTAAGCGGGTATAGTATTTTAGTGTTAGCTCCCCCTGAACCATTGAACCAATATGGTATATTCAAATAATGAATTTGATCCTGGGGAATCCAAAACTTATTAGTCCTTATATGTGAATTCAATAAAACCTTTGGGACCGATGCTTGGACTCTTTGATCACTACAATTTACGATAGACATATATGACATATTCGTAGTCATTGACCTAAATCCGAGTCTGGCTTTGTTGTACACAGATCTTGGGGTTCCAAGTAGTCGGTTAAGATTCTTAGATCCCAACGTGAACCTTTCCAACATAGCCTCAACCTCTTGAACTCGGTCTTTCAAGAGAGAATTCTCCTCCTCAAGTTTTTTAATTTGGGTTGAGTTTCCCTCTTGAACTTGACTAGTTGAAGAGGTTAGAGTAGCCTCTTGCTTGAGGGTTTCAACCTCCTCAAGTAACGACTCAACACTAGACTCGGACTTAGTTAATTTCCTTTTAAGCATTTCAATTGTATTGTAAAGCGTATGAATTAGTGAGTGGGTAACCTTAATTTTCTCTTTTGGTCCGGCTTTGAGTTGCTTCTCGAAGTAGTCCTCGAGTTCGGAGTCGGTGTTGTAATTGGATTCGGATTCGGACTCAGACTCAGACTCTTTGGGTCTTGCCATGCATTCTATGCCGCTGCCTTCTTCGTTGTCCCATGTTTTATGAAAAGCCTTCTTTTGATTTGATTTGAATTGTGCCCTCTTTTGATTCTTTAGTAGCCTCCTTTCCCTCCGAACGATCTTCCGCACTACGTTCACTATTGCTTCCACCTTTTCAGATTCGGACTCTAATTCGTCGTCGGGTTCGATTCCATCTTCTTTCCTGGTAGGTGGCTTGCTTCTTTGTCCTGCAAGTAGAGCAATACCTCTCTCAGCCCGGACCATGTTAGTTTCCTCGTGAAGTTCAAACTTGGAAAATAATTCGTCTAACCTAAGCTTCGAAAGGTCCTTAGAGACCTTGTAGGCATCAACCATGGATGCCCACAAGGTAGTCCTAGGAAATGAATTAAGAACATACCTTAGTAGGTCGCGGTTTTCGACCTTGTGTCCGATGGTGTGCAGGTCGTTGACAATGTCCTGGACACGGGCGTGTAGTTGCGTCGCCGTCTCGTGTTCCTGCATCTTAAGGTTATACAACTTATTGAAAAGGTCACGTTTACATACCTTAGCAGCAGACGTTCCTTCGTGTTGCTCGATTAATTTGTTCCATAGGTCCTTGGCACTAATTAATGGTCCGATGCGGTTGAGTTCCTCCTTGGACAACCCGCATTGCAATATTTGAGTTGCTCTTGCATCGGATTCAATTTGCCTCTTAGTTGTGTTAGTCCACTTGTTGAAATCCAAAGGCTCTCCTTGATCATTGGTGGGTAGAGCAAAGCCGGTTTGGATTATTATCCAAGTCTCGACTTGTATTTTCAAGAAGCAATCCATCTGACCTTTCCAATAACGGAAATCATCTCCGTTAAAGAACGGAGGTGGGGTGGTGCTATACCCCTCAATGTGAGCCATTAAGTATCTTGCAAAACACGAATAAAAACCAAAGGGAATTCCAAGACTTGGTCTTGGATTAGTAATGTGGGAAATAAATAGGAAATAAACAGAATTAAATGAGAAAAATAAGAAACTAACAAAAACTAACAACTTACGACCTTCGATGTCCCCGAAAGGGTACTAGACATTGGATTTTGGGTCTAGAAACAGCTTGTTACGAGGGTAATCCCTCGTAATAAATGTAGATCTCTCAGAGAGCTTCGATTTGGTAGGTAGATCGTTATGTGAGTCCACTTGTACGAAAAGTTATGGCCGTTTTACCGTCAGCTACTCCAAGAGAGAAAACTTGCAAGCACACAACCAAAAGAAACGTACCAAGACTTCGTCTTGGATTAGTAGTGCGGGAGGAAAAAGACCTAAAAAAAATACGAATAAAAAAAATCGAACAGAAAACCAAAACATGCTAGATCGGTGGTTTCACCAAATCTTAGCGCCCCGCTCTGATACCAATTGTTGGATCGAGAAGCGTCGCTAGAGGGGGGTGAATAGCGATCGTAAATCTTTCGTTCGTTGAGACACAAGTAAATGAGTAAGCACAGTGGAAAATAAAGTGACACGTTTATTTTACTTGGTTCACAACCCAGCGGTTGCTACTCCAAGGCCCTATCGGTCCAAGACCGTGTACGGAGGGCAAAGCACTATAACGTCTCCTCCTCGTTGGAGGTAGGAGACAACGATCACAAAATTCGGAAGTACGAGGATGAGGGAACAAGCCTACTTCACATCATTACAAATAAAAACAATGAATACAATATTAAAATATATTACTAGATGCTGCTGTCGACGAAGAAGATCTGAGCTTGTTGTCGCGTCGACGTTATGACGGTGTTGGAGCGTTGGTGTTGTAGGAGCACTTGATGAATAAACTTGATGATATCTGGAGTTGGAATCCTCCCCTCCTTTTGTAGATTTTGGCTTATGAATTTGTCTCCTTTTTTTTGGAACAGACCACGAAGTTGTCCAAATTTTATTGCGAAGTGGCCGCGTCAAACGTTATCCGTTTTGACCTAGCGCAAAGGTTGATTCGTCACTATTAGTCGACTAATGCCTCCCATCAGTCGACTGATGAGCATCCGTCGACTGCCCAACGTCCAGCAGTTGACTGCCAGCCTGGCCACTTCCCTGAAGTAAGAGGTTAGCTCCGAAAATGATAAATACGATGGTTTCTAACCGTCCGATCTTGACCTAGACCTTCCACAAGAAGTCTTAGTCGGATCGCCACCTACGGTCATCCCTGTAAAGAGGACACGACCTTACAATCTCTCACTCACACGAGCTTTCCTTGATACTTACCTTGTAGCTCTCGCTTCCGGCCTTCCACTCGATTCCTTCGGCTCCCTCCGAAGTCACTCGAGTGTCGCCCGAACACCGCGGCTTCCTCCGGGTGTCGCTAGCCTTCAGTTCCAGCTTTAGTACTTTTCTGCACATTCGATTTAGCTCGTGAGATAACGATGTAAACTTAACTTTGTGTCTTTACCATAATCAAAACACAGGTTCGATTATCTAGTGCCCCTGCACTAACACAAAGGTGATATTGGATCTCAACATTCTTGTAACTTGGGTAGCAATGATGTGTTGCTAAATACCACTCATTGCTTATGTTCCTAAATCAGTTTAGGAGCATTGCCAATGTTACAAGAACCTATAGGGTCACACACAAAGGGCAATTAGATGGAGATTAGGTTCATATGATGGACCATGAGGATTAGGTTCATGGGATGAACCAAATTGGATTAAGAGTAATGCAAATTAGACTAATTGAGTTAGACTCAATTTGATTCAAATGTTGAATGAGTCTAATTTAGATTTGATTCATTGAGTCAATTTAAATTAATGAATAGAGATTCATTAAATCAAATTGACTTGAATCAAGTGTTAGATTTGATCAACAATGGGAGATAAGAGGTCAAGTTTGAATTGACTTGAGAGGGAAGATGATTGGTCAATTTTTACTTGACCAATTGCCATGTCATGGTGACTTGGCATGGGGGCCGGCCAATGATGATGTTCTACATCATCATGGACTTATCATGGTGTGTCACCTCATGAGGGAGACGAAGAGCCATTGGCTCTTGGAGTTACATGCATGCATGTATCCCCCAAATTAGTGGCCGACCACTTTTGGAGATGTTATTGTGTGAAGTTATTTTTGTGTGGTAACTTCATCTTCTTCCTTGGTTCTTCCTCTCTTGCTCTCCCAATCCTCCATTGTCGAGACTATCAAGGAGTGCTAGTACACTTAAGTTTGTCTTTTCTCCACCTATTGTTTGTGTGGATACCAATAGAGGAGTGTACACTTGACACTCTCGAGTTCCGGCAAGCCATTTGGACGAGCGGGATAAGCGAAGGGAGTCGCATCAAGGGTAATGCTCTTCTCATGTAGATCTAAGGTTTTAAACACATACATGTAATTTTTTTTATACTTTGCACGGATCTGTGGTCGAGCTTCCGAGGTTTCCGCAACGCAAAAAGCAGTTTTTGCAGCTCGGATAGTCCAATAGTTTCCACACATCTAGGTCGTGTGTGGTGCTGGGGTGGCCAATTTCGCCCCATGGACACGACTGTGTGTAGCCACATGCCCTGGCTATGTCCCCTTCTCCGTCCAGCTGTAAAATGCCATTCTTTTGTTCCGAAAGTCTGCCTTTTCCCCATGAAATGCTATCTTGCACAATCAAGTACAAAGAGCACATCTTTGAACCAAAAAATAGGAAATGCATACAAAACAAAGTGAAATGTGCATGAAACAAACATAAAATGTAATGAGATGTGAGCAAAAACCACTCCTAAAACTGTATATGTTTTGCTCACATCAATTTCCCCAGACATAAATCTTTACTTGTCCTCAAGCAAACCTCAGTGCCATGAAATTTTAAAAGATATTGTTTCATACTTAACATGTTAACTAGATTTATCAAGTGGTATTTGAAATTAAAGAAAAATAGAGATGTTCTAGAAATTCACTAAGTTACCTCCTCATGCTCGTTCTAAGTGAATCTTCTTAGGGGATACTCGTTTCATGGTAAGTTAAGTCATCATCCTATAGCTTTCCTATGGTGTCCGGCTCTTAGGCACTTACCTGCCTAAAGCGAGGGTCGTTCCCTAGATGTAGTATAAAGTCTCAAAGGCATGCTCGGTATTGAGAGAAATTGGTTGGTGTTTCCCCAGTAACCTAACTCAGTCTCAAAGGGGCACCCAAACATTTCAACCAACGACAACTATTTTTTTATCCCTTATAATTTTTTTTTTTGAATTTGGATTTTTCTGAATGGGCTTCCACAATCCGAGCATCTCTAGTAACTAAAATGGTAAACTTAGGGTCACCTATGGATTCAAAAGTACTAGACTACTGATATGAATCATAACTGGGTACATACTAGACTCTCCCTTTCAGAATGTTCATCATGTGTAGGTCTAAATAAAAAAGCTAACCAGTGTAAGACTAGAACATTTATTAGAGTAAATAAAATAAAATACCACAAGGTAAATGAAACTAAGCTACCCATGGAAACAACTCATAAAAAAAACTTTAAAAATACTACTGAGGTAGCTTAAAGATAGCAAAAATTAAGTACTGATGAAACTAAAAATTCTATGCATGAACAAATGCATGCTAACTAAAACAAATGCAAATGACAAGAAAGAAACTACTGCTAGAAACAAACTAAATCAAAACTCGGGCCCCCCCGACTTATATGATACCGTACCACTAATATTGTGGCCGAGGTGGGAAGTCCGGTAGTCTCGGCATGTTAGGCTCCTAGGAAAATCTGGTGCTCAGCTACCGATGCCACATATACATGTGGTCAATCTGAGAGCTGGTGGATGTAACATTCACTCTGTGCTCCTCCTCCGGGGCAATATGCCTACTGGGCATGCATGTGTTGCCGCATCTCCTTGCGGTAGGTGGCCTCATCCTAGCGACGGGCAACCTCCTCCTAGAAGTAGACGCAGGCATCATCGTAGAACTCCTCAGCCCGTTGGAAGTGCTCCAGAAAGCTCTAAAACTTTGCCTGTGTCAAAGCACTCTACTCCTCCCATCACTGCCTCTACGTTTGCTGCTTGGCATACATGTCGTCGAGGCGCGATCGAAACTCCAAAAATTCATAGGTAGATGTACCTGCATCCTGCTCAAAAGTATAAAAAGGTGGCGATGCAGGTGCAGGCTCATGTCTATGTGGACTAGGTGGGCTCCTATGAATGTGTGGACTGGAGGGAGAGTGATGTAAAGGGGGAAACACACGGTGCGACACCCTTTATCCCTTGCACAACACTGCCGTGTGAAAACACACGGCCAGACCGTGTGCACTGATGGAATGTGGGGTACGACCGTGTGAAAACACACGACCAGACTGTGTGCCTCCCGTTTCACTCTCATGGTGCACAACGGTTCGAATTCTCCTTACACGCTCAGTCGTATAGGATCAAAATGACTTTTGTTTCTAGCTAGCAAGTCCTTTCTATTCCTAATTTATTTGGAAAATGCTAAATGTTATAAATTAAAGTTCAAATTACCCAAATGAATGCAATAAAATAAAAAGAGAACATAAAAACTAACCTTGGGTTGCCTCCCAAGAAACACTTTGTTTAAGGTCTTTTAGCATGACCTTATTCCTACGTTTCATTTAATGTGTTTGAATCTGGTCGTGGGGGAGGAAGATATTTGCTCACCTTACGCCTCCTCCCTTGTGGCCCCTTATCACCATATCTCTTAAATCTTGCTCGTGGAGGAGCAAGATATTTGTTGGTTGCCTTCCTTGGTTCAAGAGTGAACATGCTTATCTTTAAAGAATCATCAGGAGTCTGATCATGCTATTCTATTTCATCCATATGTTGTGAATAATATAACTCACCACAAATATCCTCACCAAAAGATTGATCAACCGATTCTATTATGTCAAATGAAATTTTATCATTACAAATCACTAAATAGGCTTCGTTATTGGTAGCTAAAGTTTCAGTGAGCGTTAAGGTAGGCTCTTCTAGACCCTTGAGGTTAGGAGGTGTTTGGATTGAAGCAATGCACTCCTCGATTAAAGTATTAATTATATAATCCTAAAGTTCTTCTTCCAGTGGTGATTGAATGGATTGTCCTTCTTCACATGCTATGTCATCTATGTCCTCCTCATTCATTCGCTCAAAGTGAGTCTCTGTGATATTAGGTGTAATCCAGTCATCAAAGCCACCTTCTAGTCGTTTGGTTTATTCATCTACAAGATTTTGTCGCATAAACTCTGTGAATTGTTGACTATGCTCCTTGCATTCCCTAGTAACTTTATCTTGCAAGGATTCTTAGTGGAGACTTGGTTCTAGATAAAATTCGCATGGCGATTCATAACACTCGTTCTCGCTTGGGAAACAATATTGAATCTTTGTCTGTGAATGCCACCGTCGGAATTCATCGTTCGCCACTAGTTGCGTTTGAATGAAAACTTTCATCATCTGCTCATGTCGGGATTTAGGTGGACAGTATTGAGAGTTTAAGTAGCCAGGGTCATAACTATATGAATAGGAATCATCGTGTGATCACTGGTTGTAATTGTAGGTGACATCTTCTTGTTCAAATTGTGAAGGTTCAAATATATCCGGACAATCATTAATGGTATGCCATGTTTCACCACAATGCTCACAATAAATGTTACCAAAACATACAACATTAAATTGACCATAATCTGTTAGTTATAGCCCTAGAACCAATCATGTGATGGTTGAATAGGGAACATTTTGTATCATATTCTATAAAGGCAAAGGATTGGTTATTATATTTACATCTTGCTTGTGCCAGCTAATTTAAATATAATAATGCCCTAGAAAAGTAGGTTCTTATCTACAGCACATCAATTGGCAGAATTGATTATGAGAGGCTGTAGAGAACACTTTCCTAAATGTTCCTAGTCGAGTATTAATATGCAAGGGCAATATTAATACATAAAGACTAGCATGTAGGTCAATTGATGACTTTATCTCACAAGTCATGGATATATGATATCAAGTTGACACATGGGTATATATTGGAGAATATATACTGAACTGACCCGCCATGAGAAAGT
The DNA here is from genome assembly GCA_025175895.1 of Wurfbainia villosa. Classification (NCBI taxonomy): domain Eukaryota; kingdom Viridiplantae; phylum Streptophyta; class Magnoliopsida; order Zingiberales; family Zingiberaceae; genus Wurfbainia; species Wurfbainia villosa. Next base: position 100,255,117 of record CM045996.1, read on the forward strand.
TTCATGGATCGTTATATGAGTGTCATAAACTTTCTCATGTGACTATTGGTATGAATAGTCCTTAGACCTGAAGTCACTACGGTTCCCTACATAAGGAGTTATGTACTTTGGTATCGTCAAACGTCACCCGTAACAGGGTGGACCATAAAGGCGATTACTGGGTATGTAACAAATTATGCGGAGGGATGTGAGTGATGTAGATGGGATCTATGCCTTCCATATGACGGGAGTGATATCGGTGGGCCCCTTGATTGAGTAGAACTACTAAAACGCATGGCCATGCTCGAATGAGTCAATATGAGATATTGAGCTCATTTGTTTGAGTTAGTTTACTCAGGGATCAAGAAACACATAGATTGATCGAGGATGACACGCCTATGCCTCATTGATCAACTGATATCAAGGATAGAAGGACACGGTCATATATTATAGTAGTCACGGAAAGGTTAGTCGGATCTTGACTTATCTCAGAACTTGGGTAGCAATGATGTATTGCTAGATGTCGCTCATTGCTTGTGTATCTAAAAGAGTTTAGGTCCACTGCCAACGTTATGAGAGCCTATAGGGTCACACACAAAGAGCATGATAATTAGAGGAATTAGAGTATTCTAGTTTGACTAGAATAATTTGGGAATAAGCTTAAGTACAAAATGGTTTTTGGACTTTAAGCTTAATGAGAATTTTAGCTAATTGATTTAATGAGATTAATTCAATATGTTACCTTATTGATTTAATAAGATTAATTCAATATGATAACATAAGCTTAATTGAATTAATAAGATTAATTCAACATGCATGAATGCCACATAAGCATGCCACCTAAGCATCCACCTAAGCTAGATAAGGTGGAAGGGGACAAAATGGTTTTTGTCTCCTTAAGTGGCCGGCCAAAACAAAAGGGGTCTCAATGCAATGGATTGCATTAAATTGTAGGAGGTGAAAGGGTTTTGCCAACCCTATAAAAGGCCCCATGGAGTGGCCGGCCAAAGCATCAATTGGATTGTGATTGTGGTGTGGTTGTGAGAGAGAGCATGAGAAGCTTCTTTGGTTGTGTGGCTTTGTGAGTGTAGGCTAGCAAGAAGAGTAGTCTTCTTCCTCCTTTCTCTTCTTCCCTAGATTCCTCTCCTTTAGGGACTTCTCTAGCAAGAAGTAAAGGAGAGCTCTTCTAGTTTTCCTTTTGTGAGACAAGAGCGTGCTCGTGTGGATACGTATAGAGGCACGGACACTTGAACGTGCTAAAGATCCAACAAACCGAAAGGAAAAGCGGGATTGCAAAGGGAACGCAACAAAGGTAGAACTCTGCTATAAGATAGGTTTGGTTTAGAGAAATTTATTTTATACGAGTTTGCTTTCGCATGGATCACTTGGAAGGGATCCTATTTTCCGTTGCGCATATGCCATTAGGCATACTAGATTTCTACAAAGGGTATCAGAGCCACTTGCGAAAGATCGTATAAAATTAGGTTTTCTCTATTTTATATATGATATAGAAGTAGGATAAATTTTATTATGAGTTAATAATTGCATTAGCAATTGTCAAACATAATAAAATATCCAATGTCTTTTAAAAGTTAAAATGACATGGTGCATGGTTATGGCCTAGTCCCAAAAAGTTTGTGATTGTGTGTTGTAATTCTTAATACGGCCTGCGTGTCGTGCCTTTCTCCTAATATTCTTGTTGTAAAATTAGTTTTAGACTCGAATGTAACTCGAGTATTTCTCCTTTTGTAATGTACAAAACAAGGATGGAGGGTCCATTGGAAGATGAGGTTACAAGGAGAAAGTCAACACACAAGACAACCAAAAGGAAGCACTTAGGAGAAGATGCTATCCCTAGGTTGACCAATCAATCTTTTCATTGGCTTGAGAAGATTGTAGAATAAGGGCCATAACCATGACACGTTAGTTTAATATGTATGTGATGCATGTTAGTTTAGCTTGTATGTGATGCATGATTAGTTTAGCTTATATGTGATGTATGCTAATATGTATATGATACATGTTTATTTCTTAATAAGTCTAAACGATATGCCTACCAAAGTTGGTACTCACTACTTCCTCGATCATTTGTTATTGGGTTTGCCAAAGCAAAGCAATGCATTTTATCTTGGAGGGGTGCGAGTGGACAATCGTGATGTCCCGCCATCACCTTGGTTAAGACTTAATTAAGTGTTTTCTTAATTGGTTAAGAAAGTAGAGGCATATATTAGCTTTGAACATAAGTGTTAACATTAGTTTTGTGTGATTTCTAACATCACTTTGTCTTAGAAGTGGTCGTTGTTCGATATCCAAGAAGGCCCTCGTGCCTCGCCACACCGAAGTCGGTTTAGGAATAAACACTAAACTAATCTAAAACTTAACCAAAGCTATTAAAAGAGTTACATCAGATGTAATTGGAAAAAGATTGCCTACCTAATTATACTACGTCTTGGGCGATTAGCCAAAGCTAACTCAAGACGAATTATGATGTGGATCTTTATCCCATATAAATTTATAGCTAAATAGTAGCTATAAGAATTTAGTGGGAGCCTCATTTAATTAAAGGCCTAATTAAATGATTTAGGTATGATACTTAACTTTGCATTTTAATGTTGTAGATCACCATGTCATCTAACACGACACACCCCCTCAACTTGCGATCTGTCCTTGAGAAGGACAAGCTCAATGGAGCAAACTTTCTTGACTGGTATAGGAACTTGAGGATTATCCTCAAGCAAGAACGCAAACTATATGTACTAGAGCAGGCTACCCCTGAAATACCCGCCCCTATGGCCACTGTTAAAAGGATGCTTATAAGAAGCATCAAGATGACGCATTAGATGTGTCATGCCTTATGCTTGCCACCATGAACTCTGAACTTCAGAAGCAACATGAGAACATGGATGCCTATGATATGGTTGAGCACTTGAAACAACTATATCAAGGACAAGCTAGGCACGAGCGTTTTGAAGTGTCTAAGGCTCTTTTTGCATGCAAGATGCAAGAAGGAACACCTGTAGGAACTCACGTACTCAAAATGATTGGGTACGTTGAGAACCTTGAAAGACTAGGTTTTCCATCGAGCCAAGAATTGGCGCAACCGATGTTATCCTCGCAATCGTTAGGAAGCATACAATCAATTGTCATGAATTATAACATGAATGAAATTGATAAACCTTTGCTCGAGATTCTCGGCATGTTAAGAATCACGAACCAAATCTCAAGAAGAAAGTTAGTAATGTACTAATGGTCAAGAAGGACAAAGGTAAGCGCAAAGGCAAGGGTAAGACCAAGCCAAAGGCAAGGCCAATTCATCCACTTCAAAGGGTAAAGGTAAAGTACCTAAGGAAGGGACGCTTCCATTGCGGTAAGATCGACACCGGAAGCGGAACCGCAAAGTCTACCTTGAGGAAGTAAAGAACAAGAGAAGTGGGACTTCGCCTGTATACACGCTTATATAAGTTAATCTATCTATTTCTTCTACATGGGTATTAGATAGGATGTGCATCTCACATTTGTACTAATGTGCGTGGATTGAGAAATAGTAGAATAATGGCAAAGGGCTAAGTGGACCTACGAGTAGGCAATGGCGCAAAAGTTGTCAGAGTCAGAGGAACATATTCTTTGTCTTTGCCCATGGGCTTATCTTAGAACTAGAGGAGTGCTTCTATGTACCCGCATTAACAAAGAACATAATTTCAGATCTTGTTTAGACAAGAAAAGCTTTTCTTTTATAATAAAGGACAAATGTTGTTCCATTTATTTAAATGAAATGTTCTATTGTAATGCACTACTTATGAATGGTCTCTATGTTCTAGATTTAGATAACCCAATTTATAACGTAAATACCAAACGGTTCAAATCGAATGATTTGAACCAGACATATCTCTGGCACTGTCGCCTAGGTCACATAAATGAAAACGATATCCCAACTCCATAAAGATGGATTATTGACTCATTTGATTTTGAATCATATGAGGTATGCGAGTCTTGTCTTTTAGGAAAGATGACTAAAACTCCATTTAGTGGACATGGCGAGAGCGACGGACTTGTTAGGACTCATACATACCGATGTATGTGGCCCTTTCAATGTCGGGCCGAGGAGGCTATAAGTACTTTATTACTTTCACTGATGATATGAGTAGATTTGGCGACTTATATTTGATGAGACATAAGTCAGAATCCTTTGAAAAGTTCAAAGAATTCAAGAATGAAGTACAAAACCAACTTGGTAAGCGTATTGAGCTACTTCGATCAGATCGAGGTGGTGAATACCTTAGTCAAGAGTTTCGTGATCACCTGGCTGAGTGTGGGATAATATCCCAACTCACTCCACCTGGAACACCACAATGGAATGGTGTATCCGAGAGGAGAAATCGATTTCTATTAGATATGGTACATCAATGATGAGCCGATCGATCTACCTACTTCCTTTGGGGTTTAGCTCTAGAGACCGCCAACACTTAATCGCTTCCATCAAAAGCCGAGAAAAGACACCATATACGATATGGACCGGAAGAGTCCCAAAATGTCTTTTATAAAGATTTGGGGTTGTGAAGCTTATGTTAGGCGTCAAGTCTCGGATAAACTAGGACCCAAATCGGATAAGTGTTATTTTGTAGGATATCCCAAGGAAACTAAGGGATATTACTTTTACAATCCACACTTGGCAAGGTGTTTGTTGCGGAAATCTTGTCTTTCTAGAAAGAGAATTTATTTCTAGAAATACTAGTGGGAGTAAAATTCATCTTGAAGAAGTTCAAGATGATGATAACACTAAGGCTTCGATGGAAAATGAGCAGGCACCACAAAGTGTTGTGGATGAGAAATTGTTGCCCAAAGAGTTGTGGAACAAACACATTCAAGTAGACCAACCTCTTCGTAGATCTAATAGGATCCGTCGTCAACGAGAGATATTCTTTTCTCTTGGTGACAGCGGTGAAGTATTGCTTGTCGATCTTGGCGAGCCTACATCCTATCAGAAGCTATGATGAGCCCAGATTCAGAAATGGCTAGAGGCCATGAGATCGAAATGGAATCCATGTACACTAACCAAGTATGGACTTTGGTTGATCCACACGAAGGGGTAAAACCCATTGGGTGTAAGTGGGTCTTTAAAGTAAAGGACATGGATGGTAATAAGCATACCTATAAAGGTAGATTGGTGGCTAAAGGATTCAAACAAATTCATGGTATTGACTATGAAGAAACCTTTTCACGATTCGATGCTTAAATCCATTCGGATCATACTTGCTATTGCGACCTACCATGATTATGAGATCTGGCGGATGGATGTCAAAACCGCTTTCTAAATGGAAAGCTACTCGAGGATGTGTACATGACACAACCCGAGGGTTTTGAAGATCCAAAGCATCTGGAAAGGTATGCAACCGCAAAGGTCCATTTATGGACTAAAGCAAGCCTCTCGAAGCTTGAATCTTCGATTCGATGATGCAATCAAAGAGTTTGGTTTCATCAAGAATGAAGATGAGCCTTGTGTCTACAAGAGAAATAGTGGGAGCACAGTTGTATTTCTTGTCTTGTATGTAGATGACATACTTCTCATCGGAAATGATATTCCCTCACTCCGGATCTGTGAAGATGTGGTTAGGAATTGTTTCTCGATGAAGGACTTAGGTGAAGCCGCCTATATTCTAGGCATCAAGATCTATAGAGATAGATCTAAAAGATTACTTGGCCTAAGTCGAGTACATACATTGATAAAGTGCTAGATCGTTTGCTATGCAAAATTCTAAGAAAGGGTTTCGCCTTTATCACATGGTGTGAGTCTTTCAAGACTCAATGTCCCTCTTCTAAGGAGAGAGATCGCATGGATAAGATCCCTTATGCATCGGCTATAGGGTCTATCATATGCGCCATGCTTTGTACTGCTCGTGCTTTGAGCATGACGAGTAGATACGGTCGGATCGGTGAAAGTCATGGATAGCGATCAAAAATATTCTTAAGTACTTACGAAGAACGAAAGAATATTTCCGATATTTGGAGGCAATGAGGAGCTAGCGTAAGGGTTACGATGATGCAAGCTTCCAAAGCGAGACAAGGATGACTATAGATCGCAATCGAGTGCGTGTTTTGCTGAATGGTGGAGTGTAGTCTGGAAGAGTTCAAGCAGACACGATTCTTGATTCTACAGCAAGCCGAGTATATTGCGGCATCTCGATGCAAAGAAAGGAGGATGTTTGGCTCCGCAAGTTCATCAGTGAACTTGGGGTAGTTCCTAGCATTACAGATCCAATAGACCTCTATTGTGACAACAATGGGGCTATTGCACAAGCTAAGGAACCTCGATCACATCAACAGACCAAACACATACTGCGGCGCTTCCATCTCATTTGAGAGATCATCGATAGAGGAGATGTGAGGATATGCAAGGTACCGACAGAAGCTAACATCGCAGATCCATTGACCAAGGCTTTGGCACACAGGAAGCATGATGGTCACACTAGGTCACTAGGTATCAGATATTATAATGATTGGTACTAGTGCTAGTGGGAGATTGTTAGTTATAGCCCTAGAACCAATCATGTGATGGTTGAATAGGGAACATTTTGTATCATATTCTATAAAGGCAAAGGATTGGTTATTATATTTATGTCTTGCTTGTGCAAGCTAAATTAAATATAATAATACCCTAGAAAAGTAGGTTCTTATCTACAGCACATCAATTGGCAGAATTGATTATGAGAGGCTGTAGAGAACACTTTCCTAAATGTTCCTAGTCAAGTATTAATATGCAAGGGCAATATTAATACATAAAGACTAGCATGTAGGTCAATTGATGACTTGATCTCACAAGTCATGGATATATGATATCAAGTTGACACATGGGTATATATTAGAGAATATATACTGAACTAAACCGCCATGAGAAAGTTTCATGGATCGTTATATAAGTGTCATAAACTTTCTCATGTGACTATTGGTATGAATAGTCCTTAGACCTGAAGTCACTACGGTTCCCTACATAAGGAGTTATGTACTTTGGTATCGTCAAACGTCACCCGTAACAGGGTGGACCATAAAGGCGATTACTGGGTATGTAACAAATTATGCGGAGGGATGTGAGTGATGTAGATGGGATCTATCCCTTCCATATGACGGGAGTGATATCGGTGGGCCCCTTGATTGAGTAGAACTACTAAAACGCATGGCCATGCTCGAATGAGTCAATAAGAGATATTGAGCTCATTTGTTTGAGTTAGTTTACTCAGGGATCAAGAAACACATAGATTGATCGAGGATGACACGGTCTATGCCTCATTGATCAATCTGATATCCAGGCTCGACGGACACGGTCATATATTCTAGTAGTCCCGGAAAGGTTAGTCGGATCTTGAATTATCTCGTAACTTGGGTAGCAATGATGTATTGCTAGATGCCGCTCATTGCTTGTGTATCTAAAAGAGTTTAGATCCACTGCCAACGTTATGAGAGCCTATAGGGTCACACACAAAGAGCATGATAATTATAGGAATTAGAGTATTCTAGTTTGACTAGAATAATTTGGGAATAAGCTTAAGTACAAAATGGTTTTTGGACTTTAAGCTTAATGAGAATTTTAGCTAATTGATTTAATGAGATTAATTCAATATGTTACCTTATTGATTTAATAAGATTAATTCAATATGATAACATAAGCTTAATTGAATTAATAAGATTAATTCAATATGATAACATAAGCTTAATTGAATTAATAAGATTAATTCAACATGCATGAATGCCACATAAGCATGCCACATAAGCATGCCACCTAAGCATCCACCTAAGCTAGATAAGGTGGAAGGGGACAAAATGGTTTTGTCTCCTTAAGTGGCCTGCCAAAACAAAAGGGGTCTCAATGCAATGGATTGCATTAAATTGTAGGAGGTTAAAGGGTATTGCCAACCCTATAAAAGGCCCCATGGAGTGGCCGGCCAAAGCATCAATTGGATTGTGATTGTGGTGTGGTTGTGAGAGAGAGCTTGAGAAGCTTGGTGGAAGCTTTGGTTGTGTGGCTTTGTGAGTGTAGGCTAGCAAGAAGAGTAGTCTTCTTCCTCCTTTCTCTTCTTCCCTAGATTCCTCTCCTTTAGGGACTTCTCTAGCAAGAAGTAAAGGAGAGCTCTTCTAGTTTTCCTTTTGTGAGACAAGAGCGTGCTCGTGTGGATACGTATAGAGGCACGGACACTTGAACGTGCTAAAGATCCAACAAACCGAAAGGAAAAGCGGGATTGCAAAGGGCACGCAACAAAGGTAGAACTCTCCTATAAGATAGGTTTGGTTTAGAGAAATTTATTTTATACGAGTTTGCTTTCGCATGGATCACTTGGAAGGGATCCTATTTTCCGTTGCGCATATGCCATTAGGCATACGAGATTTCCCTACATAATCATGAGTAAAAACATGCATCGTTATACACAGGAAATTATAGGTAAGGAAAGAAATAACAGTGGATTGGCAAAAGTCTCCTTTTTTTTTTTTAAACTGGAGCACTAGCAAGAAAGATGTAATTAATCTAAACTAAAAATTGAATAGCCAAAATCTAAAATGAAATAAAACTGAAATAATATAAAATAAAACAAGAAAATAAATCTAGCCTAAGTCCGATCCAACTATCCACTTTCGATTCGATATCGAATCAATCAGTCTTCGACAATGGTACCAAAAACTTGATGCACGCGAATGCGACCTCAAATCTTGCGATGGATACCATCAAGGACTCGAAGCGCATGCTCGTGCTCAATGTTCGCAAATGCATGGATGTCGTCAAGTAATAAAAAGATTATCGATCCCATAGGGACTAAGATTCGTGTACAGATTTGGTAAGTGGAGGTTATTGTTTGGAATTCAGATTTAAGGATTGTAAATGCAAGGGTTGACGGTGGTCCCAACTCAATACGGTGTCACACGGAAGAAGAAAGAAACTATGTTGCGAGATTTTTGAAGGGATTCTAGGATTTCGGTTTCGTTTGTGTGTCGCAGAACATGTTGTTGTTGAGATGTATACTGAAAAGTCTATCTTTTGTGATAACATCTTTATTTTTGAAATAAGAATCACATGATCATTGTTTGCATATTTATGGTTATGCATATTGTCTGATACATTACATTATAGATAACATGGTGTGTCGTGTCACACAGGAGATCATGTTATGAGTTCCTTGTAGAGTATAAGTAGAGGCTCACAACTGAGATGGTTTTGGACAAACCATTGGTATGGTTGTAGTGTGATTTGGTATTGGTTTGTATTGATCATAATATTACACTAATACACTTTGTGTGTATTGAGCAAGACCGACTTAGAGGTGATTCGATTTATTGTTGACTACATAATTGAATCGAACCTCGAATATTTTGGTGTACATGCTCTTAATCCCGATATAATAACGGGCACATGTACTTAGTATTTATTTCTTTGATTTACCAATGGGCGAGATTTATAGATTAAATCGATAGGCTCGATAAGCTGAAAAAATGATATTATTTACATGGTGTTTCGTTGATTATAGGAGGAAATCGTGTCCTATATATTAGGATGATGATGTCCCCTTGAGGAGCTCATAAGGATCAACATGTAAACCCTGTAGGTGGACTTGGTCCGACATGATGATAAGGTTGAGTGGTACTACTCATAGAGTTAGATGTTGATTAATTAATCGTTAGTAAATTAATTAATTGACGGACATTCGAGATCTTAAACACGGGGAGATATTTGTACAATTAATATATCGAGCCCATATTTATTTATGGGGGTTGGTGAGGTAGATCAATGATAATCCTCTAGTGGAATGGATTATCATTAATGGATCGGATTTTATGTGGGTTGGATACATTGGGTGGCGAAGATCCAACTCCTCCTCATGGTCCCTATTGTAGTCTATTAAAACCCTCATGAAGCCTAGATTCGACGGTGGAAAATGAAACCCTAGATCCAATGGTGGAGATTGAAACTCTAGATCCGACGGTGGAAATTGAAAGGGGGCTTAAGCCTAACTCTATAAAAGGAGAGCTAAGGGCTTGGGTGTGGATATCTTTGGGAGATTAGTGTTTTTGCTTGGGCGGCTAGGGTTTGGGAAAAGGCTTGGGTGGCAACAAGTGGAAGGGTTAGGGTTTGTTTTCTTCTCTTCCTAAGGTGTAGCCAGCGCCCATCCTCTTCCTCCTCACTTTGGCCGGGGCCAATACCTCTTCCTATATTTCTCCTTGTTTTGCGGCAACAAGGGTGAAGGTTCTTCCTTTGGAGCCCTTGGCCGGCACCCATTATTCCTTCTCCCTCTCCTAGGTGGCCAGTGGCAACAACAAAGAGGAGAAGGTTGCTTGATCTTTCTCCAAAGGGTTTGTGTCCGGAACTAGATAGGAGAAGAAGGGAGCTTATTATCTTCCTTTTTTTAGAGTGAACAAGGAAAGGAAGATACGTGATCTAGGAGGCTTCATCTCTTGGAGGATCGTTGCCCACACAACGTCCAAGAGGAGGATAGGACATACGATAGAAGACCAAGAGGTAAACAAGAGGTATAATTCTTATTTTGGTTTCCTTTTGTTTCTTTATATGATCTATGTAATTGCATGTGGCTAATTTACATGGACACCGAAGATAAACACAAAAATTGGCGATCCGTACATCATCTATTCCGTGGCTAGTCGAGGAAAAGAGTTAGGTTGCTTGAACAACTAGATTGTTCGAGAGACCACTCTAATCGAAAAGTACAATAATGGATCGGTTGCTTGGGTAATCCCTCTTCGTCTTGGATTAATTTTTAATCCGGGGATGTAGATGGGATCTCCATACACAAGCGACCAAGTTGAAGCGGGAAGCAAAGCTTCGACCTTCAAGTGGTATCAGAGCCACGGTTTCCGGTTTAGTGTTTTTAGGATTATGTTACTTTTATGCACTTATCATATATTGTATGTGCCGGATGAGAGTAGGATGTGCGTAGGCTAACTTTTTGGTTGCAGGCATAAGATCCAACTATTATGGCCATATGTGTGTGTATGTGATTGGATGTGTGTAATTGTAATATTATTTGAATCCTCGGGGTTGACGAGGCTAGTATTTAATTTTTTGTAATTAAGTACGACATAGTTTAGCCACTCTTTTATTTTAGTTTACTTTCGATCTAGATTTCATGTACACTCTTTCATGGAGTATAGGATCGATGGATGTAAATTAAAATAATTATTCTCGACTCGGATCTCCAGATGGCTTATACATGGCGTAGGGAGGAGCGGACGAGATGACAATGCGATGGGAGCCATATTGGAGAACAAAAGCCATAATAGTTGAAAAATATTTTTTTTTCATATTTATTGCTTCTTGTTTGATATGCATGTTGTGTGCTAGGAAAATTCCTCATTTTAAATTACTAAGTGGGAAAGGGATATTTTTTTATATTCCCATGACCTCCATTACGTTTAGACATGCGATGCAAACAAACTTGCACGTCATCTTTGAGTGCCTTCCTCCCCATCGGATGAGTTTGTTTTGCAGATCACAGGGTCAAATATGGTTATAGGAAATTATTTAGGAGCATGTGTACTTCCCCATCAGAAGGAACATAATCCAAGATAATTGTCTTAGTATCGAGTAATGGTGAATACTTAGATGCAAATAGGAGTATCCTCCCCATCGGAGTCACTACTTTTATTTGTAAGGACGAAGAGGAACCAACTATTAATTTTATTTGTCAAAAAGTTAGGTTGACAGGATAATAAAATTAATGGGTAAAACCTCCTCTTACAAATGTAGAATTCATATATGTCTACACTATCGTGGCATATGATATTCTCGGTGTTTTGAGGTGTTGGTTGATTTTAAAATTTTATTATTTGAGGAATCAATAATTTTTTGAAATCTAATGTTTTGATCTATGTGATTCTTAGGTTTTTTTAAAAATGACTTTCAATCCACTTGTTGTGATAGTAAAGGAGAATAAACTTACTGAACCCAATTATATTGATTGGAAAAGGAATCTTGATATTGTCTTGACTGTTGAATAGTACGAGTATGTACTCTTCGAAGAGTGTCCTCCTAAGCCTGCGGATGATTCTGAGGAAAAGGAGAAAGAGAGTTATAAAAAGAGGATTAAGGCTGATGTGATGGCGTAGTGTTACATTTTGGCTTCTATGTCAAATGTATTGCAACATCAGCATCAAGTCATGCCCACTGCTTATGAAATAATGCTCAATCTCAAGAAACTTTTTGGACACCAGAATTGGGCTGCGAGGCAGGAAGCCATGAAGAACTTGATGACGACCATCATGATCGAGGGAACACCCATGAGGGATCATGTTCTCAAGATGATGGCTCATTTGAATGAGTTGGAAGTCCTTGGAGCTGAGATCGATGGGGAAACCCAAGTCGATATCATTATCCAGTCTCTACCTAGGAGTTTTGAGCAGTTTCGCCTAAACTACAATATGAATAAGAGGTTGTATTCGTTGGCGGAGTTTCTGACAGAACTCCAGGCGGCAGAGGGCCTTTTTCGTCAGAGTGCTCAGGCTCATGCCATGGTTGCTCAGAAGATTTCAACTTCTAAGCCGAAAGGCAAGAAGAAGAAGAAACAAGGTGGAGCAAAGGTGGCTGGAGGATCTCAGGGAGGAGTGAAGAAGCCGAAAGGCAAGTGCTTCATTTGCAAGCAGACTGGACATTGGAAGAATGACTACCCCAACCGGAAGCAGAACAAAGGTATATCTTTTGGTCTAGTCGTTGAAACATATTTAGCGGTGTTATCTACCAGCACATGATGTGTAGATATGGGAGCCACTGATCATGACTACAAAACTTTGCAAGGGTTCCAGGAAACCAGACGACTAGCTGAAGTGGAGATTACCATTTACTTAGGCGATGCTACGAAGGTGGCGACTATTGCAGTGGAGATGTTTATTTATCTTTTGATAGGAATCAAACTTTAGTTTTGAAAAATTGCCTTTATGTACCTTTATTTTGAAAGAATTTGATTTCGGTTTCTAAATTGATTTTGGATGGATATTCTATTTCTTTTAATGACAGAGTTGTTATAAAAAGGAATAGGGAGATTATCTGTTCTGGTTTATTGATAGGAAATTTATATACCCTTGAACCAAAAGCTCCCATGATGCAAATAAAAGTAAATAACTCATCTTCCAAATCTAATAAGAGATAAGAACCTTAAAAAATGAACCAAATATATCTTTGGCATCTAAGGTTAGGTCATATTAACCTAAGTAGAATTCAAAGGTTGATAGCTGATGGACCTCTGGGTTCATTTGTGGTGAAAGATTTCCCAACCTGCGAATCTTGCTTGGAAGGTAAAATGACCAAGAGACCTTTTAAGGCCAAGGGGTATTAAGCCAAAGATGTGTTGGGATTGGTTCATTTTGATTTGTTTGGTCCTATGGCTATCTAGGCTAGAGGTGGTTTTGAATATTTCGTCTCTTTTATAGACGATTATTCAAGATATGGATACATTTACTTGATGCGCCGTAAGTCTGAATGTTTTGACAGGTTCAAAGAATTCAAGGCTGAGGTGGAGAAACGTAAAGGTAAAAGTATCAAGACACTACGATCTGATCGTGGTGGTGAGTACCTCTTGGGAGAGTTTAGGAATTACTTATCAGAGGCTGGGATTCAATCCCAATTGTCTACACCTAGCACACCCTAGCAGAATGGTATAGCGGAGCAAATGAATAGGACTCTTATGGAGATGGTTAGATCGATGATGAGTTATTCTGAGTTGCCAGATTCGATCTAGGGGAGTGCTCTGGATACGACAGTGTATATTTTGATCTTGGTACCATCTAAATCAGTGCCTTCTACTCCCACAGAATTATGGACTAGGCAAAAGCCTAATCTGAGACATATTCGGATTTGGGGGAGTCCAGCACATGTGTTGAAGGCAGATGCTGGTAAGTTGGAACCTCGTATAGAAGTGCGCATGTTCGTAGGCTATTCTAGAGGAACGAAAGGTAGTTTGTTCTATTGTCCTAGAGATCATAGGGTGATCGTTAGCACAAATGCCAGATTTCTAGAGGAAGACTATGTGTTGAACAACAAGCCCATGAGTAAGATTATTCTGGAGGAATTGATAGGGGAAGTCACTACTTCAGTACCACCAGTACAAGAGGATATACCACAAGTGACTGCACCGCGTGTCACAGAGGATACATAGGTGATATCTCATCGTAGTGAGAGGGTCGTTAGACAGCCTGATAGATTTATGTTCTTGGGAGAATCTTCTGATTTTGTCCCTAGCGAACATTAACCTGATCCCTGGATATATGATGAGGGAATCCAAGATAAAGATGCGGTATCATGGCAAAGTGCAATGAATTCTGAGATAGAATCTATGGATTCAAATAAGGTCTGGGAGCTAGTAGAACCACCCAATGGTGTAAAAACCATTAGATGCAAGTGGATCTACAAAAGAAAGAGAGGAATAGATGGGAGGGTTGAGACCTTCAAAGCAAGGCTTGTTACGAAAGGGTATACTCAGAAAGAGAGTATCGATTATAAGGAGACCTTTTCACCGGTAGCCATGCTTAAGTCTATCCGGATTCTCTTATGTATTGCTGCTCATATGGATTATGAGGTGTGGCAGAGGGATGTCAAGAGAGCTTTCCTTAATGGAAGTCTTGAGGAAAACATCTATATGAAGTAACTAGAGGGATTCATTGCAAAGGGCAAAGAGCATCTTGTGTGCAAGCTTAATCGGTCCATTTATGGATTGAAGCAAGCTTCGAGGTCTTGGAACATCCGCTTTGATGATGTAATCTAGTCTTATAGATTTATTCAAAGTCCGGATGAGTCTTGTGTATACAAGAGATGTGACGAAAACGTAGTGGTATTTTTTGTATTATATGTAGATGACATTTTGTTAATTGGCAACAATGTCCAGGTGTTATCAAACGTAAGAGTATGATTGTCCAAACAGTTTGATATGAAGGACTTCGGAGAAGTGGGACACATCCTTGGGATCAAGTTTATAAGGGATCACAGGAAAAGGATGTTGTGCTTATCTCAAGCTTTATACATAGACACCATTTTGGCTCATTTTAGCATGTAGAACTCCAAGAAAGGTTTTCTACCTTTTAGGCATGAAGTACCTTTATCTAAAGAGATATGTCCTAGAACATCAAAGGAGATAGAGGAGATGAAGGTGGTTCCTTATGCTTCGGCAGTAGGAATCCTCATGTATGCTATGCTATGTATGAGACCGGATATTTGCTTTGCCATGGGCATGGTTAGCAGATATCAGAGTAATCCAGGACAGAGACATTGGACTGCGGTAAAGCATATATTGAAGTACCTGAGAAGGACTAGGGATTATATATTGGTATACCATGTAGATCAATTACTCCTTGTGGGTTACACAGATTCTGATTTCCAATCAGATAGGGATATTAGTAAGTCTACCTCGGGTTTTGTGTTTACTTTGAGAGGTGGAGCCATTGTATGGAGGAGTGTCAAGCAGAAATGCGTGGCGGACTCTACCATGGAAGCTGAGTATGTGACAGCCTCTGAGGCGGCCAAAGAAGCTATATGGCTCAGGAACTTCTTGATGGACTTGGATGTGATTCTTGGTTTGCCCAGAACTATCACAATTTATTGTGATAACAGTGGTTCAGTTGCAAACTCGAAGGAACCACGAACCCATAAGGCAAGTAAACACATAGAGCACAAGTACCACTTGATACGAGAAATCGTAAAGCGAAGAGATGTTACTGTAGCCAAGATTGCATTAGAGGATAACCTGGCAGATCCTTTCACTAAGGCTCTTCTAGTGAGAGCTTTTGATATGCATGTGGAGGGAATGGGAATAAGATGTATGGCAGTGTGAGGACAGCATAGTCTTTTAGTATAAGTGGGAGATTATTGGGATGTATACTGAAAAGTCTATCTTTTGTTTGAACATCTTTATTTTTGAAATAAGAATCACATGATCATTATTTGCATATTTATGGTTATGTATATTGTCTGATACATTACATTGTAGATAACATGGTGTGTAGTGTCACATAGGAGATCATGTTATGAGTTCCTTATAGAGTATAAGTAGAGGCTCACAATTGAGATGGTTTTGGACAAACCATGGGTATGGTTGTAGTGTGATTTGGTATTGGTTTATCTTGACCATAGAATTACACTACTACACTTTTTGTGTATTGAGCAAAACCGACTTAGAGGTGATTCGATTTATTGTTGACTACATAATTGAATCAGACCTCGTATATTATGGTGTACATGTTGTTAATCCCGATATAATAACGGGCACATGTACTTAGTATTTATTTATTTGATTTACCAATGGGCGAGATTTATAGATAAAATCGATAGGCTCGGTACCTTGGGAAATGATATTATTTACATGGTGTGCCGTTGATTATAGGAGGAAACCGTGTCCTATATATTAGGATAATAATGTCCCCTTGAGGAGCTCATAAGGATCATCATGTAAACCATGCAGGTGGACTTGGTCCGGCATGATGATACGGTTGAGTGGTACTACTCATGGAGTTAGATGTTGATTAATTAATCGTCAGTAAATTAATTAATTGACGGACATTTGAGATCTTAAACACGGGGAGATATTTGTACAATTAATATATGGAGCCCATATTTATTAATGGGGGTTGGTGAGGTAGATCAATTATAATCTTCTAGTGGAATGGATTATCATTAATGGTTCGGATTTTATGTGGGCAGGATCCATTGGGTGGCCAAGATCCAACTCCTCCTCATGGTCCCTATTGTAGCCTATTGAAACCCTTATGAAGCCTAGATCCAACGGTGGAAAATGAAACCCTAGATCCGACGGTGGAGATTGAATCTCTAGATCCGACAGTGGAGATTGAAAGGAGGCTTATGCCTAACTCTATAAAAGGAGGGCTAAGGGCTTGGGCGTGGATATCTTTGGGAGATTAGGGTTTTCGCTTGGGTGGCAACAAGTGGAAGGGTTAGGGTTTGTTTTCTTCTCTTCCTAAGGTTTAGCCGGTGCACATCCTCTTCCTCCTCACTTTGGCCAGTGCCCATACTGAAGGGAGTGTCGTTGGTTGCGTCGGAGTCTTATTGCCTCCGATGTCCCAGGATTAAAATTTTATCAACTAAAACTAATCCGGACGAGATTAGTTTCCAAAGCACAACGGTTTCGTCATCGTGCCAACGACTTGAACGATCGTTTGAACAAACTGGTTATTCAAGTAATCAATTCTTCTAGTCGGTTAGCCAAGGAAGAGACGACGAACAGATCGCCGGTTTTTGTGTTTCTTATCGTGGTCCATGATTATACAAATACAAACAAATGCAAACTAGTAAAATCAATACATACTAACATAAAAAACATAAGCTAGCATATCTTATCATAAGAGGATCAAGAATAAAGTTTGTAAAACTTTTATACCTCTTGGTCTTCTACCGTATGTCCCATCCTCCTCATGGACATCATGTGGGCGAAGATCCTCCACGAGTTGAAGCCTCCTAGATCACGTTCTTCCCTTCCTTGCTCGCTCCGAACAAAGAAAATAACCAAACAAAAACTCCTCGTATCTAGAACCGACCACAAAGCCAAGGAGCTTGATATAGCCGCCGGCCAAGGAGTAGATAATTGAGTGCCGACCAACCTTGAAAAATGGTTGCCGCCGGCCACCAAGGAGAGAAGGAGAAGGAATAATGGGTATGGGTGACGGCCAAAGCAAGGAGGAAGAAGATGGGCACCGGCTACCAATTAGGAAGAGAAGGAAACAAACCTTAATCCTTCCAAGGATTGCCGCCCAAACCTTTTCCCAAACCCTAGCCGCCCAAGCCAAAAACCCTAATCTCCTTCTTGATATCTCTATCTCTCACGCCCAAACCCTTAGCCCTCCTTTTATAGAGTTAGGCTTAGGCCTCCTTTCAATCTCCACCGTCGGATCTAGAGACTTAGGTGGCGTTTGGTTGGTGGGTTTGGAATGAGGGAATGGGAATGGGAATCATATCAAGTGTTTGGTTAGTGGTTTTAGGAAGAAGGGTTTGGGAATGAATTCTGAATAATTGGGAATCGACAAAACCCATCTCACATGGGGGGTTTGGGTTTCATTCCCTGCTCGCCGCCGCCCATCTCTCGCCGACGCCGCTGATCGCCATCGACATCGGCCGCCACGGCCGCCGATCGCCGCCGCCCACGATCGCCGATCGGCCACGGCCGCTGCTGGCCGCCGACGGGCGGCGCTGCTGCCGGTCGCCGGTTCGCCGCATCGGGCCGGCCGCCGGTCTCCGGCTGCCGGGCCATCGGTCGCCGCCACCCGCCGCCGACACGGCGTCGCTGCCGCCACGCCGGCCGACGGCCGCCGGCGCCATCGGCTGCCGGCCGCGACATTCCCAACTTATAAACCAAACAACATTATTGGAATGACAAAACCCATTCCCATTCCCGTCTACTATCAAACCTATTCCCATTCCAATTCCCACCTTCCAACCAAACGCCACCTTAGTCTCCACCGTCGGATCTAGGGTTTCATCCCAACCGTCAGATCTAGGGTTTCATCCCAACCGTCAGAGCTAGGGTTTCATCCCAACCGTCGGATCTAGGGTTTCATCCCAACCGTCGGATCTAGGGTTTCATCCCAACCGTCGGATCTAGGGTTTTATCCCAACCGTCGGATCTAGGGTTTCATCCGAACCGTCGGATCTAGGGTTTCATCCCAACCGTCGGATCTAGGGTTTCATCCCAACCATCGGATCTAGGGTTTCATCTCAACCGTCGGGTCTAGGGTTTCATCCCAACCGTCGAGTCTAGGGTTTCATCCCAACCGTCGGATCTAGAGTTTCATGTTCTATCAATGGATCTAGGCTCCTTGAGATTTTAATAAGGCTACAATAGGGACCATGAAAAGGAGTTGGATCTTGGCCACCCGATGGATCGGAACCACACAAACTTGATCCATCAATGATGTTCCATTCCACTAGAGGATCATCATTGATCTACCTCACTAACCCCCATTTATTTGGGCTCCATATATTATTTGCACAACTATCTCCCCGTGTTTAAGATATCGAATGTCCGTCAATTAATTGATTTACTGACCATCAATTAATTAACATCTAACTCCTCGAGTAGTACCACTCAACCTTATTATCATGTTTACTAAGTCAACCCGCGGGGTTTACATGATAAACCTTATGAGCTCCTCAAGGGGACATCATCAACCTAATATATAGGACACGATTTCCTTCTATAATCAACGACGCACCATGTAAATAATATCATTTCCCAACTTACCGGGCCTATTGATTTAATCTATAAATCTCACCCATTGGTAAATCAAAGAATTAAATACTAAGTACATGTGCCCATTATTATATCGGGATTCAGAGCATGTGCAACATAATACCTGAGGTCTGATTCAATCATATAGTCAGCAATAGATTGAATCACCTCTATGTCGGTCCTGCTCAATACACACAAAATGTACTAGTGTAATTCTATGGTCATGATAAACCAATACCAAATCACACTACAACCATGCCAATGGTTTGTCCAAGACCATCTTGGTTGTGAGTCTATACTTATATTCTACAAGGAACTGATAACATGATCTTCTGTGCCTCACCAAGCACCATGTTATCTACAATGTAGAGTATTAGACAATATGCACATATAATAAATATAAAGTGCAAACAATGATCATGTGATTCTTATTTCAAAATAAATATGTCCATACAAAAGGCTAGGATTTCAGTATACATCCCAACAATCTCCCACTTATACTAAAAGACTATGCTGTTATCACACTGCCATACATCTGATCCCCATGTCCTCCACATGCCTATCAAACACTTTCGCTGGAAGGGCCTTAGTGAATGGATCCGCCAGGTTATCCTCCGATGCAATCTTGGCGACATCTACTTCTCCTCGCTTTACGATCTCTAGTATCAGGTGGTACTTGCGCTCTATGTGTTTACTCGCCTTATGGGCTCGTGGTTCCTTCGAGTTTACAACTGCACCACTGTTATCACAATAAATTGTGATAGTTCTGGGCAAACCAGGAATCACATCCAAGTCCATCAAGAAGTTCCTGAGCCATACAACTTCCTTGGCTGCCTCAGAGGCTGCCACATACTCAGCTTCCATGGTAGAGTTCGCCACGCATTTCTGCTTGACACTCCTCCATACTATGGCTCCACCTCCAAAAGTAAACACAAACCCCGAGGTAGACTTACTGTTGTCCCTATCTGATTGGAAATCAGAATCTGTGTAACCCACAGGGACTAATTGATCTGCCCGGTAAACCAGCATATAATCCCTAGTCCTTCTCAGGTACTTCAATATATGCTTTACCGCAGTCCAATGTACATATCCAGGATTACTCTGATATCTGCTAACCATGCCCACGGCAAAGCAGATATCTGGTCTCGTACATAGCATAGCATACATGAGGCTTCCTACTGGCGAAGCATAAGGAACCACCTTCATCTCCTCTATCTCCTTTGATGTTTTGGGACACATCTTTTTAGATAAAGGTACTCCATGCCTAAAAGGTAGAAAACCTTTCTTGGAGTTCTGCATGCTAAAACGAGCAAGGATAGTGTCAATGTATCAAGCTTGAGATAAGCACAACATCGTTTTCTTGCGATCCCTTATCACCTTGATCCCAAGGATGTGTCCCACTTCTCCCAAGTCCTTCATGTCAAACTGTTTGGACAACCATACCCTTACCTCTGATAACACTTTGATATTGTTTTCAACTAACAAAATGTCATCTACGTATAGTACAAGAAATATCACTACGTTTCTGTCACATCTTTTGTATACACATGGCTCATCCGGACTTTGAATAAATCCATATGACTGGATTACCTCATCAAAATGGATGTTCCAAGATCTCGAAGCTTGCTTCAATCCATAAATGGACCCATTAAGCTTCCACACTAGATGCTCTTTGCCTTTAGCAATGAATCACTCTGGCTGCTGCATATAGATGTTCTCCTCAAGACTTCCATTAAGGAAAGTTGTCTTGACATCTATCTGCCAAATCTCATAATCCATATGAGTAGCTATAGATAAGAGAATCCGGATAGGCTTAATCATAGCTACTGGCAAAAAAGTCTCCTCATAATCGATACCCTCTTTCTGAGTATACCCTTTCGCAACAAGCCTAGCTTTGAAGGTCTCAACCTTCCCGTCTACTCCTCTCTTTCTTTTGTAGATCCACTTGCA
This sequence comes from Wurfbainia villosa, assembly GCA_025175895.1. NCBI lineage: Eukaryota > Viridiplantae > Streptophyta > Magnoliopsida > Zingiberales > Zingiberaceae > Wurfbainia > Wurfbainia villosa. The sequence continues at coordinate 100,276,260 of CM045996.1, forward strand.
TCCAATGGCTTTTACACCATCGGGTGGCTCTATTAGCTCCCAGACCTGATTAGAATCTATAGATTCTATCTCAGAATTCATCGCTCTTTGCCAAGATAGCGCATCTTCATCTTGGAGTGCCTTGTCATATGTCCAGGGATCAGGTTCATGTTCGCCAGGGACCAAGTCCGAAGACTCTCCCAAGAATATGAATCTATCAGGCTGTCTCACAATCCTCCCACTACGACGAGGTATCCCCTGTGTATCCTCTGTGACACGCGGTGCAGTGACTTGTGGTATATCCTCTTGTACCGGTGGTACTGAAGTAGCGACATCCCCTCTTAATTCCTCCAGAACAATCCTACTCTTGGGCTTATGGTTCATCACATAGTCTTCCTCTAGAAATCGGGCGTTCATGCTAACGATCACCCTATGATCTCTAGGATTATAAAACAAACCACCTTTCGTTCCTCTAGGGTAGGCCATGAACATGAACACTTCTGTACGAGGTTCCAACTTACCAGCATCAGCCTTCAGCACATGTGTTGGACTCCTTCATATCCGAATATGTCTCACACTAGGCTTTCGCCCAGTCCACAATTCTATGGGGGTACAAGGCACTAATTTAGATGGAACCAAGTTCAGAATATACACTGTCGTATCCAGCGCATACCCCCAGAACGAATCTGGCAACTCAGAATAACTCATCATCGATCTAACCATCTCCATAAGAGTCCTATTCCTTTGCTCCGCTACACCATTCTGCTGGGGTGTGCCAGGTGTAGACAATTGGGATTGAATCCTAGCCTCTGATAAGTAATTCCTAAACTCTCCCAAGAGGTACTCACCACCACGATCAGATCATAAGGTCTTGATACTTTTACCTTGACGATTCTCCACATCAGCCTTGAATTCTTTGAACCTGTCAAAGCATTCAGACTTGCGGCGCATCAAGTAAATGTATCCATATCTTGAATAATCTCCTATAAAAGAGACAAAATATTCAAAACCACCTCTAGCCTGGATAGACATAGGACTGCACAAATCAGAATGAACCAATTCTAACACATCTTTGGTTCTATGCCCCTTGGTCTTGAAAGGCCTCTTGGTCATTTTACCTTCCAAGCAAGATTCACAGGTTGGGAGATCCTCCACCACTAATGAACCCAAAGGTCCATCAGCTATCAACCTTTGAATTCTACTCAGGTTAATATGACCAAGCCTTAGATGCCAAAGATATGTTTGGTTCATCTTCGAAGGTTCTTTTCTCTTATTGGAATTAAAAGATGAGTTATTAACTTTTATATGCATCGTGGGAGCTTTTGGTTCAAGAGTATACAAATTGCCAACCAATGTACCTGAATAGATAATCTCTCTATTTCTTTTTATAACAACTCTGTCATTAAAAGAAACAGAATATCCATCCATAAATAATTTAGAAACCGAAATCAAATTCTTTCTAAATGTAGGTACATAAAGACAATTTCTCAAAACCAAAACTTTATTTCTATCAAACGATAAAAGAACGTCTCCCACTACAATAGCCGCCACCTTTGTAGCATTGCCCATGTAGACGGTAATTTCTCCTTCAGCTAGTCGTCGGGTTTCCTGGAACCCCTACAAAGAATTGCAGACATGATCAGTGGCTCCCGTATCTACACACCAGGTACCGGTAGATAACACCACTAAACATGTTTCAACGACTAAGCCAGAAGATATACCTTTGTTCTGCTTTAGGTTGGGGCAGTCTTTTTTCCCATGTCCAGTCTTCTTACAAGTGAAGCACTTGCCTTTCGGCTTCTTCACTCCTCCCTAAGGTCCACCTTTGCTCCACCTTGTTTCTTCTTCTTCTTGCCTTTCGGCTTAGAAGTAGAAACCTTCTGAGCAAACATGGCTTCCTGCCTAGCAGCCTGATTCTGGTATCCGAAAAGTTCCTTTTCCCTAGAATCATCCGCAGGCTTAGGAGGACACTCATCGAAGAGCACATACTTATACTCCTCGACAGTTAAGACAATATCCAAATTTCTTTTCCAATCAATGTATTTTATTCCAGTAAGTTTATTTTCTTTCAGTATCATAGCAAGTGGGTTGAAAACCATTTGAAAATCCTAAGAATCACAATGATCAAAATATTAGATTTCAAATATTATTGATTCCTCAAAACAATAAAATTCTGAAATCAACCAACACCTCAAATCAACGAGAATATCGCATGCCACGATAGTGTGGACGTATACGAATTCTACATTTGTAAGAGGAGGTTTTAACCATTAATTTTATTATCTTGTCAACCTTACTTTTTGACAAATAAAATTAATAGTTGGTTCCTCTTAGGCCGTAAAAATAAAAGCAGTGACTCCGATGGGGAGGATACCTTTATTTGCATCTAAGTGTTTACCATTACTTGGTACTAAGGCAATTATCTCGGATTATGTGCCTTACCGATGGGGAAGTACACACGCTCCTAAATAATTTCCTATAACCATATTTGACCTAGTGATCCGCAAACAAACCCATCCGATGAGGAGGAAGACACTCAGAGCCGACACGCAAGTTTGTTGCATCACACCTCAAATTGTAATGAAGGCCGCGGGAATTAATTAAAATATCCCTCTCCCAATTAGTAAATTTAAAATGAGGAATTTTCAAGTACACACAACATGCATATAAAACAAATCAGCAATAAATATGAAAAAAAATAGAATTTTTCCAACTATTATGGCTTTGTTCTCCAATATGCATCCCGCCGTGTCTCCACCTCGTCCGCTCCACCTTTTCCGTGCGCAAGCCACAAAAGAGATCCGAGCCGAGATATTGTTAGGGCAATCTCTTGCCATGATAAGGTTTTGATGTATTTGGCAAAGGGTTTATGTTAGGGTGTTAGTGTGATTTGAGATGTGCGTTGGAGTCTTGTAGAGCTTAGTAATTCGCACATAGAGTCGTGACGAGTTTCACAACTAATGACTAGGTCCTTGAGTCGGTGAAGGATGAATTTGCGGAAGTCGTGCGCTTGGAGCATCCGAGGGACCGTCGGACGAGGAGCTTGGAGTGAAGCCGGAGGAAGTAGACTTCGAGGCAAGAGACGCGAAGGAGCATTACAGAGTCGTGCGCCTGATGCTGCCGAGGGATGTGGCCGAGGACGAAGATAACTTCGAAGGCGAGGGACTCCGAGAGATGAGAGTGAGTGAATGTAACTCGGGAAGGGGTAGTAGCTCTAAGGTGAAACTTGGCCATTTGGCCAAGTATAGGATGGGATTTCCCGACACCAGTCGACTGCCATGGAATGATAGTCGACTGCTCTGAGTTGAACGTGGTTCGACTGGTATTCGATTGGCTGTTTTGAGGCCAATAGTCGACCGCATATGTAAGCGCCGATCAAGAAGACTCATCACCGATCGGAAGACAGCAATGATCGCTCAAAGGGTTTGGCCATTAGATCGCTGAGCCGATCGAGCAATGATTGATGGAGGCGCGGATCGATGAGGACCATCACCCATCGCCAAGTGTTCCGCTGACTACAACGGTCGGATCCGACGTGTTCGAGACCGCTAGGCCAACCTCCTCTATAAAAAGAGAGGGTGTGGAACTTTGGGAGGCTAATGCTTATGCTCTAAGTGATCTTCCAAGTGCCCCATAAGCTTTAAACTCTTCTTACTTGCTTTTACTCCATTCTTATTGTAAGAAGAGTGATCTTGATTGTAAAGGTTACCTCCACCTAGCTTGGTGCAAAGGAGAGACCAATAGTGGATTGGTTTTGGCGGAGTGATTTACCGAGGACGAATCAGAGACCGTGGATTAGCGGTGTAGCCGTGAACCACGTTATACTATTGTGTTAGCATTTGTTTTCTTGTATTTGTATTTGCTTGTCTTTATTGTTTCCGTTGCGCTAATTAGTTTTGTAGACGAGCAAATACCGACATCCAACGATTGAGGGTAATCACCCCTCTCTAGCTGGCCGTTCGATCCCCAACAAGTGGTATCAGAGCCAAGTCGCTTGTCAGGACTAACCGCCACAACAAGCACTTCATCAAAAGATGGCCGGCTCCAACATTCACCCACCAAAGTTTGAAGCGGAATTCGCTTGGTGGAAAAAGAGAATGGAGGTATTTTTTGAAACAGATTTTGATATTATGATTACAATGGAATCCGGTTTCGTTTTGCCTAGGGATGAAGAAGGGAAGCCAATAGAGAAATCTAGGTGGACCAAAAAGCAAAGGGAAGAGAACCTTGTAAACTCAAAAGCCAAGCATCATCTCTTCAATGTGCTCCCCCAACAAGAGATCAACCGAATTGGGGAATGCTCAAGTGCCTAGGAGATGTGGGAGACAATGGTTGAACTTCATGAAGGCACTTCGGAAGCCAAACTTGCAACGAGAGACCTCCTCCGCTCCCAACAATCAAATATCAAATTGGAAAAGGGAGAAAAGGTAACATCATTACATTCTAGGTTTAAAGAAATATTAATTGGGCTAACAAGTGTAGGAGAAAAGCTCTCCAACCGGGATATGGTAATGAAGGCCATAGATGCCTTTCCCCGGTCCTCAAGATGGAGTTCCATGGTGGACTCATTTTATATCTCCAAGAACTTAGAAATAAGCACCATGGAGGAATTCTTCTCAACCATGGAGCTTCATGAAACAAGGCTTGAAGGTATACAAGAAGAGCCTAGAATCCAACCTTCAAGGGGAGTAGCATTGATGGCAAACAAGGGGAAGAAGAAGATAGAGATTCCCTCCTCCTCCGATGACAAAGCTTCCTCCTCCTCCTCCATGGATAGCATGGAAGAAGCCTATATTGTAAGGAGGGTAAGACGTGCATTAAAAGGTTTTAGATTTAACAAATCAAATGATAGGAATAGAAGACAAAGGGGGAAGATCATTTGTTACAATTGCCAAGGAGAGGGACACATAAGGGACAATTGTCCCCACTTGAACAAAAGCAAGGAGGAGAAGAGAAAGAAAGAAGAAAAGAAGAAGAAAAAGGGGAGCAAGAAGAAAAAGGAAGAGGAGAAGAAGGCAAAGGAAAAGGGGAAGGCCAAGGCATTCAAAGCAAAGACGTGGGATGACCCTTCCTCTTCCTCTTCATCATCATCAGAAGAGGAGAATGCTTTTGTCACCAACCTTGCTCTAATGGCATTTGATGACTCGGATTGCTCCTTCACTGAAAATGAAGAATCAAGCTCAAGTGGAGGGAGCTCTAGTGAAGGGGGAGCCTCTACATCCTCATCCGAAGAAGAAGAAGAGGACATGGAAACTATGGTGACTAATCTTTCACCTAGTAAAATAGTTTCTATGATTTCTAGCCTCACTAAGGACCTATTTAGAGCTAAGAAGAAAAATAAGAGCATGCTTGAGCAAATTAAGGACTTAGAAAATATACTAGAAAAAGCATGCTTAAATGATGATAATATTTCTTCTAGATTAAATGATGCATGCTCACATGATAACTATATGCCTTTCGATGTTAGTGATGCATGTATAGAAGAAAATAGGGCTTTAAGAGAGAAAGTAGATTATTTAACCAAAGCCCTAGAAAAGTTTACAATTGGCTCAAATACATTGAACATGATTATAGGAAGCCAAAGAGCTAGTTTTAATAAGAAAGGCCTAGGTTATAAAGAAAAGAAAAATAAAAAGACCTACAAATGCCTAATTGCTAGGAAATGGATTCCCAAGGAGTATCTTGTGAACCCCATAGGAAAGAACCTATTTTGGGTTCCACAATCCATCCTTAAGGGTTAGAAAAACCCTAGGATAGTCAACCATATGGACTTGACCTATATCATATTTTTGGTTGACTTAGGAAGGCGGGACAACATTTTTGAAATAGTGTTGGGTGATGATAATGTGCCCATAAATAGATAATAATGCTTAAATCATGATGATTAATGTAATTTCTATGTATATTTGCAATCATGATTTATGACTTTGATATTTGGCACATAATCATGAGAAATAGGGTTTAAATCATGCTTTAGGTGATACTTGCTTATTATCATGATATAATACCTAATGCATGATAACAATTCAATGAATACTTGTGTTTCATGATCATAATGGGAAATTAAGTCATATATATCTTTATGATCATGAGAATTGTTAGGATGATACTTAAACTTCATAGAATTGCTTGAATAAAATGGTTAAGTATATATATAAATACCTCTAGGATGCATCTCACACTCACTATAGGATACCATGATTGAAAACTTAGCATGAGTGAGATGTTAGGATGGTACAAATGTCCACTAATGCCTATGGCATTTAGATGGTCATTTAAGGTATCAAAATAGCAATAATAGACCAATCATGGGGAAGGCTTATGTTTAATTCATAGACATATTGCCCAAAGATCATGGTTGGATATTTCATATGTTTTCAAAACAATTTCTTACTTTAAAATCTATGTATTCATGTTTTGAAACAATCTAAAGCAAGACTAGGTGTTAAAATGGATACTAACATGCTCAAACACTAGTGATTTTTAAAGCTTTTGGATTTTTGGCAAATCTCGGAAAATATAATGACTTCTCATGAAAAACTATTTTTCATTGATAGATATACTTAAAAGAAATGTGTTCCCCAAATTTCATGATTTTTCGAATCTTCTAAAAATTTTAATGCATTTCTGAATTTCTTCCAGAAAATCAGAATTTCGGAATTCATTGTGCCAGTCGACTGCCATACTGATAGCAGTCGACTGGTGGCCTGAAAATAAGACTAGTTAAGGCCAAATTCAGGTTTTAGACAAATTTTTGGTATTTTCCTTCTATTATACTTGATGTCATGAGTTTATAACTTAGTGTTAATCTTTTTGATGGTGTAAAAGGGGGAGAAATAATTATGTTTAAGTTAATTATGATAGGGGGAGAAATATGTATGGGGAGTCTCATGGATTAAGGGGGAGTTGCATGTTGTTATATCATGTTTATGTTTACATGCTTTCTTACCTTAGAAATTTCTATCAAATGTTTTTACCTAACTTAAACGGATTGCCACACATCAAAAAGGGGGAGATTGTTAGGGCAATATCTTGCCATGATAAGGTTTTGATGTGTGTGGCAAAGGGTTTAAGTTAGGGTGTTAGTGTGATTTGAGATGTGCATTGGAGTCTTGCAGGGCTTAGTAATTCACACATTGAGCCGTGGCGAGTTTCACAACTCATGACTATGTCCTTGAGTCAGTGAATGATGGAGTTACGGAAGTCGTGTGCTTGGAGCATCCGAGGGACCGCCGGATGAGGAGCTTGGAGTGAAGCCGGAGGAAGTAGACTTCGAGGCAAGAGACGCGAAGGAGCATTGCAGAGTTGTGCGCCTGATGCTGCCGAGGGACATGCCCGAGGATGAAGATAACTTCGAAAGCGAGGGACTCCGAGAGATGAGAGTGAGCGAATGTAACTCGGGAAGGGGTAGTAGCTCTAAGGTGAAACTTGACCATTTGGCCAAGTATCGAATGGGATTTCCCGACACCAGTCGACTGCTCTGAGTCGAACGTGGTTCGACTAGTATTCGATTGGCTATTTTGAGGCCAGCAGTCGACTGGCATATATGGGCAGTCGATTGCCAAGACCATCAGTCGACTTCTGAAGGCAGCAGTCAACTGGTCAAAAGGGTTTGGCCACAGAACCGCTCGTAGTCGACTGAGCAGTCGACTACGGAGGCAACAGTCGACTGATGAGGTCCATCAGTCGACTGCCAAGTGTTCCGTTGGACTACAACGGTCGGGATTCGACGTGTACAAAGACCGTTGTAGTGGCGGCAGTCGTCTGCCAAGGGCAGCAATCGACTGGTGGCAGCTAACGGGAAGAAAAGCCTCCTCTCTATAAAAAGAGAGGGTGTGGAGCTTTGGGAGCTAATGCTTATGCTCTAAGTGATCTTCCAAGTGCCCCACAAGCTTTAAACTCTTCTTACTTGCTTTTACTCCATTCTTATTGTAAGAAGAGTGATCTTGATTGTAAAGGTTACCTCCACCTAGCTTGGTACAAAGGAGAGACCAATAGTGGATTGGTTTTGGCGGAGTGATTCACCGAGGACGATTCGGGGACCGTGGATTAGCAGCGTAGCCGTGAACCACGTTATCCTATTGTGTTAGCGTTTGTTTTCTTGTATTTGTATTTGCTTGTCTTTATTGTTTCCATTGCGCTAATTAGTTTTGTAGACGAGCAAATATCGACATCCAACGATTGAGGGCTATTCACCCCCCTCTAGCCGGCCGTTCGATCCCCAACAGATATATCATTTTAATTTACATCCATCGATCCTATACTCCATGAAGGAGTGTACAAACTGTTAGGGCAATCTCTTGCCATGATAAGGTTTTGATGTGTGTGGCAAAGGGTTTAAGTTAGTTATGTTGATTTGATATGTGTGTTGAAGTCGTACAGGACTTAGTAATTCGCACATGGAGTCGTGGAGTGTTTCACAACTCATGACTCGGTCCTTGAGTCGGTGAAGGATGACTTTGCGGAAGTCGTGCGCTTGGAGCATCAAAGGGACCGTCGGACGAGGAGCTTGGAGTGAAGCCGGAGGAAGTAGACTTCGAGGCAAGAGACGCGAAGGAGCATTGCAGAGTAGTGCGCTTGATGCTACCGAGGGACGTGGCCGAGGACGAAGATAACTTCGAAGGCGAGGGACTCTGAGAGATGAGAGTGAGCGAATGTAACCCGGGAAGGGGTAATAGCTCTAAGGTGAAACTTGGCCATTTGGCTAAGTGTCGGATGGGATTTCCCGACACCAGTCGACTGCCATGGAATGGCAGTCGACTGCTCCGAGTCGAACGTGGTTCGACTGGTATTCGATTGGTTGTTTTGAGGCCAGCAATCGACTGACTTATGTGGGCAGTCGACTGCCAAGACTATCAGTCGACTGTTGAAGGCAGCAGTCGACTGGTCGAAACACTACAACAAAAAATCAAATAGACAACGGTGAAAAACCTTTGTCTATTAGCAAAAAAATCCATGGTAAATCGACCCGTTGTGAAAAGTGGTTCGGGCAAAGACAACGTGAGACAACGCATTGTCTTTTAAGATAGACCACTTTTCACAACGGGTCGATTTACCACGGATTTTTTTGCTCATAGACAACGGTTTTTTACCGTTGTCTTTTCCTTAAATCTACAACGGTCTTTCACCGTTGTCTTTGACTGACCCTGGATTTACCACGAATTTTTTTGCTCATAGACAACGGTTTTTCACCGTTGTCATTTGTCAACGGTTACTCTAGAACACAATAAACTGTTGTAGATTTATAGTGTTGCGTTTTTAATATAAATCATACAACATCAAAAGAATTATAGAAAATGCATATACACTCGCACTTGTAGCAATGTAAAGTATAAGGTCACATCACATTTTAAATGATCACTCTTAGAAACATATATATTAAAAAGTACTGTGGCAAAACAACTCCACAACATATGCACCAAAAGTATTATGCATAATAAGCCAAACACTTATAGATTACCACATGTAACCAAAAGAGGTATGTACACTTAAATCTCTCCTAATCATCAGATATGTGATCTTGTATGCATTCAGCCCACTCCGAACGTACTTCATCAATTTCCTTTGCAGCTATCATAGATTTTGCGAACTGCATGTGAATAAATGAATGAAAATGTAATTAAACACTATGATATCAATAAGAAAATTTGAAAATATATCTAATATTACTATTGATCGTAGGGAAGACTTGTCAAAGGATGCGGCGCCTTCAATTATCTCTCTCATATATCGCAAAACAAAATAACCGCATTGAGCTCCATCCAGTTGAAGGGGAATCTGTGATGGAAAAAATTATAGTAGTTATTCTGATAGTAAAATTTGATACATAAATTACACACAACAAAAAAAAAAGTTGTCAAATATAATAAATACTAGGAGATGACTAGTTAAACTACAACAGTTAGAAAATTAGATCGATGTCAGTGGAACAAGAAAAATCCAACGGTTACATATAGCCACAACAAAACTCAGTTTCCAAGGCGTAGACATGGAACCAAACCCAGTGCAGTCGATCGGGCTCTCCCACTTCATTTAGTGAGACATGTTTATTCTCCAGGGGCACTGACCCCCTGCCTGAGTCTTTCCCTCTTTATCTTCTTTTTGGACAAGGGCTTCTTTTTCTTAGGCGGAAGGGTTTTCTGTGTGTAGGTATAGACTGCATAATTGCCAATAAGAAACAACAACACAAGTCCACCGATAACAAGCAAGACCACCAAACCAGGGTTCAGTCCGTCAGCAACCTTCTCTCTGATTACATTTCCCTGTCGATAAGATAATATATAGTTCAAATGAGAAACCTTTTTATGAGGAACTAATACTCTGAGATGAATCTAAGAGAAATTGAAAGGTATGATCAAGGAAAAAGTAAACATCGTGTGGAAATGAATGCAACAAGAGAAAAAGAAAATTTTTAGAAGTGTATCCCATAAGCATGATCTTATAATTTAATTGGAAAAAAAATGCAAATACGATACAAACACTGTATCATAGACAAATAAATTAATATGATAAATACTTGAAATTGTTAGGGCAATCTCTTACCGTGATATGGTTTTGATGGTGTGGCAAAGGGTTTAAGTTAGTTTGATATGTTGATGTGATATGTGCGTTGAAGTCGTGCAGGACTTAGTAATTTGCACATGGAGCCGTGGCGAGTTTCACATCTCATGACTCGTGCCTTGAGTCGGTGAAGGATAGCTTTGCGGAAGCCGTGCGCTTGGAGCATCCGAGGGACCGCCGGACGAAGCTTGGAGTGAAGCCGGAGGAAGTAGACTTCGAGGCAAGAGACGCGAAGGAGCATTGCAGAGCCGTGCGCCTGATGCTGCCGAGGGACGTGGCCGAGAACGAAGAGAACTTCGAAGGCGAGGGACTCCGAGAAATGAGAGTGAGCGATTGTAACCCGGGGAAGGGGAGCTCTTAGGTGAAACTTGGCCATTTGGCCAAGTGTCGGATGGGTTTTCCCGACACCAGTCGACTGCCATGTCATGGCGATCGCTTCCGAGTCAGTAAGTTCGACCGTATACGAAGTCGGATTAGGCCAGCGATCGCCGCCATACGTAAGCGGCCGATCGAAGACACCGATCGGCCAAGGCGCAATGGCCGGTAGATAAGGGTTCGGCCATTAGAACCGTTCGTAGCCGATCGGCGCCGACTACGGAGGTAGCGATGATCGATGAGGTCCATCGATCGCCAAGAGTTCCGCTTGGACTACAACGGCCGGGATCCGACGTGTTCGAGGCCGCTAGGATGTGACGGCAATGATCGCCAAGGGCGGCAATGATCGATGGCTAAACGGAAGAAGTTAGCCCTCTCTATAAAAAGAGAGGGTGTAAGCCTTTGAGAGGCTAATGCTTGTACTCCAAATGATCTTCCTAGTGCCCCACAAGCTCTAAACTCTTCTTACTTGTCTGTACTTCAATCCTATTGTAAGAAGAGTGATCTTGGTTGTAAAGGTTACCTCCACCTAGCTTTGTGCAAAGGAGAGACCGATAGTGATTGGTTTTGGCGGAGTGATTCACCGTGGACGAATCGGACCGTGGATTAGCGGCGTAGCCGTGAACCACGTTATATCTCGTGTTTGTATTGCTTGTTTATATTTTGCTTGTCTTTACTTATAGTTGTATATTCCGCTTGCGCTAATTAGTTTTGTAGACGAGCAATTTACGACGTCCAACGTACGAGGGCTATTCACCCCCCTCTAGCCGGCCATATCGATCCCTCACAAGTGGTATCAGAGCCGAGGTTGCTTGTCACCGGACTAACCGCCGCAACAAGCCCTACATCAAAAATGGCCGGCTCCAACATTCATCCTCCGAAGTTTGAAGGAGAATTCGCTTGGTGGAAGAAGCGAATGGAGGTATTTTTCGAAACGGATTTTGATATAATGATTACAATGGAATCCGGTTTCGTTTTGCCTAGGGATGAAGAGGGGAAACCAATCGAAAAATCAAGGTGGACCAAAAGGCAAAGGGAAGAGCACCTTGCAAATTCAAAAGCCAAACATCATCTCTTCAATGTGCTTCCCCAACAAGAAATCAACCGAATAGGAGAATGCCTAAGCGCCAAGGAGATGTGGGAGAAGCTAATTGAGCTTCATGAAGGCACATCCGAGGCAAAGCTAGCAAGGAGAGATCTCCTTCGCTCCCAATTATCCAACATCAAATTAGAAAAGGGAGAAAAGGTAATTTCTTTGCATTCTAGATTCAAAGAAATTTTAAATGGACTAACAAGTGTAGGTGAGAAGCTATCAAACCGGGATATGGTAATGAAGGCCATAGATGCCTTTCCCCGGTCCTCAAAGTGGAGCTCCATGGTGGACTCATTTTATATCTCCAAGAACCTAGAAGTGAGCACCTTGGAGGAGTTCTTCTCAACAATGGAACTCCACGAAACAAGGCTTGAGGGAATACAAGAGGAGCCTAAAATTCAACCCTCAAGAGGAGTAGCATTATTGGCAAGTAAGGGGAAGAAGAAGATGGAAATCCCCTCCTCCTCCGATGACGAAGCGTCTTCCTCCTCCTCCATGGATAGCACCGAAGAAGCCTACATGGTAAGGAGGGTAAGACGTGCATTTAAGAATTTTAGATTTGATAAATCTAATGATAGGATGAGAAGACCAAGGGGGAAGGTTATATGCTACAATTGCCAAGGAGAGGGACACATAAGGGACAATTGTCCTCTCCTAAACAAAAGCAAAGAAGAGAAGAAAAAGAAAGAAGAGAAGAGGAAGAAGAAGAAGGGGAGCAAGAGAAAGGAAGAGGAGAAGAAAACAAAGGAGAAGGGAAAGGCTAAGGCTCTCAAGGCAAGGACTTGGGATGATCCATCCTCATCCTCCTCATCATCATCGGATGAGGAGAATGCCTTTGTCACCAATTTGGCCTTGATGGCCTTTGATGACTTGGATTGCTCTTCATCCGAAAATGAAGAATCAAGCTCAAATGGGGAGAGCTCAAATGAAGGGGGAGCTTCCACATCCTCCTCATCCGAAGAAGAAGAGGACATGGAAACTATGGTAACTAATCTCTCACCTAGTAAAATAGTTTCTATGATTTCTAGTTTAACTAAGGATTTATTTAGGGCTAAGAAGAAAAATAAAAGCATGCTAGATCAAATTAAGGACCTAGAACAAAGATTAGAAAAAGCATGCTTAAATGAAAATGATAATATTTCTTCTAGCTTAAATGATGATGCATGCTCACATGATTATATGCTTTTAAATGTTAATGATGCATGCATAGAGGAAAATAGGGCTTTAAGGGAAAAGGTAGATTATTTAACAAAAGCCCTAGAAAAATTCACTATTGGCTCCAACACATTGAACATGATCTTAGGGAGCCAAAGAGCTAGTTTCAACAAGAAAGGCCTAGGCTATAAAGAGAAGAAAAATGAAAAGGCCTATAAATGCCTAATAGCTAGGGGACAAGATAAAAAGAAGGTAATTGCTAAGAAATGGATCCCCAAGGAATATTTAGTGAACCCAATAGGAAAGAATCTATTTTGGGTTCCAAAATCCATCCTTAAGGGTTAGACTAACCCCTAGGGTAGTCAACCATATGAACTTGACCTATATCATAATTTGGTTGACTTAGGATGACGGGACAACATTTTTTAGATAGTGTTGGGTGATGATAACGTACCCATAAATAGGTAATAATGCTTAAATCATGATGATTGTTGTAATTCCTATGTATGTTTTTAAATCATGATTTATGATTTTGAAATTTGGCACGTTATCACAAGAAATAGGGTTAAATCATGCTTTAGGTGATAATTTGTTTATTATCATTGTATAATACCTAATGCATGACTATTATTTGATGGATATATGAGTTTCATGATCATAATGTAGAATTGATTGATATATGTCATTATGATCATGTAGGATGTTAGGTTGATACTTAACCTGTAGGGAAATCTCGTATGCCAAATGGCATATGCACAACGGAAAATAGGATCCCTTCCAAGTGATCCATGCGAAAGCAAACTCGTATAAAATAAATTTCTCTAAACCAAACCTATCTTATAGGAGAGTTCTACCTTTGTTGCGTGCCCTTTGCAATCCCGCTTTTCCTTTCGGTTTGTTGGATCTTTAGCACGTTCAAGTGTCCGTGCCTCTATACGTATCCACACGAGCACGCTCTTGTCTCACAAAAGGAAAACTAGAAGAGCTCTCCTTTACTTCTTGCTAGAGAAGTCCCTAAAGGAGAGGAAGAGAGGGAAAAGGAGAAAGGAAGAAGAAGACTACTCTTCTTGCTAGCCTACACTCACAAAGCCACACAACCAAAGCTTCCACCAAGCTTCTCAAGCTCTCTCTCACAACCACACCACAATCACAATCCAAATGATGCTTTGGCCACTCCATGGGGCCTTTATAGGGTTGGCAAAACCCTTTCACCTCCTACAATTTAATGCAATCCATTGCATTGAGACCCCTTTTGTTTTGGCCGGCCACTTAAGGAGACAAAAACCATTTTGTCCCCTTCCACCTTATCTAGCTTAGGTGGATGCTTAGGTGGCATGCTTATGTGGCATGCTTATGTGGCATTCATGCATGTTGAATTAATCTTATTAATTCAATTAAGCTTATGTTATCATATTGAATTAATCTTATTAATTCAATTAAGCTTATGTTATCATATTGAATTAATCTTATTAAATCAATAAGGTAACATATTGAATTAATCTCATTAAATCAATTAGCTAAAATTCTCATTAAGCTTAAAGTCCAAAAACCATTTTGTACTTAAGCTTATTCCCAAATTATTCTAGTCAAACTAGAATACTCTAATTCCTCTAATTATCATGCTCTTTGTGTGTGACCCTATAGGCTCTCATAACGTTGGCAGTGGACCTAAACTCTTTTAGATACACAAGCAATGAGCGGCATCTAGCAATACATCATTGCTACCCAAGTTACGAGATAAGTCAAGATCCGACTAACCTTTCCATGACTACTATAATATATGACCGTGTCCTTCTATCCTTGATATCAGATTGATCAATGAGGCATAGACCGTGTCATCCTCGATCAATCTATGTGTTTCTTGATCCCTGAGTAAACTAACTCAAACAAATGAGCTCAATATCTCATATTGACTCATTCAAGCATGGCCATGCGTTTTAGTAGTTCTACTCAATCAAGGGGCCCACCGATATCACTCCCGTCATATGGAAGGGATAGATCCCATCTACATCACTCACATCCCTCCGCATAATTTGTTACATACCCAGTAATCGCCTTTATGGTCCACCCTGTTACGGGTGACGTTTGACGATACCAAAGTACATAACTCCTTATGTAGGGAACCATAGTGACTTCAGGTCTAAGGACTATTCATACCAATAGTCACATGAGAAAGTTTATGACACTCATATAACGATCCATGAAACTTTCTCATGGCGGGTCAGTTCAGTATATAGTCTCCAATATATACCCATGTGTCAACTTGATATCATATATCCATGACTTGTGAGATCAAGTCATCAATTGACCTACATGCTAGTCTTTATGTATTAATATTGCCCTTGCATATTAATACTCGACTAGGAACATTTAGGAAAGTGTTCTCTACAGCCTCTCATAATCAATTCTGCCAATTGATGTGCTGTAGATAAGAACCTACTTTTCTAGGGCATTATTATATTTAAATTAGCTGGCACAAGCAAGATGTAAATATAATAACCAATCCTTTGCCTTTATAGAATATGATACAAAATGTTCCCTATTCAACCATCATATGATTGGTTCTAGGGCTTTAACTAACAATCTCCCACTAGCACTAGTACCAATCACTATGATATCTAATACCTAGTGACCTAGTGTGACCATCATGCTTCCTCTGTGCCAAAGCCTTGGTCAATGGATCTGCGATGTTAGCTTCTGTCGGTACTCTACATATCCTCACATCTCCTCTATCGATGATCTCTCGAATGAGATGGAAGCGCCGCAGATATGTGTTTGGTCCGCGATGTGATCGAGGTTCCTTAGCTCGTAATAGCCCCATTGTTGTCACAATAGAGGTCTATTGGATCTGCAATGCTAGGAACTACCCCAAGTTCACGATGAACTTCCTCCTTTCTTTGCATCGGATCTTGCAATATACTAAAGCCATTGTAGAATCGAATCGCTGTGTCTGCTTGAACTCTTCGACTCACAGCTCCACCATTCGTGCAAAACACGTACCCGATTGCGATCTATAGTCATCCTTGCATTTGGAAGCTTGCATCAACGTAACCTTTACTGATTAGCTCCTCATTGCCTCCAAATATCGTGAAATATTCTTTCGTTCTTCGTAAGTACTTAAGAATATTTTTGACGCTATCGATGACTTTCACCGGATCGATCGTATCTACTCGTCATGCTCAAAGCATACGAGACGTCAGGACGAGTACAAAGCATGGCGTACATGATAGACCCTATAGCTGATGCATAAGGGATCTTATCCATGCGATCTCTCTCCTCCTTAGAAGAGGGACATTGAGTCTTCGAAAGACTCACACCATGTGATAAAGGCAGAAACCCTTTCTTAGAATTTTGCATAGCAAAACGATCTAGCACTTTATCAATGTATGTACTCGACTTAGGCCAAGTAATCTTTTAGATCTATCTCTATAGATCTTGATGCCTAGAATATAGGCAGCTTCACCTAAGTCTTTCATCGAGAAACAATTCCCTAACCACATCTTCACAGACTGGAGTGAGGGAATATCATTTCCAATGAGAAGTATGTCATCTACATACAAGACAAGAAATACAACTGTGCTCCCACTATTTCTCTTGTAGACACAAGGCTCATCTTCATTCTTGATGAAACCAAACTCTTTGATTGCATCATCGAATCGAAGATTCCAGCTTCGAGAGGCTTACTTTAGTCCATAAATGGACCTTTGCAGTTTGCATACCTTTCCAGGATGCTTTGGATCTTCAAAACCCTCAGGTTGTGTCATGTACACATCCTCGAGTAGCTTTCCATTCAGAAAAGCGCTTTGACATCCATCCGCCGATCTCATAATCATGGTAGGCGCAATAGCAAGTATGATCCGAATGGATTTAAGCATCGCAATCGGTGAAAAGGTTTCTTCATAGTCAATACCATGAATTTGTTTGAATCCTTTAGCCACCAATCTACCTTTATAGGTATGCTTATTACCATCCATGTCGTCTTTACTTTAAAGACCCACTTACACCCAATGGGTTTTACCCTTCGTGGATCAACCAAAGTCCATACTTGGTTAGTGTACATGGATTCCATTTCGGATCTCATGGCCTCTAGCCATTTCTCAGAATCTGGGCTCATCATAGCTTCTTGATAGGATGTAGGCTCGTCAAGATCGACAAGCAATACTTCACCGTTGTCAGTCAAGAGAAAAGAATATCTCTCGGGTTGACGACGGATCCTATTAGATCTACGAAGAGGTTGGTCTACTTGAGCAGTGTTTGCTCCACAACTCTTTGGGCAACAAATTCCTCATCCACAACACTTTGTGGTGCTGTTCATTTTCCATCGAAGCCTTAGTGTTATCATCATCTTGAACTTCTTCAAGATGAATTTTACTCCCACTAGTATTTCTAGAAATAAATTCTCTTTCTAGAAAGACAGCATTTCTGGCAACAAACACCTTGCCAAGTGTGGGATTGTAAAAGTAATATCCCTTAGTTTCCTTGGGATATCCTACAAAATAATACTTATCTGATTTGGGTCCTAGTTTATTTGAGACTTGACGTCTAACGTAAGCTTCACAACCCCAAATCTTTATAAAAGACATTTTGGGACTCTTCGGTCCCATATCGTATATGGTGTCTTTTCTACGGCTTTTGATGGAACGCGATTAAGTGTGAAAGCTACTGTCTCTAGAGCTAAACCCAAAGGAAGTAGGTAGATCGATCGGCTCATCATTGATCGTACCATATCTAATAGAGTACGATTTCTCCTCTCGGATACACCATTCCATTGTGGTGTTCCAGTGGAGTGAGTTGGGATATTATCCCACACTCACCAGTGATCACGAAACTCTTGACTAAGGTATTCACCACCTCGATCCGATCAAGTAGCTTAATACGCTACCAAGTTGGTTTTGTACTTCATTCTTGAATTCTTTGAACTTTTCAAAGGATTCTGACTTATGTCTCATCAAATATAAGTAGCCAAATCTACTCACATCATCAGTGAAAGTAATAAAGTACTTATAGCCTCCTCTGGCTTCGACATTGAAAGGGCCACATACATCAGTATGTATGAGTCCTAACAAGTCCGTCGCTCTCTCGCCATGTCCACTAAATGGAGTTTTAGTCATCTTTCCTAAAGACAAGACTCGCATACCTCATATGATTCAAAATCAAATGAGTCCAATAATCCATCTTTATGGAGTTGGGATATGCGTTTTCATTTATGTGACCTAAGCGGCGATGCGAAGATATGTCAGTTCAAATCATTCGATTTGAACCGTTTGGTATTTACGTTATAAATTGGGTTATCTAAATCTAGAACATAGAGACCATTCATAAGTGGTGCATTACAATAGAACATTTCATTTAAATAAATGGAACAACATTTGTCCTTTATTATAAAAGAAAAGTTTTTCTTGTCTAAACAAGATACAGAAATTATGTTCTTTGTTAATGCGGGTACATAGAAGCACTCCTCTAGTTCTAAGATAAGCCGCAAAGACAAAGAATATGTTCCTACGATCTGGCAAAGAACTTTTGCGCCATTGCCTACTCGTAGGTCCACTTCGCCCTTTGCCATTATTCTACTATTTCTCAGTCCCTGCACATTAGTACAAATGTGAGATGCACATCCGGTATCTAATACCCATGTAGAAGAAATAGATAGATTAACTTCTATAACGTGTATACCGAGGCGAAGTCCCACTTCTCTTGTTCTTTACTTCCTCAAGGTAGACTTTGCAGCCCGCTTCCGATGTCGATCTTACCGCAATGGAAGCGATCCCCTTCCTTAGGTACTTTACCTTTACCCTTTGAAGTGGATGAATTGGCCTTGCCTTTGGCTTGGTCTTACCCTTGCCTTTGCGCTTACCTTTGTCCTTCTTGACCATTAGTACATTACTAACTTTCTTCTTGAGATTTGGTTCGGTTCTTAACATCCGAGAATCTCGAGCAAAGGTTTATCAATTTCATTCATGTTATAATTCATGACGAATTGATTGTATGCTTCGCGATTGCGAGGATAACATCGGTTGCCAATTCTTGGCTCGATGGAAAACCTAGTCTTTCGAGGTTCTCAGCGTACCCAATCATTTTAGTGCGTGAGTTCCTACAGTGTTCCTTCTTGCATCTTGCATGCAAAAGAGCCTTAGACACTTCAAAGCGCTCGTGCCTAGCTTGTCCTTGATATAGTTGTTTCAAATGCTCAACCATATCATAGGCATCCATGTTCTCATGTTGCTTACGAAGCTCGAGTTCATGGTGGCAAGCATAAGGCATGACACATCTAATCGTCATCTTGATGCTTCTTATAAGCATCCTTTTCACCACAGTGGCGTAGGCGGGTGTATTTGAGGTATGCTCTAGGACATATAGTTTGCGTTCTTGCTTGAGGATAATCCTCAAGTTCTATACCGATCAAGAAAGTTTGCTCCATTGAGCTTGTCCTTCTCAGGGCCGGATCGCAAGTTGAGGGTGTGTCGTGTTAGATGACATGGTGATCTACAACATTAAAATGCAAAGTTAAGTATCATACCTAAATCATTTAATTAGGCCTTTAATTAAATGAGGCTCCACTAAATTCTCATAGCTACTATTTAGCTATAAATTTATATGGGATAAAGATCCACATCATAATTCATCTTGAGTTAGCTTTGGCTAATCGCCCAAGGCGTAGTATAATTAGGTAGGCAATCTTTTGCCAATTACATCTGATGTAACTCTTTAATAGCTTTGGTTAAGTTTTAGATTAGTTTAGTGTTTATTCCTAAACCGACTTCGGTGTGGCGAGGCACGAGGCCTTCTTGGATATCGAACAGCGACCACTTCTAAGACAAAGGCGATGTTCGAAATCACACAAAACTAATGTTAACACTTATGTTCAAAGCTAATATATGCCTCTACTTTCTTAACCAATTAAGAAAACACTTAATTAAGTCTTAACCAAGGTGATAGCGGGACATCACGATTGTCCACTCGCACCCTCAAGATAAAATGCATTGCTTTGCTTTGGCAAACCCAATAACAAATGATCGAGAAGTAGTGAGTACCAACTTTGGTAGGCATATCGTTTAGACTTATTAAGAAATAAACATGTATCATATACATATTAGCATACATCACATATAAGCTAAACTAATCATGCATCACATACAAGCTAAACTAACATGCATCACATACATATTAAACTAATGTGTCATGGTTATGGCCCTTATTCTACAATCTTCTCAAGCCAATGAAAAGATTGATTGGTCAACCTAGGGATAGCATCTTCTCCTAAGTGCTTCCTTTTGGTTGTCTTGTGTGTTGACTTTCTCCTTGTAACCTCATCTTCCAATGGACCCTCCATCCTTGTTTTGTACATTACAAAAGGAGAAATACTCGAGTTACATTCGAGTCTAAAACTAATTTTACAACAAGAATATTAGGAGAAAGGCACGACACGCAGGCCGTATTAAGAATTACAACACACAATCACAAACTTTTTGGGACTAGGCCATAACCATGCACCATGTCATTTTAACTTTTAAAAGACATTGGATATTTTATTATGTTTGACAATTGCTAATGCAATTATTAACTCATAATAAAATTTATCCTACTTCTATATCATATATAAAATAGAGAAAACCTATTTTTATACGATCTTTCGCAAGTGGCTCACGATACCCTTTGTAGGGAAATCTCGTATGCCAAATGGCATATGCGCAACGGAAAATAGGATCCCTTCCAAGTGATCCATGCGAAAGCAAACTCGTATAAAATAAATTTCTCTAAACCAAACCTATCTTATAGGAGAGTTCTACCTTTGTTGCGTGCCCTTTGCAATCCCGCTTTTCCTTTGGGTTTGTTGGATCTTTAGCACGTTCAAGTGTCCGTGCCTCTATACGTATCCACACGAGCACGCTCTTGTCTCACAAAAGGAAAACTAGAAGAGCTCTCCTTTACTTCTTGCTAGAGAAGTCCCTAAAGGAGAGGAAGAGAGGGAAAAGGAGAAAGGAAGAAGAAGACTACTCTTCTTGCTAGCCTACACTCACAAAGCCACACAACCAAAGCTTCCACCAAGCTTCTCAAGCTCTCTCTCACAACCACACAACAATCACAATCCAAATGATGCTTTGGCAGCCACTCCATGGGGCCTTTTATAGGGTTGGCAAAACCCTTTCACCTCCTACAATTTAATGCAATCCATTGCATTGAGACCCCTTTTGTTTTGGCCGGCCACTTAAGGAGACAAAAACCATTTTGTCCCCTTCCACCTTAACTAGCTTAGGTGGCATGCTTATATGCTTATGGCATGCTTATGTGGCATTCATGCATGTTGAATTAATCTTATTAATTCAATTAAGCTTATTATCATATTGAATTAATCTTATTAATTCAATTAAGCTTATGTTATCATATTGAATTAATCTTATTAAATCAATAAGGTAACATATTGAATTAATCTCATTAAATCAATTAGCTAAAATTCTCATTAAGCTTAAAGTCCAAAAACCATTTTGTACTTAAGCTTATTCCCAAATTATTCTAGTCAAACTAGAATACTCTAATTCCTCTAATTATCATGCTCTTTGTGTGTGACCCTATAGGCTCTCATAACGTTGGCAGTGGACCTAAACTCTTTTAGATACTCGTTCAGTTACACGTATTGCTGAGACAAAAACCATTTGTTAACATATCTGAAAGCTTATGGCGTCTTATGTGGCATGCTTATGGATTCAGCAGTTATTTGAGATCCATTTATGCCTGAATCAGTTGATCAATAGAGGCAGAGTGTCATTCGATCAATCTATGTTTCTTGATCACAGGTAAACTAACTCAAACAAATGAGCTCAATATCTCATATTGACTCATTCAAGCATGGCCATGCGTTTGGTAGTTCTCTCAATCGAGACACATCATATGGAAGGATAGATCCATCTACATCACTCACATCCCTCATAATTTGTTACATACCCGATGTCGCCTTTATGGTCCACGTGCGTTTGGCTGATAAAGTACATAACTCCTTATGTAGGAACCATAGTGACTTCAGGTCTGGACTATTCATACCAATAGTCACATGAGAAAGTTTATGACACTCATATAGCGATCCATGAAACTTTCTCATGGCGGGTCATTATATATTCTCATATATACCCATGTGACTTGATATCATATATCCATGACTTGTGAGATCAAGTCATCAATTCATGCTAGTCTTTATGTATTAATATTGCCCTTGTATTAATATAGGAAAGTGTTCTCTGATCAATTACGCGATTCAGATTAAAATGATTGGCTAACCATTAAGTGCATGAATATAGGTTAAGTATATACAAATACCCTAGGATACATCACTATAGGCTAAGTTAGCATGGGTGAGATATTAGGATGATGCCTATGGCATTTAGATGGTCATTTGAGACCAATCATGGGAAGGCTTATGTTTAATTCATAGACATATTGCCCAAAGATCATGGTTGGATATTTCATATGTTTTCAAAACAATTTCTTACCTTAAAATACATGTATTCATGTTTTGAAACAATTGGATGCAAAACTAGGTAGCTAACTTGATACTAGAATGATCAAAAACCTAGTGGTTTTTAGAACTTTTGGATTTTTGGCAAAAACAAGAAAATATAATGAGTTTTCATGAAAAACTATTTTTCCTTGATAGATATACTTAATAGAAATATGTTCCCCAAATTTCATGATTTTTCAAATTTTCTGGAATTTATAATGCATTTCTGAAATTCGTCCAGAAAATCAGAAATATGGATTCATTTGTGCCAGTCGACTGCCATACTGATAGCAGTCGACTGGTGGCCTGTAAATCAGAATATTGAAGGGCGAATTCAGTTTGTAAACCTCCTTACAAGTGGTAGAAATATACTTGATGCCACCAACAAGTGGTAGAAATATACTTGATGCCATCAACAAATGGTACCCAATTTTTAAATCAACTTGACATATTTTTCCCTCCATTATACTTGATGCCATGAGCTTATAACTTAGTGTTAATCTTTTTGATGGTGTCAAAGGGGGAGAAATAATTATGTTTAAGTTAATCAATTTAGGGGGAGAAATATATTGTAGGGGGAGAAATATATGATAGGGGGAGAAAATTTACATGGAGAGTTTCATGGATTAAGGGGGAGTTGCATGTTGCTATATCATGTTTATCTTTACATGTTTTCTTACCTTAGAATTTATATCAAATGTTTTTACCTAACTTAAACGGATTGCCACACATCAAAAAGGGGGAGATTGTTAGGGCAATCTCTTGCCGTGATATGGTTTTGATGGTGTGGCAAAGGGTTTGCTAGTTTGATATGTTGATGTGATATGTGCGCTGAAGTCGCGGCAGACTTAGTAATTCGCACATGGAGCCGTGGGCGAGTTTCACATCTCATGACTCGTGCCTTGAGTCGGTGAAGGATAGCTTTGCGGAAGCCGTGGCGCTGGAGCATCCGAGGGACCACGACGAGAAGCTTGGAGTGAAGCCGAGGAAGTAGACTTCGAGGCAAGAGACGCCAAGGAGCATTGCAGAGCCGCCGATCCGCCGAGGGACGGGCCGAGAACGAAGAGAACTTCAAGGCGAGGGACTCCGAGAGAGGTGAGTTAGCGAATGTAACCCTGGACGGGGTAGCTCTTAGGTGAAACTTGGCCATTGGGCCAAGTGTCGAATGGGTTTTCGACACCCGACCGCCATGTCATGGCAATGATCGCCCGAGTCGAGTGAGTTCGACCGTATACGATCGATCGATTAGGCGGCGCAGCCGATCGCCATACGCGGGGCCGATCGCTAAGACTATCGCCGATCGGCCAAGGCGCAATGATCGGGTAGATAAGGGTTCGCCATTGAATCGCTCGTAGAGCCGATCGGGTAGTCGATTACGGAGGTAGCAATGATCGATGAGGTCCATCACCGATCGCTAAGAGTTCCGCTGACTACAACGGCCGGGATCCGACGGTTCGGAGGTCGCCAGGATGGGCAATGATCGCCAAGGGCGGCAATGACGATGGCGGCAAACGGGAAGAAGTTAGCCCTCTCTATAAAAAGAGAGGGTGTAAGCCTTTGAGAGGCTAATGCTTATACTCCAAACGATCTTCCTAGTGCCCCACAAGCTCTAAACTCTTCTTACTTGTCTTTACTTCAATCCTATTGTAAGAAGAGTGATCTTGGTTGTAAAGGTTACCTCCACCTAGCTTTGTGCAAAGGAGAGACCGATAGTGATTGGTTTTGGCGGAGTGATTCACCGTGGACGAATCGGACTGTGGATTAGCGGCGTAGCCGTGAACCACGTTATATCTGGTGTTTGTATTGCTTGTTTATATTTTGCTTGTCTTTACTTATAGTTGTATATTCCGCTTGTGCTAATTAGTTTTGTAGACGAGCAATTTACGACGTCCAACGTACGAGGGCTATTCACCCCCCTCTAGCCGGCCATATCGATCCCTCACAGAAATAGTTATATTCAATCCACCTCTATACATTTAAAGACAAGACCAGTTAACATTGATGGTCTCATTGAACATTTAAACTGTTAATCATGTAACAAACAGATGTCTAATCCTTTTACTGGAAATGGACCTCTAATTAGTGAAGAAATAATATATTTGAATATGGGATATATGAATGGATAAAGACAGGGACGTAGTAAAACCATGAAAAGTATGTTTTTTGTATGTGAAAAAAGATACTGAAATTCCTTAGCAGTAGACAATGAGATATGCTATTGTTTGCTTAGAAAAAAAATTAAATTTTGTTGCTGTCAGAGGTGACCATTTTGTTTCAGTATCTAGCAGAGAAGAAAACTCATCAAAACATCGTTGTTATTTGTTGTTTAGGTTTACCACGAAACTCGGAGTTCGTTCGATGTGCAAGAATCCAAACAACAGTTCCCACAAGGAGAAAGAAAGCTCCTGTGACACACCACATCTCTAGTGAAAATGGTTTGAGGAAGGCCAAACCGTTCGTGCTACGCTCTCGGACACGAGCAACAATAACATGGCCTGATTCTGTGTACGGCTGAGTAAAATCAGCAATTTTGGTTCTATTTCTCATGATAGCAATGTCCCCTACCACCGCATTGAGTTCCTGAAGAGAAGGAGGAATTACGAACGGTGTCAGTAATAATAACAGAATGGTCGGAGAGAAGAAATGCGAAATCGAATCGAACATAGTTTATGACAAAACGAAGCACGCACATTCCGAGCTACCATGTCCACAATTTCATCATAGTTTGGATTCTTTGAACCATTTCCGATCAGCATAAATGAACATGGAACTGGATAGGGCAACAGCTTGATTGCAGCATTGAATACATCAATGCAAAAGCCACCGAGATTGTCCGAGTTTGAAGAATCTGTCACAAACTCTTTGAAACTTGCTCGGTGGGGAACTTCAATTCTCAGGGGCTTTCCATTGTTTGGAAACACCCAACCACATGGAAGCGCTACTGTATCTCCAGGCCATATGACATTGCGCAGCTTCTGATTTTGTGTGGCCGACAGACGGAGGTCGAGCAATGACCGACGGAAAAGGAAGAGAACGAACAGAGAGCGAGCAACCGTGAGATGGCGGCGCGGAAGAAGAAGGGATGGACGAGTGCGCAACCTAGAACGAACGGCGGAGGTTTTTTGGGAAGTAGAAACGGCGGAGATTTTTGGGAAGTAGGAAGAGAAGTTTAGGGAAGAATTATTTAACCTAACAAAATTTTAAATATATATAAACTTTTAAAAAAATTATTGTTGTAATATATTGTTTAAAAATATATATATAAATTTTTAAATATATTGTTGTAAACGTATATATTTATATTTAAATAAAAAACTTATTTCCAATAATTTTAAAAAAATAGTATTAATAATTAAAAAAATAATTTCACCGTTGTATTATAATAAAAAAATAGTATTAATAGTATTAAAAAAATCACCGTTGTATTATTTCAAATAATTTTTAAAAAATAGTAAAAATAATTAAAAAATAGTATTATAAACTTTTAAAATTTCATTGACAATGGTTTAAAACCGTTGTAATATTATCACAACGACAATAATTTTTGACCGTTGTGCTAAACGTTACAAAAATATTCTCATTGACAACGGTTGATTGCACCGTTGTCCCAACTATTGTTAAGATAAAAAAAAAAACTTAAAGACAACAGTTCTGGAAAACTGCTGTAAAATATGTTGTTGATTAAAAAAATATGCTCAACGACAACGGATAGTGTAAAACTGTTGTCTTTTGTGTTATATGGGCACTCAAAGACAACGGTTTTGTCAAAAACCGTTGTCTTTTATCAAAATCACAACGGTTTTTCCTAAAACCGTTGTCTTTGTGGTGTTGTCTTTTAGCATTTTTGTTGTAGTGAAAGGGTTTGACCACAGAACCGCTCGTAGCCGACTGGGCAGTCGACTACGGAGGCAACAGTCGACTGATGAGGTCCATCAGTCGACTGCCAAGTGTTCCGTTGGACTACAACAGTCGGGATCCGACGTGTTCGGAGGTCGTTGGAGTGGCGACAGTCGACTGCCAAGGGCAGCAGTCGATTGGTGGCGGCCAACGGGAAGAAAAGCTTCCTCTCTATAAAAAGAGAGGGTGTGGGCTTTTGGATGGCTAATGCTTATGCTCTAAGTGATCTTCCAAGTGCCCCACAAGCTCTAAACTCTTCTTACTTGCTTTTACTCCATTCTTTTTGTAAGAAGAGTGATCTTGATTGTAAAGGTTACCTCCACCTAGCTTAGTGCAACGAAGAGACCATTAGTGGATTGGTTTTGGCGGAGTGATTCACCGAGGACGAATCGGGGACCGTGGATTAGCGGCGTAGCCGTGAACCACGTTACGACATTGTGTTAGCATTGTCTATTTCTTTTGCTTTGTCTTCATTTGTTTAATTTGCTTGTATTGTTGTTTCCGCTTGCGTTAATCTAATTGTAGACGAGCAAATTACGACATCCATCGTAAGAGGGCTATTCACCCCCTCTAGTCGGCCGTTTCGATCACCAACAAGTGGTATCAGAGCCAAGGAAAGCTTGTCGAGGACTAACCGCCACAACAAGCAACATTCAAAATGGCCAGCTCCAACATCCGCCCACCAAAGTTTGACGGTGAATTCTCTTGGTGGAAAAAGAGAATGGAGGTATTTTCGAAATGGATTTTGATATTATGATTACAATGGAATCTAGTTTTGTTTTGCCTAGGGATGAAGAAGGGAAGCCAATAGAGAAATCTAGGTGGACCAAAAAGCAAAGGGAAGAGCACCTTGCAAACTCAAAAGCCAAGCATCATCTTTTCAATGTGCTCCCCCAACAAGAGATCAACCGAATAGGAGAATGCCTAAGTGCCAAGGAGATGTGGGAGAAGCTAATTGAGCTTCATGAAGGCACATCCGAGGCGAAGCTAGCAAGGAGAGATCTCCTCCGCTCCCAACTCAACAACATTAAACTAGAAAAGGGAGAAAAGGTAATTTCCTTACATTCTCGTTTCAAGGAAATTATAACCGGTTTGTCAAGTGTAGGTGAGAAGCTATCAAACCGGGATATGGTTATGAAGGCTATAGATGCCTTTCCGTGATCCTCAAAGTGGAGCTCCTTGGTGGACTCCTTCTATATCTCGAAGAATTTAGGAGTGAGCACCTTGGAGGAGTTCTTCTCAACCATGGAGCTTCATGAAACAAGACTTGAAGGAATACAAGAAGAGCCAAGACCTCAACCTTCAAGGGGAGTATCATTGATGGCAAATAAGGGGAAAAAGAAGATAGAGATCCCCTCCTCCTCCGATGACGAAGCTTCCTCCTCCTCCTCCATGGATAGCACGGAAGAAGACTATATGGTAAGGAGGGTAAGACGTGCAATAAAAGGTTTTAGATTTAACAAATCAAATGATAGGAATAGGAGACCAGAGGAAAGATCATATGCTACAATTGCCAAGGAGAGGGCCACATAAGGGACAATTGTCCCCTGCTAAACAAGAGCAAAGAAGAGAGGAAGAAGAAAGAAGAAAAGAAGAAGAAAAAGGGGAACAAGAAAAAGGAAGAAGAAAAGAAGGCAAAGGAAAAGGGGAAGGCCAAAGCATTCATGGCCAAGACATGGGATGACCCTTCTTCCTCTTCCTCATCCGATGAAGAAGAGCATGTCTACTCCAACCTTGCATTGATGGCTTTCGATGACTTGGATTGCTCCTCCACCGAAAATGAAGAATCAAGCTCAAGTGGAGAGAGCTCAAGTGAAGGGGGAGCCTCTACATCCTCCTCATCCGAAGAAGAAGAAGACGACATGGAAACTATGGTAATGAATCTAACTCCTAAGAAAAAAGTTTCCATGGTTTCTAGCTAAACTAGGGATTTATTTAGAGCTAAGAAGAAGAACAAAAGCATGCTAGATGAAATTAAGGACTTAGAAAATAAATAGAAAAAGCATGCTTAAATGATGATAATATTTCTTCTAGCTTAAATGATGCATGCTAACATGATAACTATATGTCTTTGGATGTTAGTGATGCATGTATAGAAGAAAATAGGGCTTTAAGAGAGAAAGTAGATTATTTAACCAAAGCCCTAGAAAAGTTTACAATTGGCTCAAATACATTGAACATGATTATAGGGAGCCAAAGAGCTAGTTTTAATAAGAAAGGCCTAGGTTATAAAGAAAAGAAAAATGAAAAGGCCTACAAATGCCTAATTGCTAGGGGACAAGATAAGAAGAAAGTAATTGCTAGGAAATGGATTCCCAAGGAGTATCTTGTGAACCCCATAGGAAAGAACCTATTTTGGGTTCCAAAATCCATCCTTAAGGGTTAGAAAAACCCTAGGATAGTCAACCATATGGACTTGACCTATATCATATTTTTGGTTGACTTAGGATGGTGGGACAACATTTTTCTGAAATAGTGTTGGGTGATGATAATGTGCCCATAAATAGATAATAATACTTAAATCATGATAATCAATGTAATTGCTATGTATATGTGCAATCTTGATTTATGATTTTGAAATTTGGCACATCATCATGAGAAATAGGGTTAAATCATGTTTTACGTGATACTTTGTTTATTATCATGACATAATACCTAATTCATGATAACAATTCAATGAATACATGTGTTTCATGATCATAATGTGAAATTAGTTCATACATGCCTTTATGATCATGAGGATTGTTAGGATGATACTTAACCTTGATAGAATTGCATGAATATAAGGGTTAAGTATATACAAATACCCTCTAGGATGCATCTCACACTCACCATAGGCTACCTTGATTGAAAACTTAGCATGGGTGAGATGTTAGGATGATACAAATGTCCACTAATGCCTATGGCATTTAGATGGTCATTTAAAATATCAAAATAGCAATAATAGACCAATCATGGGGAAGGCTTATGTTTAAATCATAGACATATTTCCCAAAGATCATGGTTGGATATCTCATATGTTTTCAAAACAATTTCTTACTTTAAAATCTATGTATTCATGTTTCGAAACAATCCAAAGCAAGACTAGGTGTTAAAATGGATACTAACATGCTCAAAAACTAGTGGTTTTTAAAGCTTTTGGATTTTTGGCAAATCATGGAAAATATAATGACTTTTCATGAAAAACTATTTTTCATTGATATACATACTTAAAAGAAATGTTTTCCCCAAATTTCATAATTTTTTGAATTTTCTAGAATTTTTAATGCATTTCTAAATTTTGCTTAGAAAATCAGAATTTCGGAATTCATTGTGCTAGTCGACTGCCATACTGATAGCAGTCGACTGGTGGCTTGAAAATCAGACTAGTTAAGGTCGAATTCAGGTTTTAGACAAATTTTTGGTATTTTCCTTCTATTATACTTGATGCCTTGAGTTTATAACTTAATGTTAATCTTTTTGATGGTGTCAAAGGGGGAGAAATAATTATGTTTAAGTTAATTATGATAGGGGGAGAAATATGTATGGGGAGTTTCATGGATTAAGGGGGAGTTGCATGTTACTATATCATGTTTATATTTACATGCTTTCTTACCTTAGAATTTCTATCAAATATTTTTACCAAACTTAAACGGATTGCCACACATCAAAAAGGGGGAGATTGTTAGGGCAATCTCTTGCCATGATAAGGATTTGATGTGTGTGGCAAAGGGTTTAAGATAGTTATGTTGATTTGATATGTGCGTTGAAGTTATGCAGGACTTAGTAATTCGGACATGGAGCCGTGGCGAGTTTCACAACTCATGACTCGGTCCTTGAGTCGGTGAAGGATGGCTTTATGGAAATCGTGCACTTGGAGCATACGAGGGACCGCCGGACGAGGAGCTTGGAGTGAAGCCGGAGGAAGTAGACTTCAAGGCAAGAGACGCGAAGGAGCATTGCAGAGCCGTGCGCCTGATGCTGCCGAGGGATGTGGCCGAGGACGAAGATAACTTCGAAGGCGAGGGACTCCGAGAGATGAGAGTGAGCGAATGTAACCCGGGAAGTGGTAGTAGCTCTAAGGTGAAACTTAGCCATTTGGCTAAGTGTCGGATGGGATTTCCCGACACCAGTCGACTGCCATGGAATGGCAGTCGACTGCTCCGAGTCAAATGTGGTTCTTCTGGTTGTTTTAAGGCCAGCAGTCAACTGTCATATGTGGGTAGTCGACTGCTAAGACTATCGATCATTCTTGAAAGCGTGATCGGGTCGAAAGGGTTTGTCAGCTGCTCGTAGCCGTGAGGCGATCGACTACGGAGGCAGCAGTCAACTAATGAGGTCCATCAGTCGACTGCCAAGTGTTCCATTGGACTATAACGGTCGGGATTCGACGTGTTCGGAGGCCGTTGGAGTGGAGGCAGTCGACTGCCAAGGGCAGCAGTCGACTCGTGGCGACCAACGGGAAGAAAAGCTTCCTCTCTATAAAAATAGAGGGTGTGGGCTTTTGGATGGCTAATGCTTATGCTCTAAGTGATCTTCCAAGTGCCCCACAAGCTCTAAACTCTTCTTACTTGCTTTTACTCCATTCTTATTGTAAGAAGAGTGATCTTGATTGTAAAGGTTACCTCCACCTAGCTTGGTGCAAAGGAGAGACCATCAGAGGATTGGTTTTGGCGGAGTGATTCACCGAGGACGAATCGGGGACCGTGGATTAGCGACGTAGCCGTGAACCACGTTACCACATTGTGTTAGCATTGTCTATTTCTTTTGCTTTGTCTTTATTTGTTTAATTTGCTTGTATTGTTGTTTCCGCTTGCGCTAATCTAATTGTAGACGAGCAAATTATGACATCCATCGTAAGAGGGCTATTCACCCCCCTCTAGCCGGCCATTTCGATCCCCAACACAAACTATCTAGATCGAAAGTAAATTATAATGATCGGCTAAACAATGCCGTATTTAATTACAAAAATTAAATACTAATCTAGCCTCTTGTCAACCCCGAGGATTCAAATGATATACATACAATCACACACAAACAATCACATACACACATATAGCCATAATAGTCGGATCTTATGCCTGCAACCAAAAAGTTAGCCTACGCACATCCTACTATTATCCGACATACTCAATATATGATATGTGCATGAAAGTAACCGAATCCAAAACACACAAAATCAAAAACCTTGGCTCTGATACCATTTGAAGGGAGTGTCGTTGGTTGCGTCGGAGTCTCATTGCCTCCCATGTCCCCAGATTAAAATTTTATCAACTAAAATAATCCGGACGGGATGAATTTCCGAAGCACAACCGTTTCGTCATCGTGCCAACGACTCGAGCGATCACTTGAACAAACTTGTTGTTCAAGCAATCAACTCTTCTAGTCGGTTAGCCGCAGAAGAGACGACGAACGGATCGCCGGTTTTTGAGTTTCTTATCGGGGTCCATGATTATACAAATACAAACAAATGCAAACTAGTATAATCAACACATACTAACATAAAGA
The DNA here is from genome assembly GCA_025175895.1 of Wurfbainia villosa. Lineage (NCBI taxonomy): Eukaryota > Viridiplantae > Streptophyta > Magnoliopsida > Zingiberales > Zingiberaceae > Wurfbainia > Wurfbainia villosa. Next base: position 100,308,296 of record CM045996.1, read on the forward strand.
ACATAAGCTAGCATATCTTATCATAAGAGGATCAAGAATAAAGTTTGTAAAACTTTTATACCTCTTGGTCTTATACCGTATGTCCCATCCTCCTCGTGGACATCATGTGGGCGAAGATCCTCCACGAGTTAAAGCCTCCTAGATCACGTTCTTCCCTTCCTTGCTCGCTCCGAACAAAGAGAAGAACCAAACAAAAACTCCTTCTCCTATCTAGAACCGACCACCAAGCCAAAGAGTAGATAATTGAGCGCCGGCCAACCTTGAAGAAAGGTTGTCGCCGACCACCAAGGAGAGAGGGAGAAGGAATAATGGGTATGGGCGCTGGCCAAAGCAAGGAGGAAGAAGATGGGTGTCGGGTACCAATTAGGAAGGGAAGGAAACAAACCTTAATCCTTCCAAGGATTGCCGCCCAAACCTTTTCCCAAACCCTAGCTACCCAAGCCAAAAACCCCAATCTCCTTTTTGATATCTCTATCTCTCACGCCCAAGCCCTTAGCCCTCCTTTTATAGAGTTAGGCTTAGGCCTCCTTTCAATCTCCACCATCGGATCTAGAGACTTAGTCTCCACCGTCGGATCTAGGGTTTCATCCCAACCGTCGGATCTAGGGTTTCATCCCAACCGTCGGATCTAGGGTTTCATCCCAACCGTCGGATCTAGGGTTTCATCCCAACCGTCGGATCAAGGGTTTCATGTTCCATCATTGGATCTAGGCTCCTTGAGGTTTTAATAAGGCTACGATAGGGACCATGAGGAGGAGTTGGATTTTGGCCACCCGATGGATCAGAACCACACAAATTTGATCCATCAATGATGTTCCATTCCACTAGAGGATCATCATTGATCTACCTCACCAACCCCCATTTATATGGGCTATATATATTAATTGCACAACTATCTCCCCGTGTTTAAGATATCGAATGTCCATCAATTAATTGATTTACTGACCATCAATTAATTAATATCTAACTCCTCGAGTAGTACCACTCAACCTTATTATCATGTTGACTAAGTCAACCCGCGGGGTTTACAGGATAAACCTTGTGAGCTCCTCAAGGGGACATCATCAACCTAATATATAGGACACAGTTTCCTTCTATAATCAACGACACACCATGTAAATAATATCATTTCCCAACTTACCGGGCCTATTGATTTAATCTATAAATCTCACCCATTGGTAAATCAAAGAAATAAATACTAAGTACATGTACCCCTTATTATTTCGGGATTCAGAGCATGTGCAATATAATACCTGAGGTCTGATTCAATCATATAGTCAGCAATAGATTGAATCACCTCTATGTCGGTCCTGCTCAATACACACAAAATGTACTAGTGTAATTCTATGGTCAAGATAAACCAATACCAAATCACATTACAACCATGCCAATGGTTTGTCCAAGACCATCTTGGTTGTGAGCCTATACTTATATTCTACAAGGAACTGATAACATGATCTTCTGTGACTCACCAACCACCACATTATCTATAATGTAGAGTATTAGACAATATGCACATATAATAAATATAAAGTGCAAACAATGATCATGTGATTCTTATTTCAAAATAAATATGTCCATACAAAAGGCTAGGCTTTCAGTATACATCCCAACACATACCTCTTCCTATATTTCTCCTTGGCCAGCGGCAACATGGGTGAAGGTTCTTCCTTTGGAGCTCTTGGCCGACACCCAATATTCCTTCTCCCTCTCCTAGGTGGCCGGCGACAACAACAAAGAGGAGAAGGTGGCTTGATCTTTCTCCAAAGGGTTTGTGTCCGGAACTAGATAGGAGAAGAAGGGAGCTTATTATCTTCCTTTGTTTGGAGCGAACAAGGAAAGGAAGATACGTGATCTAGGAGTCTTTATCTCGTGGAGGATCGTTGCCCACACAACGTCCAAGTGGAGGATAGGACATACGATAGAAGACCAAGAGGTAAACAAGAGGTATAATTCTTATTTTGGTTTCCTTTTTTTTTGTATGATGTATGTAATTGCATGTGGCTAATTTACTTGGACCCCGAAGATAAACACAAAAATCGGCGATCCGTACATCATCTATTTCACGGCTAGGTGAGGAAAAGAGTTAGGTTGCTTGAACAACTAGATTGTTCAAGAGACCACTCTAATCGAATAGCATGATGATGGATCGGTTGCTTGGGTAATCCCTCTTTGTCTTGGATTAATTTTTAATCTAGGGATGTACATGGGATCGCCATGCACAAGCAACCAAGTTGAAACGGGAAGCGAAGCTTCGACCTTCAGTTGTCAATTGGGTTTCATCTAGGGTTCTAGCTATGATTTTGTGGAAAGGACATCATACACTCCTTCTATGAGCCTTCGCATCTATCGGAAGCTACCTCTGCCATTACTAGGTCAACCCCTGGACATAGGGTGGGATAGTCGGTACGAGGATGCCGAATCGATCCCTGTGATGAGTCGAAAATGGGGTGCATCTCCTACTCTATCCATCCTTCTACCCACGGTTACAGGAGATGAGGTCAACTCCTAGGTGTCTCGTTGATTCTCCTAAATCTTAGATACAAGGGTTGTCACCCCTCGTATCGGCTAGCACAGTAGATAGAAAACCAAAAAAATTACTATAACGCTAAAACCAAACGGCAATTGCAAATAGAAATTCAAGAACATAATTCAAATTTAGAATAACATGTTCTACGCACACAAACTACTCTCTAATCCTAGAATCGGAAAGTCTACTCCATAGATAGGAGAGGAGAAACACAAAACACGATCATGCTCATTTAATCAATATAATTAAGCAAGGAACAGAAATTACATTGCAATGTGACTCTTCTCTCCGGTGACTTTCTTCCGCCCCGATGCGAGTTCCCGAAGCTTTTTAGGGCGTTGGAGTGTCGTCCCGGCCTTCGTGCCTCTCCCCTAGGATTTGGGCGTAGCCTCTTTTATATAGACATCAGCCTGGATCTCTCTAAAACCTGGAAAATAACTGACTCGCGTCGGAGTCGCATAGTGCCACACGACCGTATGTTTCTAGATGGCCATGTCATGTGTGGCGTTGGGGTGGAAAATTTCTCCCCTTGGACACAACCGTGTGTAGCGACACACCATGGCCGATATCCCCTTCTGTGTCCATCTGCAAAATACCCTTCTTTTGCTCCGAAAGTGCATCTTTTTCCCCATGAAACGCTATCCTGCACACAAAAGTACAAAAGAGAATATCTTCGAACTAGAAAATAGAAAATGCATGCAAAACAAAGTGAAATATGCATGAAACAAACATATAATGTAATGAGATGTGAGTGAAAACCACTCCTAAAATCCTATATGTTTTTCTCACATCAGGAGGTTTGACTCTGATCTAGATCTCAACGAGTTAGGACTCAAAGGGCTATAAAAGGAGAAGCAATTCACCCCTTTCCATCATCTTAAAATGCTCTGACAAATCCAAGTGCTCTTCGACAATGCAACGCCGTCGTAACGCCGAACACATGTGCATCTCCATTTCCTTAAGTCGGTAGCAACTTTTTGTAGTCAATATTGTTCTTATTCTTGTGCTTTTAATTGCTAAGAGGAGAGGTAGGCTTGTTGTCTCTTCCTCTACATTCCTTGTGTAAACATTGTCTCTTACCTCCAACGAGGAAGAGACCATTTAGTGGATTGCCCATCGGAAGTGATCTAGGATCACAAGGCCTTGGACTAGCAATCGTTTCATTGTGAACCAAGTAAAAAAAATGTTGTCTCTCATGTTTTGTATTCTAGTTTTTCGCTACGTACTTTGTTTAAATTGACGAAAAGAAAAGATTTCCGAACGCTATTCTCCCCCCTCTAGTGTTTTCTCGATCCAACAATTGTCATGCTAACCGGGTCTACACCGCCAAGGCACATTTGGACTTATGCTGCCAAGACACACGCTTGGACTTTACACTGCCAAACATTGGACTTATGCTGCCAAGACTACCGCTTGGACTTTTCCCTGCTAATATCACATCCTTGACTTCCCTTGCTAACTCCATGTTAGACTTTCCAAATGCCAAGACCCATGCTTGGACTTTCCTTGCCAAGTACCCAAGACTTGGACTTCTCATGCCAAGTACACAAGACTTGGACTTTCCAATTGCCAAGTGTCCCACTTGGACTTTCCTTGCCAAGTACTCAAGACTTGGACTTTCCATGGCAAGTACTCAAGACTTCGACTTTCCATACCAAGTACACAAGACTTGGACTTCTCATGCCAAGTGCCCCACTTGGACTTCTCCATCACATATTCAACCCCCTTGTCAACCATCAAAATACTACTCAAGTCAAACTCAACTCCGATCATTCATGAACTGGACCGATTGCATCAACAATCTCCCCAAACCATTGTCAAATATCAAAATATCACTCGAGCCAAACTCGAGTCCAGTCAATCGTGACTTGGGTCAATTGTCCCAATAGATGCCACTTATTGCTTATGTTTTTAAAAGGTGGTTTAGAGATATTGGCAACGTTAGGAGAACTTATTTGGTCACACACAAAGAACATGTCGTTTAGGAGATGGGTTCATTTTAGTTTGACTAAAAGGAACCATTAGGCTCATTGGATGGACTAGATTGAGTTAGACTCATAGCTTGGCTGAAACTTGAGTTAGACTCAAATTAAACTAATTGAAGAAGATGAATGGATATGGATTCATCGTGCATAATTAATGTGGATTAATCATGAATATAATAAGATGAATGGATTTGGATTCATCATGCATGATTAATGTGAATTAATCATGCATTGAAGAGGGAATACAAAAAGATGCAAAACCTATCGTATTCATAGGATGAATATAAAAGGTCTTTGGATCATGATGCTTAATGGGGGTGCTTTCTGTTAATCTTCTTGTCTTCTTGACCGAGACTTTTTCCTCTCCTTTTGGGCAAAATCTTTTGTGGAGTTGCTAGCACAACCAAAGGCTTCTTCTTCTCCAAAGAGTGTGTTCGTGTGGATACCATAGAGGCGTGACCATCCTGATCGTACTGAGATCAATTTGAAGATTTGCTGTCAAGATTGCGAAGGGCTACGCATCAAGGGTAATCTCTCAACTAGATGTAGTTGTAAGAACGATCAGTATTATGTATACACATGGATCTCTGGAAGGATTCATTTTCCGCTATATTTTTGTGATGGGTTATTTTTCACATAAGATCCTTACAGGGTTGTTATAGTTGGCGTAGGGCCAAAGAGAGGGGAACTTGAATACTTGAGTCCCAAAAAGAGTACTGATCTGCTAGAAGAGGAATATAGATACAATCACATACAAACTTCATCAAAGATAACCATATACATACTGATTGATAGAGATAAGAAAACCATAAACAATATACCTTGAAATAACAAACTTCGTGGTGTAAGGAAACCTCCAGAGGATGGAGGAGTCGAAATTGAAAACTAGGTATTGAGAACATAAATCAAACCAAGGACTACCATTTTTATTCAGATAAAAATAAACATATCATAGTAAAAATTATAAAGGAACTTAGATCCATCTGTGAATGAGCTTAAGCAGAAAACCACTAAAGCTAAGGAGAATATAATACAAAAGACAGTCTTGAATCATCAACTCAGCAGACTAACAAATCTAGGGAGATCATACCATAAAAAACCATCTTGTTCCTTCCACTTAGAATATACATGAAATCAGAGAAAATGATAAACTCCATTCGATGACTCTAAAGTTGAATACCTAATGGCTTCTACAATTAAGATGTCTTCCCTCCACTACACAACTTCTACTATGCAATTAAAGTTATAGCAAAAACACCTATAGATACATTTCTCAAATGCACTTTTAATGGATCAAACTCCTTTCTTTTTTCTTTTTTTGATTGAACCAGATGAACTGTATAGGAAATTGAGATATTTATTATAAAAATACTTCATCAAGCAACTTGTACCTCCTCGATCCGATTCATACAATGTTCTCTATTGCAGCAATTTTGTGAATTTAATTTGTGTCTTCCTTCTAAAAACACCCATACTGAATTACAAGACAACCTTTTTCCACTGTTGGCAAACTAGAAAATAAGAAAAATAAGGTTGATAGAAGCATCAATTATAATAGAAGAAATGCATCAGAAAATTTGTCCCCTTGCATTAACTAAAAATTTGGTGCTACTCGTAACCTTCCTAAATTTAAGATCACCATTAGACATGATCACTTCAGGGAGTTCTCACAAGTTTATATTCATGATAGAAGGCTAATATGTTAGTTTACATTGAGCTAAAAGAACCAAAATGATCTAAAACAAAAAAGGTTGTAAAGAAAGAATCAATATAAATAAAAAAAATAGCCATGAAACAACCAAAATCAATTTCTGGTAAATCCTGGGCAAACCCAGCTTTAAGCTACCGCTTGGTTTCAGAATCAGTTCAAAATTCTGCAATAGCCTCATGAATTGAGAAGTATCACTGAATTTTAACAACCTAACCCCCTATAGTGGAGCAAGCCATAACAAGAAATGAACCCTGACAGTAAGTGCAAAAACATGGTTAAACTATATAATAGAGCAAAACAATTAACACTGAACATCTTGAACCATCTGGCACAGAATAGTACAAACCTGATAACCTGCTAATTCCACATGTATGGATCGTAACACCACTAATATGACATAATGCCACCCTGATTCCCCCATTCAATATCATTAATGACACTTGATGTGAGCAAAATATTTAAGAATTTAGGAGTAGTTTTTGCTCACATCTCATTACATTTTATACTTGTTTCATGCATATTCTGCTTTGTTTTTCATACATTTTATATTTTCTGGTTGGGAGACCTTCTCTTGTTGCTTTTGTGTGTAGGACGACATTTTAAGGAAAAATGACACACTTTTGGAGCAAAAGGAAGACATTCAATGGGTAGAACAGAGGCGGATAGGACCGCCCGTGTGAATTCCACACGGTCGTGTCCAAACCACGAAGATAGCCAGGCCCAGCGCCACACACGGTCGGGCATGTTGATCCACAAGGTTGTGTTGCGCTAGGCTATTTTGATGCGACTAGGATTTTTTGTGGGATTTTTGAGGAGCCGGCTTCACATCTATAAATAGGAAGGCATGCCCAAAACGTAGGGGGAGGATGACGGCTGCGACGACAAGATGATGCCCTAAAAAGCACCAAAGACTCACACCAAAAGGAAAGAAGTGGCTCAAGGACCGAAATCTGTGCTCCAACGCCAAGGAGAACAACCAAGAGTACTGTAATTTCATTTTTAGATATCTTTACATTGCAATGATTCATTCTATGATGCCTTGTGTCTGTTCTCTTACATCTACGAAGTAGATACTTCGATTCTAGTATTAGGGAGTAGCTTGTGTATGTTGGACATTCTAGTTTGAATATATTTTCTGTTCCTAAATTTATGTTTGCAATTGGTGTTGTTTGGATCGATGAAAATTATGTTTTGATTCTATATCTAGTGTGCATAGCCGATACAAAGGGTGACAACCTTTGTATCAAAGATCTAGGAGAACCAAGGAGGAACTTTATGTTCATCTTCCCTCCGATAACCGTAGATAGTAGAATATGATAGATTAGGAGATGAAATACATTCCGACTCTTCATAGGGATTATTAGGGCATCCTCGTATCCAATATCCTATCTTAGCAGAAGGGCCAAAGAAGGAGAAATTAACTCTAGAAGGGTTGAGGGACCTTAGTGATAGAGGGCTCCCAACAGTACCAATCCCCTGAGCTCTGATGATCCGAAAGGTCAACTTGGTTTGGAATAGTTAGTTCTCAGTAGAAGCAAAAGTTTATCGGGCAAATATATTATGATCATCCCATAAGATCGCAATTAGAGATTTAGAAAGTATTTAGTCGATAGCATGTTCCAATAACACACAATTGAAATCGAAGTCCTAGAATCCTCTTAGGGAACTTTGAACCATCCTTCGCTTCCTCTGAGTGACATCGTACTAGAGTTAGGACTGTCGTCAACCTCACAACCCTCATCTTTAGGACATTCACTCCGAACAACAAGTTCCATTGGACATACGATACTCGAATCTCAATCTCTGGGGGATCAATAATCTTTTATCACTTGACAACATCCGTGCACTTGCGGACGTTGAGCGCGAGCGTGCACTATGAGTCCTCGTCGATTCTCATCGGAGATTTGAGATTTTGCTCGTGTGCATCAAGTTTTTGGTGCTCGTTGTCGAGGACTGTTGATTCGATATCGAATCGAAAGTGGACAGTTTGGATCAGATCTAGGGTAGAGTTGTTTTCTTATTTTATTTTAGTTTTAGACTTTTGCTATTTAAATTCAGTTTAGATTCATTTTAGTAGTTATATTATATCTTCCTTTAGTTTAGTCTTTCTTCATTTGGTTGGTACTTTAGATTACTTGATTTTCTTTTAATAAGTAGAAGATATACTCCCAATCACGCAACTTAGCTCATTGTATGCATATACGATCAAGATCGGAAAATCTTCTTCCGATAGACCCAGAAATTGAAAGAACCTACTATAGCAGGAGAGCTAAACAGAAAAGCATGGAAGACCCAGATGCCTCTTTAGTGAACCAAGGTAGTCGGCCTCTGCGAGACTACGCAGCCTCGAGTGCTAGACGGTATAGGCCGAGTATAGATGGACCATCCATCACAGTAAATAACTTTGAATTAAATCCTGCACTCATACACATGGTCCAAAAAACCTAATTTGGAGGAGTTGCAACTGAAGACCTGAACTGGCACCTGGAGATGTTTTTGGAGATATGCTCGACATTGAAGTTCAATGGAGTGCCTACCGATGCGATCCGTCTGAGCCTATTCCCGTTCTCTTTATGGGACAAGGTAAATACATGGCTACACTCCCTTCTCTCAGGAAGCATCACTACGTGGGACCAGTGTGAGCATCATTTTATGAATAAATTCTTTCCACCAAGTAAGACTTCCCACATGCGCCATTTGATTACTAGTTTTCGTCAGAAGGAAGGGGAGTCCTTATTCGAAGCCTGGGATCGCTACAAAGGGCTACTCTATCAATGCCCCTATCATGGTCTAGAGAGGTGGCCGGTGATCCACATATTCTATAATGGGATCACATATGCCACTAAGGTTTCCCTTGATTCTGCTGCAGGAGGAGCATTAATGAATAAGACCATCGAGGAAGAAGAAGTGATGATCGAGGAGGTGGCCCAGAACCACCACCAATGGGCTTTCGAGCGTAGTATCCCAGCACCTGCAGCCGGTAGATATGCTGTCAACTCCATTGATCATTTAGCGGCAAGAATGGACATGCTAAGCAGACGATTTGACCCTTTACCCCCTACTTCTATGTGCATGGCAAATTCCTTTGGAGAGGGAATAGCGACGTATCAGGAGGACTACTATGGAGGGCAGGGAAGCTCTGAGGAGCGAATTGAGCATATCGATGTGGTTGACGACTACAATCAGAGGCCCAACAACCCATATTCTAGCACCTACAACCCCAGATGGAGGAACCACTTGAACTTTTCTTATAGGAATAATTCAAGGAATTTCCAACAATAGGGAGGATTTGGGCAACAGCAGGGCAATGGGCAACAACAACCACCTAAATCTAGATTGGAATTAATGATTGAAGGGTTCATTGCTATCCAAACCAAGGCTAATGCAAAATTCTAGCGGCAACATCAAAGAGCCGAAGTGCACTGAGGGAATTGAAAGCCTCTATCGATGGGCTCACAAGTCACACAAGGATGCTGGAAATACAAGTGGTTCAAATCGCCGTGACCATATCACAACCCGTGGATAGCTTCCCCCTACCATTTGAGTGAAACCCCATTAAGGGAGAGGGAGCATACAGAGAGGAAGTTGGTCTGAAAAACTAAGTCACTAGAGGGTGTGCAACCATGATTTCAAGTTTGCCAAACCAAGAAGAAATAGAAGATAAGATTCCACCCAAGCTAGAGAACCCTGGTGAATTTGTTATACCTTGCATGATTTATGGTGAGAGCTTTGAAGAAGCATTGTACGACCTAGGGTCATCTATTAGTGTGATGCCCTACGCATTATACAGGGAGATGGGACTGAGTGGTATACGACTAACAGGCTTGGTTATTCTCATGACAAATGATTCGATCAAGGAACTCGTTGGCATGCTAGAGAATGAACCTATGGTAGTTGAAATTTTTGTGATACCCATAGACTTTATTCTACTGGACACAGGATCAAACCCTGAGAATCCAATCATCTTAGGGTGACCCTTTCTGGTAGCTGCAGGAGCATGCATATACGTAAGGGAGCACAAGGTCTCATTGGAAGTGGATGGAGAAATCATCATATTCAACTTATCAGAGTGTAAGGCTCCATTCACAGATGGATACTTCCTGCAAGATAACAAGTACCCCCTAGATGGTGAAGATGCTAAGATAGATGGATGGACGCTCACAAAACCACCATAGCTAAGCTGAAGCAAAGGAGTGTGGTCGAGCTAAAGACCCTAACCAAAGCGCTTCTTGGGAGGCAACCCAAGTTTAATTTTATATCTTTTTTACCTTTATTCCATTCATATGTATAATTTAGACTTTACTTTATGGATATTAATGTCTTTGCAAATAGTTTAAGGTCAGAAAGAAATTTCATGGCAGAAACATCATTTTTTTTTAAACCTCTTTAAAAAGGCATGGGTGGTCGTGTGGATTCCACACGGTCATGCCCAATGATCAGAAGTGCACACGGCTGGGCGTGTGGGAGAATTTGGACCATGTTGTAGTCTGGGAGAGAAATAGAGGGGCACACGACCATCCATGTGGATTCCACACTGCTGGCCGTGTGGATACCACACAGCCATGTTAATTTTTGGCCATTTTCTAAATGACAGGGCAGCGCTGCACACGACTGGCCGTGTTGATTCTACATGGTCATGTCGCATGGGTTTAAAAGCCAAAGTGTCATGTGTTTTTCCCAAAATTTATCGTGTTCTTCAATCCCTCTTGCCCTAGATGTGCGAAATGACCTTCCCCACCTCTTAGGAGCTCCTCCAACCTTCAAGGAAGCTTCAAAGAAGCACAAATGAGGAGGACAAAGCATGTGGCAATGCGATCCGCTACCTCAGAGTGAAGGTCAAGGAGGAGGGATGCCCCACAAACTCTGGAGGAAGGTGATACTCTCCCAACCCTTGTGTTTTGTAATGATGAGCATAGAGATAGATTTAACATGCTTTTCAGTAGAAAAATCATTGCTACTAGGCATTTAAATGAAGTTCTTATAGAAACCCTAGGTTTTCTTGGGGTTGTACAATCCCTTTTTGCAAATATGGGTTGGGAAGAGATTATGGGGGTGAGACACCCAACCTACCCTAGGATAGTTTTGGAATTCTTGAGTTCATTGGAAGGTGAGATTTTAACGGGGAGAGAAAGTGAAAAGGGAAGGATTACTTTTAGGCTTTTTAACATTGAGCATGAGTGGACATTGCACCATGGAACTCGTGTTTTAAATTGCCTAGTGGAGGAAAGAAGAGGACCCCTAACGAGTTCAATGCGAGATTATTTTGGTTAGAGTTAACTGGAGAAACCTCTTATGACCCCTCTAGAGCTAAGGCGTCCCGATTACAAAACCTAATCTTCTGGTATATTCACCAGGTTATGGCAAGTACCATTTTTGGGAGAGGAAAGATTGATGGAGTGGTAAGAATGAGTGAGCTCCTTTGTCTATGCGACATGCTACAAGAGAGGATTAGTATTGATGTAGGGTCCCACTTCATCAGGCATCTAGTGAAGATGAGCAAGGCGGCAAGAGGAGAGATTATTTTTGGGGGATTGATTATCCACATTTGCTATAGGATGGGGTACAATTACACTGCACTGGATAGAGTAGAAGGGAGCCCTAGCATCAACCTAGGGGCGTGCATGACTATGAAAATGATAATAAGAGAGGGTCACTACTTTTGTTTTGTAAGGAAAAACTTGATACCTTTTAGGCTCCCCCACACTGACCGTATCACCATCACCAACCATGCCAATTGGCTATTGGATCTTATAGCGGAGTCCCCACCACATGTCGGGCCTTCCACTCATGCATCCCTCTCACCCCTTATTCATCACTCTCCCTCGAGTCCACATATGTATAGGAGTCCCCCTAGTCCACGACGTGAGCATACACCTACGCCTCCATCTTTTTCTACTTTTGAGCAGGATGCAGGTATGTTTTTCTATGACTTCTCTGAGTACCGATTGTGCCTCGACGATATTTATGTCGAGCAGCAGACGCAGGGGAAGCGATTAGAGGAGCATAAGACCTACACTCAGGTAGAGTTCCAAGGCCTCCGAGATCACTTCCAGCGGGTCGAGGATTTTTATGACCAGGCCCATCACTATTTCCAGGAGGAGGCCATCTACTGGCAGGAGGTCAGGCACATCATGAGGGATGCTTCATCACAGTGGGCCAGGCAGGAGGAGAATAGAGTCATTGTTGCATCCACCAATTCTCAGATAGACCACATGTACATGTGGCACCAGCGGCTGAGTACTAGATTTTCCTAGGAACCCGACATGCAAAGATTGCCAGACTTCCCACCTCGGCCTCCATATTAGAGGTATTGTTTAACTTAAGTATGGGGGGACCCCAAAATTTTGATTTGTTTTGTTTCTAGCAATAGCTTCTTTTCTGACATTTGAGGTTTAGTTTTAGTTTGCATTCATTTGTCCATGCATAGAGTGTTTAGTTTCCTTTTAGCACTTAGTTGTTGCCATCTTTAAGCTGCCTCAGTAATATTTTTTAGATCTCTTCACGAATTATTTCCATAGATAGCTTAACTTCATTTATCTTTTGGTATTTATTTTAGTTTCTTTAATGAATGTTCTAGACTTGCACTGGTTAACTTTTATCTTTCACTTACACATGATGGATATTCTGAAATGGAAAACCTATTACATACATAGTTATGATTCATCCCAGTAGTCTAGTACTTTGGAATCCATAGGTGACTCTAGATTTAGAATTTTAGTTACTAGAGATGCTCGGATTGTGTAAGCCCATTTGAAAAAAATCTAAATACCAGTGAGCTAGAGAGGAACAAATTTCCTTGAAAAAAGAAAAATAAAATAAAATAAAATAAAAAGAGAGAAAGAAAAGAAAAAAGGAGAGACGAAAAAAAGAGAGTTAAAAACAGTTATCGTGGGTGGAAATGGTTAGGTTCCCCTTTGAGACCGAGTTAGGTTAATTGTACTTCGTTCAGTTACGTACTTGCTATGTAATCTTGAAAGTGAGCTCAGGAAGTAAGCCTTAATTCGTACCGCCGATGGCGATCGAAAGCTAATTGGTACAGCGAGTCGGTGATCTTATTTCCTCCCCTTCTCGGTTGCTTGGCCATGGTGATAAAGGATGTCCCCCGGTTAGGAAATTTCTCTCAACACATGCATGAAAAGCTAACTTAGTGAACTTTTAGAACATATCTATTTGCTATGATTGAAAATTCCACTTGATAAATATAGTTAACATGCTAAGTATGGAACAATGTTTTTTAACATTTTATGACACTGAGGTTTGCTTGAGGACAAGCAAAGTTCTAAGTCTGGGGGGATTGATGTGAGCAAAACATATAGGATTTTAGGAGTAGTTTTCACTCACATCTCATTACATTTTATACTTGTTTCATGCATATTCTCTTTGCTTTGCATCAATTCCCTATTTTCTAGTTCGGAGATATGTTCTTGTTGCTTTTGTGTGCAGGATGACATTTTATAGGAAAACTTCACACTTTGGGAGCAAAAGGAAGACATTAAGTGGGTAGAACAGAGGCGGACATACTCGGTCGTGTGAATTCCACACGGGCATGTCCAAACCACAAAGATGGCTAGGCCTAGTGCCACACACAGTCGGCCTTGTGGATCCACACAGTCGTGTGCCACTGGGCTATTTTGACGTGACTAGGATTTTTTTCATGGGATTTTTTAGGAGACTTCACATCTATAAATAGGAAGGCATGCCCAAATCCTAGGGGGAGGCCCAATGGCAGTGATGACAAGAAGGTGCCCTAAAAGCACTAGAGACACACACTAGGAAGAAAGAAGCAGCTCGAGGACTGAAATTTGTGCTCCAACGCCAAAAAGAATGACCAAGAGTACTATAATTTCATTCTTAAAATTTTTTACATTGTAATAATTCATTCTTTGATGCCTTGTGTCTGTTCTCTTACATCTATGGAGTAGATACTTCCATAGATGTAAAAAATAGATGAAACAATCCAAAGCAAAACTAGGTGTCAAAATGGATACAAACTTGATCAAAACACTAGTTGTTTTTAAAGCTTTTAGGGTTCTTTATCAATGAAAAATAGTTTTCCATGAAAAAACATTATATTTTAAAATATTTTCCAAAAATCCAAAAGCTTTAAAAACAACTAGTGTTTTGATCAAGTTTGTATCCATTTTGACACCTAGTTTTGCTTTGGATTGTTTCAAAACATGAACATGTAGATTTTAATGTAAGAAATTGTTTTGAAAACATATGAAATATTCAACCATGATCTTTGGGAAATATGTCTATGAATTAAACTTAAGTCTTCCCCATGATTGGTCTATTATTGCTATTTTGATACTTTAAATAACCATCTAAGTGCCATAGGCATTAGTGGACATTTGTATCATCCTAACATCTCACTCATGCTAAGTTTTCAATCAAGGTAGCCTATGGTGAGTGTGAAATGCATCCTAAAGGTATTTGTATATACTTAAACATTATTTTCATGCAATTCTATCAAGGTTAAGTATCATCCTAACATCCCACAAGATCATAAAGATATATATGAATTAATTTCACATTATGATCATGAGACAAATGTATTTATCAAATTGTGATCATGCATTAGATATTACATCATGATAATAAGGAAAATATCACCTAAAGCATGATTTATCTATTTATAGGTGCATTATCATCACCTAACACTATTTCAAAAATGTTGTCCCGCCATCTTAAGTCAACACACATATGATATAGATAAATTCCATATGGTTGACTATCCTAGGGTTTTCCTAACCCTTTAGGATGGATTTAGGAACCCAAAATAAGTTCTTTCCTATGGGGTTCACTAAATACTCCTTAGGGTTCCATTTTCTAGCTATTACCTTCTTTTTGTCTTGACCCCTAGCAATTAGACATTTATAGGCCTTTTCATTTTTATTTTCTTTATATCCTAGGCCTTTCTTGTTGAAGCTTGCTCTTTGGCTCCCAATTATCATGTTCAATGTATTTGAGCCAATGGTGAATTTTTCTTGGGCTTTGGTCAAATGATCTACTTTATCTCTTAAAGCCCTATTTTCTTCTATGCATGCATCATTAACATCCAATGGCATATAGTTATCATGTGAGCATGCATCATTTAAGCTAGAAGAAATATTATCATTAAAACATGCTTTTTCTAATTTTTGTTCTAAATCCTTAATTTGTTCAAGCATGCTTTTATTTTTCTTTTTGGCTCTAAATTGATCCTTAGTAAGACTAGAAATCATGGAAACTATTTTACTTGGTGAAAGGTTCGTTACCATAGTTTCCATCTCTTATTCTTCGGATGAGGAGGATGATGAAGCTCCCCTTTCACTAGAGCTCTCCTCACTTGTGCTTGATCAAGAGGGGACAATTATCCCTTATATGTCCCTCCCCTTGGCAATTATAGCAAATAACCTTCCCCCTTGGTCTTCTCCTCCTATCATTAGATTTATTAAATTTAAGATCTTTTAATGCACGCCTTACCCTCCTTACCATATAGGCTTCTTCCGTGCTATACATGGAGGAGGAGGAGGATGCTTCATCGGAGGAGGAGGGAGTCTCCATCTTCTTCTTCCCCTTTTTGGCCAAAAGTGCCACTCCTTTTGAAGGTTGAATTCTTGGCTCTTCTATTATTCCTTCAAGTCTTGTTTCGTGGAGCTCCATAGTTGAGAAGAATTCCTCCAAGGTGCTAACTTCTAGGTTCTTGGAGATGTAAAAATAATCCACCATAGAGCTCCATCTTGATGATCGGGGAAAGGCATCTATAGCCTTCATGAGCATGTCCCTATTTGAAAGTTTCTCCCCTACACTAGATAAACCGGTTATTATCTCTTTAAATCTAGAGTGTAGTGAGGTTACCTTTTCTCCCTTTTCTAATTTGATGTTTGATAGTTGGGAGCGGAGGAGGTCTCTTCTTGCAAGCTTGGCCTCCGAGGTACCTTCATGAAGCTCTACTAGCTTCTCCCACATCTCCTTGGCACTAGAGCATTCCCCTATCCTATTCACTTCTTGTTGGGGGAGTACATTATAGAGGTGTTGCTTGGCCTTTGAATTTGCCAAGTATTCTTCCCTTTGCCTCTTGCTCCACCTTGATTTCTCCAATGGCTCCCCTTCTTCATCCCTAGGCAATTCGAAATAGTTTTCCATAATTAAAAGAATTTCGAAATCGATTTCGAAAAATACCTCCATTCTCTTTTTCCACCAAGAGAATTCGCCTTCAAATTTTTGTGGGTGAATGTTGGAGCCGACCATTCTTGAATGTGCTTTTTGTGAAGGTTAGTCCTCGACAAGCTTTCCTTGGCTCTGATACCACTTGTAGGGGATCGATCGGTGTGTATTGGCCGGCTAAAGGGGGGGTGAATAGCCCTCTTTCGTTCAATGACGTAATTTTCTTGTACAATATGTAACATGATTCACGGCTACGCCGCTAATCCACGGTGCCTGATTCGTCCTCGGTGAATCACTCCGCAACCAATCCACTATTGGTCTCTCCTTTGCACCAAGCTAGGTGGAGGTAACCCTTACAACTCAAGAACACTCCTTTTACAATTGATGCGAAAGAAACTAGAAGGAGTTTATCACTTGTAGAGCACTTGGATGATGGTTTGGAATATAAGCATTAGACATCCAAAAGCTCACACCCTCTCTTTTTATAGAGAGGGATGATTTCTTCCCGTTGGCCGCCACCAGTCGACTGCAGCCCTTGACAGTCGATTGGCGCCACTACAACGACCTCCGAACGCGTCGAATCTCGACCGTTGTAGTCCAACAGATCTCTTGGTCGTCGACTGATGTATCCATCAGTCGACTACTGCCTCCGTAGCCGACTGCCCAGTCGGCTATGAGAGGTTCTGTGCCCGCGACTTCCTCTGGCAATCGACTGTCATTCCATGGTAGTCGACTGTTGGGCATAAACTCATTAGTCGGATATCAGTCGAACTCGTTTGACTCAGAGCAGTCGACTGCCATGGAATGGCAGTCGACTGATGTCAGGAAAACTCATCCGACACTTAGCCAAATGGCCAAGTTCACCTAAGAGCACTACCCCTTCCCTGGTTACATTTGCTCACTCTCATCTTCGGAGTCGCTCGCCTTTGAAGTTGTCTTCGTCCGACCACGTCCCTCGGATGCGCCAAGCGCACGGCTCTACAACGCCATCCTTCGCGTCTCGCCCTGAAGTCTACTTCCTCCAGCTTCACACCAAGCTCCTCGTCCGGCGGTCCCTCAGATGCTCCAAGCGCACGACTTCCGCAAAGCCATCCTTCATTGACTCTAGGACCGAGTCATGTGAGGTGAAACTCGCCAAGGCTCCATGTACGAATTACTAAGTATTGCAAGACTCCAACACACATATCAAATTACACTAACAACCTAACTTAAACCCTTTTCCACACACATCAAAACCATATCAAGGATTGATTGCACTAACAATGAGAGCCTATAGTGTCACACACAAAGAACATGTTTTGGAGAAGTGTTCTTTTTAGTTTGACTAAATGAATCATTAGTTAATTGAATGGACTAGAATGAGTTAGACTCATTGCTTGGCTAAATTTGAGTTGGACTCAAATTGGTTTATTTTGAGTTAGACTCAAGTGAAACCAATTGAAGAAGGTAAGCATGATTAATGATGATTAATCATGCATGCAAATAGATTAATGCATGAAATGAATTAATTGCATGTAATAGGATATAATCCCTCAACGTTGCATGAATGCATGCAAATTGGAGTTTTGCATGAAACAGGGTTTAATGCAAAATGAGGTTAGCATGATTAATGATGATTAATCTTGCATGAAATGGGATTTCAAAATCTATCAATGTTACATGCAAATCGAGGCTAATGCATACAAAGCAAATGTGATTTATTGCATGAAAATGGGATTTAATGGATTCAAACGGGAGTTTCATGCAAATGGGAGATTAATGCATGGAAAAATGAAATTGGATTGAGTCTCTTATCTTCTCAACATGAAGGGTGAATGAAGAAGTGGATTTTCATTTTTCTTCCTTGGTTTTGTGTGGTTGTGCATCCCATTTTCTGGAGGTATCCCATTTTATGCTTGGCATCCATTTTTCCATCTCCCTTCCTTTTGGCCAAGACATAGTCTTTGGTGGAGAGCCTTTGTGTAGTTGCTAGAAAAACAAAAGGTTCATCTCCTTCTCCAAGAGACCATTCGTGTGGATACCTTGTAGATACATTTGTCCTTACCGTATTGAGATCCGACTGCATTTGGCTAGCGGGATTGTGAAGGGCTTCACAACAAAGGTATACTTCTTCTTTTAGATAAGATCTAGACAAAGTAGGATAATAGATTTATATGTATTTCATGGATCTTTGGAGGGATCCGACATGTATTATGTTTCCGCTGTGGTTGTGTGAAGTGTTTCGCCCGCGAACCCATGCGATATGACATGGATACCTGCAGTGGTATCAGAGCCACTTTCAATATGTATATTTTGTTATGATGATTTATATGTGATATAAATTTTGATTTTTGTGTTTTATATGAGATATAAAATATGTGTATTATGGGTACACGAATTTTAGGCTTGAAATTGTCACAAAGGGGCAAAACAAAGGGGAATAGCTTGGCAAACTGAATCAATCATGACCGTGTTTGAGAACAAGGGCAGCAACTTATTCAAGGAGTTGAAAATAAATTTTTCTCCGGGGGTGCTTCCCGTTGAACACCGCCCACTAACCGGCTAGCGGGACCGTATTGGTGTTGTGCCTTATTGGCGGAGTGGCTTAAAATTCGTGTATGTATTCATAACAAATTTTATAAAATTACATCATTATGAATGATATGGCTCATGGTGCATGGTTATGGACTAGGACCCAATGTGATTGTGGTTGTGTGTTGTGTGTGTATGTTGTAATTCATAATACGACATGTGTGTTGTGTCTTCATCTCTATTTTTTTGATTTTAAAATAGACTTAGATTCGAATGTAACTCGAGTGTTCTTATTTTGTAATGTACAAAATAAAGAAATGAAAAGTTCATTGAAGGTTAAAGTTACAAGGAGGATGCCGACAACACAGGATGACCGAAGGAAGCACATGGAGAAGATGTCATCCCTGGGTTAACCATTCGCTCTTCTCATTGGCTTGAGAAGATCGTAGATTCGGGACATAACCATGCCACGTTTAAGATTATTTGCTATGTGTGTATATGATACATGTGTATGCTATGTGTGTATGTGATGCATGCTAAATAATAACCTTATCTTAAATTAAGTCAATTTAATAAGCCTACCAAAGTTTGGCACTCATAAACTACCTCAATCATTTGTTGTTGGGTTTGCCAAAGCAAAGTAACACATTTTTATCTTAGTAGAGTGTAAGAGGACAATTGTGATGTCCTGCTTTCAAACTTTGAATGAGACTTAATTAAGTGTCTCAATTAGATTGAGAAATACTTAGAAAATTCTCCTAATAGTTAGGATACATGGGTTAGAGAACATCTACACTAAGTCTTGGGTGATTAGCCAAAGCTAACTCAATATGATGTGTAATATGGATCTTGGCCCCTCTTTCTACAAGAATTGCATATGATGCAATTGGTAAAATGTTACCTACCAAGTTATACTAAATCTTGGGCGATTAACCAAAGCTAACTCAAGATGAAGTATGATGTGGATCTTGTCCCATAGGTATCTATGATTCAGTGGGAGTCTCATTTAACTAAAGGACTAATTAAATGATTTAAGATAAGATACTCAATTCTGCATTTTATTTCTATTGTAGATCACTATGTCTTCAAATACATCAAATACCCTCTCTCTACGATCGGTCCTTAAGAAGGACAAGCTCAATGGAGCAAACTTCATTGACTGGTACAGGAATTTGAGAATAGTTCTCAAACAGGAGAAAAAATTCTATGTCTTAGAACAACCCATTCCTGAACCACCCACCAGCAATGTCACTCGTGCTGATAAAAATGCATACAAGAAGCATCAAGATGATACATTAGATGCATCATGCCTTATGCTTGCAACCATGAACTCTAAGCTTCAGAAGCAATATGAGAACATGGATACCTTTGCTATGGTTGCACACCTGAAGCAACTATATCAAGGACAAGCGAGGTATGAGAGATCTGAGGTATCTAATGTTGGGTTTCCGGCACCGCAGCGAGTGTGTGTTTGATCATGTTTCGTAAACATGTGCGCAGTGGAAGAAATAAAAAGTAATAAATCTAATTTATTACATCACACACACCACACGCATGCATAGTACAACATGTGTAGACATAACCGTAGTTTCAAATTTTGCAATAAAAGAAAATTATTCTATGTATACCTGACGTATCATGTGTAGCCAGAAAGGAATCAACCGGAGCGACTCTCGCTAGAATCGCCTCTATCCGTATCCACGCCGAGTATCGTAGGGATCACTTCACAAAGCCACGAGCCTTGTCTTCATATGAGTCACTAGCCTCGTGTCGAAGACGATGTAATCGAGAGAAGATCACAATTCGAATCAAAATTCGGATTCAAAACCAAGTCCCCAAAACTCGTTTCTCCGGAGAGGTATTCGTCAACCATTTGACGAATCCTTCATCCTCCACCTATGAGGATTATCAGAAATCGAATCCCCGACAAGGTAGCCACTGTTGGAGCTCCAAACGTCGCTCCAACAAGAAGGAAACAAGCTGTCCAGAAAACTGGACAGCTTTGGTGGACAACTTGCGTCGGCCAAATAAGGAAAGCTAGATGCTCACCTTATAGCCGGAGCTAAGGAAGATCATCGGAGCTCCTCCGGCAGCAGCTAGACGCTGGTAAGTGGGGAGGACGACAGCTGCTGGACGCCGGCAGGAGAGGCTTAGGCGGTGGTGGGCAGCGGAAAGGGGTTGGGCACCGGCTAGACAAGGAGAAGAGAGAGAGGGGGCGGCAAGATTAGGGATAGAGCTTTCACAAAAACCTTAAGCCCTATTTTATAGAGAACAAATTCTCCCAATGGTTATTGGTTCATAACCAAAACCCCTTAACCAACTCCATTAATTTAAGTTAAAATAAACCAAACTGATTTGGCCTATTTTAAGTTAAAACGAACTGAACCAACATTGATTCATTCGTTTAAAACAAACCAAACCCCGTTGGTTTATTCTTCACCATTGGATTAGAACCAAACCAATTAGATTCTTCCATCATGTCTTCGTAAGACACGACCCATCTACACTTCCATTGCGACTGAAATGATTTCATGCTCGCTCTTTGTTTGGTCCAACAAAACCTAGTTTCTCTCGGTCTGAGAATCTCATTCTCAAGCTCGTTTTAAATCCTTCGGATTACGCTCATTGTGCTTGTGACCAAGTAGGTTCTTGGTTTATGCTGGCCATTTATAATTAACCATTAATTATAGAACGATCATGAGTGGCACCTAGTAGTACATCATGATCTCCAATTAATCGAAAAGATCAACGGTTGATCCAGAACTATTTCTGAAACCCTTCAGTAGCTACAATGAATCGTGTCCAAATCCTTTCACTCATCTTATACCCACTTAGTTCAGGACTTGGTCTATAGTCCCAGTCCCCACTAGGTTGACTACGTCACACCTAACCCAAGTATCATTTCCTCGTCCTACAGATTCTAGTTACTGCACATGTATCTAAGAGTATCTTACTCTAAACATGTAATGCTTTAGCCAAAGACTTTAGTAACAATCCGACGAGAGGCCATGGCTATACATCTCCTCACAAGGAGTGGTGAATCCTTTATAGGCTATTCAAACACCTTCGATGACTTTGACTTATACCCAATCATTCCGGGTCCACATCTCCTCAGAGATGCTTGCTTAAGATGTCAAAGCATAAGTCTTCATGACCAAGATGACTTGAATAGAGCAAGTCAAAGGAGCATCGCACTTTAGTTTCAGTAATAACTTCATTGACATATCCATATATGCAAAGAACCATATGAAGTTTTACAGTTGGTCACTCCAATGAACTAGTTATCATAACTAGCATCCAAGATTAACTCCGGACATCACAATGCCTCCAGCCAGTGAGAATCAGCTGCTTGGATACACCAAGGAGTATACCTCGTGCTAGTCTCGACAGAATTGATGGTGTCCAAATCCATCAATTCAACGACTAGGGATAATTCCGATACATCACAATTACACATGTACAGATATTCACTAGTTGTAATCCAATCACAAATTCTCTCATGCTGTTAATCGTATCGTGGACATTCAGTAAATGAGTTTAAGATCTAATCAAATACATGAAAACATGTATACTCAAATAGTGAATCTTTATTTATCATTTAAATGGTTCAAACATAAGGCGATTTCCTTAGGACACCTCTCATATATTACTAACAAACTCCCACTTGGCCTAATGCCAATCGCTAAGGTATCCAATACCATAAGCTCTAACATGACCCTCAAACTTACTTTGAGGTAATGCCTTAGTTAAAGGATCCGCTAAGTTCTTTTCAATGGGAATCTTCTCGATTTGTATTTCCTTCCTTCTAATGATCTCTCTGATGAAATGATAGCGGCAAAGCACATGTTTGGATCGTTGATGAGACCTTGGATTTTTTGCCTATGTAATTGCTCCATTGTTGTCGCAGTAGACCGGTATTGCTTCAACAATGGCTGGAACTACACCAAGTGTTAGTAATATATGAGGGATGTCCTAAGGCAATCGCCTTATGTATGAACCATTTATATGATAAATGAAGATTCACTATTTGAGTATACATGTTTAATGTATTTGATTGGATCTTAAACTCATTTACTGAATGTCCACGTCGATTCACGGCATGAGAGAATTTGTGATTGGATCACAACTAGTGAGTATCTCTACATGTGTAATTGTGATGTATCGGAATTATCCTAGTCGATGAATTGATGGATTTGGACACCATCAATTCAGCCGAGAATAATATACTCCTTGGTGTATCCAAGCGGTGATTCTCACCGGGTGAGACATTGTGATGTCCGAGTTAATCGTGGATGCTAGTTATGGTAACTAGTTCATTGGAGTGACCGGTAGTAAGACTTCATATGGTTCTCTGCATATATAGATATGTCAATGAAGTTCTTCTGTGGCTTAAGTGCGATGTTCCTTTGACTTGCGGTATTCAAGTCATCTTGATCATGGAGACTTATGCTTTGACATCTTAAGCAAACATCTCTAAGGAGATGTGGACCCGGGATGATTGGGTATAAGTCGAAGTGATCGAAGGTGTTTAATAGCCTATAAAGGATTCACCACTCCTTGCGAGGAGATGTATACCCATGGCCTCTCGTCGGATTGTTACTAAAGTCTTTGGCCAAAGCATTACATGTTTAGAGTAAGGTACTCTTCGATACATGTGGAGTAACTAGAATCCGTGAGACGAGGAAATGATACTTGGGCTAGGTGTGGCGTGAGTCGACCTAGTGAGGCGACACAATAGACCATGTCTGAACCAAGTGGGTATAAGATGAGTGAAGGGAATGGGGCACGATTCATTCGAGCTCTTGAAGGGTTACGAAATAGTTCGATGATCAGCTGTTGATCTTTTCGCTAATTGGGGATCATGATGTACTACTAGGTGCCACTCATGATCGTTCTATAATTAATGGTTAATTATAGACGGCCAACATAAACCGAGAACCTATTTGGTCACACGCACAACGAGTGTAATCCAAAGGATTTAAAAACGAGCTTGAGAATGAGATTCTCAGACCGAGAGAAACTATGTTTGGTTGGACCAAACATAAAGCGAGCATGAAATTGTTTCGACGCAATGGAAATGGGCTGCGTCTTATGAAGGCGTAATGGATAGACCAAAATGGTTTGGTTCTAATCCAATGGATAAGAATAAACCAAAGGGTTTGGTTTATTTTAAAGCGAATGAACCAAAGTTGTTGGTTCCTTTTTAAATAAAATATTTGATTAGATTCTGGAAATTTGTTTCCTAATTTAATCATGATTTGATTTGAAATCAAATCTTAAAATATTTTATTTCCATAAGTAGTTTTAAAGATTTAGAAATTGGTTTCCTAAATAGATTTTCCTTAATCAAATAATTCCATGAATAAAATATGTGATTAGATTTGGAAATTTGTTTCCTAATTTAATTATGATTTGATTTGGAGAATCAAATCTTAAACATATTTTATTTCCATAAATAGTTATGACATATAAGGAAATTATATACATGACATAATTGTATGCCATGTAATTGCATTAGATGCATAACATTATGCCATGCGTGTCGTGACAGGTAGATGTATGCCATGTATGCCATGCCATGTAGATAATAGTTATTTGCATGCAAAGAGGATGAGACATAAAAACCCTTAAACAATATTAAAGCCTACACCTTCCATTAATATGGTTAGAACCAGAGTTCCGTTTCTTGTTTGGGTTGTTGGACTCTCTCCAAGCGGCTCGAACTGAATATGTTCAAACCATGGAATAGTTTAATACTAATATGGTAAGAGTCAGAGGTCAATCGTTAGCTTTGGTTGTTGGACTCTCTCCAAGCTGGGCTAATTGGTTGAATGCGCTCTAACCATATTAAAACTATGTCCTGATTAATGGGTTGGCTTTAACCTGGAGCATCGGCTTGTTGGACTCTCTCCAAGGTCGATGTAAAGGGAGGTGAAGTTGGGTGCTATGCATATGATGCATACTTGTTAATGTGTTAACAACCCGATGTATGTGTGAACATTCAATTAGTTGATAGCACATTGTGATAGTTACATATCGTGATATGCAATCGGTATAGATGATACCTACCGTCGTAGTTATGAATGGCTTGTTGGACTCTCTCCAAGGTTGTTCATAACTATGATGGATATCGACCGATTGGAGATGGACCTACGATCTCCCGAAGTGATTTTGGGGTTTTTGAAATTCGAAAAATGAATGGGATTTATAAATGTATATTGATGCATTTTAAAATCATCTTTCTCATATATGCTCGTTTTGTATTTCTCTAAGATTGATCATGATGTGTTTGAATTTGCGTTCCATTTTGGATTCAAATAAATTAGTGAGTCGAACTTCTTGGACTAGCTTAGAAACTTGAGAATTGTTCTCAAGGTTGAAAAGCTTGCAAATATGTCCTCGAAGCGCCTCTTCACGATCTAGTGGCGATGCAACTCTGGACCAATTGTTGGCTATCGAAACATGTGAGTGATTACGAACAAATGAGTTGCATCATGCTAGCCGATGGAACCCAAGCTCTGCGGCATGAGCATATGGATGCTCATATCGTAGTCCTTCATCTTTATGAGTTGGTTGATGAGCAAGTGAGATTGAAGGTTGAAGTCTCCAAGCTCCTCTTCACCTCGAGATGCTAGAGGTTCGTCATCTTGCTTTCATATCTTTGAAGAGCTGTGGAGTCTTCGAGAAGCATGAGCGAGGGGGCGGTCTTTGATAGTTGATTCCTCGAAGAAAGGTTACAAGAGGAAGTCAAAGGCGAAAGGGAAAGAAAGAAAAGGCTAAGAAGGTAGAACTAGCACAAAGGGAAACTTGCCATCATTATGGCAAGGAGAGCCATTCTTGAAGAAAGTGCAAGATTTATCTTGAGTCCGTGAAGAAGGATAAGGCATCGGATGCCCCATCTTCTTGAAATCTTCTTTATTGATTGTCATTCTATTTCCTCGGACACTTGGGTATTTGATCTGGGTGTGGCTCACATATATGTAATGACATACATGGGCTAAGGAATGAAGACAAGACTCGTCGAGGAGAGTCAAATTTACGTGTTGGGAATGGAGCAGCAGTTCTTTTTCGCCATCGGACGTATTTGTTGAAACTCCCTGTGGACTTGTCTTAGAAGCCCGGACAATTGCTTTTATATTCCTTCGTTGATAAAGAACATCATTTCTATTTCTTGTTTAAATAGAAATGGGTTTCCATTTATGACGTTTAGTAACAATTGTTGTTACATAACTTTGAATGGAGTTCTTTATGGAATTTGGAACTTTAAGCAATGGTGTTTATCGTTGGGCGTATCGGTGACATTTCAATATCGAAGCGAGCAACAGCGTGCTCGAAAGGATAATCAAATAGACTCCTATATGTGGCATTGTCGTCTTGGCCATATAAGCGAAAGCGCATGTCCGAATTACATGTGGATTGGAATCGTTTGAATTGGATTCATATCGATACATGTGAATCATGCTTAAAAGGCAAGATGACTAAGTTACCTTTTCTTTGGAAAGGTGAGCAGTGGGAGAGTTACTAGGTCTAGTACATCTTGATGTATGTGGACCTATGTCAACTCAAGCTTTAGGAGGCTATAGCTACTTCATTACCTTCACCGATGATCACTCACGGTTTGGGTATGTGTTCTTGATGAAACACAAGTGAAGCCTTTGAAAGGTTCAAAGAATTCAGAAATGAAGTAGAGAAACAACATGACAAGAGTATTAAAATACTTGATCGGATCGAGGTGGTGAATACTTAAGTCAAGAGTTTCTTGATTATCTAAGAGACAATGAATATTGTCTCAATGGACTCCGCCCTATACACCACCATGACATAATGGTGTATCGAGGCGTGTAGGACCTTGTTGGACATGGTCGGTCAATGATGAATCATGCAACTCTTCCCAAGTCCTTTTGGGGTTATGCACTTGAGACTTGTTTACTTGTTAAGCAGAATGCCTACCAAGGTAGTCTCCTACTACTCCATGAGATATGGAATGGTAAGAAACCTCATGTATCTTACTTGAAGATATGGGGTTGTCTGCTTATGTGAAGCGGGATGTATCGGACAAATTGGATGCTAAGTCAGATAAATGTCTATTTATTGGATACCCTAAGGAAACAAGGGGTTACCAATTCTATCATCCTGTGGAACAAAAGGTGTTTGTTTCAAGGCAAGCTGTGTTTCTAGAGAAAGAGTTTCTCTTGCAAGAAAACAGTGGAAGTGTCGTCGAGCTTGAGGAGGCTCGAGAGACTCAAATAGACATTAATGAGATACAGTGAAGCCACGGTAATGACTCATAGTGATGAGCAATCAATTTGGACCTATTGTAACACCACATCTTCGTAGATCACGGTAGAACCGCATATTCTGAGAGATATGGATTTCTCGTAAGTGAATCGAGCGGCGTGTTACTCATTGATGATGAGAGCCTACGTTATGAAGAAGTCTTGACAAGTTGAGAAAGGGATAAGTGGCTTGGTGCCATGAAGTGAAATGGATTCCATGTGAAAACCAAGTTTGGAACTTGGTTGACCCACTGAAGGCATAAAGCCTATAGGGTGCAAGTGGGTTTTCAAGAAGAAAACCGACATGGATGGTAATGTGATTACCTATAAGGCTAGATTGGTGGCGAAGGATATGTCAAAAGCAAGGTGTTGATTATGGCGAAACCTATTACGTAGCTATCTTAAATCCATTCGGATGCTCCTGGCCATAGCGGCTCATTATGATTATGAGATATGGCGGATGGATGTGAAAGCGCTTTCCTTAATGGAAACTTGCTCAGGGGCGTGTATATGATCTGACTGAGGTTTCACATCGGTTGATAAAACCAAGGTATGCAAGTTGCGGCGATCCATTTATGGATTGAAGCAAGCATCCGAGTGGAATATCCGTTTTGATGAGGCGATCAAAAGTTTGATTTCTCACAAAATCGAGACGAACCTTGTGTGTACAAGAAGGTTAGTAGAGTGCGATCGTGTTCCTAGTATTGTATGATGACATATTACTTATAGGAAGCGATGTGTCAATCTTCTGATCGATTAAGGTTTGGTTATCAAGACATTCTCCATGGAAGACACAGGAGAAACAACCTACATCCTCGGGATTAAGATCTATAGAGATAGATCGAAGCGGTTGCTTGGTCTTTGCGGTCTACATATATAGGCCGAGTGCTAAAGAGGTTTAGCATGTCGGAATCCAAGAAAGGTTTATACCCATCGGGCATGGGGTACACCTTTCGAAGTCTATGTCCGCCTGAGAAGGCGAGAGGATTTGCATGAGTAAGATTCCTATGCATCATGATAGGATCTATCATGTATGCTATATTATGTCACGAGGCCCGATGTATGTATGCTCACGAGTGTCACGGCGGATACCGATCCGATCGAGAATGGATCATTGGCGGTATTAAGGCGATCCTTAAGTACTTGAGAAGAACTAAGGATGTGTTCTAATATATGGAGAAGAAGGGTACATGGTGATCGTGGGTATCACGGATGCGACTTCGAGACGGACAAGGATGATTCCATGTCTGATGCGGGTATGTATTCACCTAGAATGGGCGCAATAAGTTGGAAAGGTTCCAAGCTTGACACTATAGCGGATTACGCCACTAAGGCGAGAATACATTGCGACTTTAGGCGAGCGTGAAGGCGGTTTGGATCAAGAAGTTCATCTTTGAACTTGATGTGGTCTCATCGGCGATCCAAACATGCCGCCGCTATCATCTTATCGGAGAGATCATAAGTAGGAGCGAAATACAAATCGAAAATTCCCCTTTGAAAGGAACTTAGCGGATCCTTTGACTAAAGCATTACCTCAGAAAGTAAGTTTGAGGTCATGTTAGAGCTTATGGTATTGGATCTGTAGCGATTGGCATTAGGCCAAGTGAGTCATTAGTAATATATGAGAGATGTCCTAAGGCAATGCGCCTTATGTATGAACCATTTATATGATAAATGAAGATTCACTATTTGAGTATACATGTTTAATGTATTTGATTGGATCTTAAACTCATTTCTTGAATGTCCGACAATTCACGGATGAGAGAATTTGTGATTGGATCACAACTAGTGAGTATCTCTACATGTGTAATTGTGATGTATCGGAATTATCCTAGTCGATGAATTGATGGATTTGGACACCATCAATTACAGCCGAGACTACGAGTGTATACTCCTTGGTGTATCCAAGCGGTGATTCTCACTCAGGTGGAGACATTGTGATGTCGGAGTTAATCGTGGATGCTAGTTATGGTAACTAGTTCATTGGAGTGACCAAAATCGGTAGTAAGACTTCATATGGTTCTCTGCATATATAGATATGTCAATGAAGTTCTTCTTACTGTGGCTTAAGTCGATGTTCCTTTGACTTGCGGTATTCAAGTCATCTTGATCATGGAGACTTATGCTTTGACATCTTAAGCAAACATCTCTAAGGAGATGTGGACCGGGATGATTGGGTATAAGTCGAAGTGATCGAAGGTGTTTGAATAGCCTATAAAGGATTCACCACTCCTTGCGAGAGATGTATACCCATGGCCTCTCGTCGGATTGTTACTAAAGTCTTTGGCCAAAGCATTACATGTTTAGAGTAAGGTACTCTTGATACATGTGGAGTAACTAGAATCCGTAGGGACGAGGAAATGATACTTGGGCTAGGTGTGGCGTGAATCGACCTAGTGGGGTGACACAATAGACCATGTCTGAACCAAGTGGGTATAAGATGAGTGAAGGGAATGGGGCACGAATCATTCGAGCTACTGAAGGGTTTCAGAAATAGTTCTGGATCAACCGTTGATCTTTTCGGTTAATTGGGGATCATGATGTACTACTAGGTGCCACTCATGATCGTTCTATAATTAATGGTTAATTATAGACGGCCAACATAAACCGAGAACCTATTTGGTCACACGCACAACGAGTGTAATCCAAAGGATTTAAAACGAGCTTGAGAATGGGATTCTCAGACCGAGAGAAACTATGTTTGGTTGGACCAAACATAAAGCGAGCATGAAATTGTTTCAGTAGCAATGGAAGCGTGGATGGGCCGTGTCTTATGAAGACATAATGGATGGACCAAAATGGTTTGGTTCTAATCCAATGGATGAGAATAAACCAAAGGGTTTGGTTTATTTTAAACGAATGAACCAAAAGTTGGTTCGGTTCGTTTTAACTTAAAATAAACCATCATGGTTTGGTTTATTTTAACTTATCTTAATGGAGCGGGATAACGGGCTTTATGGATATGATCCATTAACCATTAAGAGAATTAGTTCTCTATAAAAGTGGGCTTAAGGGATTGTTAAACCCTAATCCAAAATCAAAACCCTAGCCTCCAAGGAGTTGCCGCCCAACCCTGTTTGTGCCGCCTAAGCTCCTTGCCGCCAGCCTTGATTGTGTCGTGCCAAGACCTCTTGCCGGCCCAAGCTCCAGCCGGTGAACCTCCGGCGACCCTCCGGTGATCCCCTAAAAGGTTCGGCATCAAGGTGAGCTTTTGTCTCCTTGTTTTGGCCGGCGCCTATCTCCTCCACCAAGCTGTCCAGTTTTCTGGACAGCTTCTTCTCCTCTCGTCGGAGCGTCGTTTGGATGACGGTTAGTGCTCCGACAGCGGCTAACATACCGGGGATTTGATCTCCGGTAATCCTCTGAGGTGGAGGACGAAGGATTCGTCAATCGGTTGACGAATACCTCTCCGGAAAAGCAAGTCTTGAGGACTTATTTTAGGTCTGAATTTGGATTCGGATCGTGATCATCTCTCGATCACGTCGTCTTCAACACGAGGCTAGTAACCCGTACGAAGACGAAGCTCGTGGCTTAGCGAAGTCATCCCGAGGAGCTCGGCGTGGATACGGATAGAGACGATTCTTACGAGGATCGCTCCGGTTGATGTCGTTCCCGCTACACGCCATACGAAAGGTATAACGTAGTTTAATTTCCTTTTATTGCAATTTTAATGTACGGTTATGTCTTCACTTGTTGTAATAGCATGCGTGTGTTGTGTGTGTTGTAATAAATAGGAGTATTTATTATTTTTATTGCTTCCGCTGTGCTCATGTTTACGAAACATGATCGAACACACACACGCCGCGGTGCCGGAAACCCAACACCAAGTTCATAAATGAACTTTTTGATCCAAACCACTTCCTTTGCTACTTCCGAAGCTGCAAGGTATTCTGCCTCAGTGGTAGAATCTGCTACAGTGTCTTGTTTGGAACTTTTCCAACTCACTGTGGCCCTATTCAAGGTGAAGACGTACCCAGACTGAGATCTGAAATCATCCTTGTCTGTCTGGAAGCTGGCATCCATATACCCGTGTATCACTATGTCCCCATCTCCATATATTATGAACACATCCTTAGTTTTTTCTTAAGTACTTAAGGATCGTCTTAACAGCCGCCCAATGATCCATTTCTGGATCAGACTGGTATCTACTCATGACACTCAGAGCATATGATACATCGGGTCTCGTACATAACATAGCATACATGATAGATCCTATTGCGGATGCATAGGGAATCTTACTCATGTAAATCCTCTCATATTCTGTGCGCGAACACATAGACTTCGAAAGGTGTATCCCATGCCTGATGGGTAGGAAACATTTCTTGGATTTCATCATGCTAAACCTCTTTATCACTCGTTCTATATATGTAGACTGCGAAAGACCAAGCAACCGTTTCGATCTATCTCCATAGATCTTAATCCCGAGGATGTAGGTTGCTTCTCCTAGGTCATTCATGGAGAATGTCTTTGACAAACAAATCTTAACTTACTGTAAGATAGAAATATCATTTCCTATAAGTAATATGTCATCGACATACAATACTAAGAACACGACTGCACTCCCACTAACCTTCTTGTACACACAAGGTTCGTCCGGATTTTGTGTGAAATCAAGCTTTTTGATTGTCTCATCAAAATGGATATTCCAACACCTGGATGCTTGCTTCAATCCATATATGGACCGTTGCAATTTGCATACTTTGGTTTTATCAACCGATGTGAAACCCTCAAGTTATATCATATACACATCCTCGGGTAGGTTTCCCTTAAGGAAAGTTGTTTTTACATCCATCTGCCATATCTCATAATCATAATGAGCCGCTATGGCTAGGAGTATCCGAATGGATTTAAGCTTAGCTAGAAGCGAATAGGTTTCGTCATAATCAACACCTTGCTTTTGACGATATCCTTTCGCCACCAATCTAGCCTTATAGGTAATCACATTACCATCCATGTCGGTTTTCTTCTTGAAAACCCACTTGCATCCTATAGGCTTTATGCCTTCAGGTGGGTCAACCAAGTTCCAAACTTGGTTTTCATACATGGAATCCATTTCAAACTTCATGGCTTCAATCCACTTATCCCTTTCTGAACTTGTTAGAACTTCTTCATAACTGGTAGGCTCCTCATCATCAATGAGTAACATGTGGTTCGATTCACTTACAAGAAATCCATATCTCTCAGGAATATTACGTGTTCTTCCAGATCTACGAAGATGTGGTGTCTCAATAGGTCCTGCCGATGGCTCATCACTATGAGTTATTGGTTGTGGTGCTTCACCAGGTATCTCATCAATGTCTATTTGAGCAAGCCTTCTCAAGCTCAATGACACTCCCACTATTTTCTTGCAAGAGAAACTCTTTCTCTAGAAACACAACATGCCTTGAAACAAACACATTTTGTTCCACAGGATGATAGAATTGGTAACCCCTTGTTTCCTTAGGGTATCCAATAAATAGATATTTATCAAACTTAGCATCCAATTTGTATGATACAGTCCGCTTTACATAAGCAGGACAACCCCATATCTTCAAGTAAGATACATGAGGTTTCTTACTATTCCATATCTCATATGGAGTAGTAGAGACTACCTTGGTTGACATTATGTTTAACAAGTAAACAACTTTTTGAAGTGCATATCCCGAAAAGGACTTGGGAAGATTCACATGATTCATCATTGACCTGACTATATCCAACAAGGTCCGGTTACGCCTCTCAGTACACCATTATACTGCGGTGTATATGGCGGAGTCCATTGAGACAATATACCATTGTCTCTTAGATAATATAGAAACTCTTGACTTAAGTATTCACCACCTCGATCCGATCGAAGTATTTTAATACTCTTGTCATGTTGTTTCTCTACTTCATTTCTGAATTCTTTGAACCTTTCAAAGGCTTCAGACTTGTGTTTCATCAAGAACACATACCCAAACTGTGAGTGATCATCGGTGAAGGTAATGAAGTTGCTATAGCCTCCTAAAGCTTGAGTTAACATAGTTCCACATACATCAGTATGTATTAGACCTAGCAACTCTCCCACCCGTTCACCTTTTCTTGTAAAAGGCAACTTAGTCATCTTTCCTTTTAAGCATGATTCACATGTATCGTATGAATCCAATTCAAACGATTCCAAAATTCCACATCGGTGTAATTCAGACATGTGTTTCTTGCTTGCATGGCCAAGACGACAATGCCACATGTAGGAGTATAGTTGATTATCCTTTCAAGCACACTTGTTGCTCGCTTCGATATTGAAAATGTCACTGGATAAGTCTAACGTATAAATATCATGGCTCAAAGTTCCAGTCCTATAAAGTACGCCATTCAAAGTTATATAACAATAATTTTTACTAAACGTCAAATGGTAACCATTTCTATTTAAGTAGGAAATAGAAACAATATTCTTTATTAGAGAAGGAACATAATAGTAATTGTCCAGTTCTAAGACTAGTCTACTAGGGAGTTTTACCAAATAAGTTCCGATGGCGACCGCAACAACCTTTGCTCCATTGCCAACTCACAAATTTGACTCCCCTCTGACGAGTCTTCTTCTATTCCTTAGCCCCTGTTTGTCATTATATATATGTGAGTCACACCAAGTATCCAATACCCAAGTGTCTAAGGAAATAGAATGACAATCAATAACGAAGATACCTGAAGAGGATGGGGCATCGAATGCCTTCTTCTTCTTCACGGACTCAAGATAAATCTTGTAGTTTCTTCGCCAGTGGCCTTCCTTACCACAATGATGGCAAGTGCCCTTTTGTGCTGGTTCTGCCTTCTTAGCCTTTTTATTCTTCCCTTTCTTCTGTTCCTTTGCCTTCCTCTTAGAACCTTTTTTCGAGGAATCAACTAACAGAACCGCCTTCTTCTAATTCTTCACATAAGGCTCCATAGTCTTCAGAATATTGAGGAGCTCTGGAATAGTGAATTCTAATTTGTTCATCCGATAGTTCATCACAAATTGTGAGAAACTCTTGGGCAAACAATGCAGAATTAAGTCAATACTTAATTCATGATCCATCACAAACCCGAGGGTGGCCAGCCGCTCGATGTACCCATTCATCTTTAGCACAAACTGTACTATAGACGAACCCTCTTGTATCTTAGAGGTGAAGAGGAGCCTGGAGACTTCGAACCTTTCGGATCTCGCTTGCTTATCAAAAAACTCATGAAGATGGAAGACTATGGTATTAGCATCCATATGCTCATGTTGCTTTTGCAGCTCGGGTACAATCGTGACTAGCATGATGTAACTCGCCAGTTCAGAATCTTTCACATGTTTCTAATAGGCTAACAATTGGTCTGGAGTTGTATCGTCCCTAGGATGGTCGGGAAGAGGCGCTTCAAGGACATACGCGAGCTTTTCTTCCTTGAGAACAATTCTCAAGTTTCTAAGCTAGTCCAAGAAGTTAGGCCGATTCAATTTGTTTCAATCCAAAATAGTTCGCAAATTCAAAGACGTCATGATCAATCGATTAACTTAGAAATACAAAACAAGCATATATGAGAAAGATGATTTAAAATGCATCAATATACATTTATAAATCCCATTCATTTTTTGAATTTTAGAAAACCCAAAATCACTTCGGGAGATCATAGGTCCATCTCCGAATGGGCTAATATCCAACATAGATATGAACAACCTTGGAGAGAGTCCAACAAGCCATTCATAGCTACGATGGTAGGTATCAAATATACCGATTGCATATCACATATATGCAACTATCACAATGTGATATCAACTAATTGAATGTTCACACATACATCGGGTTGTTTACTCATTAACAAGTATGCATCATATGCATAGCACCCAACTTCACCTCCCTTCACATCGACCTTGGAGAGAGTCCAACAAGCCGATGCTCTAGGTTAAAGCAAACCCATTAATCGAGAAATAGTTTTAATATGGTTAGAGCACATTCAACCAATTAGCCCCGCTTGGAGAGAGTCCAACAACCAAAGCTAACGATTGACCTCTGACTCTTACCATATTAGTATTATACTATTTCATGGTTTGAACATGTTCAGGTACGAGCTGGGCTTGGAGAGAGTCCAACAACCCAAACAGGAAACAAAACTCTAGTTCTAACCATATTAATGGAAGGTGTAGGCTTTAATATTGTGTTAGGGTTTTTATGTCACATCCTCTTTGCATGCAAATAACTATTATCTACATGGCATGACATACATGTCATACATCTACATGTCATGACACCATGGCATAATGATATGCATCTAATGCAATTATATGACATACAATTAAGGCATGTACAAAATTTTCTTATATGTCATAACTATTTATGGAAATAAAATTTCTTTAAGATTTGATTCTCAAAATAAAATCTGATTAAATTAGGAAACAAATTTTCAAATCTAATCACATATTTTATTTATGGAAGATCTCAATTAAGGAAAGTCAATTTTTAATTTAGGAAACAAATTTCCTAAATTGTCAAAACTATTTATGGAAATAAAATATATTTTAGATTTGATTTCCCAAATAAAATCATGATTAAATTAGGAAATAAATTTCCAAATCTAATCAAATATTTTATTTATGGAAAATATTAATTTCCATAAATACTTTTATCTTTCCAAAAGTAGAAGATTTCCATAAATACTTCTAGACTTTCCAAAATTAAAAAATTTCCATAAATACTTCTAAATTTCCAAAAGTAAAAAATTTCCATAAATACAATTACGACTATTGCAAAATAATTTTACGATTATGTCGAACCACAACCTGGGCTCTGATACCACTGTTGGATTTTCGGCACCGTGGTGAGTGTGTATTCGATCATGTTTCATAAACATGTGCGCAGCGGAAGAAATAAAAAGCAATAAATCTAATTTATTACATCACACACACCACACACATCACACACATGCATAGTACAACATGTGTAGACATAACCGTAGTTTCAAATTTTTCAATAAAAGGAAATTATTCTATGTATCCCTGACGTATCACGTATAGCAGGAAAGACATCAACCAGAGCGACTCTCGCTAGAATCGCCTCTATCCGTATCCACGCCGAGTATCGTATGGATGACTTCACAAAGCCACGAGCCTCGTCTTCGTATGAGTCACTAGCCTCGTGTCGAAGACGATGTGTTCGAGAGAAGATCACAATCCGAATCAAAATTCGGATTCAAAACCAAGCCCCCAAAACTCACTTCTCTGGAGAGGTATTCATCAACCGTTTGACGAATCCTTCGTCCTCCACCTGTCAGAATTATCGGAGATTGAACCCCCGACAAGGTAGCCACTGTCAGAGCTCCCAACGTGGTCCAAATGATGCTCCGACAAGAAGGAAACAAGCTGTCTAGAAAACTGGACAGCTTTGGTGGAGAACTTGCGCCGGCCAAATAAGGAAAGCTAGATGCTCACCTTGTCACCAGAGCCAAGGAAGATCACCGGAGCTCCTCTTGCAGCAGCTAGACACCGGCAAGTGGGGAGGACGACAGCTACTAGACACCGGCAGGAGAGGCTTGGGCGGTGGTGGGCGGCGGCAAGGGGTTGGGCACCGGCTAGACAAGGAGAAGAGAGAGAGGGGGCGGCAAGATTAGGGTTAGATCTTTCACAAAACCCTTAAGCCCTATTTTATAGAGAACAAATTCTCCTAATGGTTATTGGTTCATAACCAAAAACCCGTTAACCTACTCCATTAATTTAAGTTAAAATAAACTAAACTGATTTGGTCCATTTTAAGTTAAAACGAACTGAACCAACTTTGGTTCATTCGTTTAAAATAAACCAAACCCCTTTGGTTTATTCTTCACCAATGGATTAGAACCAAACAAATTTGATTCATCCATCATGTCTTCGTAAGACACAGCCCATCCACGCTTCCATTGCGACTGAAATGATTTCATGCTCGTTCCTTGTTTGGTCCAACCAAACATAGTTTCTCTCGGTTTGAGAATCTCATTCTCAAGCTCATTTTAAATCTTTCGGATTACGCTCGTTGTGCGTGTGACAAAATAGGTTCTCGGTTTATGTTGGCCATCTTTAATTAACCATTAATTATAGAACGATCATGAGTGGCACCTAGTAGTACATCATGATCCCCAATTAACCAAAAAGATCAACGGTTGATCTAGAACTATTTCTGAAACCCTTCAGCAGCTACAATGAATCATGCCCCATTCCTTTCACTCATCTTATACCCACTTGGTTCAGGACATAGTCTATAGTGTCAGTCCCCACTAGGTTGACTATGTCACACCTAGCTCAAGTATCATTTTCTCATCCTACGGAT
Organism: Wurfbainia villosa; assembly: GCA_025175895.1. Classification (NCBI taxonomy): domain Eukaryota; kingdom Viridiplantae; phylum Streptophyta; class Magnoliopsida; order Zingiberales; family Zingiberaceae; genus Wurfbainia; species Wurfbainia villosa. The sequence goes on from CM045996.1 coordinate 100,345,726, forward strand.
TCTAGTTACAACACATGTATCCAAGAGTACCTTACTCTAAAAATGTAATGCTTTGGCCAAAGATTTTAGTAACAATCCGACGAGAGGCCATGGGTATACATCTCCTAGCAAGGAGTGGTGAATCTTTTATAGGCTATTCAAACACCTTCAATCACTTCGACTTATACCCAATCATCCCGGGTCTACATCTCCTCAGAGATGCTTGCTTAAGATGTCAAAGCATAAGTCTTCATGACCAAGATGACTTGAATACCACAAGTCAAAGGAGCATCGCACTTAAGCTGCAGTAAGAACTTCATTGACATATCTATATATGCAGAGAACCATATGAAGTTTTACACCTGGTCACTCCAATGAACTAGTTACCCATAACTAGCATCCATAATTAACTTCGGACATCACAATATCTCGAGCCAATGAGAATCGATAGCTTGGATACACCAAGGAGTATACCTCGGGCTAGTCTCGATAGAATTGATGATATCCAAATCCATCAATTCATTGACTAGGGATAATTCTGATACATCACAATTACACATGTAGAGATACTCACTAGTTGTGATCCAATCATAAATTCTCTCATGCTATGAAACGTATCATGGATATTCAGTAAATGAGTTTAAGATCTAATCAGATACATGAAAACATATATACTCAAATAGTGAATCTTCATTTATCATATAAATGGTTCAAACATAAGGCGATTGCCTTAGGACATCTCTCATATATTTCTAACATCTAAGGCATTGTTTCAATGCAAGATGCAAGAAGGAACACCTGTAGGAACTTATGTACTCAAGATGATTGGGTATGTTGAGAACCTAGAGAGATTGGGATTTCCTTTAGGCCAAGAGTTAGCCACTGACCTTATTCTGCAGTCATTGCCTAGAGGCTTTAGTCAATTTGTCATGAACTATTACATGAGTGAAATTGACAAATCGTTGCACGAGCTCTTAAGCATGTTGAGAACTGCTGAGAGCAATCTTAAGAAGATACCACCTAGTACTAGTGATGTACTTATGGTTAAAAAGGGCAAGGGTAAGAAGAAGTCTAAAGGCAAGGCCTAAGAAAAGGGCAAGAAAGCATTGAAGCCCAAAGGTATGGTGGCCAAGGAAAGGGAGTTGCTTTCACTGTAAGGAAGCAGGACATTGGAAGAGGAACTGTAAAATGTACCTCGAGGAAGTAAAGAAGAAGCAAAGTGAGACTTTTGCTTCATGTATACATGTTATAGAAGTTAATCTATCTATATCTTCTTCATGGGTAGTGGATACCGGTTATGCTTCTCACATTTGTACTAATGTGCAAGGCCTGAGAAGAAGTAGACCATTGACGAAAGGAAAGGTGGACCTACGTGTGGGCAATGGCGCAAGAGTTGCAGCTATAGTTGTAGGAACATATTTCTTATAGTTTCCAAGTGGTTTAATTTTAGAACTTGATGAGTGTTATTTTGTACCTGCAATAACAAAGAACATTATGTCTATTTCTTGTTTGGACAAGAAAGGTTTTTCATTTACCATAAAGGACAAATGTTGTTCTATTTAATTAAATGAAATGTTCTATTGCAATGCACATTTGATGAATGGACTCTATGTTCTAGATCTAGAAAACCCAATCTATAACATAAATACCAAGCGATTCAAATCTAATGATTTAAATCAGACATATCTTTGGCATTGTCACTTGGGTCACATAAATGAGAGTCGCATATCCCAACTCCATAGAGATGGATTATTGGACTCATTTGTGTTTGAATCATATGAGACATGTGAATCTTGTCTTTTAGGCAAGATGACCAAGACTCCATTTAGTGGACAAGGCGAAGGAGCGACAGATTTGTTAGCCCACATACATAGTGATGTTTGTGGTCCTTTTAAAGTCACAACCAGAGGAGATTATCAGTACTTCATTACATTTACTGATGATTTAAGTAGATATGGATATGTGTATCTTTTGAGACACAAATCAAAATCGTTTGAAAAGTTCAAAGAATTCAAGAATGAAGTACATAACCAAATTGGTAAGAGTATTAAGATGCTTCAATCAGATCGAGGTGGGGAATACCTTAGCCAAGAGTTTCATGACTATCTAGTTGAGTTTAGAATACGATCTCAACTCACTCCACCCAGAACACCATAGTGGAATGGTGTATTCGAGAGGAGAAATCACACTCTATTAGATATGGTATGATCAATGATGAGTCATATAGATCTTCCTCCATCCTTCTGGGGATATGCTCTAGAGACAACTGCTCTTACATTTAACCATGTTCCATCTAAGGCAGTCGTAAAGACACCATATGAGATATGGACTGGGAATAGTCCCAAGATGTCTTTTATGGAGATTTGGGGTTGTGAGGCTTACATACGACGTCAAGTTTCAGATAAACTAGGCCCCAAATCAGATAGATGTTATTTTGTTGGATATCCCAAGGAAACTAAGGGATATTACTTTTACAACCCGATGCTAGGCAAAGTGTTTATCACCAGAAATGGTGTTTTTCTAGAAAGGAAATTTATTTCTAGAAAAACTAGTGGGAGTAAAATTGATCTTGAAAAAGCTTAAGATACACAAAATGGCACTAATGCCTTAATGGAACAAGAACAGGCACCACAAGGTGATGAGGATTATGAATCAAGGTCATCACAAGGAGTTGTGGTATGACCTTTTCATGTAGACCAAGCTCTGCGCAGGTCTTATAGGATATGTCGTCAACCTGAGAGATATTCTTTTCTCTTGGATAACAACGATGGTGTCATTCTTGATGAGCCGACATCCTATTAGGAAGCTGTAATAACCCAGATTCTGAGAAATGGCTTGAGGCCATGATATCCAAAATGGAATCTATGTACACTAACCAAATATGGACTTTGGTTAATTCACTTGAAGGGGTCAAACCCATTGGGTGTAAGTGGGTCTTACGGAGAAAGACCGATATGGATCAAAATATGCATACCTATAAAGGGCGATTGGTAGAAAAAGGATTCAAGAAGATTCATGGTATTGACTATGATGAAACTTTTTCTCCAGTTGCGATGCTCAAATCCATTTGGATCAAGCTTGCTATTGCTGCTTACTATGACTATGAGATCTGACAGATGGAAGTCAAAACTATATTTCATAATGGAAATCTACTCGAGGATGTGTATATGACACAGCCTAAGGGTTTTGTCGATCCAAAGGATGTTGGAAATGTCTATAAGTTGCATAGGTCCATTTATGGTTTAAAGCAAGCTTCTAGAAGCTAGAACCTTTGATTCGATGAAGCTGGAATCTTTAAGAATGAAGATGAACCTTATGTCTACAAGAAGGTTAATGGGAGCACAGTTGTTTTCCTCATTTTGTATGTAGATGACATACTACTCATTGGAAATGATCTCCCTATGCTGGAGTCTGTGAAGACTTGGCTTGGGAATTGTTTCTCAATGAAGGACTTAGGTGAAGTAGCCTATATTCTGAAGGGTTTTGCTTATCAAGTCCTTGAGGGGAAACTTCGCTTCCCACTTCATCTCGGTTGTTTGTTCAATGCGATCTCTTCGATGTCCCCAGATTAAAAAAAATTTAATCCTAGACAAAAGAGATAGCCCAAACAACCAAGTCATCGTCGTGCTATTCGTTTAGAGAGGTCACTTGAACAAACTCGTTGTTCAAGCGACCAACCTCTATTCTACGATTAGCCGCGGAATAGACGATGTACGGATCGCCGGCTTTTGTATTTATGATCGGGATCCAAGTATTATTTAGCCACAGATAGAATATTACATGCTCATAATTGAAAAACAAAAATAAACATGTTACAAAAGAGAACGAAGAAGAGGTATACCTCTCGATCTTCTAATGTATGACCTTCCTCCTTTCGGACGTCGTGTGGGCGACGATCTACCAAAAGTTGAAGCTCCTAGATCACAAATCTTCCTTCCTTGCTCTTCCAAAGCAAGAGGAAGAACATAAACAAGGTTCTTCTCCTTCCTATAGTCAACCAACAAGCAACCAAAGGAAACCTTGCCGCCGGCCAATAAAGAGGAGGAGATGATGATGGAAACCAACCAAGACACTAAGGGAAATCCCTAAATCTTGATTCCACCACTCAAGGAGAAGGAGAAGAGAGATTTGGATGTCGGACAATGGCTAGAAAAGGGCTGGAATAGCTACTGGATGCCGGCTACCTTGAAGGAAGAAGAAGAAAGGAATTACCTTCCTTATTTGGAGCCGCCACCCTTAAACCCTAGCTTCCAAGCCTTGCCGGCCAAAACCCTAGCTTCTCTTGGATGATTACTCCATGCCAACCCCTAAAGCTCCTTTTATAGAGTTAGGGATAAGCCTCCTTTTAATCTCTACCATTAGTTTTAGGGATTTAATCTCAACCGTCTGATCTAGAGATTTAATCTAAACCGTCGGATCTTAGAGATTTAATCTCTACCTATGGAGTAGAGTTTTATTTCTATCCATTGGATCTAATCTTCATGAGGTGTTAATAGGCTACATTAGGGACCATGAGGAGGAGTTGGATCTTGGCCACCCATGGATCAAGCCCACATAAAGTCTGATCCATTAATGATTATCCAATCCACTAAAGGATTATCATTGATCTACCTCACCAACCCCCATATGTTAATATGGGCTCCATATATTATTTGTACATTTTCTCCCCGTGTTTAAGATCTCGAATGTCCATCGATTAATTAATTTACTAACCATTAATTAAACAACATCTAACTCCATGAGTAGTACCACTCAACCTTTTCATCATGCCGGACCAAGTCCACTTGCAGGGTATACATGATGAACCTTATGAGCTCCTCAAGGGGACATCATCATCCTAATATATAGGACACGGTTTCCTCCTATAATCAATGGCACACCATATAAATAATATCATCTCCCAACTTACCAATCCTATCGATTTAATCTATAAATCTCGCCCATTGGTAAATCAAAGAGATGAATACTAAGTATATGTGCCCGTTATTATATCTTGATTAAGAGCATGTACAAAATAATATCTGAGGTCCGATTCGATTATGTAGTCAGCAATAAATCGAATCACCTCTAAGTTGGTCCTGCTCAATACACACAAAGTGCACTAGTGTGATTTTATGGTCAAGACAAACCAATACCAAGTCACACTACAACCATTCCGATGGTTTGTCCAAAGTTATCTCGGTTGTGAGCCGTTACTTATACTTTACAAGGAGCCCATAACATGATCTCCCGTGTGACACCACACACCATGTTATCTACAAAGTAATGTATTAGACAATATTACATAACCATAAAAATGCAAACAATGATCATGTGATTCTTATTTCAAAATAAAGATGTTCATACAAAAGGTAGACTTTTCAGTATACATCCCTACAATCTCTCACTTATACTAAAAGACTATGTTGTTCTCAAACTGCCATACATATTATCCCCATTCCCTCCACATGCCTATCCAAAGCTCTCGCCGGAAGGGCCTTAGTGAAAGGATCTGCCAGGTTATCCTCCGATGCAATCTTGGCCACAGCAACTTCTCCTTTCTTTACGATTTCTCATATCAGGTGGTACTTGAGCTCAATGTGTTTACTAGCCTTATGGGCTCGTGGTTCCTTTGAATTTTCAACTGCACCACTATTATCACAATAAATTGTGATAGTTCTGAGCAAACCAGGAATCACATCAAAGTCCATCAGGAAGTTCCTGATCCATACAGCTTCTTTGGCCTCCTCAGAGGCTGCCACATACTCAGCTTCCTTGGTAGAGTCCGCCATGCATTTCTGCTTGACACTCCTCCATACAATGACTCCACCTCCCAAAGTAAACACAAAACCTGTGGTAGACTTACTGTTATCCCAATCAGATTGGAAGTTAGAATCCGTGTAACCCACAGGGAGTAATTGGTCTACCCGGTAAACCGGCATAAAATCCCTAGTCCTTCTCAGGTACTTCAATATATGCTTTACCGCAGTGCAATGTCCTTATCCTAGATTACTCTTATATCTGCTGAACATGCCCACGACAAAGCAGATATCTGGTCTCGTACATAGCATCGCATACATGAGGCTTCCTACTGCCAAAGCATAAGGAACCGCCTTCATCTCCTCTATCTCCTCAGATGATATAGGACACATCTCCTTAGATAAAGGAACTCCATGCCTGAAAGGTAGAAAATCCTTCTTGGAGTTCTGCATGCTAAAATGATCCAAAATCATGTATATGTATGAAGCTTGGGATAAGCACAATATCCTTTTCCTGCGATCCCTTATAACCTTGATCGCAAGGATGTGTCGCACCTCTCCCAAGTCCTTCATATCAAACTGTTTGGACAACCATACCCTTACGTCCGATAACACCTTGATATTGTTGCCAATCAACAAAATGTCATCTACATAAAGTGCAAGAAAATACCACTATATTTTTGTCACATCTCTTGTATACACAAGACTCATCCGGACTTTAAATAAATCCATAAGACTAGATTACCTCATCAAAGTGGATGTTCCAAGACCTCGAAGCTTGCTTCAATCCATAAATGGACCGATTAAGCTTACATACAAGATGCCCTTTGCCTTTAGCAATGAATCCCTCTGGTTGCTTCATATAGATGTTTTCCTCAAGACTTCCATTAAGGAAAGCTATCTTAACATCCATCTGCCACACCTCATAATCCATATGAGCTGCTATGCATAAGAGAATCTGGATAGACTTAAGCATGACTACCGGCGAAAAGGTCTCCTCATAGTCGATACCCTCTTTCTGAGTATACCCCTTCGCAACAAGCCTCGCTTTGAAGGTCTCAACCTTCTCATCTATTCCTCTCTTTCTCTTATAGATCCACTTGCATCCAATGGTTTTTACACCACCGGGTGAGTCTACTAGCTCCAAAACCTGATTTGAATCCATAGATTCAATCTCAGCATTCATTGCACTTTGCCAAGATACTACATCTTTATCTTGGATTGCCTCATCATATGTCCATGGATCAGGTTCATGTTCACCAGGGACCAAATCAGAAGATTCTCCCAAGAACATGAATCTATCAGGCTGTCTAACAACCCTCCCACTACGACGAGGTATCTCCTGTGTATCCTCTGTGACATGCGGTGCAGTGACATATGGTATATCCTCTTGTACCGGTGGTACTAAAGAAGTGACTTTCCCTTTTAATTCCTCCAGAATAATTTTACTCTTGGGCTTGTGGCTAATCATATAGTCATCCTCTAGAAATCTGGCGTTTATGCTAACAATCACCCTCTGATCTCTAGGACTATAAAATAAACCACCCTTCGTTCCTCTAGGATAGCCAATGAACATACGTACTTCTGTACGAGGTTCCAACTTACCAGCATCTGCCTTCAACACATGTGGTGGACTCCCCCATATCTGAATATGTCTTAGACTAGGCTTTCACCCAGTACACAACTCTGTGGGAGTAGAAGGCACTGATTTAGATGGAACAAAGTTCAGAATGTACACCGTCGTATCTAGAGCATATCCCCAGAACGAATCTAGCAACTCAGAATAACTCATCATCGATCTAACCATCTCCATAAGAGTCCTATTCCTTCGCTCTGCTACACCGTTCTGCTGGGGTGTGCCAGGTGCAGTCAATTGGGATTGAATCCCAACCTCTGATAAGTAGTTCCTAAACTCTCCCAAGAGGTACTCACCACCACGATCAGATCGTAGTGTCTTGATACTTTTACCTTGACGTTTCTCCACATTATCCTTGAATTCTTTGAACTTGTCAAAGCATTCAGACTTGCGGTATATCAGGTAAATGTATCCATATCTTGAGTAATTGTCTATAAAAGAGACGAAATACTCAAAACCACCTCTAGCCTGGATAGACATAGGACCACACAAATCAGAATGAACTAATTCTAACACATATTTGGCTCTATACCCCTTGGCCTTAAAAGGCCTCTTGGTCATCTTACCCTCCAAGAAAGATTCGCAGGTTGGGAGATCCTACACCACTAATGAACCCAAAGGTCCATCAGCTATCAACCTTTGAATTCTGCTTAGGTTAATGTGACCAAGCCTAAGATGCCAATGATATGTTTGGTTCATCTTCGAAGGTTCTTTTCTCTTATTGGAATTAGAAGATGAGTTATTAATTTCAATATGCATCGTGGGAGCTTTTGGTTCAAGTGTGTACAAATTTCCTATCAATGCACCCGAACAGATAATGTCCCTATTCCTTCTTATAACAACTCAGTCATTAAAAGAAATAGAATATCCATCCATAAACAATTTAGAAACCGAAATTAAATTCTTTCTAAATAAGGGTACATAAAGGCAATTCTTAAGAACCAAAAGTTTATTTTTCTCAAAAGATAAATGAACATCTCCCACTGCAACAGCCGCCACCTTCGTGGCATCGCCCAAGTACACGGTAATCTCTCCCTCAGCCAGTCGTCTGGTTTCCTGGAACCCCTGCAATGTATTGCAGACACGATCAGTGGCTCCTGTATCTACACACCAGGTGCCGGTAGATAACACCGCTAAACATGTTTCAATGACTAGACCAAAAGATATACCTTTGTTCTTGCGGTTGGGGCATTCCTTCTTCCAGTGTCCAGTCTACTTACAAGTGAAGCACTTGCCTTTCGGCTTCTTCACTCCTCCCTGAGTACCTCCCGGCACCTTTGCCCCAGTTTGTTTCTTCTTCTTCTTTCCTTTCGGATTAGAAGTAGAAACCTTTTGGGTTACCATGGCATGTGCTTGAGGACTCTGACGAAATATCCCCTCTGACACTTGGAGTTCTGTCAGAAGTTCCGCCAACGAATACAACCTCTTGTTCATGTTGTAGTTTAGGCGAAACTGCTCAAAACTCCTAGGTAAAGACTGGAGTATAATATCGACCTAGGTTTCCCCATCGATCTAAGCTCTAAGGACCTCCAGCTCATTCAAATGAGCCATCATCTTGAGAACATGATCTCTTACGGGTGTTCCCTCGATCATGGTGGTCGTCATCAAGTTTCTCATGTCTTCTTGCCTCGCAGTACGATTCTGGTGTTCGAAAAGCTCCTTGAGATTGAGCATCATATCATAAGCAGTGGGCATGGCTTGATGCTAATGTTGGAGTACATTTGACATAGATGCCAAAATGTAACACCACGTCATCTCATCGGCCTTGATCCACTTCTTATAGCTCTCTCTCTCCTTTTCCTTAGCATCATCTGCAGGCTTGGGAGGACACTCTTCGAGGAGTACATATTTGTATTCCTCAGCAGTCAAGACAATGTCTAGATTCCTCTTCCAATCAACATAGTTTGGTCCAGTAAGTTTGTTCTTTTTCAGTATCACAGCAAGTGGGTTGAAAGTCATTTTGAAAGAAAACCTATGAATCACATAAATCAAAACATTAGATTTCAAAAAATTATTTATTCCTTAAACAATAAAATTTTAAAATCAACCAACACCTCAAAACACCGAGAATATCGTATGCCACGATAGTGTGGACGTATACGAATTCTACATTTGTAAGAGGAGGTTTTTTCCATTAATTTTACTATCTTGTCAACCTAACTTTTTGACAAGTAAAATTAATAGTTGGTTCCTCTTTGGCTCTACAAATAAAAGCAGTGACTCTGATGGGGAGGATACTTATATTTGTATCTAAGTGTTAACCATTACTCTGTACCATGGTAATTATCTCGGGTTATGTGCCTTCCGATGGGGAAGTACACACGCTCCTTGATAATTCCCTATAACCATATTTGACCTTGTGATCCGTAAACAAACTCATTCGATGGGGAGGAAGGCACTCAGAGCCGATGCGCAAATTTATTTGCATCACTTGTCAAATCGTAATGGAGGCTGTGAGAATTTTTTAAAAAAAAAAAATCCCTCTCCCACTTAGTAATTTGAAATTGAGGAATTTTCCTAGATTACGACATGCAATCAAAAAAAAAGAAATAAATATAAAAAATAAATTATTTTCCAACTATTATGGCTTTTGTCTTCAATATGTCTCTCGTCGCAATGTCTTCTCGTTCGCTCCTCCTATGCCAAGTACAAGCCATCCGGAGATCCGAGCCGAGACTAAAACCTATTTTAATTTACATCCATTGATCCTATACTCCACGAGGGAGTGTACATGAAATCTAGATCGAAAGTAAAATAAAATAAAGAGTGGATAAACAATTCCGTATCTAATTTACAAAAAATCAAATACTAGCCTCGTCAACCCCGAGGATTCAACAAAATATACACATACAATCACATACACACATATGGCCATAATAGTCGGATCTTATGCCTGCAACCAAAGAGTTAAACTACACATATCCTACTATTATCCGGCACATATAATATATGAAAAGTGCATAAAAATTTACCGAATCCTAAACACACAAAACCGGAAACCTTGGTAGCTCTAATACCAATTGAAGGGTTTTGCTTATCGAGTCCGTGAGGGGAAACTTCGCTTCCCACTTCACCTCGGTTGTTTGTTCAGTGTGATCCCTTCGATGTCCCCGGATTAAAAAAAAATTAATCCTAGATAAAAGGGATTGCCCAAACAACCAAGTCATCGTCGTGCTATTCGTTTAGAGAGGTCACTTGAACAAACTCGTTGTTCAAGCGACCAACCTCTATTCTACGAGTTGCCACGGAATAAATGATGTACGGATCGCCGGCTTTTGTATTTATGATTGGGATCCATGTATTATTTAGCAACAAACAGAATATTACATGCTCATAATTGAAAAACAAAAACAAACATGTTACAAAAGAGAACGAAGAATAGGTATACCTCTCGATCTTCTAATGTATGACCTTCCTCCTTTCGGACGTCGTGTGGGCGACGATCTACCAAAAGTTGAAGCTCCTAGATAACAAATCTTCCATCATTTCTCATCCAAAGCAAGAGGAAGAATAGAAACAAGGTTCTTCTCCTTCCTATAGCCAACCAACAAGCAACCAAAGGAAACCTTGCCGCCGGCCAAGAAAGAGGAGGAGATGATGATGGAAACCTACCAAGACACTAAGGGAAAGCCCTAAGTCTTGTTTCCACCACTCAAGGAGAAGGAGAAGAGAGGTTTGGATGCCATACAATGGCTAGAAAAGGGCTGGAATTGCAGCTGGACACTGGCCACCTTGAAGGAAGAAGAAGAAAGGAATTACCTTCCTTATTTGGTGCCGCCACCCTTAAAACCTAGCTTCCAAGCCTTGCCGCCCAAAACCCTAGCTCCTCTTGGATGATTACTCCACGCCAACCCCTCAAGCTCCTTTGATAGAGTTTGGGATAAGCCTCCTTTTAATCTCTACCATTGGTTCTAGGGATTTAATCTCAACCGTCGGATCTAGAGATTTAATCTAAACTGTCGGATCTTAAAGATTTAATCTCTACCTATGGATCTAGAGTTTTATTTCTATCCATTAGATCTAATCTTCATGAGGTGTTAATAGGCTACATTAGGGACCATGAGGAGGAGTTGGATCTTGGCCACCCATGGATCAAGCCCACATAAAGTCTGATCCATTAATGATTATCCAATCCACTAAAGGATTATCATTGATCTACCTCACCAATCCCCATATGTTAATATGGGCTCCATATATTATTTGTACATTTTCTCCCCGTGTTTAAGATCTCGAATATCCATCGATTAATTAATTTACTGACCATTAATTAATCAACATATAACTTCATGAGTAGTACCACTCAACCTTTTCATCATGCCGGACTAAGTCCACCTGCAGGGTTTACATGATTAACCTTATGAGCTCCTCAAGGGGACATCATCATCCTATTATATAGGACACAGTTTCCTCCTATAATCAACGGCACACCATATAAATAATATCATCTCCCAATTTACCGAGCCTATCGATTTAATCTATAAATCTTGCCCATTGGTAAATCAAAGAGATGAATACTAAGTATATGTGCCCGTTATTATATCGGGATTAAGAGCATGTACAAAAAAATATCTGAAGTCCGATTCGATTATGTAGTCAGCAATAAATCAAATCACCTCTAAGTCAGTCCTGCTCAATACACACAAAGTGCACTAGTGTGATTTTATGGTCAAGACAAACCAATACCAAGTCACACTACAACCATTCCGATGGTTTGTCCAAAGTCATCTCGGTTGCGAGCCTTTACTTATACTTTACAAGGAGCCGATAACATGATCTCTCGTGTGACAACACACACTATGTTATCTACAATGTAATGTATTAGAAAATATTGCATAACCATAAAAATGCAAACAATGATCATGTGATTCTTATTTCAAAATAAAGATGTTCATACAAAAGGTAGACTTTTCAGTATACATCCCTACATATTTTAGGCATCAAAATCTATAGGGATAGATCTAAGAAATTGCTTGGCCTGAGTCAGAGTACATATGTTGACATGGTGCTTAAACGTTTTGCCATGTAGATTTCCAAAAGGGGATTTCTAGCAATGTCACATGGTGTGTCTTTCGAAGACTCAATATCCCTCTTCTACAGAAGAGAGATTGTAACGCCCGCCCTTATTTGCTCTCAGGGCGGCGCTACTGTTACTCCTTTTTTTTTTTTTTTAAAACATACTACATATGGATCCTCTCACAACCTACGTACTTTAACAGGCCATCATAACTTAAACTTTCTTTTGCACATGCATCACATATCATATTCATCATTAGCATGTTAACATATCTTTCATAACATGCATACATAAAGATTCGTTCATGAGTTCTAACATTTCCAACCTTCTTAAGTAGATGATACTCATTAAACACAAGTCTTATAAGCGGAAGCAATGTCTTAAGTTGTTCTTAGAACATATAAATACAAGCAGATAGTATAGGGTCTTCTTTCACCATGCCACTATCACACACACTTGGCCCCTCCTGCTACTTCCTCTAGCGCAGACTTCCTTTATCTGCAGTATATGGACAACATGAACTATATGCATATAGCTTAGTAAGATCCTTGCCTACTCACAAAAGCCACAAACTTCATCAAGCAATTAGAACATGAGCATACTAGCATAAAGGACCTAAGTATTTCATGGCAACCCTGATCAACAACATATCCATGTAATAAAAACTGAGCATGGCATAGAAAGCATAGTTAATCTAAGCAGGGCATAATTTGAACATAAGCATTATATCTACATAAAACTAAGCATGCATGAAAGACATATTCATAAGCGTTTTAAAACTTAACAATAAGCATTCCTAACCTAAGCATCCGTAACATCATACATCTTAACCTACATAAAGTACATAGGCACAAACATTCTTCAACTTAACCATGACCATTCATCAGGGAATCCAATCATGCATAAAGGACATAATCATAAGCATTTGTTTAACTTGGACATAAACATTTGTAATAACATAAATCCTAAACTTGTAGAAAGAACATAATCGCAAGTATTCATAAACTTAACCATAACATTCACCACATCATAAATTCTAAACTAGCATGAAGTACATAGTCGCAACATTCTTAAACTTAACTCTAAACATCATAACTTCATAACATCTAGCATGCATAAGGAACATAGTTCGCAAGCATTCAGGGTATTTAACATAAGCATACACAATATCATGAAAAGTCTTTTCTTTTCAAAACATATACTTATAGATACTTCCATATCATCATAACTTCATAACATCTAGCATGCATAAAAACATAGTTCAAGCATTCCGGGTATTTAACATGAGCATACACAATAATCATAAAAGTCTTTTCTTTTCAAAACATATACTTATAGATACTTCCATATCATCATAACTTCATAACATCTAGCATGCATAAAGAACATAGTTTGCAAGCATTCAGAGTATTTAACATGAGCATACACAATAATCATAAAAGTCTTTCCTTTTCAAAACATATACTTATAGATACTTCAAATTCATCATAACTTGTTTGGGGGGCCCCAGGTTAAGTACCACATAATGCGCGTTCCCTAATAGGCTGGGGTAGCGAGCCACCAGTCCTACTAGAGCAAGACCTCTTACGTCTTACCAGGGCAAGACCTCTTACGTCTTCTTATGTCCCTATGGATTTGATTAACGACCACCTGACGGGTCGGGTACTTAACCTCTTGCAAAGTAAAATACTTAATTCTTTTCTTTTCTTGTCATAATATAAAGAATGCTCTTGATCCCCCATCATAAAAAGGGAAGCATCTTAATCTCATCTTATCATAAGGAGAGCTCTTGATCCCTACTTGAAAGGGAAGCATCTCCATTTTATCTTATCTTAAGGAGAGCTCTTGATCCCTACTTGAAAGGGAAGCATCTCCATCTTATCATAAGGAGAGCTCTTGGTCCCTACTTGAAAGGGAAGCATCTCCATCTTATCATAAGGACACATGCATTCATAACATAAGAGTACCCTAAAGGGGTCATAAAGTATAAACATGTTCATCATACAGGCATATTTCGTGGCACATTACATCATAAACATGAAGCATATTTCCTTGGCATATTCATGGCATATTAAATCACAAAAACATGTTCATCACCTAAGCATATTTCATGGCACATTACATCATCAACATGTAGCATGTTTCCTAAGCATATTCAAGGCATATTAAATCATAAAAACATGTTCATCACCTAAGCCTATTTCATGGCACATTACATCATAACATGAAGCCTATTTCTTTGGCATATCCATGGCATATTAAATCATAAAATCATGTTCATCACCTAAGCATATTTCATGGCACATTATATCATAAACATGAAGAATATTTCCTATGCATATTCATGGCATATTAATCAAACAAAAACCATACCCTTAGCACAACTACATGTGGGGGGGGGGGGGTGTTTTCATGAAACCCTAACCCTAAAACCATGGGTTGGCCGAATCTTGTAAGGGGCTCGAGCTTGGGTTTTGTCCCCTAAAGTTCACTCATGAAGCCTTATAACTAATCATAGTATCATTAGGGATATTTTCATGCAACCCTAACCCTACTTTCATTGGTTGGCCGAATCTTGTAAGGTTAGATCTTTGGACTTTTGTCCCCTAAAGTTCATTCATAAGCATTATTACTTACCCTAGTGTCATTAGGAACATTTTCATGCAACCCTAACCCTAATTATATGGGTTGGCCGAAACATGGAATGGGTTCAAACTTAGGTTTTGTCCCCTAAAGTCCATTCATAAAGCATTATTACTTAACCTAGTGTCATTAGGAACATTTTCATGCAACCCTAACCCTAATTATATGGGTTGGCCGAAACATGGAATGGGTTCAAACTTAGGTTTTGTCCCCTAAAATTCATTCATAAGCATTATCATGGCCTAACCTCATAAGAGGGAGTTGTCATAAAAACCCTAACCCTAAAAGGCCTTGGTGGCCGAAACCTATAAGGGCACCAAGTTAGAATCTTTGTCCCCTAAAAGGTCCTATAGTGAGCATACAACCTATAGAAGTTCCCTAGAAACATTTTCATGAATCTTAGCCCAAGAAAACTTGATTGGCCGAAACCTACAAGGGCTACAACTTCATCGTTCTTACATGAAATTTAACCTACGAAACTAATACACTGCAGGTGAGGGGAAAACTTACATCCTTCGCTTTGCTTGAGAGATGACCTAATGGAGGTCACCTAGCTTTCTCCTAGCTTGAAAGGGGGTCTCTGCCAAAGGAAGAAGAAGGAAGTTGGTTTCGGTGAGGATGAAGAGGAGAGGAAGAAAATGGCCAAATGGAAACTTCCTTCTTCTTTATAAAGGGAGGAAGAGAAGTTTTTCTTTTCTTTGTCATGCCCCTTCACTTACCCTTCTTCCACTTATCTATAAATTCCCCTCTTCCTCTAATGATATAATTCTATTGGGCTTATGGTTAGTGGGTGCATCTATAGGGCTTGGCTATCTCTAGAGGTTTGGGGTTCAATTCCTAGGCTTTGCATCTTTTTTTTTTTTGGCTTATTTTCTTTTATTTTTCCAAAAAGGCCCACATAAAGCCTATCATCATAAAGACAAAATTCTCGTAAAATTGCTAGAAATTTTACGGGCGTTACAGAGACAATGCATGGAACAGATCCCTTATGCATCTTCTATAGGATCTATCATGTACACCATGATTTCTACTCGCCCCGATGTCTCGTATGCTCTATACATGACGAATAGGTACCAGTCAGATCCTGGTGAATGTCACTAGATAGCTATCAAGAATATTCTTAAGTACTTGAGAAGGATGAAAGAATATTTCTTGATCATTGGAGGGGATGAGGAGCTAGCTGTAATGGGTTACAACGATGCAAACTTCCAAACCAATAGAGATAATTCGCAATCGCAGTCAGGATATGTATTTTGTCTGAATGATGGCGTTGTGAGTTGGAAGAGTTCGAAGAAGGACACAGTGGCAGATTCTACAACAGAAGCCGAGTACATTGTTGCATCAGAGGCAGCAAAGGAGGCTATTTGGATCAGGAAGTTCATTGCTGAACTTGGGGTGATTCCTAGCATAGCAGATCCTATAGACCTCTATTGTGACAATAATGGGGCTATTGCTCAGGCTAAGGAACCTCACTCTCATCAGAAGACCAAACACATACTACGATGATTTCACCTCATTTGAGAGATCATCGATAGAGGAGATGTGAGGATATGCAAAGTAGATTATGATGCTAACATTCCTGATCCCTTGACCAAGGCTTTGGCACAGAAGAAGCATGATGGTCATAGTAGATCACTAGGTATTAGATATTACATTGATCGACTCTAGTGTTAGTGGGAGATTGTTAGTATGAGCCCTTAGTGCCAATTATGAGATAATTGATGAGGGAAACTTTTGGGTCATATCTTATATTAATAAAGGCAAATATTGATTATTATATTTACTTTATGTGTATGCCAGCCAAATAAATATAATAATGCCCTTGAATAATAGGTTCTTATCTACAGTATATCAATTGGTAGATTGATTATGAGAAGCTATAGAGAACACTATTCTTAAATATTCCTAATCAAGTATTGTACTAATAGACAAAGGCCTATATTGATACATTGAGACTAGCCTGTAGGTTAATGGATGACTTGATCTCACAAGTCATAGATATGTGATATCACATTGACACATGGGTATATATATTGGAGAATATATATACGGAATTGACCTGCCATGAGAAAGTGTCATGGATCGTTATATGAGTGTCATATACTTTCTCATGTGACTACTGGTATGAATAGTCCTTAGACCTGAAGTCACTACGGTTCCCTACATAAGGAGTTATGTACTTTGGTATCATCTAATGTCACCCGTAATAGGGTTCACTATAATGGAGATCACTGGGTATGTAACGAATTATGCGGAGGGATGTGAGTGATGTAGATGAGATCTATCTCTCCCATATGACGAGAGTGATATCTTTGGCCTCTTGATAAAGTATGACCATGAAATGCATGACCATGCTCAAAAGAGTCAATATGAGATATTGAGCTCATTTGTTTGAGTGAGTCTACTTGCGGATCAAGAAACACAAAGATCGATAAAGGGATGACATGGTCTATGCCTCATTGATCGATCTAAGATATCAAGGATAGAAGGACACCATCACACATGATAATAGTCACAGAAAGGTTGTCGGATCTCGACTTTCTTGTAGCTTGGGTAATAATGATGTATTGCTTGATGTCGCCCATTGCTTATGTATCTAAAATAGTTTTAGATATATTGCCAACGTTATGAGAGCATATAGGGTCACACACAAAGAACATATTTTGGAAAAGTGTTCATTTTAGTTTGACTAAATGAATCATTAGTTAATTGAATGGATTAGAATGAGTTAGACTCATTGCTTAGCTAAATTTGAGTTGGACTCAAATTGGTTTATTTTGAGTTGACTCAAGTGAAACCAATTGAAGAAGGTAAGCATGATTAATTATGATTAATCATGCATGCAAATAGATTAATGCATGAAATAGATTAATTTCATGTAATAGGATATAAAGCCTCAATGTTGCATGCATGAATGCAAATGGTCTTGGGTTTCCCAGGCACCGACGTGGGTGTGCGTTCGAACATGTTTAGTAAACATGCACAGTAAAAGCAAATAAAACGAGTAATTACTAACTTATTACAACACACACATCACACGCATGCAAGGATACATCAAGTGTCGACTTAATCGTCATTTCAAATTTTGCAATAAAGAAACTAATCTAGGTATACCTGACAAATTACGTGAAGAAAAAATGACATCAACAAGCGACTGATAACTACCATTTTATCATGTTATTTTGGTCCTTAATATCACTGTTTTTATCCTCTTTAGTGATTAATTATCGATTATTTGCATGTTTTATGAGTTGGATCTTTTTTTTTCACCTGATTGTAAATTTTTCTAAATTCTAGACTTATATGAAAAATTTGTCTTTCTTTCTAGGAGATCGAAATGAGCCACTAGACTAGACTCAAGTTGGATCAAATATGGCTTCATCTGGGGTGATAATGGACATCTCAAGTTGATTTAATCTGAGCCCTTCATCAAGATCGAGGGCAATTTAATCAAGAGATCAGATCTGAGTGATATTGACCGTCTGATGAAAGTGCTTGATTCTGAGCCATCTATCCAGATATGGAGAGATCCAGTCCGTACATTTAAATCTGGAAATCTGAGCCCTTCCTCCAGATTTGATCGATCATGATTATCCATTCAGATTGATCAGATCCATCCATTCAAAGTCGAAGAATTCTCAACCGTTGGATGCACAACCCTTAAATGGATTAATCAGATTCATTAAGCACTAGCTTTATTGTACAGCTGAGATTGAACGGTGCTTAGATCAGATGACCAAAGAAAAGAGGTTTAAAAATCCAACATTTTTCACTCTTGAGCTGATTGTGCAACACAGTAGCTTCTTCTTCGATCGCGCGAGCAGCCGTCGGATTCCGCCTCATCCGCACGAAGCAGCGCCGACCGTCCACTTCCTCCGCCAAGGATGACGGTGGTCTCCCCCATCACATTCGCCACCGACAGCAACTCTGCTGCGAGCTTTGTCACCGCCGACCAATCGGAGAAGTAATTCCGCTCCAATCGATTTAGCCACCACGTCAGCCATCTAAGTGGGGATTCCCCTCCGTTACCATCTCATTCTTCCACATTTGTGGCCAGTTCCTTCACGACAGCGCCGACTTCAGCCATCATCTTCTACAGGCAGCCCATCACAGCTCCGACAGCTAAGTTCTTCATCGCGGCCAACATCAGCTCAGTCCATCTCTTCATCCGAGCAGCAATTTCCGGACAGCAAGCCTTCTCAAATTTCTTTGTCTTGTTGATTGTTTTTGCGGTTTAATTTGTTGAATGTTTGTAATCAAATTTGCTTCCACATTTTCATTTGCACGCATTAGGTTTAATTTGTTGCATGCTTACATATTGTTCGGTGAAATGCTTCTTAGAGTAATTAGGTTGTAGTTCATTAGGTTAGATTTAGTTTCATGCTTTCTTTTAATCATGTTTATGCATTAGATTTCGTTGATGCATTGATTATTTCATTTGGTTGTTAGTTAAATCTTTTCTTCCCTTGAGCCCTAGTAGCCGCCTCCACGTTGCTTCCATCCATTTTCCTCCACGGATTCGAGGAGGAACCTCTTCATCAAGAGATTTCAGCGTCGTCCTTCATCTCCACAGCTCATCCACCTTCTCTTTCGGATTCGAGGAGGTGAATCGCCCCGACGACACTTCTTCGAGCTCAACCGGATCCGCGAGAGTTTGGAGCATCCATCAAATTACTGGATTTAATAGTTTGCACCATCCCACATCCACTACCATTTACGGAGTCTCGATCGAGCTTCGTTGGACTTAGACGAAGGAACTTGTTCATTCACCGGGCCTATCTTGTGTTGATTAGATCATTTATTTCCTCTTCCTATTTTTATTGCTTTAATTCCTGCATTGTTTGATTCAATTGTTGCATTTTAGTTTAGAGTTTTAATTACCTTGCAAATGTTGGTTAGAGCTCAAAACCCAAACCCCATCTTCAATAGAAAACCCAAAGCAATAATTAGAAATCTTAAGTTTACTATTCTATCGATTACACTCATTGGGAAACGATGCAGGTCATCCACTATGCTATATTAGTGTAGTTAGGGAGTTCGGTAATTAATTTGAAATGGTACCATGACAAAAACCTATTATCAGTGACCCTCATGAGTTTCGCTTCTATTCGTATCCACGCCGAGTATCGTCGGGATAGCATCACAAAGCCACGAGCCCCCACTTCATGAGAGGTACTAGCTTCGCATTGAAGTCATTGTGATCCGAGAGACGATCACAATCCTAATCAAATTCGGATCCAAAAATCGAGTTCCACTAACTCGCTTCTAGGAAGCAGTTTTCGTCAACCAATTGATGAAACTTTAACCCTCCAACAATGAGGATTGCCGAAGATCCAATCCCCGACAAGTAGGTCACTGTTGGAGCACAAAACGTCGACCAAATGACCTCTCCACAAAGAGGAGAATAAGTTGTCCAAAACTGGACAACTTGTTTAGGTGGAAGAGATGGTCGGAGGAGTTAACAATGACCGGTGGATGGTCGGCGGCAAGGAAGAGAAGTAGCAATTCCAATGGGCGGTAACACAAGGAGCTTGGGTGGAAACCACACCTCTCCTAGGGTCGGGCAGCAACAATAAGGGAGGAGAAGAGAAAAACGACTAGGGTTTCCAAAACCTTGAACCAATTCTCTTAAAAACAAAAACCCTTAAGCCGTATTTCTATAGAGAACATATCCCTTATCCATTAAGAGACTTTTTCTCAAGACCTTTTCTCTAAAACCTTTTCTTAAGAAACCTTTTCATAAAGGGTTATTGGTTCCCAACCAAAACCTATTAACCCGCTCCATTAACTTAAGTTAAAATAAACCAAACCGCGTTGGTCTATTTTAAGTTAAAACAAACTGAAACAATTTTGACTCATTCGTTAAAAACAAACGAAACCCCTTGGGTTTATTTTCCACCATTGGATTAGAACCAAACCGATTTGGTTCATCCATCAAGTCTTCAAAAGACTCGGCCCATCCATGCTTCCGTTGCAACTGAAATAATTTCATGCTCGCTCCTTGTTTGCTCTAACCAAACCAAGTCTTTCTCAATCTAAGAATCCTATTCTAAAACTCATTTTAAATCATTCGGATAACACTCGTAGTGGGTGTGACCAAATAGGTTCCCGATTTATGTTGGTCGTCTATAATTAACCATTAATTATAGAACAATCATGAGTGGCACCTAGTAGTACATCATAATCCCCAATTAACTAGAAAATCAACGGTTGATCTCAGAACACATCTGAAACCCTTCAGCAGTTATAGTGAAACGTGCCCCATTCCCTTCACTCATCTTATACCCTTTTGGTTCAGGATATGGTCTATCATGTCAATTCCCACTAGGCTGACTACGTCACACCTAGCCCAAGTATTACTTCCTCGTCCTATGGATTCTAGTTACTACACAAGTATCCAAGAGTACCATACTCTAAACATGCAATGCTTTGGCCAAAGACTTTAGTAACAATCCTACGAGAGGCCATATGGTATACATCTCCTCGCAAGGAGTGGTGAATCCTCTGTAGGCTATTCAAACACCTTCAACCACTTTGACTTATACCCAATCATCCTGGGACCACATCTCCTCGGAGATGTTTGTTAAGATGTCAAAGCATAAGTCTACATGACCAAGATGACTTGAATACCTCAAGTCGAATGAACAACACACTTAAGATGTGGTAAGACCTTCATTGACATATCCATATATGCAGAGAACCATTTGAAGTCTTACAGCTAATCACTCCAATGAACTAGTTACCATAAATAGCATCGAAGATTAACTCCGGACATCACAATGTCTCCAACCAGTGATGAACAGCTGCTTAGATAAACCAAGGAGTATAACTTGTGCTAGTCTCAACAAAATTGATGGTGTCAGAATACATCAATTCATCGACTAGGGATAATTCCAATACATCACAATTACACATGTAGAGATACTCAATAGTTGTGATCCAATAACAAATTCTCTCATGTTGTGAATCGTATTACGGACATTAAGTAAATAAGTTTAAGATCTAATCAAATATAGTGAAAAATGTATACTCAAATAGTAAATCTTCATTTATCAAATAAATGGTACAAACATAAGACGATTCCCTTTGGACATCTCTCATATATCACTAACAAGCTCCCACTTGGCCTAATGTCAATCGCCACAGTATCCAATACCATAAGCTCTAACAAGACCCTCAAACTTACTTTGAGGTAAGGCCTTAGTTAAAGGATCCGCTAAGTTCCTTTCAGTGGGAATCTTCTCGATTTGTATTTCCTTCCTACTTATGATCTCTCTGATCAAATGATAGCATCGAAGTATATATTTGGATCGTTTATGAGACCACATCAAGTTCAGAGATGAACTTCTTGATCCAAACCGCTTCCTTTACTGCATCCGAAGCTGCAATGTATTCTGCCTCAGTAGCAAAATTTGCTATAGTGTCTTGCTTGGAACTTTTCCAGCTTATTGCGCCTCTATTTAAGGTAAATACGTAACCAGACTGAGACCTGGAATCATCCTTGTCTGTCTGGAAGTTGGCATCTGTATACCTGCATATTACCATATCACCCTCTCCATATATTAGGAACACATCCTTAGTTCTTTTTAAGTACTTAAGGATTATCTTAACAGCCTCCCAATGATCTATTCCTAGATCAGACTGATATCTGCTCGTGACACTCATAACATAAGATACATCGGGCCTTGTACATAACATAGCATACATGATAGATCCTATTGCGGATGCATAGGGAATCTGATTCATGCAAATCCTCTTGTCTTCTGTGCGCGGACACATAGACTTCGAAAGGTGTATCCTATGCCTGATGGGAAGGAAACCTTTCTTGGATTTCGGCATGCTAAACCTCTTTAGCACTCGGTCTATATATGTAGACTGCGAAAGACCAAGCAACCATTTCGATCTATCTCTATACATCTTAATCTCGAGAATGTAGATTGCTTCTCCCTGGACTTTCATGGAGAACGTTTGGGATAATAAAATTTTAATTGACTGTAAAACAAATATATCATTTCCTATTAGTAATATGTCATCGACGTAAAATACTAGGAACATGAGTTCACTCCCACTAACCTTCTTGTACACACAGGGTTCATCTGGATTTTATAAGAAATCAAACCTTTTGATTGTCTCATAAAAATGAATATTCCAGCTTCTTGATGCTTGCTTCAGTCCATAAATGGACCGTCGAAGCTTGTATACCTTGGTTTTATCAACCGATATGAAACCCTCAGTTTATATAATAAATACATCCTCAAACAGGTTTCCGTTAAAGAAAGTTATTTTCACGTCCATCTGTCATATCTCATAATCAAAATGAGGCGATATGGCATGGAGTATCTGAATTGATTTAAGCATAGCTATTGGTAAAAAGGTTTTGTCATAGTCAACACCTTGTCTTTGACAATAGCCTTTTGCCACTAATCTAGCTTTATAGGTAATAACATTACCATCCATGTTGGTTTTCTTCTTGAAAACCCACTTGCACCCTATAGGCGTTATGCCTTCGGGTGGGTCTACCAAATTCCAAACTTGATTTTCATACATGGAATCCATTTCCGACTTCATGGCTTGAAGTCATTTGTCCCTTTCTGAACTTTTCAGAACTTCTTCATAATTGGTAAGCTCCTTATCGTCAATGAGTAACACGTCATTTGATTCTCTTATGAGAAATCCAAATTTGTCAGGAATATTGCATGTCCTACCATATCTACGAAGATGTGGTGTCACAATAGGTTCAGCCGATGTCTCATCACTATGAGTTATCGATTGAGTTGCTTGACTAGGTATCTCCTCAATGTCTATTAGAGTCTCTTGAACCTCCTCAAGTTCAACGACACTCTCACTATTTTCTTGCAAGACAAAATCTTTCTCTAGATACACAACATTCCTTGAAACAAACACCTTTTGTTCCAAGGGATGATAGAATTGGTAAACCCTCGTTTCCTTAGGTTATCCAATAAATAGATATTTAATAGACTTAGCATCCAATTTGTCTGACACAGCCCGCTTCACATAAGTAGGACAACCCCATATCTTCAAGTAAGATAAATGAGGTTTCTTACTAGACCATATCTCATATAAAGTAGTAGATACTACCTTGGTTAGGACTCTATTTAACAAGTAAATAGTTGTCTGAAGTGCATAGCCCCAAAAGGACTTGGGAAGATTCGGGTGATTCATCATTGACCTGACCATGTCCAACCGGTTTCACCACTTAGATACACCATTAAGCTATGGTGTATACGGTGGAGTCCAATGAGACAATATACCATTCTCCCTCAGATAATCTTGAAACTCTTGACTCAAGTATTCACCACCTCGATCTGATAAAAGTATTTTAAGACTCTTGCCAAGTTGTTTCTCTACTTCTTTTCTGAATTCTTTGAAACTTTCAAAGGCTTCAGACTTGTGATTCATCAAGAACACATACCCAACCCGTGAGTGATTATCGGTGAAGGTAATGAAGTAGTTATATTCTCCTAGAGCTTGCAGTATGTATTAGACCAAGCAACTCTCCCACCGCTTCACCTTTTCCAGTAAAAGGTAACTTGGTCATCTTACCCTTTAAGAAAGATTTGCATGTATTGTATGAATCTAATTCAAACGATTCCAAAATTTCACATCGGTGTAATTCAGACATGCGTTTCTTGCTCACATGGCCAAGATGACAATGCCACATATAGGAGTCTAATTGATTATCTTTTCGAGCACACTTATTGCTCGCTTCGATATTGAAAATGTCACTGAATACGTCCAACGTATAAATACCATTGCTTAAAGTTCCAGTCTCATAAAGAATGTCATTCAAAGTTATGTAATAAAAATTATTACTAAAATTTAAATGGTACCCATTTCTATTTAAACAATAAATTGAAATGATGTTCTTTATCAACAAAAGAATATAAAAGCAATTGTCTAGTTCTAACACAAGTCCTGTAGGGAGTTTCAACAAATATGTTCCGATGGCGAGTGCAACAACCTTTGCTCCATTTCAACTTGCAAATTTGATTCTCCCTTAACGAGTCTCCTTCTATTCCTTAGCCCCTGTATGTCATTACATATATGTGAGTCACACCCAGTATCCAATACCCAAGTGTTAGAGGAAATAGAATGACAATCAATAACGAAGATACCCGATTGTTGGTGCAGGGGCACCAGATAATCGAACCTGTGTTTTGATTTTGGAAAAGACACAAAGTTAAGTTTACATCATTATCTCACGAGATAAATCGAGTGTACAAAAAAGTACTAAAGCTGGAGCTGAAGGCAAGCGACACCTAGAGGAAGCCGCGGTGGTCGGGCGACACTCGAGTGACTTCGGAGGGAGCCGAAGGAATCCAGTGGAAGGCCGAAAGCAAAAGCGACACAGTAAGTATCGAGGTAAGCTCGTGTGAGTGAGAGATGGTAAGGTCGTGTCCCTTGTACGGGGACGACCGTAGGTGCCGATCCGACTAAGACTTCCTTTGGAAGGTCTAGGTCGAGATTGGACAGTTTGAAACCATCGCATTTATCATTTTCTGAGCTAACCTCTTACTGTAGGAAAGTGGCCAGGCTGGTAGTCAACTGTTGGACATTGGGCAGTCGACTGATGCTCATCAGTCGACTGATGGGAGGTATCAGTCGACTGATGGCGACGAATTAGCCTTGCGCTTGGTCAAAACGGATAACATTTGACGCGACCACTTCGCGATAAAATTTGTACAACTTCGTAATCTGTTCCGAAAGATGAGGAGACATATTCATAGGCTAAACTCTATAAAAGGAGGGGAGGATTCCAACTCCAAACATCATCAAGATTATTCTCAAGTGCTCCTACAACATCAAAGCTCCAACACCGTCATAACGCCGACACGATGACAAGTTCTGATCTTCTTCGTCGGCAGCAGCAATAAGTAACATATTTTATTATTGTAATCTTGTTTTTATTCGCAACGAGGTGAGGTAGGCTTGTTGCCTCATCCTCATAATTTCGGTTTTGTGATCGTTGTCTCCTACCTCCAACGAGGAGGAGACGTTATAGTGTTGTGCCCTCCGTACGCGGTCTAGGATCGTTAGGGCCTTGGAGTAGCAACCGCTGGCTTGTGAACCAAGTAAAAATAAATGTGTCTCTTTATT
The DNA here is from genome assembly GCA_025175895.1 of Wurfbainia villosa. Classification (NCBI taxonomy): domain Eukaryota; kingdom Viridiplantae; phylum Streptophyta; class Magnoliopsida; order Zingiberales; family Zingiberaceae; genus Wurfbainia; species Wurfbainia villosa. The sequence goes on from CM045996.1 coordinate 100,371,854, forward strand.
TTTCGCTGTGCTTACTCGTGTATCGAATGAACGAACAAAAAGATTTACGCTCGCTATTCACCCCCTCTCAAGCGACGCTTCTCGATCCAACACTGAAGAGGATGGGGCATCAGATGCCTTCTTCTTCTTCACGGACTCAAGATAAATCTTGCAGTTTCTTCACCAATGGCCTTTCTTGCCTCAATGATGGCAAGTGCCCTTTTGAGCTCGTTCCGTCTTTTTATTCCTTTTCTTCTTCTTGCCCTTGCATTGTTCCTTTGATTTCCTCTTAGAACCTTTTTTCGAGGAATCAACTAACAACACCATCCCTTGCTCATGCTTCATAGAAGGCTCCACAGTCTTCAGCATGTTGAGCAGTACCACAGATGAACCTTCTTGCATCTCAGAGGGGAATAGGAGCTTAGAGACTTTGAACCTTTCATATCTCACTTGCTCATCAAACAACTCATAAAGATGAAAGACTATGGTATGAGCATCCATATGCTCATGCTACTTCCGCAGCTCGGGTACCATCATGGTTATCATGAATAACTCACTAGTTCAGAATCACTCACATGTTTATGATGGGCCAATAATTGGTCCGAAGTTGCATCATCACTAGGATGGGCGGGATGAAGTGCTTCGAGGACATACTCAAGCTTTTCAGCCTTGAGAACAGTCTCAAGTTTCTATGCCAGTCCAAGAAGTTCGACCCAATCAATTTATTCGAATCCAAAATAGAGCGCAAATTAAAGACATCATGATCAAGCAATTAACCTAGAAATACAAATCGAACATATATGAGAAAATGATTTTAAAATGCATCAACATACATTTACAAATCCCATTCATTTTTTGAATTCAAAACCCTCAAAATCAATTCGGGAGATCGTAGGTCTATCTCTAAATGGGTTGATATCCAACATAGATAAGAACGAGCTTGGAGAGAGTCCAATAAGCCACTCTTAGCTACGATGGTAGGTATCAAATATACCAATTGCATATCACATATATGAAACTATCACAATGTACTATCAACTAATTGAATGTTCACACATACATCGGGTTGTTAACTCATTAACAAGTATGCATCATATGCATAGCACCCAACTTCACCACCCTTCACATCGACCTTGGAGAGAGTCCAACAAATCGATGCACCAAGATAAAGCTGACCCATTAATCGTGAAATAGTTTTAATATGGTTAGAGCGCATTCAACCAATTAGTCAGGCTTTGAGAGAGTCCAACAACCCAAACTAACGATTGACTTTTGACTCTTACCATATTAGTAATAAACTATTCCAATGGTTTGAACATGTCCAGGTTCGAGCCGGGCTTGGAGAGTGTCCAACAACCCAAACAAGAAATGGAACTTTGGTTCTAACCATATTAATGGAAGGTGTAGACTTTAATATTGTATAAGGGATTTAAGGTCTAATCCTCTTTGCAAGCAAATGACTATTATCTACTTGGCATGACACACATGGAATACATCTACATGTCACGACACGCATGACATAATGATATGCATCTAATGCAATTACATGACATATAATTATGCATGTACAAGTAGTTTCCATATTGTCATAATTAATTTTTGAAAATAAAATATGTTTGCATTTTGATTTCCCAAATCAAATCCCGATTAAATTAGGAAATATATTTCTAAATTTAATCACATATTCTATTTATGGAAAATATTAATTAAGGAAAATTAAATTTAATTTAGGAACAAATTTCCGAAATTGTAATTTTCTAATCACATTAGAAAATTTCCAATTTTAATTTCTTTACTAAATAAAATTTCAATAATTATTTCTAAACATTCCAAAAGTAGAAAATTTCAAAAAATGCAATTATGACTATCGCAAAATAATTTTACGATTATGTCGAAACATGATGTGAGCAACACATACAGGATTTAGGAGTAGTTTTCCCTCACATCTTATTTTGTTTTATATTTGTTTCATACATATTTTGCATGCATTTCTTATTTTCTGGTTTAGAGTTCTGCTTGTTGTACTTTTGTGTGCAGGATAGCATCATACGGAGAAAATGGTACACTTTTGGAGCGAAAAGAAGACATTTGGCAGCTAGAGCAAAATGACATATGGCCTGGCCTTGTGAAAACACACGGCTTGCGCTGCAGTGCCACACATGGCCAGGCCGTGTGGCACTGTGCAATTCGGATGTGAGTCAGTTATTTTCTAGGTTTCGAGGGGATCCAGACTGATGTCTATATAAAGGCGGCTACGCCCAAACCCTAGGGGGGGGCACGACGACTGGGACGACACTTCGACGCCCTAAAAAGCATCAAAAACTTTCAACGGGGAGGAAGGAAGTCATTGGAGATCCAAAGATATGCACTTCAATGCCAAAGAGAAGAGTCATATTGCATTGTAATTTCTGTTCTTTGCATAATATCCATTCTTTATATAAATATGATCGTGCTTTGTGTTTCTCCTCTCATATTTATGGAGTACATTCTTTAATTCTAGGATTATGGAGTAGTTTGTGTGCGTAGAAGATGTTATTCCAAATTAAATTCTATTCTTGAGTTTGTATTTGCAATTGGTATTAGTTTAGACTGATATCTATGTGTTTTGGTTTTCTATCTACTATGCAAGCCGATATGAGGGGTGATAACCCTCGTATCTAAGATTTAGGAGAATTAAGGAGGAACATAGGGGTTAGCCTCATCTCTTGTAACTATGGATAGAAGGATGCGATAGAGTAGTAAATGTTGGTGCAGTGGGCACCTAAGTCGAACCTAAGTTTTGATTATAACAAACGATACAAAGTTAAGCTTATATTGTTATCTCACGAGCTAAATCAATTGTGCAGAAAAGTCTCAATGCTGGAGCTGAAGGCTAGCGACACCCGGAGGAAGCCGCGGTGGTCGGGCGACACTTGAGTTACTTCGGAGGGAGCCGAAGGAATCGAGTGGAAGGCCGGAAGCAAATGTGACACGTAAGTATCGAGGTAAGCTCGTGTGTGCGAGCGTAAGTGAGGTCATATCCTCTTTACGGGGATGATCTTAGACGACGATCCGACCCAAGACTTCCCATGGAAGGTCTATGTTGAGATCGGACGGCAAGTGGCCGTCGAGTCCGCTTATATTTTGAGCTAACTCTTTATTGTAGTCAAAAATCCTGGCCATCAATTCAACCGGCCAGTTCAACCGGCGCCAGTTCAACCGGCCAGTTCAACCGGTGGTCAAAAATCAGCCTCGAGGAGTCAAGCTTTATCACCATTTTTCAAGGAGTTTTGTGCCCATTTGTGATTGGTTGAAGACCCATTCGTTGAGGGGCTTAAAGGCTATAAAAGGAGGGCCAAACCTAGGATTTCATCTTCAATTCTAAGTGCTCAAAAGCCTCCGTTACACTGCAACTCTCCGACGACTCTACAACAACGAAGTGCTGCCAACAACCCTCGCTTAAAGTTTCTTTTGTTTAGTTTTTGGTATAATTTTAATTTGTTATTGCTTTCAATATTGCAATTCTTTTTAATCGAGGCTTTTCGTTGCATTTTACTTTAATAGAAGAGAGGGTTTGTCTCTCTATCTTTTTGCTTCGAAGGCTTTTGTAATCGTAAAACTCCTACCTCCAACGAGGAGTGTTTTAGTGAATTGCCCTCCGTACACGGTCTAGGACCGTTAGGGCCTTGGAGTAGTAGCCGAAGGCTACGAACCAAGTAAAAAAAACTATTTGTCTCATTTAGTTTTTATTTACATTTCCACTGCGTTTAATTGTCTATCAAACGATTTAAAAGAAAAGTTTTTATCGCTATTCACCCCCCCTCTAGCGATCCGCTTCGATCCAACAATTGGTATCAGAGCAAGGGGTTGCTAAGATTTGGTGAAACCACCAATCTAGCCATTTTTCACAAATTTATTTTTCTTTTATTTCTGTTTATTTCTGATTTATTTTGCTTTGTTAAATTTACTCCCGCACTACTAATCCAAGACGCGAGTCTTGGTACTTTGTTTTGTGTTTTTTGTTCTTTCTTCGTCCCTTTTTGTCTTTTGTTATAATGGCCCATCTCGAGGGTGTTAGCACCGTCTGACCTCCGTTTTACAACGGAGATGACTTCCGTTATTGGAAGGGTCGGATGGAATGCTTTCTCAAAACCCAAATCGAGATGTGGATCATAATCCAAACGGGTTTCACACTTCTGACTAATGAAGTGGGTGACTCCTTGGATTATGATCAATGGACCATTGCGACAAAATGACAAGTCGAAGCCGACGCCAGGACATAAATCTCCAATGCGGCTTGTCCAAGGAGGAGCTTCATTACGCAAAGGACCTTTGGACAAAGCTGATCGAGTTACACGAAGGATCAGATCAAGCTAAGGTTTGCAAACGTGATTTGTTGTTCAATAAATTGTACACACTAAAAATGCAGGAACACGAGTCCGCGACGCAACTCCACGCCCGTGTCCAAGACATAGTCAACAACCTACACGCAATCGGGCAAAAGGTCAAAAACCGCGACCTTATAAGGTATGTTCTAAACTCTTTTCCGAGGACTACCTTGTGGGCATCCATGGTCGATGCCTACAAGGTCTCCAAGGACCTTTCTAAACTTAGATTAGATAAACTCTTTCGATTTTGAATTACATGAGCAGTCCAACTCGAACCCGAGAGGGTATAGCCTTGTTTGCAGGTGTTCAAAGAAGAAGAAAATCGCAAGCCACCACCAACCGAGGAGGAAGATGAGTCCAAGAAGAAGTTGACCCGAATTGATCGCCAACTAATGAACCTAGCTCAAGGATAGCCAAGGGACGAAAGCAACCACAACTCGACCAATCAAGGTAAGCCTAAAAGTTCTAATATTAGGAGTGTAGCGAGTGTTTGGACATATAAAGTCCGAGTGCCCCAAGCTCAACCACCAAGCACCTAAGCACAAGAAGGCCCTCAATGCGATATGGGAAGAAGCGTCATCCGAAGAAGACGAAGACCACGTCTTCATGGCGAAATCGATTGAGTCCGACACGGAGACCGAACCTGAACTTGAGTCAAAACCTGAGGATGACTCGGACTACGAAGCTACCTTCAAGTCAAGCCACGAATACACATCCGGTTCAAAAGATACCCTTAAGGTGAGTCGAACCTTATTTAATACTTTACATAATATGGTTGGGTTTTTGTCTAGGAAGTTAGCTAAGTCCGAGTCCAAGGTCGAGACCCTGGTTGAGGAAGTTAAACTCCTCAAACACGAGGTCTCCCTAACCTCTTCGACTAGTCGAGTTCAAGAGAAGGACTCAACTCGGGTTGAAAAACTCGAAGTTGAGAACTCACTCTTGAAAAGTCAAGTCGAAGATCTTAGGAATACATTGGAAAGGTTTACTTTGGGATCCAAAGGACTTAACCTCCTACTGTTGGGTTTCCGGCACCGCGGCGTGTGTGTGTTCGATCACGTTTCGTAAACATGAACACAGCGGAAGCATTAAAAAATAATAAATCTACATTTATTACAACACACACAATGCACGCATGCATATTACAACAAGTGTAGACATAACCGTAAATTAAAATTTGCAATAAAAGGAAATTTAACTACGTTATACCTTTCGTATGACGTGTAGCGGGAACGGCATCAACCGGAACGATCCTCGTAAGAATCGTCTCTATCCGTATCCACGCCGAGCTCCTCGGGATGACTTCGCTAAGTCACGAGCTTCGTCTTCATACGGGTTACCAGCCTCGTGTTGAAGATGACGTGATCGAGAGATGATCACGATCCGAATCCAAATTCGGATCCTCAAACGAGTTCTCAAAACTCGCTTCTCCGGAGAGGCATTCGTCAACCAATTGACGAATCCTTCGTCCTCCACCTCAGAGGATTACCGGAGATCAAATCCCCGGTAAGTAAGGCGCTATCGGAGCACTAACCGTCGTCCAAACGACGCTCCGACAACAAAGAAACAAGCTGTCCAGAAAAACTGGACAGCTTTTGGTGGAGGAATAGAGGCCGGCCAAGGAGAGATAGAAGCTCACCTTATCACCGAACCTAGAGGAGATCACCGGAGGGTCGCCGGAGGTTCACCGGCTGAAGCTTGGTCGCCGGCAATGACTTGGACGGCGGCACAAAGGCTGGGCGGTGGCACACCTAGGGTTGGCGCCGACTAGTGGAGGAGAGGGAGGGGGCGGCACAACTAGGTTGGGCGGCAACTCCAATTAGGGTTTTTGGATTAGGGTTTAAGCCCTATTTTATAGAGAACTAATTCTCTTAATGGTTAATGGATCATATCCATAAAGCCCGTTAACCCGCTCCATTAAGATAAGTTAAAATAAACCAAACCATGATGGTTTATTTTAAGTTAAAACGAACCAAACCAACCTTTGGTTCATTCGCTTAATATAAACCAAACTCTTGGTTTATTCTCATCCATTGGATTAGAACCAAACCATTTTGGTCCATCCATTATGTCTTCATAAGACACGGCCCATCCACGCTTCCATTGCATCAAACAATTTCATGCTCGCTTTATGTTTGGTCCAACCAAACATAGTTTCTCTCCGAGAATCCCATTCTCAAGCTCGCTTTAAATCCTTTGGATTACACTCGTTGTGTGTGACCAAATAGGTTCTCGGTTTATGTTGGCCGTCTATAATTAACCATTAATTATAGAACGATCATGAGTGGCACCTAGTAGTACATCATGATCCCATTAGCAAAGAAAGATCAGCGGTTGATCGAACTATTTACGAAACCCTTGATGGCTCGAATGAATCGTGCCCCATTCCCTTCACTCATCTTATACCCACTTGGTTGGGACATGGTCTATTGTAGCCGGTCCCCACTAAGTGTGACTCGTCACACCTAGCCCAAGTATCATTTCCTCGTCCTCAGTTCTAGTTACTCCACATGTATCGAAGAGTACCTTACTCTAAACATGTAATGCTTTGGCGAGACTTTAGTAACAATCGACGAGAGGCCATGGGTATACATCTCCTCGCAAGGAGTGGTGAATCCTTTATAGGCTATTCAAACACCTTGATCACTTGACTTATACCCAATCATCCGGGTCCACATCTCCTTAGAGATGTTTGCTTAAGATGTCAAAGCATAAGTCTCCATGATCAAGATGACTTGAATACATAAGTCAAAGGAACATCGCACTTAAGCCCGAGTAAGAACTTCATTGACATATCTATATATGCGAGAACCATATGAAGTCTTACGGTGGTCACTCCGATGAACTAGTTACCATAACTAGCATCCACGATTAACTCGGACATCACTATGTCTCGGCCCGGTGAGAATCATTTGCTTGGATACACCAAGGAGTATACCTCGTGCTAGTCTCGACAGAATTGATGGTGTCCAAATCCATCAATTCATCGACTAGGGATAATTCCGATACATCACAATTACACATGTAGAGATACTCACTAGTTGTGATCCAATCACAAATTCTCTCATTCTATGAATCGTATCGTGGACATTCAGTAAATGAGTTTAAGATCCAATCAAATACATAAAACATGTATACTCAAATAGTGAATCTTCATTTATCATATAAATGGTTCATACATAAGGCGATTGCCGTAGGACATCTCTCATATATTACTAACAGACTTCCACTTGGCCTAATGCCAATCGCTACGGTATCCAATACCATAAGCTCGAACATGACCCTCAAACTTATTTTGAGGTAATGCCTTAGTCAAGGGATCCGCTAAGTTCCTTTCGGTTGGGAATTTTCTCGATTTGTATTTCGTTCCTCGATGATCTCTACGATAAGATGATAGCGGCGAAGCACATGTTTGGATCATTGATGAGACCACATCAAGTTCATAGATGAACTTCTTGATCCAAACCGCTTCCTTTCTTTGCTTCCAAAGGCTGCAATGTATTACGCCTTAGTGGCAGAATCCGCTATAGTGTCAAGCTTGGAACCTTTCCAACTTATTGCGCCTCCATTCTAGGTGAATACATATCCAGACTGAGACATGGAATCATCCTTATGCATGCGGAGTAACATCCGTATACCCACGTATCACCATGTACCCTTCTCTCCATATATTAGGAACACATCCTTAGTTCTTCTCAAGTACTTAAGGATCGTCTTAACAATGCCCAATGATCCATTCTGGATCGGTGAGTATCTGCTCGTGACACTCGAGCGTACGATACATGGCCTTGTACATAACATAGCATACATGATAGATCCTATTGCGGATGCATAGGGAATCTTACTCATGCAAATCCTCTCGTCTTCTGTACGCGGACACATAGACTTCGAAAGGTGTACCCCATGCCTGATGGGTAAAAAACCTTTCTTGGATTACGACATGCTAAACCTCTTTAGCACTCGGTCTATATATGTAGACTGCGAAAGACCAAGCAACCGTTTCGATCTATCTCTATAGATCTTAATCCCGAGGATGTAGGTTGCTTCTCCCAGGTCTTTCATGAAGAATGTCTTGGATAACCAAACCTTCACTGACTGTAAGATTGAAACATCGTTTCCTATAAGTAGTATGTCATCGACATACAATACTAGGAACACGACTGCACTCCCACTAACCTTCTTGTACACACAAGGTTCGTCTGGATTTTGTGAGAAATCAAACTTTTTGATGGTCTCATCAAAACGGATATTCCAGCTCCTGGATGCTTGCTTCAATCCATAAATGGACCGTCGCAATTTGCATACCTTGGTTTTATCAACCGATGTGAAACCCTCAGGCTGTATCATATACACATCCTCGGCGAGTTTCCATTAAGGAAAAGCTGTTTTCACATCCATCTGCCATATCTCATAATCATAATGAGCCGCTATGGCGGGAGCATCGAATGGATTTAAGCATAGCTACGAATAGGTTTCGTCATAATCAACACCTTGCTTTTGGCGATATCCTTTCCACCAATCTAGCCTTATAGGTAATCACATTACCATCCATGTCGGTTTTCTTCTTGAAAACCCACTTGCACCCTATAGGCTTTATGCCTTGGTGGGTGGGTCAACCAAGTTCCAAACTTGGTTTTCGTACATGGAATCCATTTCCGACTTCATGGCACCAAGCCACTTATCCCTTTCTGAACTTGTCAGCACTTCTTCATAACTGGTAGGCTCCTCATCATCAATGAGTAACATGTCGTTCGATTCACTTACGAGAAATCCATATCTCTCAGGAATATTGCGTGTTCTACCAGATCTACGAAGATGTGGTGTTACAATAGGTCCAGCCGATTGCTCATTACTATGAGTTGTCGGTTGTTTTGCTTCACCAGGTATCTCATTAATGTCTATTTGAGTCTCTCGAGCCTCCTCAAGCTCGATGACACTCCCACTGTTTTCTTGCAAGAGAAACTCTTTCTCTAGAAACACAGCATGCCTTGAAACAAACACCTTTTGTTCCACAGGATGATAGAATTGGTAACCCCTTGTTTCCTTAGGGTATCCAATAAATAGACATTTATCAAACTTAGCATCGGTTTATGCGATATAGTCGCTTCACATAAGCGGGACAACCCCATATCTTCAAGTAAGATACATGAGGTTTCTTACCATTCCATATCTCATATGGAGTAGTTGAGACTACCTTGGTAGGCATTACATTTAACAAGTAAGCGGTATGCGAGTGCATAACCCCAAAAGGACTTGGGAAGAGTCGCATGATTCATCATTGACTGACCATGTCCATCAAGATCGATTCGCCCCTCAGATACACCATTATGCTGTGGTGTATATGGCGGAGTCCATTGAGACAATATGCCATTGTCTCTTAGATAATCAAGAAACTCTTGACTTAAGTATTCACCACCTCGATCCAATCGAAGTATTTTAATACTTTTGTCATGTTGTTTCTCTACTTCATTTCTGAATTCTTTGAACCTTTCAAAGGCTTCAGACTTGTGTTTCATCAAGAACACATACCCAAACCGTGAGTGATCATCGGTGAAGGTAATGAAGTAGCTAAAGCCTCCTAAAGCTTGAGTTGACATAGGTCCACATACATCAGTATGTATTAGACCTAGTAACTCTCCCACTCGTTCACCCTTTCCAGTAAAAGGTAACTTAGTCATCTTGCCTTTTAAGCATGATTCGCATGTATTGTATGAATCCAATTCAAACGATTCCAGAATTCCACATCGGTGTAATTCGGACATGCGTTTCTTGCTTATATGGCCAAGACGACAATGTCACATATAGGAGTCTATTTGATTATCCTTTCGAGCACGCGTGTTGCTCGCTTCGATATTGAAATCGTCACTGGATACGTCCAACGTATAAACACCATTGCTTAAAGTTCCAATCCCATAAAGAACTCCATTCAAAGTTATGTAACAACAATTGTTACTAAACGTCAAATGGAAACCTTTTCTATTTAAACAAGAAATAGAAATGATGTTCTTTATCAACAAAGGAATATAAAAGCAATTGTCCAGTTCTAAGACAAGTCCTGCAGGGAGTTTCAACAAATACGTTCCGATGGCGAGTGCAGCAACCTTTGCTTCATTCCCAACACGTTTAATTGACTCTCCCTTGACGAGTCTTCTTCTATTCCTTAGCCCATGTATGTCATTACATATATGTGAGCCACACCCAGTATCCAATACCCAAGTGTCTAAGAAAATAGAATGACAATCAATAAAGAAGATTTCTGAAGAAGATCGGGCATCCGATGCCTTATCCTTCTTCACGGACTCAAGATAAATCTTGCACTTTCTTATGATGGCCCTCCTTGCCATAATGATGGCAAGTGCCCTTTGAGCTAGTTACGCCTTTTTAGCCTTTTTCTTCTTCCCTTCATTGTTCCTTTGACTCCCTCTTAGAACCTTTCTTGAGGAATCAACTAACAACATTGTCCCCTACTCATGCTTCTCGGAAGGCTCCAGTCTTGACATGTTGGAAAGACTACAGATGAACCTCCTAGCATCTCAGAGGTGAAGAGGAGCTGAGACTTCAACCTTTCAATCTCACTTGCTCATCAACCAACTCACAAAGATGAAGGACTATATGAGCATCCATATGCTCATGCCGCCAGAGCTTGGGTTCCATCGCTGCTAGCATGATGCAACTCATTTGTTCGTAATCACTACATGTTTCGATAGGCCAACAATTGGTCCAGAGTTGCATCGTCACTAGGACGTGAAGAGGCGCTTCGAGGACATTTGCAAGCTTTTCACCTTGAGAACAATTCTCAAGTTTCTAAGCCACCCAAGAAGTTCGCCCACTAATTTATTTCAATCCAAAATGGAACGCAAATTCAAACACATCATGATCAATATATTAACTTAGAAATACAAAACGAGCATATATGAGAAAGATGATTTTAAAATGCATCAATATACATTTATAAATCCCATTCATTTTTCGAATTTCAAAAACCCCAAAATCACTTCGGGAGATCGTAGGTCCATCTCCGAATGGGTTGATATCCATCATAGTTATGAACAACCTTGGAGAGAGTCCAACAAGCCATTCATAACTACGACGGTAGGTATCATCTATACCGATTGCATATCACGTATATGCAACTATCACAATGTGCTATCAACTAATTGAATGTTCACACATACATCGGGTTGTTAACACATTAACAAGTATGCATCATATGCATAGCACCCAACTTCACCTCCCTTTACATCGACCTTGAGAGAGTCCAACAAATCGATGTCGTGTTAAAGCCAACCCATTAATCGACATAGTTTTAATATGGTTAGAGCGATTCAACCAATTAGCCCAGCTTGGAGAGTCCAACAACCAAAGCTAACGATTGACCTCTCGACTCTTACCATATTAGTATTAAACTATTCCATGGTTTGAACATATTCAGTTCGAGCCGGCTTGAGAGAGTCCAACAACCCAAACAAGAAATGTAACTCGTTCTAACCATATTAATGGAAGGTGTAGGCTTTAATATTGATTAAAGGTTTTTATGTCTCATCCTCTTTGCATGCAAATAACTATTATCTACATGGCATGACATACATGGCATACATCTACATGTCACGACACGCATGGCATAATGTTATGCATCTAATGCAATTACATGGCATACACTTATGTCATGTTTATAATTTCCTTATATGTCATAACTATTTATGGAAATAAAATATGTTTAAGATTTGATTCTCCAAATCAAATCATAATTAAATTAGGAAACAAATTTCCAAATCTAATCACATATTTTATTCATGGAATTATTTGATTAAGGAAAATCTATTTAGGAAACCAATTTCCTAAATCATTGAAACTACTTATGGAAATAAAATATTTTAAGATTTGATTTCCCAAATCAAATCATAATTAAATTAGGAAACAAATTTCCAGAATCTAATCAAATATTTTATTTATGGAAAATATCAATTTCCATAAATACTTCCAACTTTCCAAAAGTGGAAGATTTCCATAAATACTTCTAGACTTTCCTAAATTGAAAAATTTCCATAAATACTTCTAAATTTCCTAAATTTAGAAAATTTCCAGAAATACATTATGACTATCGCAAAACCATTTTACGATTATGTCGAAACACAACCTGGGCTCTGATACCACTGTTGGGTTTCCGGCACCGCGGCGTGTGTGTGTTCGATCACGTTTCGTAAACATGAACACAGCGGAAGCATTAAAAAATAATAAATCTATATTTATTACAACACAAACAATGCACGCATGCATATTACAACAAGTGTAGACATAACCGTAAATTAAAATTTGCAATAAAAGGAAATTTAACTACGTTATACCTTTCGTATGACGTGTAGCGGGAACGGCATCAACCGGAACGATCATCGTAAGAATCGTCTCTATCCGTATCCACGCCGAGCTCCTCAGGATGACTTCGCTAAGTCACGAGCTTCGTCTTCGTATGGGTTACCAGCCTCGTGTTGAAGATGACGTGATCGAGAGATGATCACGATCCGAATCCAAATTCGGATCCTCAAACGAGTTCTCAAAACTCGCTTCTCCGGAGAGGTATTCGTCAACCAATTGTCGAATCCTTCGTCCTCCACCTCAGAGGATTACCGGAGATCAAATCCCCGGTAAGTAAGGCGCTATCGGAGCACTAACCGTCATCCAAACGACGCTCCGACAACAAAGAAACAAGCTGTCCAGAAAAACTGGACAGCTTTTGGTGGAGGAATAGAGGCCGGCCAAGGAGAGATAGAAGCTCACCTTATCACCGAACCTAGAGGAGATCACCGGAGGGTCGCCGGAGGTTCACCGGCTGAAGCTTGGTCGCCGGCAATGACTTGGACGGCGGCACAAAGGCTGGGCGGCGGCACACCTAGGGTTGGCGCCGACTAGTGGAGGAGAGGGAGGGGGCGGCACAACTAGGTTGGGCGGCAACTCCAATTAGGGTTTTTGGATTAGGGTTTAAGCCCTATTTTATAGAGAACTAATTCTCTTAATGGTTAATGGATCATATCCATAAAGCCCGTTAACCCGCTCCATTAAGATAAGTTAAAATAAACCAAACCATGATGGTTTATTTTAAGTTAAAACGAACCGAACCAACCTTTGGTTCATTCGTTTAATATAAACCAAACTCTTTGGTTTATTCTCATCCATTGGATTAGAACCAAACAATTTTGGTCCATCCATTATGTCTTCATAAGACACGGCCCATCCACGCTTCCATTGCGACTGAAACAATTTCATGCTCGCTTTATGTTTGGTCCAACCAAACATAGTTTCTCTCGGTCTGAGAATCCCATTCTCAAGCTCGTTTTAAATCCTTTGGATTACACTCGTTGTGCGTGTGACCAAATAGGTTCTCGGTTTATGTTGGCCGTCTATATTTAATCATTAATTATAGAACGATCATGAGTAGCACCTAGTAGTACATCATGATCCCCAATTAACCGAAAAGATCAACGGTTCATCCAGAACTATTTCTGAAACCCTTCAGTAGCTCGAATGAATCGTGCCCCATTCCCTTCACTCATCTTATACCCACTTGGTTCAGGACATGGTCTATTGTGTCAGTCCCCACTAGGCTGACTACGTCACACCTAGCCCAAGTATCATTTCCTCGTCCTACGAATTCTAGTTACTCCACATGTATCGAAGAGTACCTTACTCTAAACATGTAATGCTTTGGCCAAAGACTTTAGTAACAATCCGACGAGAGGCCATGGGTATACATCTCCTCGCAAGGAGTGGTGAATCCTTTATAGGCTATTCAAACACCTTCGATCACATCGACTTATACCCAATCATCCCGGGTCCACATCTCCTTAGAGATGTTTGCTTAAGATGTCAAAGCATAAGTCTCCATGATCAAGATGACTTGAATACCGCAAGTCAAAGGAACATCGCACTTAAGCCACAAAGAAGAACTTCATTGACATATCTATATATGCAGAGAACCATATGAAGTCTTACTACTGGTCACTCCAATGAACTAGTTACCATAACTAGCATCCACGATTAACTCCGGACATCACTATGTCTCCAGCCAGTGAGAATCAGCTGCTTGGATACACCAAGGAGTATACCTCGTGCTAGTCTCGACAGAATTGATGGTGTCCAAATCCATCAATTCATCGACTAGGGATAATTTCGATACATCACAATTACACATGTAGAGATACTCACTAGTTGTGATCCAATCACAAATTCTCTCATGCTGTGAATCGTATCGTGGACATTCAGTAAATGAGTTTAAGATCCAACCAAATACATAAAACATGTATACTCAAATAGTGAATCTTCATTTATCATATAAATGGTTCATACATAAGGCGATTGCCTTAGGACATCTCTCATATATTACTAACACCTACTTGGATCGCAAAGGGCCGTGTACAACAAGGCCGGACTAGGGTTTAGCTCAAACACGACCAATAAGTCGTATAAGTCAATCGTAAGTAGACATAAAAAATGTGTCCAAGCATGGGTCCCTAAGACCACTTTGATTTCAACTCTAGGATCCAACTCGTACTGGGTTCCCAAGGACCAAATCCACTATGTGGATAGACCGAACCGATTCAACGGTCTAGGGCGAGCCAGTACAAAACATGTTTGTGTTTTAACTTAGAAATTGCATGCTTAGATTTTTTTTTTCTTTCGTGAACTCACTTAGAACACGTAAATAACCGACTAAAATCCTTCGAAAAGATTGAGCCTCGGGGAGCCTCTTTTTAAATAACCAACTAAAATCCTTCGAAAAGATTGAGCCTCGGGGAGCCTCTTTTCAAATAACCAACTAAAATCCTTCGAAAAGATTGAGCCTCGGGGAGCCTCTTTTCAAATAATCAACTAAAATCCTTCGAAAAGATTGAGCCTCGGGGAGCCTCTTTTCAAAAATAACTAGTTAGACGAGGAAATAATTTTAGGTGAGTCAAGTCATCATTTTCTTGAAAATGGATTTGTCTAAGGAAGTGGTCGATGATCCGATAAAAGAAGGCCCCTGTGCCTCGCCACGACCTGGAAGCCATGATCTTGAAAAGGTAAACTTGACAAGCCTAGGGTCAAATCCAAATCTAACATTACTTAAACATAAATGCACTTAATCAACTTAATTGGAAGTCATCTCACAAAAAAACACATAAGTATAACATGATTGATCATATAGACACAGGTGAGATGACCTAGGTTTAACAACTTACAACCAATTTTTTTTTAAAAAAATCTAACATCCAATCCAACCACCTTGTGTGTAGGATCAATGGATGTTGGATGTGGCGGATTGCTCGACACATGAGGGGGATCAACTCAAATTCACAAAGCTTCGATTCAAACGACAAGGATCAGTAGCCTTTGGGAATAACGGCAAGCTCAAAATCATCGGATCAGGTGATATTGAGCTTAACTCGAATTTTGTTATTAAAAATGTATTACTTGTAGAGAATTTTGAATATAACCTGCTTAGCGTAAGCCAATTATGTGACAATAATTATAAGGTCGTATTTTTAGAAAATGAATGTGTAATTAAAACAAATGAAACAGCTAAAACAATACTCAAAGGAACTAGGACAAATAACATTTATACAATTAACTTAATCAAATCCTCAGCCAAATATCTTATGACACAGGAAGAGGAATCATGGTTGTGTAATGCGACTGGTCACTCGCACCCAAGACTCGTCCACAAGATGAGTCGAGTGGCCTAGTCGAGGCTTACCCAACCTTAACAATTTGGTTAATAAAATCTGTAATGCTTGTCAACAAGGAAAACAACCTAGGACACAACACAAGTTAACTAACCAAGAACGAACCTCAAGTGTACTTGAGCTCCTGCATATGGATCTATTCGATTCACATGGAGCCAAGTCACTCAATAAAAGTCAATATTGCTTAGTCATAATTGATGACTACTCCAGGTTTACCTGGGTTAGGTTCATCAAACATAAAAATGATACCCTAGATCAATTAATCAATTTATTCAAATTAATTGAGTATAAAAAAAACCTTAAGGTTAAAAGAATTAGAAGCGATCATGGTGGTGAATTCGAAAATCAAAGGTTCACCGACTTCTGTAACCTAAACGGATACCACCATGAATTCTCTTGCCCTAGGACCCCTCAACAAAATGGCCTAGTGGAGCGGAAAAACCGAACTCTACAAGAAGCCGCTAGGACCATGTTGAACGAATATGACCTACCCGATAGGTTTTGGGCAGAAGCCGTGAGTACGACATGCTATGTTTAAAATAGAATCCTTATGGTAAAGAGACACCTTAAGACCTTATACAAGATTTATCACGATAAAATACCTAACATCAAGTACTTTAGGGTATTTGGGTGTAAGTTACATATCCTAAACACTAAGGATTACCTAGGGAAATTTACATCCAAGACTACGACCGGAATCTTTCTAGGATACTCGACTACAAGTCGAGCTTATAGAGTATATAACCACGACACCCTTAGAGTTGAGGAGACTATCATTGTAGTATTTGATGAAGGACATAAACCTACAAAACCCCCGGCAACCCCAATTAGCGAGCCAATTCATACTAGACTTAACTCTGATCCGGAGATCAGGTCTAGTGTTAATCCTAACCTAAGTCAACCAAGTCACTCTATTGATCAAGTGATAGATGACTCCAACCAAACTAATGTTCAACCAAGTCACCCCATTGATCAAGCATTAGGTGACACAAACCCAACCCAATCTAGGATTCAGACTAACCACCCTATCGATCAAGTGATAGGAGATCCTAATCTAGGAGTTCGAACTAGAGCATCCTATAGGAACCTTAGTCAAATTTCCTTAATTTCAAAGATAGAACCCAAATCAATTGAACAAGCTCTTCTTGATCCCGATTGGATTATTGCAATGCAAGAAGAGCTAGCTCAATTTACTAGGAATGAAGTGTGGGAATTAGTCCACCACCCAAAGACAAAACGATAATTGGAACAAGGTGGGTGTTTCGAAATAAGCTTGATGATAAAAGTGAAGTAGTTAGAAACAAGGCTAGGTTAGTCACCAAAGGGTTTAGTCAAGTCGAAGCCTTAGATTACGACGAAACCTATGCCCCAGTAGCTAGACTCGAATCCATTCGAATGTTGCTAGCTTATGTCGCACATCGAGGATTTAAGCTGTTTCAAATGGATGTTAAGTCGGCATTCTTAAATGGATACATTAAAGAAGAAGTTTATGTTAGCCAACCCCCTGGATTCGAAAATCTAGATAAACCCGACCATGTTCTAAAACTTAAGAAAGCTCTCTATGGACTTAAACAAGCTCCTCGAGCTTGGTACGAGAGACTTTCAATCCATCTTAAGTCAAAAGGGTTTAACCAAGGCTTAGTTGACCCAACTCTCTTCGTAAAAACCTTAGGTAAAGAAATATTCATAGCTCAAATTTACGTAGACGATATAATTTTTGGAGCCTCTAACTCAGCCTTACTAAACGAGTTCGTTTCACTCATGGAAAGTGAGTTTGAAATGAACTTGGTAGGCGAGTTAAGTTTCTTTTTAGGTCTACAAATTAAACAAACTAAGGATGGTATATACCTATATCAACAAAAATACACTAAGGAGTTAATTAAAAGATTTGGAATGCAAGACACTAAGATAATAAACACCCCAATGGCGATTAATGTTAACATAGGAGAAGACCTAGAAAGTAAGTCCATTGACTTAAAGTACTATAGGAGCGCGATAGGAAGTCTCCTATACTTAACTGCGAGTCGACCCGACATCCTATTCGCAGTAAGTATGTGCGCCAGGTTTCAAATCTGTGCTAAGGAGTCTCACCTAACCCTAGTTAAGCGTATCCTTAGATATCTTAAGGGTACACTTAACGTTGGTATTTGGTACCCTAGATCTATGGAGTTCGAACTAATCAGCTACTCCGATTCGGATTATGCTGGTAGTAAACTCGATAGAAAGAGCACTAGTGGTTGTTGTCAACTACTCGGCTCAAGTCTAGTGAGTTGGTGCAGTAGGAAGCAACATTGTGTTGCCTTATCTTCCACCGAAGCCGAATACGTTGCGATGGGTGAGTGTGTAACTCAGCTTCTTTGGATGAAGCACACTCTCCAAGACTTTAGGTTGGACTTCACCAAAACTAAAATTTTTGTAGACAACATAAGTTCGATAAATCTAACTAAGAACCCTATATGCCATTCAAGGACAAAGCATATAGAGGTAAAACACCATTTCATTCGAGAACATGTAGCCAACGGCTCCATACAACTCGAATATATTGACTCGAAGTCTAACCTAGCAGACATATTTACTAAACCACTACCCGAAGCCGAATTTAGTCTCTTGAGACGAAGATTAGGCATGTGCGTAATAGAATAGGAACTTGCAAATTATATTTTCTTACTACTATTTCTTACTTTTTTTTCATGGAACTAGCATAGGACATACCTTAGATATCATGCACCTATAGATTTAAGGAGCCAATACATCTCACAACACATAGGACTAATGTGTTTGTGTACTTAGCCACGTAGATGGGCATGAGATGTTAGGACCTTACTCCTGGTTCCAGATGTAGAGCTAGTGCATCGCTATGAACCACGGAGTATAATCATACCGACTCTGACCAGGACTGGTTGATCCTTCATATCAATCAAGCCAAATATGAGTCAAACATTTTATAGATGAACTTATTTTCAGTATATTATTTTTAAAAATAAAAATGTGGAACATGCTTGGACTTTAAATTTAACATTTATTTTGTTTTCCACACACCCCTTACTCTTTTCGATATACGGCAAAAGGGGGAGAAAAAGGAGAAAAAGGACAAAAGTTAAGGGGTCAAAAAAAAATTTTTGATAACTTAACTCTTACTTCATAATTAAACCAAAAGTTAACTTTAAGTTTTGAAAACTTATTTAACTTTTAACAAAAGGCCAAGGTTAAGAAATCATTTGGTTTCTTAACTTAAAACTTATTTTAAACACTATAGCCAATATTAAGTAATTTCAGTTACTTAATTCTTTTTCTTAGTAGCAAATATCAAGGGGGAGAGTTAAAACCCTTTCTCAAGTACTCACCCTCGGTCAAGGGGGAGGATTCCTCAAGGGGGAGCACTTGAAAAAGAATTTTTATATACTCCTACTCATTCATGCATAATCTCATACTTATTTTTGTCTTAACTTTGTATGTGGGTTTGCCATAAATCAAAAAGGGGGAGATTGTTGGTGCAGTGGGCACCTAAGTCGAACCTAAGTTTTGATTATAACAAACGATACAAAGTTAAGCTTATATTGTTATCTCACGAGCTAAATCAAGTGTGCAGAAAAGTCTCAATGCGGGAGCTGAAGGCTAGCGACACCCGGAGGAAGCCGCGGTGGTTGGGCGACACTCGAGTTACTTCAGAGGGAGCCGAAGGAATCGAGTGGAAGGCCGGAAGCAAAAGTGACACGTAAGTATCGAGGTAAGCTCGTGTGTGTGAGCGTAAGTGAGGTCGTATCCTCTTTACGGGGATGATCTTAGGCGACGATCCGACCCAAGACTTCCCATGGAAGGTTTATGTTGAGATCGAACGGCAAGTGGCCGTCGAATCTGCTTATATTTTGAGCTAACTCTTTATTGTAGTCAAAAATCCTGGCCATCAGCTCAACCGGCCAGTTCAACCGGCACCAGTTCAACCGGCCAGTTCAACCGGTGGTCAAAAATCAGCCTCGAGGAGTCAAGCTTTATCACCATTTTTCAAGGAGTTTTGTGCCCATTTGTGATTGGTTGAAGACCCATTCATTGAGGGGCTTAAAGGCTATAAAAGGAGGGCCAAACCTAGGGTTTCATCCTCAATTCTAAGTGCTCAAAAGCCTTCGTTACGCTGCAACTCTCCGACGACTCTACAACAACGAAGTGCTGCCAACAACCCTAGCTTAAAGTTTCTTTTGTTTAGTTGTTGGTATAATCTTAATTTGTTATTGCTTTCAATATTGCAATTCTTTTTAATCGAGGCTTTTCGTTGCATTTTACTTTAATAGAAGAGAGGGTTTGTCTCTCTTTATTTTTGCTTCGAAGGCTTTTGTAATCGTAAAACTCCTACCTCCAACGAGAAGGAGTGTTTTAGTGAATTGCCCTCCGTACATGGTCTAGGACCGTTAGGGCCTTGGAGTAGTAGCCGAAGGCTACGAACTAAGTAAAAAAATTATTTGTCTCATTTATTTTTTATTTATATTTCCGCTGCGTTTAATTGTCTATCGAACGATTTAAAAGAAAAGTTTTTATCGCTATTCACCCCCCCCCTCTAGCGATCCGCTTTGATCCAACAGGAAACACACCCCATTTCTGACTCGTTGCAGAGATCGATTTGGCATCCTCATACCAACTATCCCATCTTAAAGCCAGGGGTCAATCTGGTATGGCAGAGGTAGCTTCCGATAGATGTGAAGGCTCATCGGGGGAGTGTATGATGTCCTTTCCACAAAACAATAGTTAGACATTTAGACAATACCCAATTGATAGCATTTTTGCGACACATAAGCGAAATCAAAATCCTAGAATTCCTTTCAAAGACTCACAACAAGCCTTTTCTTCTTCCGTGTGACACCGTATTGAGTTAGGACCGCCAACAACCCTTGCAATAACAACCATTAGAATTGAATTTCGAACAATAAATCCACTTAGCAAATCGGTAGTCGAATCTCAGTCCCTGTGGGATCGATAATCTTTTTATTACTTGACGACATCCATGCACTTGCAGACATTGATCGCGAGTGCATGCTTCGAGTCCTCGACAGTCTCTGTTGCGAGATTTGAGGTCGCGTTCGCGTACATCAAGTTTTTGGTGTCGTTGTTAGGGACTGATTGATTCGATATCGAATCAAGAAGTGGATAGTAGGATCGGACCTAGGCTAGATTTACTTTTTCTTATTTTATTTTATTTTATTTCATTTCATTTTTGATCATTTTGTTGTGCTTTCATTATTTATAATTTCTTGCATATAACAATGAATGCTTTTACTCATGATTATGGTTAATTTAATGCTATGAGTTTTTGTAACATTTATTGTGAGCATTGTGGTGAAACATGACATAACATTAATGATTGTCCAGATATATTTGAACCTTCACAATTTGAATAAGAAGATATCACCTATGATTACAACTAGTGGCCACAAGATTATTCCTATTCATATAGTTATGACCCTGGCTACTTAAACCCTCAATATTGTCCGCTTAAATCTCGAATAGAGTAGATGATAGAAAGCTTTATTCATACGGAACAAGAGGCAAATGCTGAATTTTAGCAGTGGCATTCGCAGAAAGAAATTATGATTGAAGAATTAAGGTCATCTATGAATGACATTGTTAGCCAACAAAAGAATCTAGAGATTTAGATAGCACAGATCGCCAGTCAGTTTGCTAGAACACCGAGTCGATTACAAGAAAGTGAAGAAGGACAATCCATTCAATCACTACTAGAAGGAGAACTTGAGAATTATATAATTGATACTTTAATTGAGGAGTGCATTGCTTCAATTAAAACACCTCATAACCTCAAGGATCTAAAAAAGTCTGCCTTAACTCTCACCAAAACTTTAGTTACTAATAACGAAGCTCATCTAGAGATTTGTGATGATAAAATTTCATTCGACCTAATAGAATTTACTAATCAATCTTTTGGTGAGAATATTTGTGGTGAGTTACATTATTTATAGTATATGGATGAAATGAAATATTATGATCAAATTCCTAAAAATTCTTTGAGGCTAAGCATGCTAAATCTCGAGCCAAGGAAAGTAGCTAACAAGTATCTTGTCCCTCCACGAGCAAGATTTAAGGGAGATAGTGATGGAGGACCAAAAGGTAAGAGGCGAAAAGAGAGCAAGTATCTTGCTCCCCCACGAGCAAGATTCAAACACATCAAGGGAGGGAGAAAGATCTCCTTTGGCTATCAAAGCCAAGATGAAGCATAATGATACGGTCGAGCTAAAGACCTTAAACAAGCCCTTCTTGGGAGACAACCCAAGTTTAGATTTTTGTGTTTATTTCTTATTAGTTTGTTTCTTTCATTTGTTTAATTTGAAATTTGGATTCCATTCATTTAGCATTTTTAACATGAATTAGGACTAGCAAGAATCTGCTAGGTAAAAATAAAAATCACTTTGAACCTACATGACTGAGTAAGGAGAAGTCAACCGTTGTGCACCATGAGAAGGAAACAGAGGGCACACAGCCTGGCTGTGTGTTTTCACACGGCCATGTCGCGTAGGGGTTAAATAGAATGCACCATGTGATTTCGCCCCAAATGCATCGTGTGCTTTGATTCCTCTATCCCTAGCCGTGTGAATCCCTCTTCCCCACCACCTAGAAGCCTTTCCAACCTTCAAGGAAGCCCAAAAGAAGTAAGGATGAGGAGGATCAAGCAAGTGACATCTGGATCTGGTGCTTCGAAGCAAAGAACAAGGAGAATGGATGCCCCTCAAGCTCCAGAGGAAGGTAACACTCTTCCAACCCTTCTTTTTCGAAATAATGAGCATAGGAATAGATATGAAAGGCTTACTACTAGAAGAATCACTGCAACTAGGTATCTTGATGAAGATTTATTAGAATCACTGGGTTTGTTAGGTGATATTCAATCCCAATTTGTAAAAATGGGGTGGGGAGAGATAATGGGGATAAGACACCCAACCTACCCTAGGATAGTTTTAGAGTTTTTAAGGTCTTTAAAAGCTGAGGTTTTAACAGGTAGAGAGAGCTAAGAGGGTAGGATTACCTTTCGGTTATTTAACACTGAGTATGAATGGACATTACACTAATGGAGCAATGTTTTGGCTTTCCTAGCGGGGGAGAGAGAAGAACCCCTATTGGGTTTAACTCTCGATTCTTTTGGACCGAATTGCCAGGAGAACACGCTTACGACCCATCTAGGGCTAAAGCATTTGTAGGGGGATCGATTGGGCGGCTAGAGGGGGGTGAATAGCCCTCGTTCGTTGGATGTCGTAATTCGTTCATTCTCGTGTGCTCGTCTACAATTGTCGTTAATATACGCAGCGGAATAACAATAGAAATAACAATAATAATAACAACAATACAAGCACACCAAATACGCAAGCATATACGTGGTTCGGAACCCAATGGTTCCTACTCCACGGGCGAGTTCCTCGAGCTCTAAAGATGCACACGACAATACTCAAACTCCTTCTCGACTACACGTCGGAGGTGGAGAAACCTCTCACAAGCAATTACAACAGTAATATACAAATACAAACAAGAATACAAACACAATACAAAAGAAACACTTTTCACCGATTGCTTTTGATCACTTGTTTGTTGCTTGCTTTGATTAGCTCTTGAAGGATTGGAATGCAGCAGCAATTCCCCTCCAATAGCTCCACAAAAACCATGGCGAAATCCTCCAACTTGTGCTCCTTTTATAACCTGCATCAAGCTATTTTTTCGCATCATCGGATCGATCGTGACCATCAATCGATCGGTCCCGTGTAGCCGTTGTCTCACGGCCCGATCCACGTTGGTTAAGTTCCAGCGGATCACACATCGATCGGTGATGGCACCCATCGATCGTGATCATCCATCGATCGAGTCTTTGGCGAGCTCGACTCCATTCGTGCCCGTGCAGTGTCATCGATCGACCATCCATCCCTCGGCGGTGATCCTAACGATCGCCCTCCCTCGGCGGTCGGTGATCGATCGAACTTGGTTCAGTCGAACACTGGTCGAACCCATACGACCTAGAGCAGTCGACTGACACGTATTCCATGCGACTGATGTCGGCTAAAACCTCAAACATAACGATGTTTGAGCCTCCGACACTCAGTCTTAGCCACTTGGCCAAGTCCACCTTATCCCTTATGGAGTTCCCAACCAAAGCTCTCTTCCCTCGGCCTACGTCCCTTGGATTCGCCAAGCGCACGGCTTCGCAACGCCATCCTTCGCGTCTCATGCCCTAGAAGTATGCTTCCCTTTGGACTCACTCCATTCGCTCCCCGTCCGGCGGTCCCTCGGATGCACCAAGCGCACAGCTTCGCAATGCCATCCTTCACCGACTCAAGGACCCGAGCCTAGTGAACTTGCCAAGTTCTCAAGACTTCCCAAATGCACCAAGCGCACAGCTTCGCAATGCATTTCTCACCAAACACCAAGCGCACAGCTTCACAATGCTTTGGATTTCCCATGCCAAGCACCAAGCGCATGACTTCGCAATGCTTTGGACTTTCCCATGCCAAGGCTTCCCCCTTGGACTTCCACACCAAGCTCCATGCTTGGATTTTCCATGCCAACCTCATGTTGGACTTTCCCTTGACAATCCCATGTCATGAGTTTTGTCTATCATCAAAATACTATCAAGGTACTGCTCGAGTCAAACTCGAGTCAACCTGGGCTGATTACACCAACAATCTCCCCCTTTTTGATGATTGACAAAACTACCATCTTAAGTCTACAAATTCTCCCATATTGGCAATTCTCATATCCCAATGAGAATTCCAATGAACCCTAATTGGTAACTTGGTAACTTCTCCCCCTTTTTGACATTACATCAAAAAGGTCCTCCCCAAGGGTATGAATATCTCATATCCCAATGAGATCTTACAATCTCTCCCTTGGAGGAACACATGCCTACAATCTTTCTAGTGATCCCATATCACTTAAAGAGAGGCAACCCAATTTTCCTCCCATGAGGAAATACACATCCATCTTCCCATGATGGATACCTCCCCCTAGAGGCTTGCTCCCCCTTGACCATTGCACCAATAATGTCCTTGGAGAGTCCCTAAGCCAATAGGAACATTAACCAAATCAAAATTAAGGCAAAGTTCAACAATGAACTCTCTTCCACCTTAAAATTGATACTCACCCTCATCCCAACTCCTAATCCATATCCAATGGATTTTCACCCTCTCTAATGCTCTCCCAAGCATATCCTAGGGTTAGGAGTGGTTAGGGGACCAAAACATGGCTAAACATGGGCCTAACTATCAAGTTGAAATCGATCGACTCCGACTACGATCATTGGACTTAGATCGATCGATCATTGCCCATTATAGTGCCGATCGATAATCGATTTTGATTTCAAAAAATTAGATTTTCGAAATCCATAAGTAAATATACGTAATTTTAAAAATATTGAAAATGCATACGTATAATACTTATCCTAAACACTATGGGTGAAAAATATTGGAAAATTATTTTACCCACTAAATTAGGAGATTGATACAAAGTTCAAAAGTTTAGAACAGCTTCAATAAAGAGCCCTCTTTGTATCATCTCATTCAATGGTGATAGCTATCAAAAGATAGGCTTCACCAAGGTTTTTCAAAAGGTTTTCAAAATGTTTTTCAAACCTTTATTTTCTTTTCCCTAAACATCTCACCAATATCTAGATGTGTAAAACACATACAAGTCAAATTTATGTGAAATGTGGGTTTTGTTTTGTTTATGTTCTCATGCATATTTCTAGGCAACATTAATTTGATTCCCTTCAAATTGTGCCATAGTCCTTAACTCCATTTTAAACTATGCATGATATGATTATGGCATAAATATGATTTAGATAAAAACATATGCCAATATCATGATGTCATGGTATGTGAATGAACACTAAGTATACATGACATCTAAAAATAATTCAAAACATGATCATGACATTTTATAGATAAAAATGAAAATGATGTCATGACATGGCAAGGCAAACAAAACGTGGCAAGTAAAATATACTAAGGTATAGAATACCTAAGTGTGAAAAACAATTTGCCATTTTTAGGGATTAATTCTATTTTGCCTTATTGCCATTCATTTCCCTAGCGTGCCAAAAACCCAAAATGGCACACCAATACCTCTATGACCTAATTGTGCCAATTTAATCATTTTTAACTTCTCAAAACATATTGGCACACCCTAATGTGTCAACTCACAATGGCTAGATTAACCACCCATCCACTTAGGGTTGACACACCCTAACCCATTTAGCGTGAATCAATCACGCTTTTAGGAACCCAATATCTATTGGAGCTCCTTGGGTTAACAAGGTATTCCCTAGGGATAACTTCCCTAGATACCTTCCTAATGACCCTTTTAGGCTTTGAAGCCATAGTCTTTTGGGTCTTTCCTAGGTCAACACTAGAGGTGACTCCTCCATTGACCTTCTTAGTGGCTACATTTGATTTCTTTGAGGTGTTAGCCACTAAACACATACCATGGCTAGACTTAGGGATGGCTTCCCTATTAGCCTTGGTTTATCTAGACCTAGATGATGTTCCATAATTAAATGGAACATTATGGTAGGACATAGGTTTGTGACCCAAACCCTTCTTGCCCTTAGATGTTTCTTGTTTCCTAGGTCTTGACTTTTGTACATTAGACCCCTTAACCGAATTTGATATTATTGCTAGGGTCTTCTCCAATTTCTCTAGCCTTGACCTCAAGGCTTGGTTTTCTAACTCTAATTTTCCCAATTTTGAATTTTCATTTATCTTTTGGGAAATGTTTTTCTTTTTAGGCATATGCCTAGATTTCTTGGGATTAACACCCAAGTTTTCTTCAATTCTCCTAATTGACTCCCTAGGTAAAATAGATCTAGTGTTTTGAGTCCTAGGTTTGTCCTTAGTTATATGAACATGCTTGGCACCTAGACAATACACCTTATTATTTCTCTTAGCATGCTTTTCATTGATAATAGCAAGAGAGCTAAAATAATTTTTAGCATGCTTTTTGACTTTAGGAATTAAAAGTGCATTAACTAAATGTACCTTAGGGTTAGCTTTAGGAGCTCCCCCAACATGAATTGCATCTTCTTGCCCTTTCTTCCTTCCCCTAGGGCATTGGCTTCGGTAGTGTCCCTTTTGATTGCATTTGAAGCACAAATGTGCTCTTTGCTCTTGATTTTGGGAACACCGGCATCTTTTGACTTTGGGTTGACTTTTGGTGTCGATGCCTTCTTCTTAGCCAATTTAGGGCATTTTCTCTTGTAATACCCTTTCTCCCTACACTCAAAGCATATTATGTGATTTTTATTTAAAATAATAACACTTGAGTTACCTAGGGAGGTGGTGGAGGCCTCTTTTTGATCTTCACTTCTCCCGGATGTGGATGCTTCTTGTTCTTGCTCCGGGATGGAAGATTGCCTCTCCTCCCCCTCAATGCTAGAGGTGGAGGTCTCCACCAAGTCATCCACATCTTCGAAAGTGGATGGTCTTTCTTCCACGGCATCTTCCTCTACTTGTGCCGATTGAGAATTTTCTTGGAATTTCATTACTTTATCCCATAATTCTTTTGCATCCCTAAAATTTCCCAACCTAGACCAAATGTTGTTAGGAATCAAATCACTAAGCAATTCGATTACCTTGTAATTTATCTCAAAGTCTTTGATTTGGTCTTGGGTCCATCTTGACTTCTCAATATGCCTATTTCTTTCATCCCTAGGCAATTCAAAACCGTTTTCTAAGATTAGCATAAAATCAAAATCGGCTTTTAGGTATACCTCAATTTTTCTTCTCCACTATAGTAAATCTCCTTCGAATTTTAGTGGTTGGAGGTTGTAGCCGGCCATCTTGTAGTGCTCTCACGGCGGTTAGTCCTTGAAGAGCGACCTCGGCTCTGATACCACTTGTAGGGGGATCGATTGGCCGGCTAGAGGGGGGTGAATAGCCCTCGTTCGTTGGATGTCGTAATTCGTTCGTTCTCGTGTGCTCGTCTACAATTGTCGTTAATATACGCAGCGGAATAACAATAAAAATAACAATAATACTAACAACAATACAAGCACACCAAATACGCAAGCATATATGTGGTTCGGAACCGAATGGTTCCTACTCCTCGGGCGAGCTCCTCGAGCTCTAGAGATGCACACAACAATACTCAAACTCCTTCTCGACTACACGTCGGAGGTGGAGAAACCTCTCACAAGCAATTACAACAGTAATATACAAATACAAACAAGAATACAAATACAATACAAAAGAAACATTTTTCACCGATTGCTTTTGATCACTTGTTTATTGCTTGCTTTGATTGGCTCTTGAAGGACTGGAATGCAGCAGCAATTCCCCTCCAATAGCTCCACAAAAACCATGGCAAAATCCTCCAACTCGTGCTCCTTTTATAACCTGCATCAAGCTATTTACGCGCCCATCAGTCGACTGATCATGACCATCAGTCGACTGGTCCCGTAGCCGTTGTCTCACAACGGCCCAATCCACGTTGGTTATGTTCCAACGGATCACACATCAGTCGAATGATGGCACCCATCAGTCGACTGATCATCCATCAGTCGAGTGCTGGCGAGCTTGACTCCATTCTGTGCCCGTGCACAGTGTCATCAGTCGACTACCATCCCTCGACAGTCGACTGATCCTCCCAACAGTCGACTGCCCTCCCTCGGCAGTCGACTGATCAGCCAAACTTGGTTCAGTCGAACACTGGTCGAACCCATACGACCTAGAGCAGTCGACTGGCACCTATGCCAGTCGACTGATGTCGGCTAAAACCTCAAACATAACGATGTTTGAGCCTCTGACACTCAGTCTTAGCCACTTGGCCAAGTCCACCTTATCCCACATGGAGTTCCCAACCAAAGCTCTCTTCCCTCCGCCAATGTCCCTCGGATGCGCCAAGCGCACGGCTTCGCAATGCCATCCTTCGCATCTCATGCCCTAGAAGTATGCTTCCCTTTGGGCTCACTCCATTCGCTCCCCGTCCGGCGGTCCCTCGGATGCACCAAGCGCACGACTTCGCAATGCCATCCTTCACCGACTCAAGGACTCGAGCCTAGTGAACTTGCCAAGTTCTCAAGACTTCCCAAATGCACCAAGCGCACGGCTTCGCAATGCATTTCTCACCAAGCACCAAGCGCACGGCTTCGCAATGCTTTGGATTTCCCATGCCAAGCACCAAGCGCACGGCTTCGCAATGCTTTGGACTTTCCCATGCCAAGGCTTCCCCCTTGGACTTCCACACCAAGCTCCATGCTTGGATTTTCCATGCCAACCCCATGTTGGACTTTCCCATGAAAATCCCATGTCATGAGTTTTGTCTATCATCAAAATACTATCAAGGTACTGCTCGAGTCAAACTCGAGTCAACCTGGGCCGATTGCACCAACAGCATTGTGCCTCCAAAACCCCATTTTTCAGTACCTGCACTGAATCATCGCAAGTACTATTTTTGGTCGTGGGGAGAGTGATGGTGTAGTGAGAGCAAGTGAGCTTCTTTGCTTATGGGACATGCTACAAGAAAGGAGTAGCATTGATATAGGGTCCCATTTCATTAGACACTTAGTGAAAATGGTAAAAGCGGCAAGAGGATAGATTATTATGGGGGGCCTACTTACCCACATTTGCCATCGGATGGGGTATGACAACACCGCACTAGATAGTATAGAGGGGAGCCCTAGCATCGACTTAGGAGTGTGTATGTCCATGAAAATGATAGTGAGAGAGGGACACTCCTTGTGCTTTATAAGGAAAAACCTATCATCCCTTAGGCTTCCCGACCCCGATCGTACCACCATCACCACACGCGCCAACTGGAGCTTAGACCTGATAGTGGAGTCTCTGCCATATAAGGGATCATCCACATCGGCACCAATCTCTCCCCCTTTACATCACTCTCCCTCTAGTCCACGCATGCATAGGAGCCCACCTAGTCCACGTCGACATGGGCTTGCACCTACACCACCATATTTTTCTACTTTTGATCGGGATGCAAGTACATCTGCCTATGATTTTTCAGAGTTTCGATCGTGCCTCGACGACATATATACTAAGCAGCAGATGCAGAGGCAGTGATGGGAGGAGCAGAGCACCTAGACACAGGCAGAGTTTTAGGGCTTCCGGGAGCACTTCCAGTGGGCCGAGGAGTGTTGGGAGATCGGTTGACCGGCTAGAGGGGGGTGAATAGCCCTCGTTCGTTGGATGTCGTATTTTGTTCGTTCTCGTGTGCTCGTCTACAATTGTCGTTAATATACGCAGCGGAATAACAATAGAAATAACAATAATACTAACAACAATACAAGCACACCAAATACGCAAGCATATACGTGGTTCGGAACCGAATGGTTCCTACTCCACGGGCGAGCTCCTCGAGCTCTAGAGATGCACACGGCAATACTCAAACTCCTTATCTACTACACGTCGGAGGTGGAGAAACCTCTCACAATAAATTACAACAGTAATATACAAATACAAACAAGAATACAAATACAATACAAAAGAAACACTTTTCACCGATTGCTTTTGATCACTTGTTTGTTGCTTGCTTTGTTTGGCTCTTGAAGGACTGGAATGCAGCAGCAATTCCCCTCCAATAGCTCCACAAAAACCATGGCGAAATCCTCCAACTCGAGCTCCATTTATAACCTGCATCAAGCTGTTTTCGCGCTCATCAGTCGACTGATCGTGACCATCAGTCGACTGATATCGTTGTCGTTGTCTCACAACGGCCGGATCCACGTCGGACAAGTTCCAACGGACACATCACGACCGATGGCACCCATCGATCATCCATCACCGATCGGCGAAGCTCGACTCCATTCTCGCGTCTGCCGCAGTGTCATCACCGACCGCCGTCTTGGCGGGCCGATCGATATCCCATCACCGACCGCTCTCCTGCAATGACCGATCGATCTCTGGTTCGATCGAACACCGGTCGAACCTATTCGACCTAGAAGCGATCGGGCACCTATGCGACCGATCGATGTCGGCTAAAACCTCAAACATTACCATGTTTGAGCCTCCGACATTCAGTCTTAGCCACTTGGCCAAGTCCACACGGAGTTCCCACCGGCACTCTTCCTCGGCCTCGTCCTCGGATGCGCCAAGCGCGGCCGCAACGCGCCATCCTTCGCGTCTCATGCCCTAGAAGTATGCTTCCTTTGGGCTCACTCCCTTCGCTCCCCGTCCGGCGGTCCCTCGGATGCACCAAGCGCACGGCTTCGCAATGCCATCCTTCACCGACTCAAGGACCCCGAGCCTAGTGAACTTACCAAGTCCTCAAGACTTCCCAAATGCACCAAGCGCACGGCTTCACAATGCATTTCTCACCAAGCACCGAGCGCACGGCTCCGCAATGCTTTTCTCACCAAGCACCGAGCGCACGGCTCCGCAATGCTTTGGATTTTCCCACACCAAGCTCCATGCTTGGATTTACCATGTCAACCCCATGTTGGACTTTCCCATGACAATCCCATGTCATGAGTTTTGTCTATCATCAAAATACCATCGGGAGTCTACCTGGGACGATTGCACCAACAATCTTCCAACAAGGAGTTCTATGATGAGGCTCGCGTCTACTTCCAGGAGGAAGCTACCCGTCGCAAGGAGGAGGCCACCTATCGCCAGGAGATGCGACAGCACATGCATGCCTTGCAGGCACAGTGGGCTACGGAGGAGGAGCACCGAGCAGTCACTGCATCAACCAGCTCTCATATCGACCACATATACATGTGGCATCAATGGCTCAACACCAAATTCTCCCAGGACCCCGAGATGCCAAGGCTATCGGACTTTCCACCTCGTCCACCATACTAGAGGTATGCTTCACTTAAGACTGGGGGATAGCCCCAAGTCTTGATTTATTTTGTTTCTAGTAGTAGTCTCTTTCATGATATTTGCATCTTAGTTAGCATTCATTTGTTCATGCATAGGATGTTTAGTTTCTTTCAACACTTAGTTTTTGTTATCTAAAAGATGCTTTAGTAGTATTTTTAAAAGTTTTCTTCATGAGTTGTTTCCATGAGTAGCTTAACTTCATTTACCTCGTGGTATTTTATTTTATTTGCTCTAATGAATGTTCTAGACTTACACAGGTTAGCTTTTATTTTACACCGATACATGATGAAAATTCTGAAAGGGAAAATCTAGTACGTACCTAGTTGTGAATCATCTCAGTAGTCTAGTACTTTGGAATCCATAGGTGACTCTAGATTTAGCATTTTAGTTATTGGAGATGCTCGGATTGTGGAAGCCCATTCGGAAAAATCAAAATCCCAAGAGAAGAGAAAGAAAAAAAATGGAATAAAAAAAATGGATTGAAAAAGATTATGAGGAATAAAAATAGTCGTCGTGGGTGGAAATGGTTTGGTGCCCCCTTTGAGGCCGAGTTAGGTTACTGTGGAAACACCTACCAATTGTTAGGGCAATCTCTTGCCGTAATATGGTTTTGATGGTGTGGCAAAGGGTTTAAGTTAGTTTGATATGTTGATGTGATATGTGCGTTGAAGTCGTGCAGGACTTAGTAATTCGCACATGGAGCCGTGGCGAGTTTCACATCTCATGACTCGTGCCTTGAGTCGGTGAAGGATAGCTTTGCGGAAGCAGTGCGCTTGGAGCATCCGAGGGACCGCCGGACGAGAAGCTTGGAGTGAAGCCGGAGGAAGTAGACTTCGAGGCAAGAGACGCGAAAAAGCATTGCAGAGCCGTGCGCCTGATGCTGCCGAGGGACGTGGCCGAGAACGAAGAGAACTTCGAAGGCGAGGGACTCCGAGAAATGAGAGTGAGCGATTGTAACCCGGGGAAGGGTAGCTCTTAGGTGAAACTTGGCCATTTGGCCAAGTGTCGGATGGGTTTTCCCGACACGTGATCGCCATGTCATGGCGATCGTTCCGAGTCGAGTGAGTTCGATCGTATATGATCGACCGATTGTGGCGTGCATCTACCATATGTGGCCGATTGCCAGACTATCGATCATTGCAAAGGCGTGATCGGTAGTCAATAGGGTTTCGCCACAGACCGTTCGTAGCCGATCGGGTAGTTACGGAGAAGCGATCGGCCGATGAGGTCCATCAGTCGACTGCCAAGAGTTCCGTTGGACTACAATGGTCGGGATCCGACGTGTTCGGAGGCCGTTGTAGTGACGGCAGTCGACTTCCAAGGGCGGCAGTCGACTGATGGCGGCCAACGGGAAGAAATCAGCCCTCTCTATAAAAAGAGAGGGTGTAAGCCTTTGAGAGGCTAATGCTTATGCTCCAAGTGATCTTCCTAGTGCCCCACAAGCTCTAAACTCTTCTTACCCGCTTTTACTCCATTCTATTTGTAAGAAGAGTGATCTTGATTGTAAAGGTTACCTCCACCTAGCTTGGTGCAAAGGAGAGACCATTTAGTGGATTGGTTTAGCGGAGTGATTCACCGAGGACGAATCGGGGACCGTGGATTAGCGGCGTAGCCGTGAACCACGTTACATTCTTTGTTAGCGTTTGTTTTCTCGTATTTCTATTTTCTTATCTTTATTAGTCTTCCGCTTGCGCTAATTAGTTTTGTAGACGAGCAAATACCGGCATCCAAACGTAAAGGGCTATTCACCCCCCTCTAGCCGGCCAATCGATCCCCTACAAGTGGTATCAGAGCCAAGGAAAGCTTGTCGAGGACTAACCGCCACAACAAGCAACATTCAAAATGGCCGGCTCCAACATCCATCCTCCGAAGTTTGAAGGAGAATTCTCTTGGTGGAAAAAGAGAATGGAGGTATTTTTCGAAACGGATTTTGATATAATGATTACAATGGAATCCGGTTTCGTTTTGCCTAGGGATGAAGAAGGGAAGCCAATAGAGAAATCTAGGTGGACCAAAAGGCAAAGGGAAGAGCACCTTGCAAACTCAAAGGCAAAACATCATCTTTTCAATGTGCTCCCCCAACAAGAGATTAACCGGATCGGAGAATGTGCTAGCGCCAAAGAGATGTGGGAGAAGCTTATAGAACTCCATGAAGGCACATCCGAGGCCAAGCTAGCAAGGAGAGACCTCCTCCGCTCCCAACTATCCAATATAAAACTAGAAAAGGGAGAAAAGGTAACCTCACTACACTCTAGGTTTAAAGAAATTTTAATTGGGCTAACAAGTGTAGGTGAGAAGCTATCAAACCAGGATATGGTAATGAAGGCCATAGATGCCTTTCCCCGGTCCTCAAAATGGAGCTCCATGGTGGACTCATTCTATATCTCAAAGAATTTAGAAGTGAGCACCTTGGAGGAGTTCTTCTCAACAATGGAACTCAAACGAGGCTTGAAGGAATACAAGAAGAGCCTAGAATTCAACCTTCAAGGGAGTAGCATTGTTGGCAAACAAGGGAAGAAGAAGATAGAAGTCCTCCTCCTCCGATGACGCGTCTTCCTCCTCCTCCATGGATAGCACCGAAGAAGCCTATATGGTAAGGAAGGTGAGGCGCGTATTTAAGAATTTTAGATTTGATAAATCTAATGATAGGAATAGAAGACCAAGGGGAAAGGTCATATGATACAATTGCCAAGGAGAGGGGCACATAAGGGACAATTGTCCCCTCCTAAACAAAAGCAAAGAAGAGAAGAAAAAGAAAGAAGAGAAGAGGAAGAAGAAGAAGGGGAGCAAGAGAAAGGAAGAAGAAAAGAAGGCAAAAGAAAAGGGGAAGGCCAAAGCATTCAAGGCCAAGACATGGGATGATCCTTCCTCATCCTCTTCATCATCATCGGAAGAGGAGAATGCCTTTGTCACCAATTTGGCCTTGATGGCCTTTGATGACTTGGATTGCTCTTCATCCGAAAATGAAGAATCAAGCTCAAGAAGAGAGAGCTCAAGTGAAGGGGGAGCTTCTACATCCTCATCATCCGAAGAAGAAGAGGACATGGAAACTATGGTAACGAAAGCTTCACCTAATAAAATAGTTTCTATGATTTCTAGTTTAACTAAGGATTTATTTAGAGCAAAGAAGAAAAACAAATGCATTCTTGAACAAATTAAGGAATTAGAAAAAGCATGCTTAAATGTAAATGATAATATTTCTTCTTGCCATGATGATGCATGCTCACATGATTATATGCCTTTGGATGTTAATGATGCATGCATAGAGGAAAATAGGGCCTTAAGGGAAAAAGTAGATTACTTAACCAAAGCCCTAGAGAAATTCACAATTGGCTCCAACACCTTAAATATGATCTTAGGGAGCCAAAGAGCTAGTTTCAACAAGAAAGGCCTAGGATACAAAGAAAAGAAAAATGAAAAGGCCTATAAATGCCTAATAGCTAGGGGACAAGATAAAAAGAAAGTAATTGCTAGGAAATGGATCCCCAAGGAGTATTTAGTGAACCCAATAGGAAAGAATTTATTTTGGGTTCCAAAATCCATCCTTAAGGGTTAGAAAACCCCTAGGGTAGTCAACCATATGGAATTGACCTATATCATATTTTGGTTGACTTAGGATGACGGGACAACATTTTTTAGATAGTGTTGGGTGATGATAACGTACCCATAAATAGGTAATAATGCTTAAATCATGATGATTAATGTAATCCCTATGTATATTTGCAATCATGATTTATGTTTTTGAAATTTGGCACGTTATCATGAGAAATAGGTTTAAATCATGCTTTAGGTGATAATTTGTTTATTATCATCATATAATACCTAATGCATGGTTATAAATTGATGAAAAACATGCATTTCATGATCATA
Organism: Wurfbainia villosa; assembly: GCA_025175895.1. Lineage (NCBI taxonomy): Eukaryota > Viridiplantae > Streptophyta > Magnoliopsida > Zingiberales > Zingiberaceae > Wurfbainia > Wurfbainia villosa. The sequence continues at coordinate 100,407,593 of CM045996.1, forward strand.
ATGTGAAATTCATTCATATATGTCATTATGATCATGTAGGTTGTTAGGATGATACTTAACCATGATAGAATTGCATGAATATATTGGTTAAGTATATACAAATACCCCCTAGGACGCATCTCACACTCACCATAGGCTACCTTGATTGAAAACTTAGCATGAGTGAGATGTTAGGATGAGACATATGTCCACTAATGCCTATGGCATTTAGATGGTCATTTAAAGTATCAAAATAGCAATAATAGACCAATCATGGGGAAGGCTTATGTTTAATTCATAGACATATTGCCCAAAGATCATGGTTGGATATTTCATATGTTTTCAAAACAATTCCTTAATCTAAAATCTATGTATTCATGTTTTGGAACAATTCAAAGCAAGACTAGGTGTTAAAATGGATACTAACATGCTCAAAAACTAGTGGTTTTTCAAGTGTTTGGATTTTTGGCAAAAATAAGAAAATATAATGAGTTTTCATGAAAAACTATTTTTCATTGATAGATATACTTAAAATAAATATGTTCCCCAAATTTCATGATTTTTCAAATTTTTTGGAATTTATAATGCATTTAAATTCCGTAAAATCGTAAATTTGGATTCCTTTGTGCACGATCATATACCGATAGCAAATGATCGTGGCTCAGAATCAGAACATTGAAGGCCGATTTCAGTTTGTAAACCAACAAGTGGTACCCAATTTTAAATCAACTTGTCATATTTTCCCTCCATTATACTTGATGCCATGAGCTTATGACTTAGTGTTATTCTTTTTGATGGTGTCAAAGGGGGAGAAATAATTTATGTTTAAGTTAATCATTTTAGGGGGAAGAAATATATTTTAGGGGGAGAAATATATGATAGGGGGAGAAAATTTGCATAGAGAGTTTCATGGATTAAGGGGGAGATGCATGTTGCCATATCATGTTTATCTTTACATGCTTTCTTACCTTAGAATTTATATCAAATGTTTTTACCTAACTTAAACGAATTGCCACACATCAAAAAGGGGGAGATTGTTAGGGAAATCTCTTGCCGTAATATGGTTTTGATGGTGTGGCAAAGGGTTTAAGTTAGTTTGATATGTTGATGTAATATGTGCGTTGAAGTCATGCAGGACTTAGTAATTCGCACATGGAGCCGTGGCGAGTTTCACATCTCATGACTCGTGCCTTGAGTCGGTGAAGGATAGCTTTGTGGAAGCCGTGCGCTTGGAGCATCCAAGGGACCGCCGGACGAGAAGCTTGGAGTGAAGCCGGAGGAAGTAGACTTCGAGGCAAGAGACGCGAAGGAGCATTGCAGAGCCGTGCGCCTGATGCTGCCGAGGGACGTGGCTAAGAACGAAGAGAACTTCGAAGGTGAGGGACTCCGAGAAATGAGAGTGAGCGATTGTAACCCGGGGAAGGGTAGCTCTTAGGTGAAACTTGGCCATTTGGTAGTGAGTTCGACCGTATACGATCGATCGGATTATGGCGGCCGATCGCCATATGTGGGCAATGATCGCTGATCGAAGACCTATCGATCATTGAAGGCGTAGCGATCGTCAATAGGGTTTCGACCACGAGAACCGTCGTAGCCGATCGCGGGCCGATTACGAGGAGGAAGCAGTCGACCGATGAGGTCCATCAGTCGACTGCCAAGAGTTCCGTTGGACTACAATGGTCGGGATCCGACATGTTCGGAGGCCGTTGTAGTGACGGGCAATGACTTCAAGGGCGCGGCCGATCGGCGGCGCCAACGGGAAGAAATCAGCCCTCTCTATAAAAAGAGAGGGTGTAAGCCTTTGAGAGGCTAATGCTTATGCTCCAAGTGATCTTCCTAGTGCCCCACAAGCTCTAAACTCTTCTTACCCGCTTTTACTCCATTCTATTTGTAAGAAGAGTGATCTTGATTGTAAAGGTTACCTCCACCTAGCTTGGTGCAAAGGAGAGACCATTTAGTGGATTGGTTTAGCGGAGTGATTCACCGAGGACGAATCGGGGACCGTGGATTAGCGGCGTAGCCGTGAACCACGTTACATTCTTTGTTAGCGTTTGTTTTCTCGTATTTCTATTTGCTTATCTTTATTAGTCTTCTGCTTGCGCTAATTAGTTTTGTAGACGAGCAAATACCGGCATCCAAATGTAAAGGGCTATTCACCCCCCTCTAGCCGGCCAATCGATCCCCTACACCAATTTCTCTCAATACCGATCATGCCTTTGAGACTTTGTGCTAGATCTAGGGAACAATCCTCGCTTTGGGCAGGTAAGTGCCTAAGAGTTGGAGACCTTATAAAAGCTATAGGATGACGACTTAACTTACAATGGAATGGGTATCCCCTAAGAAGATTCGCTTAGCACGAGCACGAGGAGCTAACTTAGTGAATTTCTAGAACATACCTATTTTGCTTTGATTGCAAAAACCACTTGATAAATCTAGTTAACATGCTAATTATGGAACAATACCTTTTTAAAAATTCATGGCACTGAGGTTTGGTTGAGAACAAGCAAAGATCTAAGTCTAGGGGAATTGATGTGAGCAAAATATATAGGATTTTAGGAGTAGTTTTTGCTCACATCTCATTTCGTTTTATGTTTGTTTCATGCATATTTTACTTTATTTTGTATGCATTTCCTATTTTTTGGTTCGGGGATCTGCTCGTTGTATTTTTGTGTGTAGGACAACATTATACGGGGAAGATGGTGCATTTTTGGAGCGAAAAGAAGATATTTCGCAGCTAGCGCAGAATGACACATGGCCCACCCCTATGAAAACACACGGCCTGCGCTGTAGCGCCACACACGGCCTGGCCATGTGGATCCACATGGTCATGTGACGCTGTGCGATTTCGATGTGAGTCGGTTATTTTCCAGGTTTCGGGGAGATCAAGGCTGATGCCTATATAAAGGAGGCTACGCCCAAATCCTAGGGGGGCACGACGACAGGGATGACACTCCAACGCCCTAAAAAGCATCGCAAACTTGCAATGGGGAGGAAAGAAGCCGCCGGATATTCATGTTCTGCATTTCAATGTTGGAGAGAAGAGCCACATTGCATTATAATTTTTGTTATTTGCATAATATCCATTCTTTATACGAATATGATCGTACTTTGTGTTTCTCCTCTCATATTTATGGAGTAGATTCTTCGATTCTAGGATTATGGAGTAGTTTGTGTGCATATAACATGTTATTACAAATTAAGTTCTATTCTTGATTTTGTATTTGCAATTGGTATTAGTTTAAACCGATATCTATGTGTTTTAGTTTTCTATCTACTCTGCTAGCTTGTGTGAGGGGTAACAACCCTCATATCTAAGATTTAAGAGAATTAAGGAGAAACCTAGGGGTTAGCCTCATCTCTTGTAACTGCGGATAGAAGGATACGATAGAGTAGGAAATGCACCCTAATTCTGACTCATCGCAGGGATCGATTCGGCATCCTCGTACAGACTATCCCATCATAAAGCCAGAAGTCGACCTGGTATGGTAGAGGTAACTTTCGATATATACGAAGGCTCATCGGGGGAGTGTATTATGTCCTTTCCACAAAACTATATTTAGACGTTTAGAAAACACCCAATTGATAGCATGTTTTGTGACATACAAGCGAAACCGAAATCCTAGAATTCCTTTCAAAGACTCGTAGCAAGCCTTTTCTTCTTCCGTGTGACACCGTATTGAGTTAGGACCACTGACAACCCTCGCAATCACAACCATTAGAACTGAATTCCGAACAATAACGTCCACCTAGCAAATCGATACTTGAATCTCAGTCCCTTTGGGATCGATAATCATTTTATTACTTGATGATATCCATGCACTTGCGGACGTTGAGCGAAAGTGTGTGCTTCAAGTCCTCGACGGTCTCCTTCATGATATTTGAGGTCGGGTTAACGTGCATCAAAACACAGTCGGGCTCTGATACCACCGTTGGGTTTCTCCGACACCAACGTGGGTGTGCATTCGAACATGTTTCGTAAACATGCACAGGGGAAGCAAATAAAATGAGTAATAACTAACTTATTACAACACACACACCACACACATGCAAGGATACATCAATTGTAAACATAATCGTCATTTCAAATTTTTCAATAAAGAAACTAATCTAGGTATACCTGACGAATTACGTGAAGCGGAAAGGGCATCAACCAAGCGACCCTCGCGAGTTTCGTCTCTATCCATATCCACGCCGAGTATCGTCGGGATAGCTTCACAAAGCCATGAGCTCCGACTTCACGAGAGGCACTAGCTTCCCGTTGAAGTCATTGTGATAGGAGAGATGATCACAATCCGAATCAAATTCAGATCCAAAAATCAAGTTCCACGAACTCGCTTCTCGGAAGTGGTTTTTGTCAACCAATTGACGAAACCTTAACCCTCCACTTATGAGGATTGTCGGAGATCCAATCCCCAACAAGTAGGTCATTGTCGGAGCACAAAACATCAACCAAATGATCTCTCCACAAAGAGGAGAACAAGCTGTCCAAAATTGGACATCTTGTTTAGGTGGAAGAGATGGCCAGAGGAGTTGTCGGTGACCGGTGAATGGTCAGCGACAAGGAAGAGGAGCAACAACTCCAATGGGTGGCAGCACAAGGAGCTTGGGTGGCAACCACATCTCTCCTAGGGTTGGGTGGCAACAATAAGGGAGGAGAAGAGAAAAACAGCTAGGGTTTCCAAAACCTTGAACCAATTCTCTTAAAAACAAAAACCCTTAAGTCATGTTTTTATCGAGAACATATCTCTTATCCATTAAGAGACCTTTTCTCAGGACCTTTTCTCTAAAACCTTTTCTTAAGAAACTTTTTCTTAAAGGGTTATTGGTTCACAACCAAAACCCATTACCTGCTCCATAAACTTAAGTTAAAATAAACCAAACGCATTGGTCTATTTTAAGTTAAAACGAACCGAAGCAATTTCGATTCATTCGTTTAAAACAAACCAAACCCCTTTGGTTTATTTTCCACCATTGGATTAGAACCAAACAGATTTGGTTCTCCATCATGTCTTTATAAGACTCGGCCCATCCATGCTTTCATTGCGACTGAAACAATTTCATGCTCACTCCTTGATTGGTCCAACCAAACCAAGTCTCTCTCAATCTAAGAATCCTATTCTCACACTCATTTTATATCCTTCGTATAACACTCGTAGTGCGTGTGACCAAATAGGTTCCAGGTTTATGTTGGTCGTCTATAATTAACCATTAATTATAGAATGATCATGAGTGGCACCTAGTAGTACATCATGATCCCCAATTAATCAAAAAATAAATGGTTGATCCCAGAACACTTGTGAAACCCTTCAACAGCTACAATGAAACATGCCCCGTTCCCTTCACTCATATTATACCCACTTGGTTTAGGACATGATCTATCGTGTCAGTCCCCACTAGGCTGACTACGTCACACCTTGCCCAAGTATTACTTCCTCGTCCTACGAATTCTAGTTACTGCACATGTATCCAAGAGTACCATACTCTAAACATGTAATTCTTTGGCCAAAAACTTAGTAACAATCTGACGAGAGGCCATAGGGTATACATCTCCTCGCAAGGAGTGGTGAATCCTCTATAAGATATTCAAACACCTTCGGTCACTTCGACTTATACTCAATTATCCCGGATCCACATCTCCTCGGAGATGTTTGAATAAGATGTCAAAGCATAAGTCTACATGACCAAGATGACTTGAATACCGCAAGTCGAAGGAACATCACACTTAAGTTGCAGTAAGAACTTCATTCACATATCCATATACGCAGAGAACCATATGAAATCTTACAGCTAGTCACTCCAATGAACTAGTTACCATAACTAGCATCCACGATTAACTCCGGACATCCCAATGTCTCCACCCAATGAGGAACAGCTGCTTGGATAAACCAAGGAGTATAACTCGTGCTAGTCTCAACAAAATTGATGATGTTTGCATACATCAATTCATCAACTAGGGATAATTCCAATACATCACAATTACACATGTAGAGATACTCACTAGTTGTGATATAATCACAAATTCTCTCATGCTGTGAATCGTATTGCGGACATTCAGTAAATGAGTTTAAGATCCAATCAAATACATAGAAAAATGTATACTCAAATAGTGAATCTTCATTTATCAAATAAATGGTACAACCATAAGGCGATTGCCTTAAGACATTTCTCATATATCACTAACAAATGGGAGTTTTGCATGAAATAGGATTTAATACAAAATGAGATTAGCATGATTATTGATGATTAACCTTGCATGAAATGGGATTTCAAAATCTCTCAACGTTACATGCAAATAGAGGCTAATGCATGCAAAGCAAATGTGATTTATTGCATGCAAATAGAATTTAATGGATGAAAATGGGGGTTTCATGCAAATGGGAGATTAATGCATTAAGAGAGATTTAATGCATGGAAAAATGAAATGGGATTGAGTCTCTTCACTTCTCAACGTGAAGGGTGAATGAAGAAGTGGATTTTCCTTTTTCTTCCTTGGTTTTGTGTGGCCATGCATCCCATTTTCTGGAGGTATCCCATTTTATGCTTGGCATCCATTTTTCCATCTCCCTTCCTTTTGGCCAAGCCATAGTCTTTGGTGGAGAGCCTTTGTGTGTTTGCTAGCACAACCAAAGGTTCATCTCTTTCTCTAAGATAGTGTTCCTGTGGATACCTTGGAGATACGGTTGTCCTTACCATATTGAGATCCAATTGCGTTTGACTAGCAGGATTACAAAGGGCTTCGCAGTAAAGATATACTTATTCTTCTAGATAAGATCTAGACAAAGTTGGATAATCGATTTATATGTATTGCATGGATCTCTGGAGGGATCCGACATGTATTTTGTTTCCACTGTGACTGTGCGAAGTGTTTCGCCCATGAACACATGCAATATGACACGGATACCTGCATACAGAATAACTATCGACATCGTTATATGCTCCATACCTGATAACTGTTACTTTGTCATTATTATTTTGGTCCTTAATCTTGATGTTTTTAAACCTTTCGGGTGATTAATTGCAATTATTATCATATTTAATGAGTTTGGATCCATTTTGAACCTTATTGTAATTTCTCCTAAATTTGTGGACTTATATGCATATTTTACACCTTGTTTTGTAGAGATTGAGATGAGACAATGAACTAGACTCAAGTTGGATTCATTTTGGGCTAAAGAAGGGTCATAAGGGGCATTCCACGTTGGATTAATCTTGACCCTTCATCAAGATCAGAGCCAGTTTAATTAAGGATCCAAATCTGCTCAATAATCACAGTCCGATGAGATCTAATTGATTCTGAGTCATCCATCTAAATCTTGAGAGATCCAGTCTGTATGCTCAAATCTACATATCTCAACCTTTCATCAAGATCGGACTAATCGTGATCATCGATTCAGATTTCATCAGATTCATCCATTTTAAATCCGAGCAATCTCGACCATTGGATCAGATCTAGGATTTTATTATAAATGCGATCAACTTCATTAAGGGGAGGAATCGAAGCTTCTTCACGATCGCAACGTTCTTCCTCGGCTCCGAGCTCCTCCACGTCCTCACCACTAAGCACAACTGGCCATCTTTCTCCCTCGGTGGTGATCAACCTCTCCTCCATCTCCACCACCTCTCACCCTCCTTCATCCACCATCGACAACCACATCTTCCTCACTAAGCTCCACCGTCGACACCATCGGAGAAGGGGATTTCTGTCATGCCCCAGGGGCATATTCATCATCCAAATGATGGAGGCGCCCCTTAGTGACAATATTCAAAAATACAATACTGGAACCAGATATGGTAAAAACTTTGAAATAGTCAAAATATAAAATAAAATTACTTTATTAACTGCATGCATGCATGACTAAAACATAAGTCAGTAAAAGTAAAATAGGTTTATGACATCCAAATCAAATTGTGACAAAATCCATAGTGTGTAAATAAAGTGTGATAACAATAAAAAAATAAATCAACATCTCGATGATGTAGTGGGACCAGCACGGCAAGCGACCCTCTGAGCGACGTGAAGGTAGGTCAATAGGACACACCCTCTATCCGCGGATCTGGAGGCCAAAGAAAAGAGAGAGCGAGTACAAATCACTTAGTGGGTGTATAGAAAGATAGTGCATGATAATGTAAACATAATGGAGGTAAAAAAAATAAACCCGAGTAACCCAAACCTCATAATACCGGTATCAATCGACAACTAACCTAGTCAGCCATATAATAAATGCACCTATGGCATACACAACAAACTGTAAACATGCAAGAAATACACATTATGATACTACAACATGGCTCTCGATGTAATAAAAAAGGGTACTATCTGCGGGCAATAATATGCTACCACGAACGGGACTCATGGGTAGATAGACAATATAAAGAGCACTGTCTACGCGCAACAACATGCTACCACGAATGGGTCTCATGGGTAGACAAAAAATATAAAGACTCAATGTCTGCGGACAACGACATGCTACCACGAATGGATCTCGTGGGCAAACAGAGTATATAGCTATCTAGCTATTGACTACACACAACAATATGCTACCACGAATGGGTCTATGGGCAGTCAAAGTATATAACTATCTTGTTATCGACTACATGCAACAACATGCTACCACGAATGGGTCTCATGGGCAATCAATTATCCTAGGTTGTTAAGCCTAGGTTATCCAACACATCTAGCATGAAATGTATATCAAGGTCAATAAAGATCATCAATCTACTAATAAGCATGTTGGGGTGGTTAAGCCTAAATTATACTATTCCTAAAAGTTCAATCATGGTATCTGTAGGATCGAGAAACACTAGAAGGGGGTGAATAGCGTTCGAAAAACTTTTCTTTTCGCTGAATAAGAACAAAGTATGTAGCAGAAATAAATAAAAACAAAAACACAATGACACGAGTTTGCTTTTATTTGGTACACAACAAACCAGTTGCTAGTCCAAGGCCCCGCGATCATTGATTGCTTCCAATGGGCAATTCACTAAAAGCTCTATTCCTCATTGGAGGTATGAGACAAGTGATTACAAAACAAGAATGTAGAGGAAGAGGCAACAAGCCTACCTCTCCTCTTAGCAACAATAAGTACAAAGAAAGCAACAACTAAACAAGTATATAGACTTAGAAGAAGTAGATGCTCGTGTTGTCGGCGTTACGACGTCGTTATGTGATGAAGAGCACTTGGATTGATGGATCACTTTGGAAGCCTTTTAAGATGATAAAAATGAATGATTTGCCTCTCCTTTTATAATCATTTGAACCCCAACTCATTGAGATCCAAATCTGGGTCAAACTTCCACATCACTCCTCCTTTGGTGGATCTTATCTTGACTCTCCTCTAAGTGATCAGCTTGACTAGTAGTCGACTGATGTCATACAACAGTCGATTGATGGTAGTTCAGTTGACTATCATTTCCCTCCAGTCGACTAATATCTTGATAACTAACCTGCAACACATGGTTAGTACAAGAATCTTTATTGATAGTAAATCAGACGGTCGTGTACTATCCTTTCTCAACTTATACCTTCCTCCATAAGTCCTAGTCGGATTGCCACCTACGGTCGTCCCCGTACGGAGGACACATCCTTACCATCACTCCACACCCGGAGCTTACCTTTGGTCCTTCTGACCTGTCTCTTAGCTTCCGATCATCACCAAGGTTCCTTAACTCCCCGCAGTTCTCCTGGTGTCACCCGACCACTGAGGTTTCTTGTCCCGAGATTCTCCTGGCATCGTTGACCTTAGCAAAGCCTAATACATTACCTGTGTAGGATCGTGACACTCCGAGAGAGGGGGTGAATCTTGGAGATTACAATTTTCTTTATATTTTAAAAACTTATTTTTATATTTTGAAATTAATTAAGAGTATGTAGTGGTAATAAAATAAAATAAAATGGAGACAATTTCTTTTATTTGGTTCACAACCATAACTGGGTTGCTACTCCAAGGCTCGTAGCTCTTCTGAGAGCTACTTCGATGGGCAATCACTATATACCATCCAATTCGAGAACTCTCGACTTCGAAGGGTTTCACTTTTTACAAAAGTAATAGATGGGTAACACACTACCCTCTCTTTGTTGTGGATCTTTGGAAGGCTAGAGGGGGGTGAATAGCCTCTCTTGAATTCTACAAACAAAGTTAGCAAAAGCAAAAACAAATACTAAAGAAAACAAGAGATACGAACACAAGCGCTAACAAGAATGATTTTACGTGGTTTGGAGATTAAGCTCCTACTCCACGGCGATCCTTAAGGTGGATCATCCCAAGTGAATCTCCACTAAGAAAGTTTTCTTTACATAACACTCCTCTTCTTACAAAAGATGAAGATGAAGATTAGAGAAGAGGAGGACTAAAAACACTTAGAAAGCTTAAGAAAACATGGGGAGCTTGAGAGTAAGTTTGGAATATAAAAACTAGCCTCCTCAAGCACCCCATGGTCTCTTTTTATAGAGAAGAGGCTGATTTTTCCATTGAGCCTCGATCAGTCGACTGATGTACACCATCAGTCGACTACTGCTATAGTTGTCGCCATCCAACGACTTCTGACGAGCCGGATACGCGATCATCACTGCCCAACGGAAACTTGATCAGTCGAATGATTGAGTAACCAATTGAGTGCTCTAAGTGATCACTCGACTGGAGAACCTTCTGTTTTGAAATCCACTTATAATAGTCAACTGCTGGGGTATAGCAGTCGACTGATGGTGGACCAGTCGACTGCCAAACTCTAGTAGTCGACTATTGGCCATAGAACTCAGCCAACTTCAGTCAAGTGATTGATCAGTCTACTGGGACGAAGCACCAATCGACTGATACACTTCAAGTATGATTAAATCATACTTGAATTAACCCACTAGACCTAGACTTAACATTCTAGCTCTTCCTTCACCCTTGTGCCTCTAGGATCCCTCCAAATCTGTGACTCCTTCATCCTTGCACTTGCTTCCAAGAGCTTCCCTCGATTTCGTCATGTCTTGGGTTTCTCTTTTACCAAAGGACCACTTGGACTTTATGCCGCCAAGACTACATGCTTTGCGGCAAGACCTTGCCTTTGGTCTTCCTTTGCGGCAAGACTACATACTTGGACTTACGCCGCCAAGACTACATGCTTGGACTTACGCCGCCAAGACCTTTCCTTGGACTTCTCTTGCCAAGATCACACTTGGACTTTCCTTCACCAAGTCTTCATACTTGGATTTCCCTGTCACTTAACACATTCTCAATTAAATCACAATTAATGCCTAACTATAAATGATTATCCAAACATCAAAAGACATAAATGCTTGGGGCATTTTTGCACCAACACTCTTGACATTAAGTACACAAGGAAAAATAAGTACAAGAATTAAGAGCTAATTATATCAACACTAGTAGGATTTTTGAAGAAGACATGGAGTGTCAAAAAAGTGTCTTTATGTGGAATGAAAGCTCTTGTGGACGAGAATGAATAGAGGCATCACTTTGACGTAATAGTTATCTCCTTATCGGAGATGGTCGAGTATTTATTTTATAAACCTTTTCCAGTCGACTGGAATGCCCTCTAGTTGACTCCACATTAGCCCGTCGATATAGAACTTCTGGTCTTCCATTCAACTGAATACTCTCTAGTCGACTCTAGGTCACCCAACTCCGCATCGGGCAGTTTGGCGCTTCAGTCAACTGAAACTCCCCAGTCGATTGAAACTCTTTCCAACTGCAGTGCCAGATTTTTGATTGATAATCATCTAATCTAGCCATGTGTGTATCCAATCGACTGAACAAAACCGAGTCAACTTAATCTCAGTCGACTGGAGTCCATTCAGTCAACTAATCCTTGCAAAACAAGATTAGCACAAATAGATAAAATCAAATATGATAGTTGTAGTAATACTACTCGATCTTGACTCCTAAGTCCCATGCAAACATTCCATCAGATCGACGCCTAACTTTGTCCCCCTACTGAGGACTCGGCCTCACCTCTCCACTCGAGGCTTACCTGTCGGTTGCCTGTCAGATTTACCACTCTTTACATCCGATCTGACCCACCAAGGCTTCCACCAGTTGTCTGGTCAACCTAATCCAGCTAGACTTTTTGCTGATTGTCCCATCTCCTGACCCAACCGGTCTTCATGCCAAATGTCTGGTTCACTCGACCCATTTGGACTTCATGCCTGGTGTCCAGTCCTCCTGATTTTTCAAGATATTTGCCTAGTATCCAGTCAATACGATCTACTAAGACTTCCTGTTAAGCCTACACACTTAACACTAATATTAGAACACAAGTAAGTCCTAACTTTAACTATGGTTTATACATCAAAACCAATGGGTGATGCTCATTGCATCAACCACCTGCACACTAAACACAACATATGAGATAACAAGAATGGCTTAACTTTGAATATTTGTCATCATCAAAATCTAGGTTTGATTATCTGGTGCCCCCACACCAACAAACTCCTTCTTTTTTTCTATGGCAAACCAATTCAAAGTTAAAGAAATAGTAAGCATTAAATAACTTGTTTTTCAAAACCTCCTCCTCAAGGTTACCTCCCCTTTAACTCTAGGTGAGTTTTGAAAAACTAAGTTCGGTGAATTTTTTGGAAAAAAGTTAACCTTTTCTTAAATTTTCTCCCCCTTAACATTAACCTTTTCTCCCTCTTGGCCATATGTCAAAAATGGTTTTATGAAGGTTGCATTCTTAAAGTTAATGTGTTAACCATATATGTAAAAGAAGAGAAACTTTAATAACTTTTTGAAAGAGCATTATTAAGTCAAATGATAGAAGAAATGAATCCAAGCATGTCCCCTTTTTATAAAATAATAGTTTTAACATAACTCATCAAATAAGAATGTGCAACTCTGTTTGACTCAATTGATATAAGATAATCAATAAGTCTTGATTAGAGTTGGTTATTTTGAAAAAGTATACTCCATGATTCATGTTGATTCACTTGTTCTACATTTGGAATCAGGAGTAAGGTCCTAACATCTCACGCCCATCTACGTGGCTCAGTACACAATCACATTTAACTAATGTGTTGTGAGATGTGTTGGCTCCTTAAAACTATAGGTCCATGCTTTTCAAAGGTAAGTCCTAATCTAGTTCCATGAAGAAAAAAAGATAGATAATAAGTAAAGATAGGTCCTAGTCTACTATGCACATTCCTAATCTTTGTATAAGTAGATTGAACATTGCTTCAGGTAATAGTTTGGTAAAAATGTCCGCTATGTTCGATTTCGATTCTATGTATTCAAGTGTTACTGATACTGCTGGTACCTTTTCTATATAGTTCCCGATAGAAGGGTTAGCGGGTGACCCATGATCCGATCCAAAATATTCGGCTCAGTGAAGGGAGAAAAGGAAGAATGATTCAGACGCGAATATCAGAGGGTATTGGTCCGGGAGCGAATATCAGAAGCTATTGGTTCGGGCGCGAATATCAGAAATCATTGGTACGGGAGAATATCTAAAGCAATTGGCACGAGAGAGTTAGCAAAAGCAATTGATACGGCAAAGAAGAGACGGAAGGCACTTCGCTAAGAGTGGAACAAGAATTGGTTCAGCTAGATAATTCCAGAAGTCGATGGGATAGATAGAGGGTTGGCTTAACCTGATCGATACGAAGGAAGTTTGGCACGGGAAAAAGAGGAATTGGTTCAGGTTGATGAAGAACCCTAGGGCTAGGGCGCCCGTGGGCTATAGACCTAGGCTAGCTTCACTCAAAGCGGATGGTTGAGGGAGATAGTCTAACCTAGTTACCCGAAAAGTAGAGGAGGAGGTGTTAGGCAACGATTTGGGAGGCCCCACGCAATATTCCAAGGAGTCATCACTCCTCATATCTGTAACAGAATTATTCTCCAGGTGGAGGTGGTGGCCACGTGTACGATGGAGATAACTTGCGACGTTACAATGAAGGAAAAGGGAAGATAAAAGGGAGGAAGCAAGGAGGAAAAGGGGATCCGTAATTATTCCCACCCAGCAAGAGAGAAGGAGACGCAGGAGGAGAAGGGGAGCGACAACCGCCTCGCCGGAGAAGAAGGACGGAGGTCTGTCGATTGTTACATCTCTTGTATTTTTCTCATCTTGTGATATCACTGTAAGAGGTTTTTCTCCTCCACCTTCGGGAACTTTCTTTCCGTAAAGGAGGACCTTCATAGTGAAGGTGCTTAGGCACTGCATCCGGTGAGAAAAGCTCACCTCCGTGGAGTAGGAATCCTTATTCCGAACCACGTTACATCTTGTGTCTGAGTCTCGAGTGTTGACATGGGTTTCTTATGTTTCATCTGCTTCATCTTCTTATTCTCTACTGACTGCAGCCTGTGGAAACTCTCTGGGATCTCCCTCAGTGCTTCACTGCATTGAAAAAGGAGTGAACAGATTTTCACCCCATCCCGCATCAGTTGGCGCCGTCTGTGGGAACATTTGAGCTGGACGTCGAGATGCAACCTGAAGAAGTACAACAACCTGCTACCTCTACAGTGGAAGAGCGCCCCATCACCCTTCTACCATCGCATCTGAAGGCCCTGGTGGATGATGCTATTACAGAAGCCCTCTCTAGGGAAAGGAGAAGGACCGGATATCTGCATCCGCATTCCGGTGAACCTTCTTCCAGAGGCCCACCCCCAGAAATGCCTCCTCCATCTCGCAGACAATGTGGGAAATATTACTCGAGGCGGACTTGGGGAAGAACGCCTCAACACTATGCCCTTCCCCCAAACGCGCAGGGAAGAACAGGGCGAAAGTCAATCAACCCGACCTCCGAATATACGAGCCCACCCTTTACAATGGACATTCTCTCAGCTCTCCATTCTTACTTCAAATCCTCGATCAATAAGTATGGCGATTCGACGGATCCCAAGAGCACATATCTCAATGATGGAGCGCCGACTCATATATCGACGCTCTCAAGTGCCGAGTCTTTCGAACCACCCTAATTGGCTCGGCACAAAAGTGGTTCAATACTCTGCCCCCAGGATTCGTCACTTGTTTCGCTGATTTCCAGAGAATGTTCAACCGAGAATTTGTCAGCTGTAAGGCATATAAATAGGATGCCTCTATGTTAATGAATATCACCCAGGGACCCTCAGAATCCCTTAGGAGGTATATTCACCGATTCACTTCTGCAGCTAGGGGAATCCCCTCCGCCCGATCTGAATCTTTCAGAGGCGCTTATTCAAAGACGGAAGGAGGGCCCTTCTCGCCTTGTTAAGGCAACCTGCGGATAGTTATGAGGAGATACTAAGTCGTGCGGAGCAGTTTATCCGCGAAGAAGAAGGATTAAAGGTACGAAGAGCTAAACGGACTGCCACAGTAGTCCCAACGGAAAGAGCTCGTTCTGCTGCTCCTCAAGCGCTCCCTCGACGGGAGTATACAAGACCTTTTCGACAGGAGGTTCCGAGGCCTCGTCCAATGCTGCCAGGTGCTCACCCCGTTCCGCCCTTACAAATCATGGGCGCTGAAGCGCTTCCTCCTGTGAGGACTTGGAAAGAATGAGAAATGGAATTCTATGACCAACAGGGTCTGCTGCAATGACCCTTAGGATACAGGGGGAACCCACGTAACCCCCCTGCCCCATTCTTCTGCCAATATCATACGGAATACGGCCACAGTAGTGGCTGATGTTTCAAGTTACAAGAGGAATTGGATCGCCTCCATACTGTATATCCACAAGTACGGCTCCAGGAAGGAGGACCGGCACGACGAGGCTCCCGACCCAATGTAACTCGTCCAGGGCCCTATAATCAACAACCTTAAGTCACTTTCCCTCAAACGCCATCCCAAGAGGTTGTTTCCCAAGGAGGCCCATCAGGGGAGGGACCTTCATCCAATTTAGATAACGCTCCCACACGAGGAGTTATTCATGTTATAGCTGGAGGACCTACCAATGGGGACTCCAACCGAGCGCGGAAGTCGTATGCTCATCTCCTGGAGAGTTTGGCCATCGCCACTAACCAGACTATTCAAGCTGCATCGCCCATTTCATTCGGGCTAGAAGATTTACAGGGTGTCCTACTGCCCCATACGGACGCCTTGGTTATTCGCATATCCTTGGCTAATTATGAAGTGGCCCGGGTGTTGGTCGATTTAGGAAGTTCCGTCAACATCCTCTTTCAGGAAGCCTTCGGACAGATGCAGCTGGGGAATGCCCAGTTAGAAGATGTGGCCACCCCCCTCTTCGGATTCGCAGGACACGTAGTACACCCTACGGGGCAGATTTCATTGCCTCTGACTCTGGGCGTAAAGCCCAGCCAAAAAAACTATATAATCCCTTTCCTCATTATGGACGCTCCGTCCACTTATAATGCTATTCTTGGGCGTCCTTTCCTCACCCTTTTTCAGGTCGTGGCTTCCCCGTACCACCAGAAGCTGAAATTTCCGGTGGGCCTATCGGTGGGAGAAGTCCGTGGGGAACAGAAGGCCTCCGTGAGTCGCACGTGCAAAATGGTTCGGACGATCAAGAAAGCCCAACCAATGACCTCAAAGGCAAAGCTATCATCATCAGCGATTCAAGCGTCTGGAGGAATCCTCCCAAGGCTGGCAAAATAAAAGAAGGTGAACTGGTGGAAATCGCTCCAGGAAAGGCCACACGGGTGGCACAACAGCTGGAAACTAAAGAAGAGCTGGTGGCTTGCCTGAAGGAAAATGAAGACATCTTCACAAAAGACGTGCATGATCTCACGGGGATCAACCCTCGAATGGCTGAACACCAGCTCAATATCACTAAAGGAGTCCGACCCGTCCAACAGAAGAGGTGACATTTTGGACCAAAAAAGGACAAGGTCATAGCTGAAGAAGTGGACCAATTGCTAAAAGCTGGTCATGTAAAGGAGATCCAGTTTCCCGAATGATTTTCCAATGTAGTCCTGGTCCCCAAGCCTTCGGGGTAATGGAGGATGTGTATCGATTTTCGTGATTTAAATAAAGCGTGCCCTAAAGACTGCTACCCCTTGCCTCGTATTGATCAATTGGTGGATTCTACTATAGGATACAAAGTGGTGTCCCTAATGGATGCATATCAAGGATATCATCAAATACCTTTGGCCGAAGAAGATCAAAAGAGGGTTAGCTTTGTGACTGCAGGAGGGTTATACGCTTATGTGGTAATGCCGTTCGGATTAAAGAATGCAGGGGTCACCTATCAGCGCCTTATGGATAAAATCTTTGCAGAACAAAAAGGGAAAAATGTGGAAGTCTACGTGGATGATATATTAGTCAAATCAAAGACCACTCGGGATTTAGTCAAGGATTTAAATGAAACCTTCGCTACATTAAGGCGGTTTAATATGAAGCTAAACCCTAACAAATACCTGTTCGGAGTAAAGAGCGGCAAGTTCCTGGGGTACATCGTGACTGAGAAAGGGTTACAAGCCAACCCTGAGAAGGTGCAAGCACTATGTAACATGAAGTCACCTTCTAATCTGCGGGAAACCCAGAAGTTGGTGGGCAGGATCGTTTCTTTATCACGATTCATAGCCAGATCAGCGGACAAAGGATTGTCTTTCTTCAAGATCCTGCGTAAGGCTACTAAATTTCAGTGGGATGACCAATGTGAACAGGCTTTCTAGGAGTTGAAGAAATATTTTGCTGGACTCCCACTGCTAGCCAAACCAATAGCCAGAGAAGCGTTATGGATGTATCTGGTCGTCTCAGAGGGAGCCGTTAGTTCGGTATTATTGAAACAAGAAGGCTCTCACCAGCAGCCTATTTATTATACCACCCATATCCTGAAGGGGGAAGAATTCCGTTATACAGAGCTGGAGAAGTTGGCGTATATCCTAGTGCTAACCGCCCGCAAATTAAGGTCATACTTTTTGGCTCATCCCATCACCGTTCTAACACACAGCGAATTGGGCAAGGTCGTCACTAAGCCCAATTTCTCGAGAAGATTGGCCAAATGGGTGGTAGAACTAAGCGAGTATGATATTTACTACCAACCTTGAACGGTTATCAAGGCCCAAGCGCTTGCTGATTTTCTGGCATAGGTACCCTGCGGCTCAGAAGAGGGTTCGACAGCCAAAGAGGAGGGATCAGAGGCATGGAATATATTCGTAGACGGTTCTTCAGGATCTACGGGCAGCGGCGTCGGTGTTTTATTAATTTCCCCTAATGGTGAAGAAACTCGACTAGCCATTCGCCTGGAATATCGGGCATCTAATAATGAGGCGGAATATGAAGCCATTCTAGCGGGATTGCAGGCTACAAAAGCGGTGGGGGCTTCTTCCATTGTAATCCATTCGGATTCTCAGTTGGTGATATCACAACTTCAAGGTTCTTTTGTGGTTCGAGAGGAAAGGCTGCATAAGTACTTGAAGACTTTTGAGAAAGAAAAGGCTCAATTCCGTCAGGTCCTCTTAAAGTAAATTCCGCGGGAGAATAATGGGAAGGCAGATGAATTGGCTCGGATGGCTAGTGCTATGGAAGGAATGAAGTCCTCGGAAATGGTCCATATGAAAATTCATACTTCCCTAGCAATATGCAGCGTGGAGGAAGATGCACCCGAATCAAGCCTAATTTTTGATTGGAGGACTGACATCATAGCTTATTTACGGCACGGGAAGGTCCCTGAAGAAAAAAGAGCGGCATCCACTTTAATAAGCCGAGCCACACGGTTCACCCTCTTAAATGGAGATTTGTACAAGACTTCTTTCGGATGACCCTTATTGAAATGCTTGGGAAAGGAGGATGCAGAATGGGTGCTCCGGAAGATTCATGAAGGTTGCTGCAGCAATCATTTAAGAGGGAGAGCTTTAGCAAGAATGGCCCTATTAGCAGGATATTTTTGGCCTACTCTCCAGCAATATGCTGCTCGTATGGTGCAAGCTTGTCCTGCTTGTCAGAAGGATAGCAACTGTTCCGAACGGCCGGCTGAGTTGATGAAAGCCGTAGTCTCTTCTTGTCCTTTCGATCAATGGAAGATGGATATAGTAGGTCCGATGCCAGCGACACCCTTACATAAGAAGTTTTTATTGGTGGCTGTGGATTATTTTTCCAAATGGGTGGAGGCAGAGCCCTTAGCCAAATTTACTGAGAATACCGTAATACAGTTCTTATGGAGAAACATTGTTTGTCGATACGGTATTCCTCGGAAAATAGTCAGTGACAATGGACGACAGTTCCAAGGAAAAAAGATCTAAGAATGGTGCCAGAGTCTCAACATTCAGCAGGCTTTCACTTCGGTCGCTCACCCTCAAGCGAACGGGCAAGTGGAGGTGACTAATAGGATCCTCATTCAAGGATTAAAGACCAAATTGGGGGCTCATAGGGGGAACTGGGTAGAAGAGTTACCAGGCGTCTTGTGGGCCTATCGAACTACACCCAAGACAGCAACAGGAGAAACTCCCTTTAGTTTGGTGTACCGGACGAAAGCTGTTATTCCGGTTGAAGTTTTGTTAAATAGCGCTCGGATAAAGGCGTACGAACCAAATCAGAACCAACTTATCCGAAGCACTTAATTGGACTTGGTGGAAGAAAAGCAGGAAATGGCATGAAGGCGAGCGGAAGTCTACAAGCAAAGAGTGCAGCGAGCCTTTAATAAGAAAGTAATGCCTCGAAGATTTCAAGAAGGGGATTGGGTTTTGCGTAAAGTTAATCCCGCTGGAGACCCTAGGAAGCTAGCTCCAAACTGGGAAGGACCCTATGAAATAACGCGCTGCGTAGCAGGGTCAGCATATTATCTGAAAGATGACCAAGGCAAAGAGCTTCCACGACCTTGGAATGCCATTCATCTAAAACTTTTTCACACTGTATGAGGAATAGAAAATAGAAGAAAAGAAATGATGAGACTCTGAAGGAGTGTACTCCTTAACGTGATCGCATCAATTAGATATTAAGTACTCTCCAAATTTCATTAATGAGAAGCAATACGGTACTTATTATCAATCATGAAGAAGAGAAAGAAAATGGAAAGGAAACTCCCGTTTCAAAACAAGATATCGAATTACAGTTTAAATCGGTCGGGAAGATAATGTCGAAAATCGGCCTCCCAATTTAGAGAAAATTAAGGATAAGTTGGAGGAGGTAATCCTTGGTTAGCATACTGCCGAACTGCTTCATTAAATCTGTCCTGATAAGTGGCATGCAGCAAAATGATGAGTCTCCTGGCAGTTCGGATGGTCAGGGCTTCGCTCTCGATGCAGCCTCTCGCATTTTTCTTGTTTCTCTTGAAGTTGTCGATGCATGTCCACATAGCATCGCGACACCTCCATAATAGCATCGCCTAGGATGGAAACATCATCGGCTCGGGAACTTTGGTCCTGCTGCACAAGGTGCATCATCTCCACCATGTTTTGAAGCATAGAAGCTGAAATCCCCTCCACTACTTCAGAATAAGATCTGGTCCAGGTGAGTTCAGTGCCTAGCCTCTGGAGAGAAGTCTCTTACCTGCGTAGACGGGCGTGAGCATGTGCCCGATAATTTATGAGGGAGGAGTTTTTTTGTACCTCCTTGCACAAGCGAGTGTGGAGGTCCCCTATCTTATCCTGTGCTCGCCAGTATTGAACCTGAAGGCGAGCGAGGGCGTCAGAATCCTATTGCTTCCCCTTGAGGAGCTCTGCTACCTACCCTTGGAGACGTATTAATTCTTGAGCCGAGGAAGACTCCTTATCAAGAGGAGCCAGTTGGACTTCCCGCTGGGGGACGGGTAGCTGCACACCTGGACGTTGTTGTTCCCTCAACGCTGCAATGGTATCAGCATCCTTCTGAATTTGTTGGCGAGCCTCGGATAATTGCTCCTGGCACATATGCAATTGTTGCAACAGGAGCCATTCTCGATTTTGAGTATTGGCTAAATCTTCCCGTTGTTGTCGCTCCCATTCTTGAGCTTGAGCCCGATATTGATGGAGGGAGCGATCCAACTCTTGATGGTTGGTCACAGCCTGCATGTCAGTTATGAAAAAGAAATTGGTTAGCAAGAAAAAGCTAAGAGAGCTAATCGAGAAAACATACCAAATCCAGAGCATGGTGTAGGCTTTCCATGCGAGGAATCACTTCCTCTAAGTTCAGGATCCGAAGACTCCTGGGAGAAAAGGAAGAAGATGGGACAGATGATACTGAGATGGGAAGTTCACTGGTGAGGGGGAGAAGGGGGATGATGTTTGTGGGAGGAGAAGGGCTCTTCAGGTGATGAGTGGAGGGGGAAGTTTGCGGTAAGGGGATATCAACCGCCATGGGTTCGGAGGAAGAACGGTACTCAGGGGAGATAGAAGGTAGGGGTGAGCCAGCCTCTGTCGTCGGCTGACATGGAAGTGCATCCTTCCCGGGTTCATCCACAGGTTGTAGTGAAGAAGAAGGCGACTTCTGAATATTGGTGGCAGAGGGAGAAAAAGCATAAGAGCTAGGGTTTGTAAGTGACGGAGAAATCAAGGAGGGACTAATTGTTTCGATTTCCTCCGGGGTGGAAGTAAAAAGGGATGCAGGGGGAGGAGAAGAAGACGGACGAGATGAAGCAGATATGGTGGTGATCAGGGAAAGTGAAGAAGAAGACAAAGCCGACGGCTGATCGGTTTTCTTCTTGCGATGTGGATAATGACCCGCTATTTCCTGGAAGAAGGTAAAATGCATTTTGAAGGTCTGAGAATAAAGAGAAAGGGCTGAAAAAAGGGATTAAGGCAACAGAGTATGGCGGCGGAGGAACGAACAGATGGAGAAGAAGGAGATGAAAAGGTAAGGGGAGGAAGATAGAAAAAGAAACGAAGACAAAAGAATCCCCTATAAAAGGGAGGAGAGTGGGCTTGTAATCATTATTGAGCTCCTCGTCTGTGGTAAAGGAGGCCCCAAGTGAAAAGGAAAAAAGGGTTATTCTTTCTAAATAGCCCAGTATGTACTAAAGCTTTCATTCGCATAAGAAGGGGCGGATGTAGGCATTCCCCTTCGGAAGACGAACACAAAAGAGGGATGATATGAAAACGTTGCCTCCTTTACGTTGAGGGCTTCTGAACTATATATTATATATACAAAATTTCTATCCCCGCGAAGCGGAAGATATCCCGGTGTGGTGGCAGAATGGAAGAACCGAAATCCCTCGGTTATATATTATATACAAAATTTCTATCCCCGCGAAGCGGAAGATATCCCCATGTGGTGACGAAATGGAAGAATCAAAATTCCTCGGTTATATATTATATATATATAATTTCTATCCCCACGAAGTGGAAGACATCCCCGTGTGGTGGCGGAACGGAAGAACCGAAATCCCTCGATTATATATTATATATACAAAATTTCTATCCCCGCAAAGTGGAAGATATCCCCGTGTGGTGGCGGAACGGAAGAACTGAAATCCCTCGGTTATATATTATATATACAAAATTTCTATCCCCGCGAAGCGGAAGATATCCCCGTGTTCTGGAGGAATGGAAGAACTGAAATCCCTCGGTTATATATTATATATACAAAATTTCTATCCCCGTGAAGCGGAAGATATCCCCGTGTGGTGGCGGAACGAAAGAACCGAAATCCCTCGGTTATATATTATATACAAAATTTCTATCCCCGCGAAGCAGAAGATATCCCCGTGTGGTGATGAAGCAGAAGAATCGAAATTCCTCGGTTATATACTATATATATATAATTTCTATCCCCGCGAAGCGGAAGACATCCCCGTGTGGTGACAGAACAGAGAAGTTGAGATTTCCTCAGTTATATATTACCTTTTGTCCCCATAAAGGGGGAGAAGTTAAAGTTCTTTTTTAACTTTATATTGTTTTATTCTGGCAAAATAGCAGAGTCAGTTCATTTAATGGTTCTATATACCAAGCAGAGTAAAAAGGCGGAAGAGCCGAAATATGCCTCAGTTATATGTAAGTCTATGTGAATACGAAAGAAGTAAAGCGTGGCACAATTCAGAAGATACTGGAGAAAGAAGATAAACTATGAAAGTTCATTGATGCGAAAGAATTACATATTTTGAGTCATTTACAAGGGAAAATAACAAACAGAAACCCTTATACATCTTGAGTATTACAGTTCTTTGTTGGGAGGAACGGATGGAGCTCCCTTGTATGGTTGAGGTTAGCACAATAGTTGCCGCCGGTAAGACTGCTGCAGGAAGATCTGTTTGGCCAATTCCTTTTGGGACCTGACTAGTTGTTGGCCTAGGGAGCGATTACTGGCGGAAGTTTCCTTCAGCCGTTGTTGTAAGTACTTCACTTGCTCCTCCAGGCTAGCTATGTATCGGCGATCATTTATCTATTTTTCAGAAGGAGAGGAAATGTTGCCCTGTTCAGATATTCTGTCCATAGCAAATAAAGAGAAAAGGAAAGGATGGAAGCTATCAGATAAGGGTTGGGGACTTTTATAGCGGCGAAGGGGAAAAGTGCATTTATTGGTAGAAGAAATAGGGACCATAAATGCCAGTAAAGAAGAGGAAACATGGGGGCAGTAGTGGGAAGGTCGACGGGACTATGACTGTAATTAAGAGGGTCTAAATCCCCGAGCGATGGCAGAAGAAGGCATGTTCGGACCAGATTACCGTCCTTTTGAAGACAGAAACCTTCTACGAGAAAAAGACTAAAGCAAAATATC
The DNA here is from genome assembly GCA_025175895.1 of Wurfbainia villosa. Taxonomy (NCBI): domain Eukaryota; kingdom Viridiplantae; phylum Streptophyta; class Magnoliopsida; order Zingiberales; family Zingiberaceae; genus Wurfbainia; species Wurfbainia villosa. Next base: position 100,431,071 of record CM045996.1, read on the forward strand.
AAGTTCCCTCTCTCGTTTTTATTGATATATTTGAAATGATTACATTAATTTGATCTATACAGATTTCCTCTGATTACTCCTAACAGACGAGGCGGGAGAGGTCTCTTTGGGGGGAGAAGGCGCCAAGACAACCTTGAAGCGCTCGCCTTGGGACGGAGGAGGAACTGATGGACCTTCATGGAACGGAGAAGGATGAGCTTCCGTCGGGGAGACTGGGATGAAAGCCAGCGCTGGTGGAAGTGGAGGGAGTTCATCAGCGTCACGGGGGTCACCCACTATATACTCCCAGGTGAAGGGAGGATTCCACACTCTATTGCGGAAGGAAGGGAAGGGAGCACGAAAGGACCTCCCTGTAGGAGGGGTTGGAGTTGGAGTGTGAGGTGGAAAAGGAAGAGAACGAAAAGCGAAAATGGCAGTTGAGCGGGTCTCTGAATCTTCAGTGTCTTCAGAAAACCAGTCCTGCAGTTCGAAAGATTCTGAAGTTGAAGAAACTTTGATGGGGTGCCCCTCTGAAGCCATGATAGTGAGATATGAGAAGGGAGACATGGAGGACAATGATTTATAATGGAAGAAAAGTGACGGCAGAAGTTCTTGGGAAGGTGAAGAAGACGAAGAGATTGATGCAGTCTCCGAAGCGGCAAAAGGAATGGGGAAAACCAATAGGCAAGAGTCACTTAAAGCAAGTCTCCGAACCAAAATCGGGATGGATGTGAATAATATCAAGCAAGATACTTCAGGCAGACCTCCGAACCGAAATCGGGACGGATGTGAATAGTATCAGGCAAGATCCTTCAAGCGGATTCCCGAATCGAAATTGGGGCAGAGGTGAATAATGTTATTCAAGATTTTTTTGATAATCCCGAATCAACAAGGTGATTGCACCATATGAAACAGGAAAAGAGATAGTGGTATAAAAAGGGAGGAGTTTAAAATTGGTTCAAAATTTCCGATCCATCAAGAAACATGACAAGACAATGATAATTAAACATATGGACAAATTCCTCATTCAGAAGCAAAAGAAAGGCTAGTGACAAAATTACCAAAAAGGATAATGGTAGAAATTACAACTCAAAAAGTTCGGGTGGACACTTAGCTAGCGCCTCCGTAGGATTTAAATAGCTGGTGTCCGTGCCAGGAGGCGGGTATCCTTGTTCGGCGTTTTGAGCCGAGGACCCCTTAAAGCCTAGTATAAATAAGACTACCCCCTTCTTGACATAGTTCTCCTTGAGGTCGGCTTCTTGCTCCTTCAGTTGGTCCTGATATCGAACCACCTGAGCTTGACTTTCTGCCAATTCAGCCGCCAAAGCATCTCTTTCGGTGGCTGCCTTTATAGCATGTTGCCCCAAGGTTGAAAGAGCTTCTAGGTACTCCTGGTGGAGGGTAGACTGTTGCTGAGCCACCGACGATAAGGTGTGAGAAAGAGCTGCCACCATGGAGGAAAGCTCCTGGCATTTCTTTGTACAGGATTCCTTGGTGGTTTCCCATGCTCGACGTTCCAATTCAAGCCGGTGTCGCTCTTGCTGAAGCTGCATAATAGTGGTCGAGGAGTCAGCAGCCTTGGTCATGCCGTCCCAAAGAGATCCCTTGTACTCCCCCAGTTCATGGGTCAGGACGTCTACCTGTTGCAGTTCGTTGGACTGCAAAAAGAGGCGCTGCTCAAGTTCTTAGTTTTTTCGTTGCAGCTCCTCTTTCTCGCTTCGGACCAGGGCTAGTTGCATCATGGCATCTTCGCACTGGCCCCTAAAGTTCGCTTCCTTGGCCTCTTGCTCGCTCAACCACTGAACAAGCTCTTTTTGTTGTGATACGGCGCCAAAGTGGCGAGTTTCCATGCTAGATTGGAATTGGGCCAGCCGAACCACCATGTTGTTATGCTGGGTGGAGGCCTGAATGGAAGGAAAAGTTATCAGTATATATCGGCATATAGAGATACCCATAATGAAGAGGAGGAAAAGAAAGAGTTGATACCTCTGCCAACAGTTTGTTCACTTATTCACATGGGCCTTGTATGCCCGAATGATTGAAGAATTTCACCTCCGAGGGATGCCGAATCTTTAGCAGGAATCCCAATGTGGCCCTCGGAGGAACAGGAAGGGAAGGATCCTCCTATTCAGAGGAGGATGGGGGTCTGATGCTGTAACGCCCGTAAAATTCCTAGCAAATTTTACAGGAATTTTTGGCTTGATGATCATGGGTTTTATGTGGGCCTTTTCAAAAATAAAAGAAAATAAGCCAAAAAGGGATGCAAGGCCTAGGAATTCAACCCCTTTCCTCTAGAGATAGCCAAGCCTTATAGATGCACCCACTAACCAGAAGCCCAATAGGATTATATGATTAAGGAAGAGGGGAAACTATAGATAAGTGGGACTAAGGGTAAATGAAGAGGCATAGAAAAGAAAAGAGGAACTTCTCTTCCTCCCCTTTATAAAGAAGAGGGAAGATTGAATTTGGTCACTTCCTCTCTTCTTTCCTTCTTCTCACCGAAATCCTTGAGCTCTCCCTCTCCTTTCCACCCCTTGGCCGAACCCCATCCAAGCAAGAGAAGGTTAGGTGTTGGTCTTCCTTAGGTCATCTTCCTCACCCAAAGCAAAGCGAAGGATGTAAGTATCCCTCACCTGCATACGAGTAGTTTCGATTGAATGTTTGAACAACCTATATGTTAGATCCGGCCAAGCATGTTTTGGTTTATCAATGAAGTGGTAATCTATGTTTGTAATCTATGTTAGGAAGTATATGATGATGCTAAGATGGGAAAAGAGGTTTGGTTAAAAAGCTAGCCCTAATGGCCACCAAGACCTATTCGGCCAAGCTAGGATTGGGGTTTTACATGAAGTTACATGCTATGTTTTATTCACTATATGATGTAGTTAAGATTTAAAAATGGATTAGGACCAAAAGCTAACCCTAGTTGAGCCCTTATGTGTTTCGGCCACCCTAGGGAATTAGGGTTAGGGTTGCATGAAAATGTCCCTAATAATGCTATGCTAGGTTATAATGCTCATGAATGAATGTTGGGTGACAAGAACCAAAAGGGGCCATTCGGCCACCCTTGGTTGTTTCTTTCTTTGTGTGTTTCAATGAAGTTTACACCATGAAGTGTAGGCATATGTATGTTAATTGAATTAGTTAAAAGTCTAATCCCTAAAAAAGCCTATAAGGGCCATTTGGCCACCCTTGGTTATTATGTTCAATGAAGTTTCATACCATGATTGGTATGCATATAATGTTGTTTAGTATGTAGATAAATTTAGGTTAAAGATTAACCCTAAAAACCCTACATGGACCATTCGGCCAACCTATGTTTTGGGGAATAGATGAAGTTTAATTCAAACTCTATGTGCTTATGAAGTTGTAGCCATGCTAAATGAATTAGGTTCACATGTGCTTTGTGTTTGAGTGAATTCATGATGACATGTGATCTTAAATAATGCTAGGTGAAGATACCATGCCTTAGTTAGTATTTACTTACTCTTGATGCCATGTCTCATGCCATGCCTTTGTGTATGTGATATCTAATATTACGAAATGGAATACGATAAGACTATGGAATGAAACAAAAGGATATGTTCACAAAAATGAATATGATATGATGATAAAATGAAGTATGATATGTTATGAAATGAAGTATGCTATGCTATGTTTGTAATGAAAGAAGATATGTTCATGAAATGAAGCATGAAGGGTTATGAAATGAAGTATGCTATGCTATGTTTGTCAAGAAATGAAATAAGCTATGTTATATATTAAGCATATAAGTATTTTACCTTCTGCATGGCTTGTACCAAGACCTTAACAAGGTCCAAGAAGGGATGGGCTCCTAAGATGCCCTAGGTCGATGGAATAAGACTCGGGCCTAGGATGGGCTTCTATGTATGATTGCCCCTAGGTCGATGGAATAAGACTCGGGCCTAGTACGGGATGGGCTCCAAGATGCCTTAGGTCGATGGAATAAGACTCGGGCCTAGGATGGGCTTCTACGCTATGACGATTGCCCCTAGGTCGATGGAATAAGACTCGGGCCTAGAAACCTATTAGGTTCGAGACTTGCTACCTCGGGCCTATTTAGGGATGCACGCTATGATAATGAAGAAGTGGTACAATGTCGGGCCCAAATATGTTGAGATTTATATTTACGTACCTAACATATATGTTTTCAAAAGCATCCTGCATATGTTTACATGTTATGTTTGATGATATGCCATATGTTTACATGTTATGTTTGATGATATGCCATGATGTTTACATGTTGTTTGATGATATGCCATATGTTTACATGTTATGTTTGATGATATGCCATATGTTTACATGTTATGTTTGATGATATGCCATGATGTTTACATGTTATGTTTGATAATATGCCATAATGTTTAAGTTACATGTTATGATTGAATGATATGTCATGATGTATACGTTACATGTTATGTTCGATGGTATGCTATGATGTCTATATTACTAAGTTACATATGATGCATATTATGTTGATTAAGTATATATTCATGTTATGCTACTAAGTTAGGGATGATCCATGCTTTATTCACTTATGTTACTTATGCTACATGATGAGTTGATGACACCATGTAAGTTACATGTTATATTGATTTTACGTTATAAATGCTACAAGCCATGATTAATAATGATGTATGGTTTTTGTGAGTAGGACAGGATCTTACTAAGCCTATGAGCTTATAGTTTATCTTTCCCTCGTACTGCAGATAAGGGTAAGGGATGGGTAAACTAAAGGGAGCAGCAGGAGGGGCCAAGGTGTGTGGTAGTGGCACGGTGGAGAAGATCCGTTAAGTCTATTTATACATGTTACCTATGATGATGATGTCTATGGATGTCTTTACTTATGTCTCCCTATGACGATGATGTTATGAACCTACCAAGCACTAAGTATCTATATATATATGATGCATGCTTTATGTTGATAAGAAGAAGTAAGAAGAAGTATCCATCCATGCATGGTATGAAACATACTCTATGTTAAGAAGAAGCGTTAATGCATGTTTATGTTTAAAAGAAAAAAAAAAGAAAAGAAAAGTATTTAGGTCTAAAGTGTTCCGATGTAAGAACTAAGAAGTACATATATAAAGTCTTCCATTGTACATGCGCACTCCTGGACATGGTCCGCAAAAGGGCGGGCGTGATGAGATGCAAGGGTAGGAGCAGCTCTTGAGTCGGAAGGTAAAGGAGCTGGGAGGGATTCTGTATGAGAAGGTAGGGGTGAATTTTGTGCATATGGGGAGGAATGAAGAAATCGGGAGGGAGAATCCCCTCCTTGGGGAGATGAGGAAGGGACAGGGGAGGTACTGCCTCCCCTTCTTGGCTCATAAATGGTTAGGGGTTGAGACCCCGGTTGGTCGGAAGATAAGGGAAGAAGAGCCGATGAACTTGAGGCTCCTTTCTTGATGAGCCGCAGCTTTTTCCGGGGGGATGACGGAGCTGCTACTGACTTGCCTCTTTTAGTCGATGTTTTCTTCTTCTTGGCCGCCTCAATCGCCTCCCCTTCCACCAAAGCCTTCTACATTAGATTATCTGCAAGGTATACTGATAAGAAAAATGAATAACCAATAAAAGAATGTTGGTGCAGTGGGCACCAAAGTCGAACCGGTATTTTGATTATGGCAAAAGGCTCAATAGTTAAGGGTATATTTGTTATCTTACGAGCTCAATTAAGTGTGCAGAAATGCTAAAGTTGAGCGGAAGGTCTGCGACACCCGGTGGGAACCGAGGTGGTCGGGCAACGCCAGAGGGACTTCGGAGGAAGCCGAGGTACTCGGGTGAAGACCGGAAGCGAGGCTACAAGGTAAGCTCGTGTGAAAGCGAAGCAAGGTCGTTAAGCGTAGATCCGACCCAATACCTCCAATGGAAGGTCTAGGTCGAGATCAGATGGTTAGAACCATCGTACTTTATATTTTAAGCTAACTTGCGGTCCAAAACCCTTTGACTACGGTCAGCTAGTCAAGTTCGACCTCGAGAAGAGCTCGAATTTCAAGGGGTGAATTTGGACTTGACTCGTGTTTTGGTACAAAGGGTGATGTGGCATCAAGGTGGACATCCAAACCATCACCAAGCTTCCTTGTGGTGGACGCCCAAAATAAGGTGAGTTGGCACAAGATGGTTGGCTCCCATGATGTGGCACAAGTTGAATGGCTCCAACAAGTTGGCGCCCAAGGAGGTTGGAGGTGGCACAAGGTGGTTGGATGAAACACCTCATCCTCAAGTTGGCGCCAAAGGAGCTGGGAGGAGGCACAATGTGGATGGATGAAACACCTCATCCTTGAGTTGGCCCAAGTAGGTTGGAGGTGGCACTAGTTGGTTGGATGAAACTCCTCATCCTTGAGTTGGCGCAAAGGATGTGGATGAACAAGTCTTTGGGGATAAGAACCTCACCTTGGACACTACCTATGTCTAAATTCATAGATCAATATCCATAAATAGACATGTTCAAGCCAAGCAAATAACAAGAATTCAAGAGCTCTCAACACGCTCAAATGCCGCTACTACTACTCACATTTGCTACGACGAAGTGCCACGACAAGCTAAAGCTACATCTTCTACTTATAAGAGTTGTCGGTATATTTATTTAAGTTCTACTTCTTTAAATTGTCTTTGTGCTTTAATCGTAACAAGGAAAGGGGGAGTGTCCCTTTGCCTTGATTTCTTTTTGTAATCGTTGCTCCTACTTCCAACGAAGAGGAGTGGTTTTAGTGAATTGCCCTCCGTACGTGATCAAGGATCACTAGGGCCGTGGATTAGCAATCGAAAGATTGTGAACCACGTAAAAATATCTTGTCTACTTTATATTTCCGCTGTGCATTCTCTACTTGCTTTTTACTTATTGCAAAAGTTTTTAACGACACCGTATCGCTATTCACCCCCCCTCTAGCGACACTTTCGATCCAACAATTGGTATCAGAGCCGGGGGCGCTAAGATTCGGTGAAACCACCAATCTAGCTTTGTTTTTCTTTTTTTTACAGATTTTTATTTATTTATTTCTGTTTTCGTATAATTATTTCACTTGCTTATCTTCTCCTACATATAGAATTGCATTAGAGGCTTTAGGATCCGGATAAGGTTGTCCTTCGGGTTAGATCCCGAGTAAGGTTGTCCTCCGGAACGTCAACGACCTTCGCATTTGATTGTGTAGTGCGTTTTGCAAGGTACATTTTATATATCTGTGTGTTCCTTCCCGCACTCCTAATCCAAGACGAAAGTCTTGGAATATTCTTTCCGTGTGTGTTTTGCAAGATTCTTTTCGTTCTTCTTCTTGTTTTTAAATGGCCCATCTCGAAGGGTTTAGCACCGCTTGACCCCCGCTTTTACAATGGTAATGACTTTCGTTATTGGAAGGGTCGGATGGAATGCTTTCTTAAAACCCAAATCGAGATGTGGATCGTAATACAAACCGGTTTCACACTTCCTATTAATGAAGATGGTGAATCTTTGGGTTACGATCAATGGTCAAATTCCATGAAAAACAAGTAGAAGCCGATGCCAAGGCAACTCAAATCTTGCAATGTGGGTTGTCCAAGGAAGAGCTCAACCGCGTCGGCCCTTCATTAGTGCAAAGGACTTATGGACCAAGCTAGTGGAACTACACGAAGGCACCGGCGACACGAAGGTATGTAAAGAGATTTACTTTTAAATAAATTGTATAACTTGAAAATGCAGGAAAACGAGACCGCAACTCAACTACATGCTCGTATCCAAGACATCGTCAACCAACTCCATGCCATCGGACAAAAGGTCGAGAATCGCGACCTTATCAGGTATTCTCTTAACTCGTTTCCTAGGACCACCTTGTGGGCATCCATGGTCGATGCCTACAAGGTCTCCAAGGACCTTTCTAAAATTAGGTTAGACGAATTGTTTTCGGACCTTGAATTACATGAGCAAACTAACGTGGTCGTGTAGAGAAGAGTATTGCGTTAATTGCAGGTTCCAAGAAGAAGAAGCCCGCAAGCAAGCCACCCCCGAAGGAAGAAGACGAGTCCGAATCGGAAGTAGACTCCGAAATAGAATCCGAACTAGTCAATCTAGTTCGGAAGATGATCAAGAGACGAAAACGACCAACAACTCAAGGTAAGCCTAAACCTAATTCAAATACTTCTAATTTTAGATGCTATGAGTGCAACAGGTTCGGTCACATCAAGTCCGAGTGCCCAAAGCTAAAGAATAACGCATCAAAGACCAAGAAAGCGCTAAACGCTACTTGGGAGGAGTTGTCGGAGGAAGAAGACGATATCCAAGCTCTAATGGCCAAGCCGACCGAGCACGACTCCGAAACCGAAGAAGAGTCCGAGTCAGAATCCGATGATGAGCTTCCATTCAAGACAAGCCACGGATCCGTATCCGGTTCAAAAGAATCATTAAGGGTAAGTCGGTCGTTACTTAATACTTTGTATGGTGCAATTAAATTTTTAAATAAGAAACTAGCTAAGTCCGAGTCCAAGGTCGAGACCCTAATTGAGGAGGTTAACCTTCTCAAACATGAGGTCTCCCTAACCTCTTCGACTACTCGTATTCAAGAGGAGGACTCAACTCAAGTTGAAAAGCTTGAAGTTGAGAACTCGCTTTTGAAAACACAAGTCGAAGACCTTAGGAACACGTTGGAAAGGTTCACTTTGGGATCCAAGGGACTTGACCTCTTACTTGGATCACAAAGGGCCGTGTACAACAAGGCCGGACTCGGGTTTAACTCAAATACAACCAATAAGTCATATATGTCTATAGTAAACCAACATAAGAAAAATGTCCAAGCATGGGTCCCTAAGACCACTTTGATTTCAACTTTAGGATCTAACATGTATTGGGTTCCCAAGGACCAAATTCACTATGTGAATAGACCCACTCGATTCAATGGTCCAGGGGGAGCCAATACAAAATGTATTTTTGTTAAGTCTTAGAAATTGCATGCTTAGTTTTTCCTTTATTTTTAGAATGGTTAGATAGGACTCATAACCAACTAAAATCCTGCGAAAAGATTGAGCCTCGGGGAGCCTCTTTTCAAAAATAAACCAACTAAAATCCTACGAAAAGATTGAGCCTCGGGGAGCCTCTTTTCAAAAATAACTAGTTAGACCAAGACGTAGTCTCAAGTAAGTCGAGTTATCAATTTCTTGAAATTAGCTTTGTCTAAGGAAGTGGTCGTTGTTCCGATCAAAGAAGGCCTCTGTGCCTCGCCACGACCTGGAAGCTAATCTCTTGAAAAGATTACTTGATGAGCTTAGACTAAATCCGAATCTAACCTAATGTTGGTTAATTTAAATTCATTAAAATTAATCAAGTAAAATTGATAGTCATCTCACAATAACACATAGGAATAACATGTTTTGATCATGTAGATATTGGTGAGATGATTTAGGTTTAAAAACTAGCAAATCAACTTATAGCGAACCCGACTCTGATCTTGAACTTGAATCTCGTCCTAACCCAAGTCATCCTATCGACCAAGTGATAGATGACCCTAACCCGAGTCACACTAAGACTCAAACAAATCATCCTATCAATCAAGTTATAGGTGATCCAAATTTAGGGGTTCGAACTAGAGCTTCATATCGAAACCTTAGTCAAATCTCGTTAATTTCCAAAATCGAACCCAAAACTATTGAACAAGCACTTCTTGATCCCGACTGGATTATTGCTATGCAAGAAGAGCTAGCTCAATTCACTAGAAATGAAATCTGGGAATTAGTACCACCACCTAAAGAAAAATCAATTATTGGAACAAGGTGGGTATTTCGAAATAAACTTGATGATAAAGGTGAAGTAGTTAGAAATAAAGCTAGGTTAGTCGCAAAAGGGTTTAGTCAAGTCGAAGGTTTAGATTACGATGAGACCTACGCCCCCGTAGCCAGACTAGAGTCCATCCGAATGTTGTTAGCATATGCTGCACATCGAGGTTTTAAATTGTTTCAAATGGATGTCAAGTCAGCATTTTTGAATGGATACATTAAGGAAGAAGTTTACGCTACCAACCTCCGGATTGAAAATCTAGATAAACTGACCATGTCCTTAGACTTAAGAAAGCCCTATATGGACTCAAACAAGCCCCAAGAGCTTGATACGAAAGGCTTCGATCTATCTTAAGTCCAAAGGATTCAACCAAGGTTTAGTCGACCCAACCTTATTCGTTAAAACCGTAGGAAAAGAAATCTTTATAGCCCAAATCTATGTAGATGATATAATTTTTGGAACTACCAACTCGATCCTCGCTAAGCGAATTCATCTCACTTATGGAAAGTGAATTTGAAATGAATTTAGTGGGAGAGTTAAGTTTTTCTTAGGTTTACAAATTAAACAAACTAAAGATGGAATTATTTACATCAACAAAAATATACTAAGGACTTAATAAATCGATTTGGAATGCAAGATGCTAAAATAATCAATACACCTATGGCAACTAATGTTAATATAAGCGAAGATGTAGAAGGAAAACCCGTTGACCTAAAATACTATAGGAGCGCAATAGAAGTCTCCTATACTTAACCGCGAGCCAATTCGACATTTTATTCGGTAAGTATGTGCGCAAGGTTACAAACCTGTGCCAAGGAGTCTCACCTAACCCTAGTCAAGCGTATCCTTAGATATCTAAAGGGCACGCTAAACGAGGTATTTGGTACCCTAGATCTACCGAGTTTAATCTAATCGGCTACTCCGACTCGACTATGCCGGTAGTAAACTCGATAGAAAGAGCATGAGTGGTTGTTGTCAAATCCTCGGCCGAGTCTAGTAAGTTGGTGCAGAGGGAAGCATTGCGTTGCCTTATCTACCACCGGCCGAATACGTTGCGATGGGTGAGTGTGTCTCAGCTCCCGTGGATGAAGCACACTCTCCAAGACTTTAGCTTAATCTTTAACAACATTAAAACCTACATAGATAACATTAGTTCAATTAACTTAACTAAAAATCCAATATGTCATTCTAGGACAAAACATATAGAAGTTAAACACCACTTCATTAGGGAACATGTAACTAATGGAACTATACAACTAGAGTATGTTGAGTCCAAATCAAACCTAGCGGACATCTTCACCAAACCACTACCCGGCGAATTTAGTTTATTAAGACGAAAGTTAGGTATGTGCGTAATAGAGTAGGATTTAAATTTTTCTATATATGTACTCTACTTTTGCTTCTTTTTATGAAATTAGCCTAAGTCTTAACTTAGAAATCATATACCTATAGATTTAAGGAGCTAAACATCTCACAACACATAGGACTAATGTGTTTGTGTACTTAGCCAATGACAAGGCGTGAGATGTTAGGACCTTACTCCACAGTTCGGATGTAGATTCGTGCATCGACATGAACCATGGAGTATAATTATTTAAAATTAATCAACTCCTTCAAGACTTATTGATCATTCTATATCAATCAAGTCCAACCGAGTTGTACATTTTAGATGAACATATTTTCAAGCTTATTATTATTTTAAAATAAATATATTTATATTGGGAACTTGCTTGGACTTACAAACCTTAAAATATATTTACAAACTTTTTGAGTTAAGGCAAAAGGGGGAGAAAGTCACAAAAGTAAGGAAGAAAGTAAACAAAATTATTACCTTTTATATTAAGTAATTCCGTTTACTTAAGCAACTATTAAGGGGGAGTAAAAATTATTTTTCAAGAACTCACCTTCGGTCAAGGGGGAGGTTACCTCAAAGGGGAGAACTTGAAACAATAATATTTCTCACTCATGCTTAATCTTTATGCTAGCTCACTCATGCTTAATCTTTATGCTAGCTCATTCATACTTAATCATTATGCTAGCTCATTCATATTTAATCATTATGCTAGCTCATTCATATTTAATCTTTATGCTAGCTCATTCATATTTAATCTTTAAGCTAGCTCACTCATGCTTAATCTTTATGCTAGCTCATTCATACTTAATCATTATGCTAGCTCATTCATATTTAATCATTATGCTAGCTCATTCATATTTAATCTTTATGCTAACTCATTCATATTTAATCTTTATGCTAGCTCATTCATGCTTAATCATTATGCTAGCTCATTCATATTTAATCTTTATGCTAGCTCATTCATGCTTAATCATTATGCTAGCTTACTGTTATGCTTAAATTTTCCTTAACTTTTGTGTCGATTTGCCATGAATCAAAAAGGGGGAGATTGTTGGTGCAGTGGGCACCAAGGTCGAACCGGTATTTTGATTATGGCAAAAGGCTCAATAGTTAAGGGTATATTTGTTATCTTACGAGCTCAATTAAGTGTGCAGAAATGCTAAAGTTGAGCGGAAGGTCTGCGACACCCGGTGGGAACCGAGGTGGTCGGGCAACGCCAGAGGGACTTCGGAGGAAGCCGAGGTACTCGGGTGAAGTGCGGAATCAAGGCTACAAGGTAAGCTCGTGTGAAAGCAAGCAAGGTCGTTAAGCGATCCACCCAATACCTCCAATGGAAGGTCTAGGTCGAGATCGGATGGTTAGAACCATCGTACTTTATATTTTAAGCTAACTTGTATCAGTCAAAACCCTTTGACTACATCCAACGCTAGTCAAGTTCGACCTCGAGACGAGCTCGAATTTCAAGGGGGTGAATTTGGACTTGACTCGTGTTTTGGTACAAAGGGTGATGTGGCATCAAGGTGGACATCCAAACCATCACCAAGCTTCCTTGTGGTGGACGCCCAAAATAAGGTGAGTTGGCACAAGATGGTTGGCTCCCATGATGTGGCACAAGTTGAATGGCTCCAACAAGTTGGCGCACAAGGTGGTTGGATGAAACACCTCATCCTCAAGTTGGCGCCCAAGGAGGTTGGAGGTGGCACAAGGTGGTTGGATGAAACACCTCATCCTTGAGTTGACGCACAAGGAGGTTGGAGGTGGCACAAGGTGGTTGGATGAAACACCTCATCCTTGAGTTGGCGCAAAGGATGTGGATGAACAAGTCTTGGGGGATAAGAACCTCACCTTGGACACTACCTATGTCTAAATTCATAGATCAATATCCATAAATAGACATGTTCAAGCCAAGCAAATAACAAGAATTCAAGAGCTCTCAACACGCCGTCGTAACGCCGCTACTACTACTCACATTTGCTACGACGAAGTGCCGCCGACAACGAAAGCTACATCTTCTACTTATAAGAGTTGTCGGTATATTTATTTAAGTTCTACTTCTTTAAATTGTCTTTGTGCTTTAATCGTAACAAGGAAAGGGGGAGTGTCCCTTTGCCTTGATTTCTTTTTGTAATCGTTGCTCCTACTTCCAACGAAGAGGAGTGGTTTTAGTGAATTGCCCTCCGTACGTGATCAAGGATCACTAGGGCCGTGGATTAGCAATCGAAAGATTGTGAACCACGTAAAAATATCTTGTCTACTTTATATTTCCGCTGTGCATTCTCTACTTGCTTTTTACTTATTGCAAAAGTTTTTAACGACACCGTATCGCTATTCACCCCCCCCCTCTAGCGACACTTTCGATCCAACAAAGAAGTCATATTGCAGGGTAAGTATCACCCTACCTACAGCAATTGAAGTCGTCAAAGGTAGGGGAGACAATCCAAAGTGGCTTAAAAGAGGAGTTTCTATTAGATGGTTTGAGCAGTAATGTAACTCTCCTAGTACTCTATACACTTCCGGGAAGGGGCATTTGGTCCTCATTTCCCAGAAGGGAGGAAATTTAGGAAGGGCTACCTTCCATGTATTAGAATAGGGCAGAGACTCAGGAAGCTGTACAAAGAAATACAATTCTTCCCAGCCCTTGTGGGAAGTGGGTAGGTTCACCAAGAATTGGCAGTTTGAACGACTAGATAGATAGAAGAGACCTGCCTTAGATGATTTTAGTTGGAAGAAGCAATGGAATATTTCAGGGGTTAGAGAAAGGTTCAAGTGTTGGAATACTATGTGAGCTCCCGATAAAATTCGAAAGGAGTTGAGGGTTGTGAGATCAAGTCTTCATGTTGACCTACATGCTAGTCTCTACGCATTAACATTGTCCCTGAATGTTAATACTTGACTAGGAATGATTAAGAGTAGTATTCTCTATATCATCTCATTATCGATTCAACCAATCGATTTATATAGATAAGAACCTACTACTCAAGGACATTATTATATTTAGTTATTTGGCACCAATAAAAGTAAATATAATAACCATGCCTTTATAAATAGGAATATGATACAATAAAGTCCATACAACAATCATCAAATGATTGGCTCTAGGGCTTTCACTAACACTATCCACATAATAGATCGGATCCTCTAGTACCCAATACTTGGTTGAACCTAGTTGTGTGTTTAAAATGGTTTTAGGGACCCATGCTTGGACTCTTCTATTATTACGATTTACGATTGACATGTAAGATCTATTCGTTGTTCTAAACATGAGTCTGACCTTGTTGTACACGACTCTTTGCGATCCAAGAAGTAGATCAAGCCCCTTGGATCCTAATGTGAACCTTTCCAATGACTTCCTAAGCTCCTGAACTTGTCGTTTCAAGAGAGAATTCTCTTCCTCAAGTTTTTCAACTTGAGTTGAGTTTCGCACTCGAACTTGACTTGTTGAAGAGGTTAGGGTAGCCTCATGCTTGAAAAGTTTAACCTCCTTAAGCAATGACTCGACTTTAAAATCAGACTTAGCTAATTTATTATCTAAGAACTTAATGGCATTCTATAAGGTATTAATTAAAGACTAACTCACCTTCATTGAATCTTTTGAACCAAATATGGATTTATGGCTTGTCTTGAATTGTAGCTCGGTGTCAGATCCGGAATCGAACTCGGGCATGGACTCATTGTCGGCTTCGGGTTCAGACTCGAACTCGGACTCTGTTGGTCTCGCCATGAATGCCAAATTGTTGAGTTGATCTTCTTTTTCTTCTGAGGATTCCTCCCAAGTAACATTGAGTGCCTTCTTGGTTTGTGATTGCTTGTTCTTTAGCCTCGGACACTAGGATTTGAAGTGACCTCTCTTATTGCACTAGTAGCACTTGTAGTTTTCATTTTGGTCGGGTCTCTTCTCCTTAGTTGGCTTAATGGGTCACCTTCTATTCTTAATCAATTTTCGAACTAGATTGACTATCTCGGTCTCCATTTCTTCGTCTACTTCCGATTCATACTCGTTTTCTTTGGGAGGAGGCTTGCTTTTTGCCTTTCTTCTTCCTGCATACAAAGCAATACCTTTCTCGACCGGGGCTGAATTAGATTGCTCATGTTGTTCGAATTCGAAAAACAACTCATCTAATCTAATTTTAGACAAGTCCCTAGAAACTTTGTAAGCATCAACCATGGATGGCCACAAAGTCATCCTAGGAAAAGCTCTTAGAGCGCACCTTATCACGTCGTTGTTCTCCACCTTTTGTCCGATGGAATGAAGCCTATTTAATATATCTTGAATGTGCACTTGTAGCTAGCTAGCAGTCTCATTTTTCTACATCTTTAAATTGTACAATTTATTTACTAGCAAGTCCCTTTTACATACCTTTGCATCAGACTTCCCTTCATGAAGCTCGGTTAGCTTGTTCCAGAGGTCCTTGGCACTAATAAATGGTCCAATTCGGTTGAGCTCCTCCTTGGACAAGTCGCATTGCAAGATTTAGGTCGGCTTTGCATTGGCTTCGATTTGCCTCTTGGTTGCATTGGTCCATTTGTAGAAGTCCAATGGTTCCCCTTGATCATTAATGGGTAGAGCAAAGCCGGTTTGGATTATGATCCACATCTCGACTTGTGTTTTCAAGAAACACTCCATCCGACCCTTCCAATAATGGATGTCATCTCCATTAAAGAATGGAGGTCAAGCGGTGCTATAACCCTCAAGATGGGTCATTCAAATTCCTTGCAAAAACCATGAAAAACAAAAATAAATTCCAAGACTTTGTCTTGGATTAGTAGTGCAGGATGAAAACTTAATTTAAACAAAAATACAAAAATAAAAAAATACAAAAAGAAAGTACTCGACAGGTGGTTGCACCGAATCTAAGCGCCCCTACTCTGATAGCAATTGTAAGATTGAGAAATCCTAGAGGGGGTGAATAGCGTTCGAAAAACTTTTCTTTTCATCGATTAAGAATAATGTATGCAGCAGAAATAAATAAAAACAAAAGCACAATGACACGAGTTTATTTTTACTTGGTTCACAACCAACCGGTTGCTAGTCCAGAACCCCGCGATCCTTGATTGCTTCCGATGGGCAATTCACTAAAAGGTCTCTTCCTCATTGGAGGTACGAGACAAGCGATTACAAAATAAGAATGTAAAGGAAGAGGCAACATGCCTACCTCTCCTCTTAGCAAAAATAAGTACAAAGAAAGCAACAACTAAACAAGTATATAGACTAAGAAGAAGTAGATGCATGTGTTGTCGGCATTACAACGTCGTTGCATGATGAAGAGCACTTGGATTGATGAACCACTTTGGAAGCCTTTTAAGATGAGAGAAATGAATGATTTTCCTCTCCTTTTATAGTCATTTGAACCCCAACTCGTTGAGATCCAGATCTGGGTCAAACATTCACATCACTCCTCCTTTGGTGGATCTTATCTTGACTTTCCTCGAAGTGATCAGCTTGACTAGCAGTCGACTGATGCAATACAACAATCAATTAATGGTGGTTCAGTCGACTATCTTTTCCTTCCAGTTGACTAATATCTTGATAGCTCACTTGCTACATATGGTTAGCACAAGAATCTTTATTGATAGTAAATTCGATGGTCTTGTACCGTCCGATCTTGACTTAGACCTTTCTCCGGTAGTCCTTGTTGGATTGCCGCCTATGGTCGTCCTCGAACGGAGGGCACGTCATTACCATCACTCTACACCCAGAGCTTACATTTGGTCCTTCTGACCTGTCGCTTAGCTTTTGGTCACCACCGAGGTTCCTCGACTCCCCACGGTTCTCCTGGTGTCACCTGACCACCGAGGTTACTTGTCCTGAGATTCTCCTAGCGTCGTTGACCTTAGCAAAGTCTAATACATTACCTGCACAGTCAACACAATATATGAGACAACAAGAATCTCTTAACTTTGAATATTTATCATCATCAAAACCTAGGTTCGATTATTTGGTACCCCCGCACCAACAGTATCATCTGAAATAGTAAATAAACAAATAAACACATATAACAATAATATCCATTAAAAAATATCATAAGCATTCACATACTAATGAAAATGAAATAGCTTAGAAGCCAAATAGTATATAAAAAGGTCAAGCAAATATAAGATAAAAACAATACTAAAAAGAACATAGAGTAGAAAGATAATATAATCTAAGTAAACAACGTACCTAAAATAATCATTCACTAAGATCAAAAGATCTAAAGAGGTCAAAGAAGAAACCACCCACCTCGGGCTGCTGAGCGTCCTAGCTATCTTCCAATCCGAAGAGTTGCTTCGACTCCCAACTCTGTTATAATTAATCTACCATTAATTTAACTATCTAATAACTCAAGAAATCTCTAAATTTATTATCTAATCAATCTATGCATCTTCTTATTAGTTAAATTAACACTTAGCCTAATTATTCACTTATTTCAATTAATGATAAATTCCACGTTTATGTTAACTAAACATGATCAATTAATAATCCATTTACCTAATTAATTACATCAATTATATAATTAAAAAAATTAATCTAATTAACAGATTACTCCAACCTATTTAATTAACATAATGAATTATAACAACTTAATTAATTAATTAATATTAATTCCAAACCTAGCTAATTAATCAGATTAATTATATTAATAAAATTAATTAATTAATTAATTAATTAACAGATTACTTTAAATAAGTATCTAATTAGCTTCAATTCAAATTTAATTAACTTAATTAATCAAATAAGCTTTTCTAATCTAATTAATTAATGTACTGATTAATCCCAAACTAATTAACTTAATTTAAGCCAATTAACATAATTAAATCTAGATTAATTAAGGACTTAGTCTCATTTAACTCAATTAATAAATTACCTCCTAACTCTAAAACTGATTAATTTGAGTAATCAATGCAAATTTGATTAAATCAAAATGTTACCATATTTGTTGGATCGAGTTAATCGCTAGAGGGCGGGGGGTGAATGGGGGGGGTGAATAATGATCGTGAACACTTTTCTCTTTTCGTCAAAAGCACGAGTAGCACAGCGGAATGTAAAACAATAAAAGTAAAGGGACACTTTGTTTTTACTTGGTTCACAACTGAAAGGTTGCTACTCCAAGGCCCCACGATCCTAGACTACGTACGAAGGGGCAATCCACTATAAGTCTCATCCTCGTTGGAGGTAGGAGACAATGATTATGTGGAAAATAAAAGCTCGAGGATGAGGTAACAAGCCTACCTCTCCTCGTTAAGATAAAACCTTCGAGTACAAGAAAAAGAAACAAATTGAAGAACAACTTTTAAGCTACCAACGAATGAAGAGGTGGAATCTCGGAGTGTCGTCGGTGTTATAGTGATGTAGAGTTATCGTTGAAGGAGTGGCATTGTAGGAGCACTTTGAGAGCACGAATTGATGATCCAAAAGGGTGAAAATCCCCTTCTTTTATAGCCCTTCAAACCCTAGCTCGTTGAGATCCAGATCTGGTGCAAAGAGCCTCATCGCCCCAATTTTGGTGGAGCTTATCTTGACTTTCTACGAGCCGATCAGTTTAAATAGCGATCAGCGATGACCCTCACCAATCGATGGTAGGATCCGATCGCTAATAGCCTTCGATCATTGTCGATGCTCGAGCCCCAAGAGTATGTCGAGCCAGAAAAATGGATAGCATCTCCCCTGTACGTGATACAATTCCCTATTGATACAAGCCTTTTAGCCACAACCACACAACATATAGAAGTATATAACCAAAGTTACACCAAAATACACCAACACAAATAAAAATACAGAGACTCAAATACATGCGTATCGGTACGACTTTGACACAACAAGAAAACATTACCGAAACCATATAGACAATAACATAACTGATTACCAAATAACAGAAACAATATAGGATAAAAATCCAAAACATACAATCTAAAATATACAACACCAATTTGGATTTCAATCCAAATACTCAAGGTGAGATGGGATCAGCTGGCGGTGCTTCGAGCATCCAAGGAATCTTCTACCTGTTACCTATGCGACAAGAAAACCCAGTGTCTGTGGCGGTGAGTATAAAACTCAACAGTAATATGCAAGATAGTGCATGATCAACAACTAAGATATAAAGGGAAACAAATATACAAATAGAGATGAACAGATATACATAGATGGAGATCAACGGTATACAGTCATAGAGGTGATAACAAACAACTATCAATGTAAGTCTAAACAGAGCATAAACCACCAACTGATCAACTGTACATAATGTAATGTACTGGCATACCGGAATGGACGCAATGACACCACCTAAACAACCTGAACAAATATACAACAATATAGCACGTACGACGGGATAGAGTTAAACTACCTTTATATTTAATACACGATCTTGAGAACATACTACAACAAACACAACACCATACCTAATCCAACCTACTCAACATAAAGGTACTGGTCAAATGCATACAACCATCCGGTACAAGTCATACACTCGTATCCCACACACAACAGTATAGATCATGCAAATAACATGCAAGATGATGTATAATTAAATGTAGCAAACATATCACAAAAAAATGCAACAGTACAACAAGCATATATAAATATATAGATTGTTCCTATATATATAGCTCACACTCACACACACACACACACACACACACACACAGATATATATATATATATATATATATATATATATATATATATATATATATATATATATATATATATATATATATATATATACATAAATATATGTATATGTATATATAAATATAAATGCCCTCACACATGGTAATGCAAATGCATAGTCATGCCTGCGCACCCCACTATTGGTGCAGTAGGAACCCAAGTCGAACCTGAGTTTAGATTATAGCAAACAATACAAAGTTAAGCTCATTTTGTTATCTCACGAACTAAATCAAGTGTGAAAAAAAGTGCTAAAGCTAGAGCTGAAGGTCAGTGAAACTCGGAGGGAGCCGTGGTGGTCGGGCAACACCGGGATGACTTCGGAGGGAGGCGAAGGAATCAGATGAAAGACCGGAAGCAGAAGCTACAAGGTAAATGTTGAGGTAAGCTTGTGTGAGTGAGTGCAAGGAAGGTCTTGTCCTCCGTACGGGGACGTTCTTAGGTGACGATCCAACCAAGACCCCCATGGAAGGTCTAAGTCCAGATCGGATAGTATATGGCCATTTGATTTACTTATATTAACTGTATTTTTGAGCTAACTCTTCGTTGTAGCTAGAAAACATACCATCAGTTAACTGAGGGCTTGTATCAGTCGACTGATACATCTAGCAATTGACTGATACATCTAGCAGTCGACTGGTAAGGGTAGCAGTCGACTGTTGGTCAAGGATTAACTTCGAGGAGAGTCAAAGCTTATCTCCAATTTTGAAGGGATAGGAGGCTTGCTCTCATTGGTTGAAGATGTGAACGTCTAGGGTTTCCAAGGCTATAAAAGTAGGGTTTCTTTACCACATTTCCATCATCAAAAGCTCTCCAAAAAGCCTCCGCTACGATACTCTTATACGATGATCTTACGATGACAAAGTGCTACCGCATCTCTGATGACAAGTGTCTAACTTTCATTACTTTATTAGTCGTTTGTATTTTCCTTATTGTCATCTTTATTTCTGTATTTATCGTCCTTTAATCGTAACAAGGAGAGGGGGAGTGTCTCTCTACCTTGAGCTTTTCGTATCGATTGTATTCGCTTACTCCTACCTCTAACGAGGAGGAGTATTTTTAGTGATTTGCCCTCCATACGTGGTCTAGGACCATTAGGGCCTTGGACTAGCAGCCGATGGCTGTGAACCAAGTAAAAGCAAACAAGTATTATTTTCTTTCCGCTGCATTTACTCTCACTCGCATTTTATATCGAACGAATGAAAATTGTCTTGTGCTATTCAACCCCCCTACCACTCTAATCGATCCAATAATTGGTATCAGAGTCGTGGGTGCTAAGAATTGGTGAAACCACCAATCAATATTTTTTTACAGATTTATTTTCATTTTATTTTATTTTGATTTTTTTTACAAGCTCTTTCGTTCATTTTGATTCTCTCCCGCACTACTAATCCAAGACGTGAGTCTTAGTACATTCCGCTTGTTTTTGTCGTTGCTAGGCTTCTTCTTCTTTTTCTTGCTCTTTTTGTATCAATGGCCCATCTCGAGAATTTTAGCACCGTCCAACCTCCATTTTACAACGGAGATGACTTCCGTTATTGGAAGTGTCGGATGGAGTGCTTCCTTAAGACCCAAATCGAGATGTGGATGATAATACAAACGGGATTCACACTTCCGACTAACGAAGTGTGTGACTCTTTGGATTATGACCAATGGACCAATGCTACAAAAAAACAAGTTGAAGACGATGCCAAGGCGACTCAAATCCTCTAATGCGGCTTGTCCAAGGAGGAGCTTAATCGTGTCGGCCCCTTCATTAATGTAAAGGATTTGTGGACCAAATTAGTGGAACTGCATGAAGGAACCGACGAAGCAAAGGTATGCAAATTGGACCTTCTTTTTAATAAATGATATAATTTAAAAATCCAGGAACATGAGACCGTGACTCAACTACATGGCATCAGTCGACTGAGGGCTTGTATCAGTCCACTGAGGGCTTGTATCAGTCGACTGATGGCAGGTTTTCTATTTTTCGAGGAGAGCCAAAGTTTATCTCCATTTTTGAAGGGATAGGAGGCTTTCTCTCATTGGTTGAAGATGTGAACATCTATGGTTTCCAAGGCTATAAAAGTAGGGGTTCTCCACCTCATTTCAATCATCAAAAGCTCTCCAAAAAGCCTCTGCTACGATACTTTTTTACTGTCACACCCCGGGGCCTATTCGCCATCCAAATGACGGAGGAGCCCCTTAGTGACAATATTCATAAACACAATTCTGGAACCAGATCTGGTAAAAACTCTGAAATAATATAGAAATATAATTATTTTATGGATCGCATGCATGCACGACTAAGTATCAATTAATTAAAAGTAAAATACATTTTTTACACTAAATCCAATTTCGACAAAATCCAAAATGCATAAACAAATTACGATAACAACAAAAGAAAGATCGAACGACCTCTCGATCGAATGTTGTGGGACCAGCACGGCCAGGGACTCTCTGAGCGACACAATGGTAAGTAAACTAGACTCATCCTCTATCAGCTAACCTGGAGAATATGAGAAAAAAGGGGGTGAGTACAACCACTCAGTGGGTGGATAGAATAAAGTGCATAATCATAATGGACATAATGGATAGCTGGACATAATGAACATAATGAAAGTCAAAGAAACCAACTAGAGTAACTCAAACCTCAGAGTATCTATATCAGTCCACCACTAACCTGGACAACAATATAATAAATACATCTATAACACATAACCAACTGCAAATCTACAAGTAATGAATATCAAGAAACCGCGACAAAGCCTCGACTCTTGAGGTAATGTGAAGAGGTACTATCTACTAATTACCACAAACGAGACTCGTGGGTCGACAAGCAAAATACGAAGTACTATCTATGGAGTATAGGCCATACTAGCAGGAGTAAGGTCGTCAGACAAAATATAAAATGTATCCTATATGCATGTCAATCATATGCAACAACCAAGGCAACAACCAAAATGCAGCAAACCCAAACAAATGCAATCCATGCGATATGCATGCGATGCAAATGACATGGTCACCCCTGACGCCAGTCAGCCGCCTCACACGTGATGGTGAGGCCGAGTGGGTAGGGCTATGACAACTGTGCACTCTGCCATCACTGCTCCTGAGTGACCGAGTGGACAGGATGCTGTCGGAGTACACCTATCCTCCTACCCCAAACAGAGTGGGGGAACAAAGCTCTCATCTCCCGGTGTCGTAGACCAGAGGAGGGATCCCTGCCCGCTACCACGCTGCATCACAGCTACCCTTGAGTGGACCAGCGGAGCTTGACAGAGCAATTGCACACACCCTCCTGATGTACCACTAACCCATGAGTGGCAGTGTGTGCAGGCCATGTAAATGGCTTCAGGCTCACTACAAAGGAGTCGCTGCTCGCCAGCATGCAATCATGCAAGATGATGCATGTCACTAAAGCATGTAACACCAAGCAATATACGTCTCCAAATAATATGTACAAAAAAATGAGTACATATAGATGACCTAGGTATACAAGGAAAGTATATCTAAAAGCGAGTAAAGTGTATGTCACAACTCCAAAAATAAGTACATCAAGGTAGTTAAACCTAGGGTTTCAACCCTTCTAACATGAACACCTATCACGGCCGATAAGATCATAAACCTTCTCATAACACATCGAGACGATCAAGTCTAAATTATATCATTTCTACCAATTCAATCATGCATGCTACAACATGCTACCACGAACAGGTCTCGTGGGTACTTAAGATGTAAGGTAGTCATTTAGCTACAACCAATATACGATTCCAATTATAACTAACTCCAAACGGACAATACCAGAGTATGACTTTACGGTAAGTCATCTCATCCATGATTGGGAAACACGATCGACCCCAGATATACAAAGCAACCATAGAGAAACTCTACTGTAAACTTTCTCAACTACATATGAGAGACTTAGTTGACAGTCGAAATATGAGAAGCGATATATACCCTCTAAGGATCATACCACCTCTGATAGGTCAATCACAATATCCACCGAACCAATAAGTAGATCAAACCTATACCAACAACATCTACCAATAAGCATATCCGAATTATTATGTCTAGGATTCCAACACCTAGGGTTATATCATTGTCGTTTCATTCCTTAGATTCGCTCCTAAGAGATAACCTCATCTAAATTATACTATCTCTACAGCAATTGGGTGTCCCTATACCAACGAGCACGTCTGAGTTATTACACCAAGGATTTCTACTAATGTTGTTTTATTCCTGAGATCTGCTCCTACGGAATCACCTCACCTAAGTTATACTATCTACAGATCTCAATCATGGTATCAATCGCGACAATACCTAACCAAATTTATTCCTGAGATCCACCCCTACAGAATCACCTCACCCAAGTTATACTATCTACTAATCTAAATCATGGTATCAATTGTGACAATACATAACCAAATAAGCATTTAACCATGATGTCCAATAATAACAGCAAAAACACATCAATGGAGATCAATAGCTGAAACTAATTACTGCATAACTAAGGAGGTCATGCCAAGACAAAGTCAAGGCAATACTAAATAAAACATCAGATGCCTATATATATATCCTAAACTACGTAAGCCATGTAATCATCATGCACTAGGATCTAGAGAATCAAAGAACCTATATGTGTACCTTCTACAAATTTATCTATTTTAGTCATATTATTCTACTAGTCTAATCCTAATACTAGTCCAACAATTAAGAGGTAAACATCTACCGATAATACCTAATCATTTCTATCTCAATGATAACTAGCTACGTATAACAGTAATAGCAATTTATAATCATATGCTAACGATAAACCAACAACCTAAAAATTCCACAGTCTATCAGTTATAAGATTAAAACAATGCTAGACAAATCAGAAAGTCAAAATATGATACCAACCTAAGTAAACAACATAACCAATATAAATATATGCACTAAATTCTAAAATTATAGAATCCACCCACCTGATTTGTAGAATGTCGATTGACTCTGCATCAAAGAATCTACCTCCAATTAAAGACCTCCTTAAACACCACTCCCTTGAGCCCAGTCAACAAATTGCATGCTTCCATAGTTGTTGGCAAAAATTGAACTCCAACAGTGAAAGACATTACCACAATAGGTACACATTTGGCAATTCCTTGGCCTATAATATCACAAACAAATCCATTGATCCATACAGAACTCCCTTCCATGAGAATTTCCTGATCCTTCATTCACAGATCGCTTGATTGCAAATTTTAAGCAGCACACTATTATCTTCTTGTAGTAGATTGATAGAAATATTAGCAAGACGAACTGAAGGTTGCCTACAGTTTATAGAAGATTTACAAATCGAAATTCTAGAACCAGATCCATCTGGCATGCTATCTGGCATGCTATTCTCCGGTATGGCAATGGATTAAAGGTGATAATGTTGAGCAACCCTGTGTGATGCTAATCGTAGGTAAGAATTTAGGTCTTCCTAAAATTCCAGTTGATGTTTAGTAGGACCACGGATGAACTTCTCAACATCTTGTTCCATCTTGAAAATCGCCAGTCGCTCTCGGGGCTTCTCCAAAGCCTCTCGAAGGACTGATCCACCTGCTTCACCGCATCCACCGAGACACCTCGAACTCGATCGAAAGAATCCAATGAGGCAACTGTCGGTGTTGCATCTGCCTCTTCCACTTCTTCCACAGCCACAGGCAGCGAACTCGACAAGGTTGAGCTCTTTTTGGAGGGGAGAAGGAGTCGGCGACGTGATCATCGCTGGCGAGGGAGGAGCTAGGGCAGCGGCAATGCTAGCTAAAAGGTAGCAATGGACAAGGCGATGGGTGCATGCGTTAGTTGCCACAGTGGTCATGACGGTCACGGCGGCCAGAGGTGCGGTTG
This sequence comes from Wurfbainia villosa, assembly GCA_025175895.1. Lineage (NCBI taxonomy): Eukaryota > Viridiplantae > Streptophyta > Magnoliopsida > Zingiberales > Zingiberaceae > Wurfbainia > Wurfbainia villosa. Next base: position 100,456,667 of record CM045996.1, read on the forward strand.
TGGGCGGCGAGCACGCGATGCGCAGGCATTGTGTGTGGCTGCTGCGGTGAAGCGGGAGCAGCGACGGTAGTGAATCAGGAAGAAGGCAACGCAAGGAAGGGGTAGGGGAAGGCGCTGCGGCGGAGGTGGTAGCTCTCTTCGGCAACGTCGGTGTGGCTACAGACGCGAGGAGAAGAAGGAACGGTGGAAGAACAGGTTTTTCCCAAAATTGAACGAAAATCAAAACTAGGGCTTAATTATATAATTAAGCTAATTGACTTAATCAACCTTAGGGTTATCTATTCAAAATCCTAACCTAGGTTTTAAGTTATATAATCTTAAACTTAACCGAATTAATCAACATAATGATTAACCTTAATTTGACCTCATCCAATCTCATAAAAATCTTATCCCATAATTAACAACCAAAATACTAATAAATAATTACATTTCCTTTTTAATAAATAAATAAATTTTATGTTATTTATCACATTTTAAATTACATTATTATCATATTACATTATATTAAAATTTTAATTTCATTTATTATTATTATAAAAAAAAATTTCCCGATTTATTACATTTATGATGACCTTACGATGACGAAGTGCTACCGCATCTCCGACGACAAGTATCTAACTTTCATTACTTTATTAGTCATTGGTATTTTCCTTATTGTCATCTTTATTTCTGTATTTATCGTGCTTTAATCGTAACAAGGAAAGGGGGAGTGTCCAAGTCTTGAGTACTTGGCACAAGGAAAGTCCAAGCATGGGTCTTGGCATGGTAAGTCCGACATAGGTTGGCAAGGGAATGTCCAAGCATGAGTCTTGGCATATGAAGTCCAAGGGGTTTGGTATTGGCGGCGTAAAGTCCAAGCGGGAGTCTTGGCGGCGTAAGTCCAATGTGCCTTTGAGGTGTAGACACTGTTAGCATGACATAGCCGATGGAAGCACCTGAAGGCTAGCGCGATGGATGAACAAGTCATGGATGACTTGGAGGGATCCGAGAGACGTAAGGCTGATGGAGGCGGCTAGAAGGCTTAAGTCTAGACTAAGGGTGGTCTAGCAATTATGGGGGCACCATACTTGAGCTAAAACCTCATATTTGAGGTGTGTCACCGACCGTGTCGTGGCAATGACCGGGCGAGTCAACTAGGATTTGATCGTGGGAATTGCTAGCGATGACTTCCATTGATGGGCAATGATCGATTGATTGAGCAATGATCGATCTTGTGATCACCGATCCGATGCTTGGATTTTGGGGCCTGAGAATGGAGTCTCACACGGCACCGAACGAGCATGAAAGGATGATGCTCATCACGATCGATGCTCATGATCAGTCGACTGATGTCCTAGCCGTTGGATTTTTCCAGCATGGATTACATCGTTGTCTCACAGCAACAGTGTGATCAGTCGACTGATGGTCCCGAGCAGTCGACTGATCGACTTTTTACAGCACAGGTTGAAGCTATATAAAGAGCTTGTGATGGAGGAAAAGATAGCGATTTTCTTGGGCGAAATTAAAGGGGAAAGTTGGTGCTTTCCAGTCCTTCAAAGCTAGTTCAAGGCAATCAAAGATCAAGCAATCAAAAGCTCTTGTAAAGTGTTTTTCTTTACTTGCATTTCATATAAATTGTTGTAATTGCTTGTTTTAGTTTCTTATTGTTGTAAGAATACTTGTAAGGGGTTTCTCCGCCTCCGACTTGTGTCGAGAAGGAGTGTTTATTATAGTGGTGTGTCATTGGCATCACTAGGGTTCGTACAAACCCAATCCATGGACTAGGAACCGTTCGGTTCTGAACCACGTTAAACGATTGTGTTTGCATGTTGTTAATTGTTCTGTTATTGCTTTCATTACTATTCCGCTGCGTACTAACAAAATTGTAGAGACGAACACGCGATCGAATTCCATCTATGAACGAACTCTACGCTATTCACCCCCCCCCCCTCTAGCGGCTTCAAATATCCTACAATTGGTATCAGAGCCCGGGGCTCTTCTACGGATTAACTGCCGGGAGCTAAAAGGCTAGAGGGAAGATGGAATTCCAAAACAAGATTGGATGGGACATCAACACTCCACCGCCATATGATCAAGAAGACTTTTTGGCGTGGAGAACAAGAATGGAGACATTCTTTATGATGGATATAGAGGATTGGTTCATCTTCGTAGAAGGCTTTGAACCCCCTTGGGATAGGAAGGGACAAGTCCTCAAGTTGAAGAAATGGACCCAAGAGCAACGACAAAAATTCAAAACCGAAGCTAAGGTAACAAAACTTTTAGAAGATTTGATACCTAATGATGTTTTGTCTAGGCTGGGTGAATATCTTGATGCCAAGGAGCTATGGGACAAATTAGCCAAGTTCAATGAGAAGCCCCACTTGGCACAAGTAGAAGAAGAAGACAAGGAAGACGATGAAGAGAGTTCATCTTCCTCACGAGCAAGTGAGGAATCGAAAGTTGAAGAGGAGTCAACTTCCGGATCGGTGGAAGAAGAAGAAGTAGAAGACACCTCCACCTCTAGAATTGAGGGGGAGGAAAGAATATCCACTCCGGAGAAACAAGAGAAAGCTTCGACATCTAGTCAAGATGAAGAAGCTCCAATTCCGGTCTCAATTAACCTCGGTAAATCAAACACTCTAATTTCAAATAAAATCCATATATTGTGTTTTGAGTGTAGGGAGTATGGGCACTACAAGAGCAAGTGCCCAAAGAAGGTTAAGAAGACTCCACCAGCGCCTAAAAGTCAACAAAAGTCAAAGGATGTCGGTTCCCCATCACTTAAAGACAAGGAGCACATCATTTGCTTCAGATGTCGACAACCGGGGCATTACCGAAATCAATGTCCTTGGGGGAGCAAAAAGACTCAAAATGGAGCTTCACAAGTAGGGGGAGCCTCTAAGGAAAACCGTAAGGTATATTTTCATAATGCTCATTCTTTAAATTCTAAGCAAAAGCATGCTAGAATTAATTCAAATAACTTTGCTATTACTCATGAATCAAAGCATGCTAGGAATGATAACTCTAGATCTATTTCAAAGAAAAAGAAATTTGGGACTAATGTCCCTAGAAATGTCATTCCTAAGAAAACAATTAAGAAAATCGAAAACCATTTAGGTATCAATCCCAATAAGTGTAGATATATGTTTAAGGTAAATGGTAATGCCCAAAAACCTAATCAAAAATCATTTGACCAATTAGAATTAGAGAACCAAGCCTTATGGTCAAGGCTTGAAAAACTAGAAAAGACTCTAAATAAGATACAAAATCAATTTCAAGGGTCTAATGGTCAAAGTCAAGGGTCAAGATCTCAAAGTCAACATCTAGGACCCAAAAGACAAAAGTCAACCAAGGGCAATCAAGGTTTGGGTCACAAATCTAAGCCTAAGGTGGCTTACCATAGTGTTCCATTTGATTATGGAACACAAACTAGGTCTAGGAAGACCAAGGTTGCAGGGGAGTTACCTCTAGAGTCAACCTAGGTAAGACCGCCATGACCAAGGCTAATAAGCCTAGGAGGGTCATTAAGAAGGTATCTAGGGAGGTTATCCCTAAGGAATACCTAATTAATTCAATGAGTTCAAATATATTTTGGGTTCCAAAGAGCGTGATTGATTCACGTTAAATGAGTTAGAATGTGTCAACCATGATTGGATGGGTAGTTAACTCAACCATGGTAAAGGTAGCACTTTAGGTTATTTTCAAGGTTATGGTTACCTTTGAAATACATTTGAGTTTTAATTCTAAAAGATCTTAGGATGTGCCAATATATTTTTTGAAATCATGAAAATCAATAAAATTGGCACAATCTAGATTTAAAGGTCGTAGTGTGTCACTTTGATCTCTGGCACACTTTAGGAATCAATGTATCAAGAGAAGTGTGTTTAAGGTATAGAAGTTACATCAAGAGTGATACTCAAGTGCCACACACCTTGATGTCTTGTACTTACCATGCTTCATGTGCTTCACCATGTGTTTGCATGGAAGGAATGTCTAGAGTGGATTGCATCTCACAAAATAAGTCTTTTACCTTGATTGTGTATTTCAACACTTAGAAAGGGTGAGATGTTAGGATTTTGAAACCATTGAATGTTAATGTTTGCTAAAATGAAATAAAATATCAAAATACATTAACGAATACATGAATATAAGCATAACATTAATATGTTCGATATACAAGATTAAACATGAGAAAATGGAATAAGTTAGATAAAGAAATCAAGATTTTTTAAATTTCAGAACTGGAAATCGATATCGATCGGTAATCGATTATCGATCGGTGATCACAGCATCGATATCGTGAGTCAAGCGATCAGTCGCTTCGTCTTCGCTTCGAACTCAAGCTGCACATCGTCAAAGCTGACGTACATTGATGAGGGTCCGTGATCAGGTGCTCATTTGTCAGTGGTGATTGCACCCGATCGTGATGAGCAACATCGATCGTGATAATCTTAATAACCTGGCACGAAGGCTCGGCGATGATTCTTTGGCCGGATCGATCGTATTGCCCGGACGTAAAGCTTCGCTAATAAACGCGATCAATCGGTGATCGCACATCGATCGGCCCAGCATCGCGATTTTATAATGCCGAACCGCTAGGGTTCGGCGTCTTCACGCGTCTACTTCCCATTTTCCTTCTCCTCTCTGTTCGCCACTCCTTTCTCCGACGAGATTTTTTGACCGCTCCGGCCACCTAGGTCCTAGGTTTGATAGCCTAACTCTTCCTCTCGCGTTTTCACTCATCTCACAACCCTAGTTCATTCCTTTTCAGCGATTGTTTCTTCTTTTCTGATTAGGGTTCCGGCGTCCAGTCCTCCGGCGAACTTTCCGGTGGCCCCTTCAGCAATATCCGAATATTCTCTCATAATGGCACCAAAGTAAAATTTTCTTACTCAAAAAACCCTAATTTTTACTTTTCATTGTAATCTATTATAATCTAATCGTGTATTGGTGCCCTTGCATTTCATATTGTTTCATTACATTCATATAGGAGATCCCATAAAAATGATGTATGCCCTTGCATTCTACTGTATGCCATGCGTAATAGGTTAGACATAAACATTGCATTAAACATGTTTCATTGTATTGTGAATTTCATTTCCCCTGTAAAAGGGAAAGTGCATTTGCCTTATGGGCACATTATCACAGCATGGTTAGAGTCAGTAGGCATCAACATTCACAGGGGATCACTGAGGTCGTTATCTGAGGTGTACGACTGTATATCAGTTCGTAACTTATCGTTAGCGATGCTACGGATAGGGCTTGGGCAGATGGAGTTGGCACCTCGACCACCGCCCAGGGCACGTGGAGAGCCGCCTCTGGTACCTAAAGAGGCGGCAGAGGACTATGAGGATGCTGTTGGGGATCGATTGGCCGGCTAGAGGGGGGGGTGAATAGCCCTCGTTCATTGGATGTCGTAATTCGTTCATTCTTCTTGTGTTGCTTGTCTACGATTGTCGTTAGTGCAGCGGAATAACAATAATAATGAAACTAACAACAATACACAATCACACAACACAAGATATATGTGGTTCGGAACCGAATGGTTCCTACTCCATGGGCGAGCTCACCGAGCTCTAGTTATGCACACGACACTAACTATAACACTCCTTCTCGACAACATGTCGGAGGTGGAGAAACCTCTCACAAGAAATTACAATGTAATATAGAAATACAAGCAAATACACAAATACAATACAAAAGAAAACTTTCACCGATTGCTTTGATCGCTTTGCTTGTTGCTTGCTTTGATTGGCTCTTGAAGGACTGGAATGCAGCAGCAATTCCCCTCCAATAGCTCCACAAAAACCATGGCGAAATCCTCCAACTCGTGCTCCTTTTATAACCTGCATCAAGCTATTTTCGCGCCCATCAGTCGACTGATCGTGACCATCAGTCGACTGGTCCCGTAGCCGTTGTCTCACAACGGCCCGATCCACGTTGGTTAAGTTCCAACGGATCACACATCAGTGGACTGATGGCACCCATCATCGATCGATCATCCATCGATCGAGTCTTTGGAGCTCGACTCCATTCGTGCCGTGCTGCAGTGTCATCGATCGCCATCCCTCGGCCGACTGATCCTCTCCCAACAATGATCGCCTCCCTCCCTCGGCGATCGAGAACTTGGTTCAATCGAACCGTCGAACCCATACGACCTAGCGGATCAAAACCTCAAACATAACGATGTTTGAGCCTCCGACACTCAGTCTTAGCCACTTGGCAAAGTCCACCTTATCCCTCATGGAGTTCCCCACCGAAGCTCTCTTCCCTCGGCCTACGTCCCTCGGATGCGCCATGCGCACGGCTTCGCAACGCCATCCTTCGCGTCTCATGCCCTAGAAGTATGCTTCCCTTTGGTCTCACTCCATTCGCTCCCCGTCCGGCGGTCCCTCGGATGCACCAAGCGCACGGCTTCACAATGTCATCCTTCACCGACTCAAGGACCCGAGCCTAGTGAACTTGCCAAGTTCTCAAGACTTCCCAAATGCACCAAGCGCACGGCTTCGCAATGCATTTCTCACCAAGCACCAAGCGCATGGCTTCGCAATGCTTTGGATTTCCCATGCCAAGCACCAAGCGCCGCGGCACTTTCACACCAAGCTCCATGCTATTTTCCCCATGCTAACCCCATGTTGGACTTTCCTATGACAATCCCATGTCATGAGTTTTGTCTATCATCAAAATAGGTACCGCCGAGTCAAACTCGAGTCAACCTGGGCCGATTGCACCAACAATCTCCCCCTTTTGATGATTGACAAAACTACCATCTCAAGTCTACCAATTCTCCCATTTTGGCAATTCTCATATCCCAATGAGAATTCCAACGAACCCTAATTGGTAACTTGATAACTTCTCCCCCTTTTTGACATTACATCAAAAAGGTCCTCCCCAAGGGTATGAATGTCTCATATCCCAATGAGATCTTACAATCTCTCCCTTGGAGGAACACATGCCTACAATCTTTCTAGTGATCCCATACACTTAAAGAAAGGCAACCCAATTTTCCTCCCATGAGGAAATACACATCCATCTTCCCATGATGGATACCTCCCCCTAGAGGCTTGCTCCCCATTGACCATTGCACCAACAATGTCCTTGGAGAGTCCCTAAGCCAATAGGAACATTAACCAAATCAAAATTAAGGCAAAGTTCAACAATGAACTCTCTTCCACCTTAAAATTGATACTCACCCTCAACCCAACTCCTAATCCATATCCAATGGATTTCCACCTCTCTAATGCTCTCCCAAGCATATCCTAGGGTTAGGAGTGGTTAGGGACCAAAACATGGCTAAACATGGGCCTAACTAATACGATCGACTTACCATCAATGGATTACTTTACCATTCTGGCCGATCGATAATCGATTCGCATAGCTTTTCGCTTTAAAATTGGATTTTCGAAATCCATAAGTAAATATATGTAATTTTAAAAATCTTGAAAATGCATACGTATAATACTTATCCTAAATACTATGGGTGAAAAATATTGAAAATTTATTTTACCCATTAAATTAGGAGATTGATACAAAGTTCAAAATTTAAGAAAAGCTTCAATAAAGAGCCATCTTTGTATCATCCCATTCAATGGTGATAGCTATCAAAAGATAGGCTTCACCAAGGTTTTTCAAAATGTTTTTCAAACCTTTATTTTCTTTTTCCTAAACATCTCACCAATATCTAGATGTGTAAAACACATACAAGTCAAATTTTTGTGAGATGTGGGTTTTGTTTTGTTTATGTTCGCATGCATATTTCTAAGGCAATATTCTTTGATTCCCATCAAATCATGCCATAGTCCATAATTTCATTTTATTTATATGCATGATATGATTATGGCATAAATATGATATAAGTAAAAGCATATGCCAATATCATGATGTCATGGCATGTAAATGAGATCTAGGCATTCATGACATCTAAACATAATTCTAAACATGATCATGACATTTTATAGATAAAAATGAAAATGATGTCATGACATGGTAAGGCAAACAAATCATGGCAAGTAAAATATACTAAGGTATAGAATACCTAAGTGTGAAAATCAATTTGCCATTTTTAGGGATTAAATTCACTTTGCCTTAAACCATTCATTTCCCTAGTGCGCCAAAAACCCAAAATGACACACCAATACCTCTAAGACCTAATTGTGCAAATTTAATCATTTTTAACTTCTCAAACCATATTGGCACACCCTAATGTGTCAACTCACAATGGCTAGATTAACCACCCATCCACTTAGGGTTGACACACCCTAACCCATTTAGCGTGAATCAATCACGCTTTTAGGAACCCAATATCTATTGGAGCTCCTTGGGTTAACAAGGTATTCCCTAGGGATAACTTCCCTAGATACCTTCCTAATGACCCTTTTAGGCTTTGAAGCCATAGTCTTTTGGGTCTTTCCTAGGTCAACTCTAGAGGTGACTCCTCCATTGACCTTCTTAGTGGCTACATTTGTTTTCTTTGAGGTGTTAGCCACTAAACACATACCATGGCTAGACTTAGGGATGGCTTCCCTATTAGCCTTGGTTTGTCTAGACCTAGATGATGTTCCATAATTAAATGAAACATTATGGTAGGACATAGGTTTGTGACCCAAACCCTTCTTGCCCTTAGATGTTTCTTATTTCCTAGGTCTTGACTTTTGTACATTAGACCCCTTAATCGAATTTGATATTATTGCTAGGGTCTTCTCCAATTTTTCTAGCCTTGACCTCAAGGCTTGATTTTCTAACTCTAATTTTCCCAATTTTGAATTTTCATTTATCTTTTGGGAAATGTTTTTCTTTTTAGGCATATGCCTAGATTTCTTGGGATTAACATCCAAGTTTTCTTCAATTCTCCTAATTGACTCCCTAGGTAAAATAGATCTAGTGTTTTGAGTCCTAGGTTTGTCCTTAGTTATATGAACATGCTTGGCACCTAGACAATACACCTTATTATTTCTCTTAGCATGCTTTTCATTGATAATAGCAAGAGAACTAAAATAATTTTTAGCATGCTTTTTGACTTTAGGAATTAAAGGTGCATTAACTAAATGTACCTTAGGGTTAGCTTTAGGAGCTCCCCCTACATGAATTGCACCTTCTTGCCCTTTCTTCCTCCCCCTAGGGCATTGGCTTCGGTAGTGTCCCTTTTGATTGCATTTGAAGCACACAATGTGCTCTTTGCTCTTGATTTTGGGAACACCGGCATCGTTTGACTTTGGGTTGACTTTTGGTGTCGATGCCTTCTTCTTAGCCAATTTAGGGCATTTGCTCTTGTAATGCCCTTTCTTCCTACACTCAAAGCATATTATGTGATTTTTATTTAAAATAATAACACTTGAGTTACCTAGGGAGGTGGTGGAGGCCTCTTCACTTCTTCGGTAGGTAGAAGCTTCATTTTGATCTTGCTTCGGAATTGAAATCCTTTCCTCCCCCTCAAAGCTAGAGGTGGAGGTCTCCTCCAAATCATCAACATCATCAAAAGTAGATGGTGTTTCTTCTTCGGCATTATCCTCTACATGTGCCGGTTGGGAGTTTTCTTAAAATTTCATTATCTTCTCCCATAATTCCTTTGCATCCCTATAGTCACCCAAACTAGACCAAATTTTGTTAGGTAACAAATCACTAAATAATTTTATTACCTCGAGATTTGTCTTGAAGTCCTTAATTTGGTCTTGGGTCCACCTTGACTTTTCAATTGGCTTGTTGTATTTGTCCCTAGGCATCACAAAACCATTTTCTATAATAATCATATAATCAAAATCGGTTTCGAGATATACCTCCATCCGTTTCCTCCACCAAGCAAAATCTCCATCAAATATCGGTGGATGGATGAAGCTGGCCATTTTATAGTGCTCTCGCGGCGGTTAGTCCTTGAAGAGCGACCTCGGCTCTGATATCACTTGTTGGGGATCGATTGGCCGGCTAGAGGGGGGGGTGAATAGCCCTCATTCGTTGGATGTCGTAATTCGTTCGTTCTTCTTGCGTTGCTTGTCTACGATTGTCATTAGCGCAGCGGAATAACAATAATAATGAAACTAACAACAATACACAATCACACAATACAAGATATACGTGGTTCAGAACCGAATGGTTCCTACTCCATGGGCGAGCTCACCGAGCTCTAGTCATGCGCACGACACTAACTATAACACTGCTTCTCGACAACACGTCGGAGGTGGAGAAACCTCTCACAAGCAATTACAATGTAATATAGAAATACAAGCAAATACACAAATACAATACAAAAGAAAATTTTCACTGATTGCTTTGGTCGCTTTGCTTGTTGCTTACTTTGATTGGCTCTTGAAGGACTAGAATGCAACAGCAATTCCCCTCCAATAGCTCCACAAAAACCATGGCGAAATCCTCCAACTCGTGCTTCTTTTATAACCTGCATCAAGCTATTTTCATGCCCATCAGTCGACTGATCGTGACCATCAGTCGACTGGTCCCGTAGCCGTTGTCTCACAATGGCCCGATCCACGTTGGTTAAGTTCCAACGGACGATCGTGATGGCACCCATCGATCGATCATCCATCGGGGCGAGCTCGACTCCATTACGGTGTCATCCCGATCCGCCATCCCTCGTAGTCGACGATCCTCCCAACGATCGCCCTCCCTCGGCAATCGCGATCAACCGAACTGTTGATCCGAACGGTCGAACCCATACGACCTAGAGCGATCCGACCGCACCTATGCTACCAATCGATGTCGGCTAAAACCTCAAACATAACAATGTTTGAGCCTCCGACACTTAGTCTTAGCCACTTTGCCAAGTCCACCTTATCCCACATGGAGTTCCCCACCGAAGCTCTCTTCCCTCGGCCTACGTCCCTCGGATGCGCCAAGCGCACGACTTTGCAACGTCATCCTTCGCGTCTCATGCCCTAGAAGTATGCTTCCCTTTGGGATCACTCCATTCGCTCCCCGTCCGGCGGTCCCTCGGATGCACCAAGCGCACGGCTTCACAATGTCATCCTTCACCGACTCAAGGACCCGAGCCTAGTGAACTTGCCAAGTTCTCAAGACTTCCCAAATGCACGAAGCACATAGCTTCGCAATGCATTTCTCACCAAGCACCAAGCGCACGGCTTCGCAATGCTTTGGATTTCCCATGCCAAGCACCAAGCGCACGGCTTCGCAATGCTTTGGACTTCCACACCAAGCTCCATGCTTGGATTTTCCATGCCAACCCCATGTTGGACTTTCCCATGACAATCCCATGTCATGAGTTTTGTCTATCATCAAAATACTATCAAGGTACTGCTCGAGTCAAACTCGAGTCAACCTGGGCCGATTGCACGAACAGATGCAGACACCGCTGATGAGGAGGATCAGATGCCAGTAGATGCATCAGCGGCGGGTCCATCAGATCGTCTTGGCCAGCTGGAGTCCAGATTCCAGGACTATCAGCAGACAGTCGACTCTAGGCTGTTAGAGCTCTTAGTAGGGCAAGCCTCCATGGGCGCACGTCTTGGTCGGATGGAGGAGAGATACTTGCAGATTGTAGAGTCCCAGAGCCGCATCGAGCAGCGTCAGCTTGATATGTATGAGATGATGCGGGCCTGGACTTTGAGCCAGCAACCTCCTCCACATCCACCTCCAGCAGACGACTAGATCTAGAAGATGTTAGGATTTTCTTTTGTTTCTCAGTTTTTGCAATGAGATTGAGCATATCAAATCTCTAGTTTTGAATGTAAAAAACTGAAATCTTTTAAATTGAATGAAATTTCTGTTTGTGAAAATCATGTGTGTTTGAGTGTGTATTTGTATGAATGTATTGGTTTATGAAAATTGCTATATCATGACATGAAATTTCATCCTATCATATAGCATGTCATGCCATTGGTTATGATTATTTTAGATGTCATGTCTGTTTTTAGATTATATTACATGTTATGACATCATGATTATTGGCCATGCGTTATTATTGTTATGATTTGTGCCATGATCATTCATGCATTTTATTGTGATTAAAATTGATTTAAGGCATGACTTGAAGTCCTATTTCTAAGGGAATCAAGTAGGATTGCCATAATAATCCTAACTCCACATCTCACATCACATTGACATGTATGTGTATTTATACACCCTAGATACATGTGAGATGCTAGGATAATAAGTTAGGTTCAAGGTGCATAGGTAGTGCATCTAGATGAACTCAAACTTATTTTAATTATCACCAAGAATCATAAGGAAAGCTAATATACAAGTTATGTATATTTAGCCAATAAACCATGGTTCAAAATAGGTTTTCAAAAACATTTTAAAATCAATTTAGAAAACCTTGGTGAAGTCTATCTTTTGATAGCCATCATCATTGTAGAAGTTGATACAAAGTAGATCAAAAACTTTAAAGTTTTAATAGTTTTTGAACTTTGTACCAATCTCCTATTTTCATGGTAAAAATATTTTTCCAAAATTTTTCACCGATTGTATGTGTGATAAGTAATGTACGTATCAAGTTTCGTGATTTTTTTATTTACGTAGAATTACTTATGAATTTCCAAAAGTCGAGTCTGATATCTGAAAATCAGGTTTTCAGTTATCAGTCGACTGATGGGAAGCGTTTGGACTCGACTGCAACGAATTATCACTCAACTGTTGCTTTGTGCGGTCGATCGATGGACACATCGATCGTATTGAACAGTCGATCACAATCGATTTCGGGAAAACTAGGTTTTTTTAACCCGATTTCAGCTACGGTTAAGGTCCCTAACCACTCCTAACCCAAGGATATGCTTTGGGAAGCATGATGATGGGTGAAAATCCATTGGATATGGATTAGGAGAGGTGTTTAGGGTTTGTATCAATTTTAAGGTGTTGGGAAGTTCAATGTTGAATTTCTAACCTTCATTTTGATGGCTTAGAGTTCCTATTGGCTTAGGGACTTCCCAAGGACATTGTTGGTGCAATGGTCAAGGGGGAGCAAGCCTTTAGGGGGAGGTATCCATCTTGGGATGATGGATGTGTTTTTCTCCTTGAAGAGGAGAAGTTATTGGGAGAGTATCATCAATTGGAAAAATTGATGGGCTCTTGATACCCAATTTGGAAATTGGGAGAGTGAATAGGATTGCCTCTCTTGAGTGATATGGGACTTATCACTAGGAAGATGATAGGCATCCTAGGTATTTTTAAACCAAGGGGGAGATTGTAAGATCTCATTGGAACGTGAGACTTTGACCTCCTTGAAGAGATAACCTTTTTGATGTATGTCAAAAAGGGGGAGAATGTTTGGGAAATTATTTGGGATTACCAATTTGGAATAATTGGTAAGAGACTTGAGTTAGTGGTCTAACTCAAATGGTTTGTTTGGTTTTTGTCAAACATCAAAAAGGGGGAGATTGTTGGTGCAATCGGCCCAGGTCACGATTGACCAGGACTCGAGCTTGGCTCGAGTGATGTTTTGATGTTTCGACAAAAACATATGACAATGTAATTGTCATGGGAAAGTCCAAGTCTTGAGTAGTTGGCACAAAGAAAGTCCAAGCATGGGTCTTGGCATGGAAAGTCCAACATAGGTTGGCAAGGTAAAGTCCAAGCTTGAGTCTTGGCATTTGAAGTCCAAGGGGTTTGGTATTGGCGGCGTAAAGTCCAAGCAGGAGTCTTGGCGGCATAAGTCCAATGTGCCTTGGCGGTGTATACACCGTTAGCATGACATATCCGATGGAAGCACCTGAAGGCTAGCGCGATGGATGAACAAGTCATGGATGACTTGGAGGGATCCAAGAGGCGTAAGGCTGATGGAGGTGGCTAGAAGGCTTAGGTCTAGACTAAGGGTGGACTAGCAAGTATGGGGGCACCATACTTGAGCTAAAACCTCATATTTGAGGTGTGCCAGTCGACTGGTGCCGTGTGGCAGTCGACTGGCGTAGTCAACTAGGGTTTGACTGCGGGAATTGCCCTAGCAATGATCGCTATTGATAGGCGATCGCCATTGATGGGCCGATCGATTGATCGTTAGTGATCGATCTTATGATCAGTCGACTAATGCTAGGATTTTGGGGCACAGAATGGAGTCTCACTCGACCGCTGGAATGAGCAGTCGAGTTATGGCTCATCAGTCGACTGATGCTCATGATCAGTCGACTGATGTCCTAGCCGTTGGATTTTTCCGGCATGGATTACACCAATGTCTCACAGTAACAGTGTGATCAGTCGACTGATGGTCCCGAGCAGTCGGCTGATCGACTTTTTCCAACACAGGTTGAAGCTATATAAGGAGCTCGTGATGGAGAAAAAGATAGCGATTTTCTTAGGCGAAATTGAAGGGGAAAGTTGGTGCTTTCCAGTCCTTCAAAGCTAGTTCAAGGCAATCAAAGATCAAGCAATCAAAAGCTCTTATAAAGTGTTTTTATTTACTTGCATTTCATATAAATTGTTGTAATTTCTTGTTTTAGTTTCTTACTGTTGTAAGATTACTTGTAAGGGGTTTCTCCGCCTCCGACTTGTGTCGAGAAGGAGTGTTTATTGTTAGGGCAATCTCTTGCCGTAATATGGTTTTGATGGTGTGGCAAAGGGTTTAAGTTAGTTTGATATGTTGATGTGATATGTGCGTTGAAGTCGTGCAGGACTTATTAATTCGCACATGGAGCCATGGCGAGTTTCACATCTCATGACTCGTGCCTTGAGTCGGTGAAGGATAGCTTTGCGGAAGCCGTGCGCTTGGAGCATCCGAGGGACCGCCGGACGAGAAGCTTGGAGTGAAGCCGGAGGAAGTAGACTTCGAGGCAAGAGACGCGAAGGAGCATTGCAGAGCCGTGCGCCTGATGCTGCCAAGGGACATGGCCGAGAACGAAGAGAACTTCGAAGGCGAGGGACTCCGAGAAATGAGAGTGAGCGATTGTAACCCAGGGAAGGGTAGCTCTTAGGTGAAACTTGGCCTTTTGGCCAAGTGTCGGATGGGTTTTTCGACGCCACCGATCGCCATGTCCGGCGGCCGATCGCCCGAGTCGAGTGAGTTCGACCGGTATACGATCGATCGGATTAGGCCGCAGCCGATCGCCATACGCAAGGCCGATCGCTGACACGATCACCGGCCAAGGCGCAATGATCGATCAATAGGGTTTCGGCCATTAACCGCTCGTAGCCGATCGGGCGATTACGGAGATCGGGCCGATCGATGAGGTCCATCACCGATCGCCAAGAGTTCCGCTGACTACAACGGTCGGGATCCGACGCGTGTTCGAGGCCGCTAGGATCGGCAATGACCGCCAAGGGCGGCAATGATCGTGGCGCCAACGGTAAGAAAACAGCCCTCTCTATAAAAAGGGAGGGTGTGAGCCTTTGAGAGGCTAATGCTCATACTCCAAACAATCTTCCTAGTGCCCCACAAGCTCTAAACTCTTCTTACCTGTTCTTACTCCATTCTATTTGTAAGAAGAGTGTGCTTGATTTGTAAAGGTTACCTCCACCTAGCTTGGTGCAAAGGAGAGACCATTTAGTGGATTGGTTTAACGGAGTGATTCACCGAGGACGAATCAGGGACCGTGGATTAGCGGCGTAGCCGTGAACCACGTTATACCATCGTGTTAGCGTTTGTTTTATTGTTTGTCTTTTGCTTTGTATTTGTATATTCCGCTTGCGCTAATCTTTTGTAGACGAGCAATTTACGACGTCCAACGTACGAGGGCTATTCACCCCCCTCTAGCCGGCCATACCGATCCCCTACAAGTGGTATCAGAGCCGAGGAAAGCTTGTCGAGGACTAACCGCCACAACAAGCAACTTTTAAAATGGCCGGCTCCAACATCCATCCTCCGAAGTTTGAAGGAGAATTCGCTTGGTGGAAGAAGCGAATGGAGGTATTTTTCGAAACGGATTTTGATATAATGATTACAATGGAATCCGGTTTCGTTTTGCCTAGGGATGAAGAAGGGAAACCAATCGAAAAATCACGATGGACTAAGAAGCAAAGAGAGGAGCACCTTGCGAACTCAAAGGCAAAACATCATCTTTTCAATGTGCTCCCCCAACAAGAAATCAACCGAATAGGAGAATGCCTAAGCGCCAAGGAGATGTGGGAGAAGCTAATTGAGCTTCATGAAGGCACATCCGAGGCAAAGCTAGCAAGGAGAGATCTCCTCCGCTCCCAACTATCCAACATCAAATTAGAAAAGGGAGAAAAGGTAATTTCTTTGCATTCTAGATTCAAAGAAATTTTAAATGGACTAACAAGTGTAGGTGAGAAGCTATCAAACCGGGATATGCTCATGAAGGCTATAGATGCTTTTCCCCGGTCCTCAAAGTGGAGCTCCATGGTGGATTCGTTCTACATCTCCAAGAACTTGGAAGTAAGTACCTTGGAGGAATTTTTCTCAACAATGGAGCTCCACGAAACTAGGCTTGAGGGAATACAAGAGGAGCCTAGAATTCAACCCTCAAGAGGAGTAGCATTGTTGGCAAATAAGGGGAAGAAGAAGATGGAAATCCCCTCCTCCTCCGATGACGAAGCGTCGTCCTCCTCCTCCATGGATAGCACCGAAGAAGCCTATATGGTAAGGAGGGTAAGACGTGCATTTAAGAATTTTAGATTTGATAAATCTAATGATAGGAATAGAAGACCAAGGGGGAAGGTCATATGCTATAATTGCCAAGGAGAGGGACACATAAGGGACAATTGTCCCCTCCTAAACAAGAGCAAGGAAGAGAGGAAGAAGAAAGAAGAAAAGAAGAAGAAGAAGGGGAGCAAGAGAAAGGAAGAAGAAAAGAAGGCAAAAGAAAAGGGGAAGGCCAAAGCATTCAAGGCCAAGACATGGGATGATCCTTCCTCATCCTCCTCCTCATCATCGGAAGAGGAGAATGCTTTTGTCACCAATTTGGCCTTGATGGCCTTTGATGACTTGGATTGCTCTTCATCCGAAAATGAAGGTTCAAGCTCAAGAGGAGAGAGCTCAAATGAAGGGGGAGCTTCTACATCATCCTCATCATCCGAAGAAGAAGAGGACATGGAAACTATGGTAACCAACCTCTCACCTAATAAAATAGTTTCTATGATTTCTAGCTTAACTAAGGACTTATTTAGAGCTAAGAAGAAGAACAAAAGCATGCTAGATCAAATTAAGGACCTAGAACAAAAATTAGAAAAAGCATGCTTAAATGAAAATGAAAATATTTCTTCTAGCTTAGATGATGCATGCTCACATGATTATATGCCTTTAAATGTTAATGATGCATGCATAGAGGAAAATAGGGCGTTAAGGGAAAAGCTAGATTATTTAACCAAAGCCCTAGAGAAATTCACTATTGGCTCCAACACATTGAACATGATCTTAGGGAGCCAAAGAGCTAGCTTCAACAAAAAGGGCCTAGGCTACAAGGAAAAGAAAAATGAAAAAGCCTACAAATGCCTTATAGCTAGGGGACAAGATAAGAAGAAGGTAATTGCTAGGAAATGGATCCCCAAGGAGTATTTAGTGAACCCAATAGGAAAGAATCTATTTTGGGTTCCAAAATCCATCCTTAAGGGTTAGGATAACCCTAGGGTAGTCAACCACATGGTCCTAATCTATATCATATTTTGGTTGATTTAGGATGACGGGACAACATTTTTTTTAGATAATGTTGGGTGATGATAACGTGCCCATAAATAGGTAATAATGCTTAAATCATGATGATTGATGTAATTCCTATGTGTATTTACAATCATGATTTATGTTTTTGAAATTTGGCACGTTATCATAAGAAATAGGTTTGAATCATGCTTTAGGTGATACTTTGTTTATTATCATCATAAAATACCTAATGCATGACTATTATTTAATGAATACATGTATTTCATGATCATAATGTAGAATTCATTCATATATGTCATTATGATCATGTAGGTTGTTAGGTTGATACTTAACCATGATAGAATTGCATGAATATATTGGTTAAGTATATACAAATACCCCCTAGGATGCATCTCACACTCACTATAGGCTAACTTGATTGCAAACTTAGCATGGGTGAGATATTAGGATGATACAAATGTCCACTAATGCCTATGGCATTTAGATGGTCATTTAAAGTATCAAAATAGCAATAATAGACCAATCATGGGGAAGGCTTATGTTTAATTCATAGACATATTGCCCAAAGATCATGGTTGGATATTTCATATGTTTTCAAAACAATTTCTTACCTTAAAATACATGTATTCATGTTTTGAAACAATTGGATGCAAAACTAGGTAGCTAACTTGATACTAGAATGATCAAAAACCTAGTGGTTTTTAGAGCTTTTGGATTTTTGGCAAAAACAAGAAAATATAATGAGTTTTCATGAAAAACTATTTTTCCTTGATAGATATACTTAATAGAGATATGTTCCCCAATTTTCATGATTTTTCGAATTTTCTCGAATTTATAATGCATTTCTGAAATTCGTCCAGAAAATCAAAATTCGATTCTTTTTGTGATCATTGCCATCTATCGATAGATCATTGGTGGCCTGTAAATCAGAACATTGAAGGCCGAATTCAGTTTGTAAACCTACAACAAGTGGTAGAAATATACTTGATGCCATCAACAAGTGGTACCCAATTTTAAATCAACTTGTCATATTTTCCCTCCATTATACTTGATGCCATGAGCTTATAACTTAGTGTTAATCTTTTTGATGGTGTCAAAGGGGAGAAATAAGTATGTTTAAGTTAATCACTTTAGGGGAGAAATATATTTTAGGGAGAAATATATGATAGGGGGAGAAAATTTGCATAGAGAGGTTCATGGATTAAGGGGGAGTTGCATGTTGTTATATCATGTTTATCTTTACATGCTTTCTTACCTTAGAATTTAGATCAAATGTTTTTACCTAACTTAAACGGATTGCCACACATCAAAAAGGGGGAGATTGTTAGGGCAATCTCTTGCCGTAATATGGTTTTGATGGTGTGGCAAAGGGTTTAAGTTAGTTTGATATGTTGATGTGATATGCAAGTCGCGAGGACTTAGTAATTCGCACATGGAGCCGTGGCGAGTTCACATCTCATGACTCGTGCCTTGAGTCGGTGAAGGATAGCTATGGAAGCCGCGGCGCTGGAGCATCCGAGGGACCACGGACGAGAAGCTTGGAGTGAAGCCGGAGGAAGTAGACTTGAGGCAAGAGACGCGAAGGAGCATTGCAGCCGCGGCCGATGCCGCCGAGGACGCGTGGCCGAGAACGAAGAGAACTCGGCGAGGGACTCCGAGAATGAGAGGAGCGATTGTAACCCGTGAAGGGTAGCTCTTAGGTGAAACTTGGTCATTTGGCCAAGTGTCGGATGGGTTTTCGACACCCGATCGCCATGTCATGGCAATGATCGCTTCCGAGTCGAGTGAGTTCGACCGGTATACGATCGACGGATGGTGAATAATCGCCATACGTGGGCCGATCATTGCAGATCCCGACTGAAGCGTGATCGACCGATCAATAGGGTTTCGCCACGAGCCGTTCGTAGCCGATAGGCGCCGATCGGAGGAGGCATCGGCCGATCGATGAGGTCAATCGGGCCGATTGCCAAGAGTTCCGTTGGACTACAAAGGTCGGGATCCGACGTGTTCGGAGGCCGTTGTAGTGACGGCAGTCGACTGCCAAGGGCGGCAATGATCGTGGCGCTAACGGAAGAAACCAACCCTCTCTATAAAAAGAGAGGGTGTAAGCCTTTGAGAGGCTAATGCTCATACTCCAAACAATCTTCCTAGTGCCCCACAAGCTCTAAACTCTTCTTACCTGTTCTTACTCCATTCTATTTGTAAGAAGAGTGTGCTTGATTTGTAAAGGTTACCTCCACCTAGCTTGGTGCAAAGAAGAGACCATTTAGTGGATTGGTTTAACGGAGTGATTCACCGAGGACGAATCAGGGACCGTGGATTAGCGGCGTAGCCGTGAACCACATTATACCATCGTGTTAATGTTTGTTTTATTGTTTGTCTTTTGCTTTGTATTTGTATATTCCGCTTGCGCTAATCTTTTGTAGACGAGCAATTTACGACGTCCAACGTACGAGGGCTATTCACCCCCCTCTAGCCGGCCATACCGATCCCCTACATTTATTATAGTGGTGTGTGATTGGCATCACTAGGGTTCGTACGAACCCGATCCGTAGACTAGGAACCGTTCGGTTTCGAACCACGTTAAACGATTGTGTTTGCGTGTTGTTAATTGTTTCATTATTGCTTTCATTACTATTCCACTGCGTACTAACAAAATTGTAGAGACGAACACGCGATCGAATTCCATCTACGAACGAACTCTACGCTATTCACCCCCCCTCTAGCGGCTTCAAATATCCTACAAACTGCACGCAACTCCAACTACCACTATCAATAGTGGTCGAGTGCGGCACAACAAATGCACTGCCCTCATACCAGTTACTACTATCACGAGTAACCATGGAGACAGGATGACTAATGACCCTCTCAACCACAAGGGAGGATAAGTCGCCAGCATGCATGAAAATGGAATGAATGCACAACCAACATATACACACATACACAACACACTCTCCATCCAACAGAGAGTCCTACACAACTAACAATGGACCAAGCTATGACCTCCAGTCTATAGCGACACACTTTCGAAACCCACACTACCATGTACAAACATATAATCCGTAATAGTTATACAACGAAAGGTAAGATGATACAACAACGAACTCTACATGAAGGACAACACCCATCGCCGGATGATTGTTCCTGATGACACGAGTCAAATCAACATCTATACTCAGCTACACCCCCATGGTTAAGCATCTAAAGACCTACATACCATAGGATCAGTAATTTATAGCAACGATGAACGAAATATGACAACAACAATAGTATATCTCAAAGTACAAAGGTTAAGTAACACGCACATGACTAAATAAGAATGGAGTAAAGGTAAAAGTGTCATCAACATAAATATCATGCAAAAGACATATCAACTACCTAACCAGGGTAAGATATTACCCACCTGATATGAAGATCATACTGATTGTCTCAACATCTGCAAGTCTATCTCAAATCAAAGTCCTAGTCTAATACAATCACCACTAGCTCCTTAATCTGCTTAAACAAATTTGATCTGCCTCCAACAATCAGACTTAAAAACAAATCCTTATTTCAATAATTCAGAATAACCAAACTAGCTATAGATCTAACATCCCAACCATAGAAACACTAAATCAGCTGCATAATAGTGTACATCCATAACGTATCCATATCTAAGCTTACCTAACAGTTGCATCAATCACACAACTCCTTGATCCAAGTTTTGGGATATCAAATCTTTATCAATCGAACTGAAACACCTCGTACTAAAATTTCCTTCAACACCTAACCATTTGCAAGTTATCACCTTCAATAACCTATCACAGAGATATATAAACTAAAGTCCATCCCAACGAATACTACCACCTGAAGGTTTTTACGGAACTGAAGCTCTGATACCACTTGAAGGGAGGAAACTTTGCTTTCCTCTTCAACTCGGTCGCTTGTTCATGGCGATCCCGTCTACGTCCCCGGATAAAAAAAAATTATCCTTGACAAAGATGGATTACCCAAGAAACTGTTCCATCGTCATGTTATTCGATTAGAGTGGTCACTTGAACAAACTTATTGTTCAAGCAACCAACCTCTATTCTACGATTAGCCGCGGAATAGACGATGTATGGATCACCGATTTTTGTGTTTGTATTTGAGGTCCAAGTAAATTAGCCACATACCATACATACAATATACAAAGAAACAAAAATAAAGCAAAACAAGAATTATTCCTCTTGTTTACCTCAAGGTCTTCTATCATATGTCCTATCCTCCTCTTGGACGATGTGTGGGCAACTATCTTCCAAGAGTTGAAGCCTCCTAGATCACGTTCTTCCCTTCTTTGCTCGCTCCGAACAAAGGCAAGAATAGAACAAAACTCTTCTTCCTATCTAGAACCGGCCACCAAGTCAATGGACTTGATGTTGTTGCCGACCAAGGAGGAGAAAAGGATCGCCGGCCAATCTTGAAGAAAGGTTGCCGCTGGCCAAAGGAGAGGAGGGAGCGTTGGCCAAAGCTTGAGGGAGAGAGTCACCGGCCAAGGAAAGGAGGAGAAGAAGAAAACCTAAGCCTCCCTTCTTGTTGCCGCCAGCCCTAGAAGGAGCAAACCTTAGCAAGCTTGCCTCCCCAAACCCTAACCCCAGAAGCCTTGCCACCCAAGCCAAAACCTAATCTCCCTTGTTGTCTGTCACGCCCAAGCCTTGGCCTCCTTTTTATAGAGATAGACTTAAGCCTCCTTTTAATCTCCACTGTCAGATCTAGCAGTTTAATCTCAACCGTCGGATCTTTGGATTTAATCTCGACCGTCGGATCTAGAGATTTAATCTCCACCGTCGGATCTAAAGATTTAATTTCCACCGTTAGATCTAGAGATTTAATCAACACCGTGGGATCTAGAGTTTCATTTTCCATCATTGGATCTAGGCTCCATGAGAGTTTTAATATGCTACAATAGGGACCATGAGGAGGAGTTGGATCTTGGCCACCCAATGGATCAAGTCCACATAAAGTCTGATCCATTCATGATAATCCATTCAACTAGAGGATTATCATTGATCTACCTCACCAATCCCCATAAGTTAATATGGGCTCCATATATTATTTGTATATTTATCTCCCCGTGTTTAAGATCTCGAATGTCTGTCAATTAATTAATTTACTGATAATTAATTAATCAACATCTAACTCCATGAGTAGTACCACTCAACCTTATCATCATGCCGGACCAAGTCCACCTACAGGATTTACATGATGAACCTTATGAGCTCCTCAAGGGGACATCATCATCCTAATATATATGACATAGTTTCCTCCTATAATCAACGACACACCATATAAATAATATCATTTCCCAACTTACCAAGCCTATCGATTTACTCTATAAATCTCGCCCATTAGTAAATCAAAGAAATAAATACTAAATATATGTGCTCATTATTATATCGGGATTAAGAGCATGTACAACACAATATCCGAGCTTCGATTCAATTATGTAGTCAGCAATAAATCAAATCACCTCTAAGTCGGTCCTGCTCAATGCACACAAAGTGTACTAGTGTGATTCTATGGTCAAGACAAACCAATACCAAATCACATTACAACCATTCCAATAGTTTGTCCATAACCATCTCGGTTGTGAGCCTTTACTTATACATTACAAGGAATTGATAACATGATCTCCCGTGTGACACTACACATCATGTTATCTACAATGTAATGTATTAGACGATATGCATGACCATAAATTTGCAAACAATGATCATGTATTTCTTATTTCAAAAAAAAGATGTTCATACAAAAGATAGACTTTTCAATATACATCCCAACAAAATAAACCCTAGAGTCTACACAGGTGTCCTTTAGCTGATCTAAACAGATTATTAATCCGCAACGAAGGATATTCAGTTCCTTCTACAATATCAGTGTTTAGCGACATTGATACAAATAAAATTATCTTTTGGAAAAATCATCATTCCAACAAATACCTCCCGTGCATCATCAACCTTGCCAACTTTGCAAAACCGATCATTGAGGGTATCAAACAACCTGATTAGGCTCAAAACCAATGAATGACATTGAGTACATTACGAACTTCAACTACTTTGTGTGCTTTACACCAGCCCTCAGCAAATACACCATAAGTAAAGACATTTGGCTCTAAAATATCATTACCTCAATCGGTAAAGTAATCATCAGAAATTTTCTCCCAATATGAGGTCTTCAATATCGAAACTATTCTTTAAATTACTATGATCATATACTCCACTTGCCTATGCAATGGCAAGCCCGGGAGTTCATCTGAAACTACATCTGAATACTCTCAGATTATACACACATTCGAGACACATTTTATACCATCATTTCAACATCATAACATCCTAGTTAATATCAAGATATCCACATCATATCAACCAAGTTAACAATATAACAACTAAGTCAACTCTCCCACCATAATATAACATCTTTAACAATCAACCTCTAAACATCCAAACTCAATATCATAACTCTCTGATAATCATTATAGTAATCAACTCAACTGAAGGGAGGGGAAACATCGCTTCCCACTTCAACTCGATTGCTTGTTCATGGCGATCCCTTCTACGTCCCCAGATAAAAATATTTTATCCTTGACAAGGAGGGATTACTTAAGCTACTGTTTCATCATCGTGCTATTCGATTAGAGTAGTCACTTGAACAAACTTGTTGTTCAACCGACCAACTTCTATTATTCGAATAGCCGCGAAATAGACGATGTACAAATTGCTGGTTTTTGCATTTGTATTTAGGGTCCAAGTAAATTTGTCACATAACAAAACATACAACATGCATATAATTGAAAAACAATTATAGACATAATACAAAAGAATATAAGCAAGCATTATACCTCTCAATCTTTTATTGTATGTCCTTCCTCCTTTTGGACATTGTGTAGGCAACAATCTTCCAAAAGTCGAAGCCTCCTAGATCACCAATCTTCCTTTCCTTGTTCACTACGAACAAAGGAAGATGATAAAACAAAACTCTTCTCCCAATCTAGAATCAGCCACCAAGTCAATGGACTTGATGTTGCCGTCGGCCACGGAAGAGAATATGGAGTATGGGAACCGGCCAAAAGTTTCAAGGGAAGGAACCCTAGCTCTTGTCGCCGACCAAGGAAGAGGGGAAGAGGGTGGTGCCACCGGCCAAAGGAGAATCAAGGAGGATGATGGGCGCCAGCCAACTCTTGGAGAAGAGAAAGGAAACCAAACCTTCACCTTGTAGCCACCCAAAACCCTAACCCTAGCCACCCAAGCTTGCCACCCCGACCCTAATCCCCTTCCAATGATCTTGCCGCCCAAGCCATAAGCCCTTATTTATAGAGTTGGGCTCAAACCTCCCTTTAATCTCCACCGTCGCTTCTAGGGATTTAATCTCAATCGTCGGATCTAGAGAATTAATCTCAACTGTCGGATCTAAAGATTTAATCTCCACCGTCGGATCTAGAGTTTCATCTTCCACCATCAGATCTAGGCTTCATGAGGTTTTAATAGGCTACAATAGAGACCATGAGGAGGAGTTGGATCTTGGCAACCCAATGGATCAAGCCCACATAAAGTCTGATCTATTAAAGATAATCCATTCCACTAGAGGATTATCATTGATCTACCTCACCAACCCCCATAAGTTAATATAGGCTCCGTATATTATTTGTACATATAACCCCCTGTGTTTAAGATCTCGAATGTCTATCGATTAATTAATTTACTGAAAATTAATTAATCCACTTCTAACTCCATGAGTAGTACCACTCAACCTTGTCATCATGTCAGACCAAATCCACCTGTAGGGTTTACATGATGAACCTTATGAGGTCCTCAAGGGGACATCATCATCCTAATATATAGGACACAGTTTCCTCCTATAATCAACGACACACCATATAAATAATATCATTTTCCAACTTACCGAGCCTATCGATTTACTCTATAAATCTCACCCATTGGTAAATCAAAGAAATGAATACTAAGTATATGTGTCCATTATTATATCGGGATTAAGAGCATGTACAATAAAATATCTGAGGCCCGATTCGATTATGTAGTCAGCAAAAAATTGAATCACCTCTAAGTCGGTCCTGCTCAATACACACAAAGTGTACTAGTGTAATTCTATGGTCAAGACAAACCAATACCAAATCACACTACAACCATTCCAATGGTTTATCCAAAGCCATCTCAGTCGTGAGCTTTTACTTATACTTTAAAAGGAGCCAATAACATGATCTCCTGTGTGACACTACACACCATGTTATTTACAATGTAATGTTTCAGACAAATATGCATAGCCATAAATACACAAACAATGATCATGTGATTTTTATTTCAAAATAAGGTGTTCAAACAAAAGATAGACTTTTCAGTATACATCCCAACAATCTCCCACTTTTACTAAAAGACTATGTTGTCCTCAAACTGCCATACATATGATTCTCATTCCCTCCACATGCCTATCAAAATCTCTCGCTGAAAGGGCCTTAGTGAAAGGATATGTCAGGTTATCCTCTGATGCAATCTTGGCCACAACAACTTCTCCTCGCTTTACGATTTCTCGTATCAGGTGGTGCTTGCGCTCTATGTGTTTACTTGCCTTATGGGCTCGTGGTTCCTTCGAGTTTGCAACTGCACCACTATTATCACAATAAATTGGTATAGTTCTAGGCAAACCAGGAATCACATCCAAGTCCATCAAGAAGTTCCTGAGTCATACAACTTCTTTGGTCGCCTCAGAGGCCGCCACATACTCAGCTTCCATGGTAGAGTTTGCCATGCATTTCTGCTTGGCACTCCTCCATACAATGGCTCCACCTCCCAAAGTTAACACAAAACCTGAGGTAGACTTACTGTTATCCCTATCTGATTGGAAGTCGGAATCTGTGTAACCCACAGGGAGTAATTGGTCTTCCTGGTAAACTAGCATATAATCCCTAGTCCTTCTCAGGTACTTCAATATATACTTTACCGTAGTCAAATGTCCCTGTCCTGGATTACTCTGATATCTGTTGACCATGCCCACAGTAAAGCAGATATCTGGTCTCGTACATAGCATCGCATAAATGAGGCTTCCTCCTGCCGAAGCATGAGGAACCGCCTTCATCTCCTCTATCTCCTTAGATGTTCTAGGACACATCTCCTTAGATTAAGGAACTCCATGCCTGAAAGGTAAAAATCCTTTCTTGGAGTTTTGCATGGTAAAACGATCCATAATGGTGTCTATGTATGAAGCTTGAGATAAGCACAACATCCTTTTCCTGCGATCCCTTATAACCTTGATCCCAAGGATGTGTCCCACTTCTCCCAAGTCCTTCATATCAAACTATTTGGACAACCATACCCTTACGTCCGATAACACCTTCACATTGTTGCCAATTAACAAAATCTCATCTACGTATAGTACAAGAAATACCACTACATTTCCATCACATCTCTTGTATACACAAGACTCATCCGGACATTGAATAAATCCATAAGACTGGATTACCTCATCAAAGCGGATGTTCCAAGATCTCGAAGCTTGCTTCAATCCATAAATGGATCGATTAAGCTTGCACATAAGATGCTCTTTTCCCTTTTCAATGAATCCCTCTGGTTGCTTCATATAAATGTTTTCCTCAAGACTTCCAATAAGGAAAACTGTCTTGACATCCATCTGCCATACCTCATAATCTATATGAGCAGCAATACATAAGAGACCTGATTTGAATCCATAGATTCAATCTCAGCATTCATTGCACTTTGCCACAATACCGCATCTTTATCTTGGATTGCCTCATCATATGTCCAGGGATTAGGTTCATGTTTATCAGGGACCAAATCAGAAGATTCTCCCAAGAACATGAATCTATCAGGCTTTCTAACAACCCTCCCACTACGATGAGGTATCACCTTTGTATCCTCTGTGACACGCAGTGCAGTGACTTGTGATATATCCTCTTGTACCGGTGGTACTGAAGTAGTGACTTCCCCTTTCAATTCCTCTAGAACAATCTTACTTATGGGCTTGTGGTTCATCACATAGTCTTCCTCTAGAAATCTGACGTTCGTGCTAACGATCACCCTCTGATCTCTAGGACTATAAATCAAACCACCTTTCGTTCCTTTAGGATAGCCAATGAACATGCGCACTTCTGTACGAGGTTTTAACTTATCAGTATCTGCCTTCAGCACATGTGCTGGACTTTCCCAAATCCGAATATGTCTCAGACTAGGCTTTTGCCCAGTCTACAATTCTGTGGGAGTAGAAGACACTAATTTAGATGGTACCAAGTTTAGAATATACACTGTCGTATCTATAGCATATCCCCAGAACAAATCTAGTAACTCAGAATAACTCATTATTGATCTAACCATCTCCATAAGAGTCCTATTCCTTCGCTCTGCTACACCATTCTGCTGGGGTGTGCCAGGTGCAGACAATTGGGATTGAATCCCAGTCTCTGATAATTAATTCCTAAACTCTCCCAAGAGGTACTCACCACCATGATCAGATTGTAGTGTCTTGATACTTTTACCTTGACGTTTCTCCACATCAGCTTGAATTCATTGAACTTGTCAAAGCATTCAAACTTGCGGCGCATCAAGTAAATATATTCATATCTTGAATAATCATCTATGAAAGAGACAAAATACTCAAAACCACCTCTAGCCTGGATAGACATAGGACCACACAAATCAGAATGAACCAATTCCAACACATCTTTGGCTCTATACCCCTTGGCCTTAAAAGGCCTCTTGGTCATTTTACCCTCCAAGCAAGATTTGCAGGTTGGGAAATCTTCCACTACTAATGAACCCAAAGGTCCATCAGCTATCAACTTTTGAATTCTGCTTAGGTTAATATGACTAAGCCTAAGATGCTAAAGATATGTTTGGTTCATCTTCGAAGGTTCTTTTCTCTTATTGGAATTAGAAGATGAGTTATTAACTTCTATTTGCATTGTGGGAGCTTTTGGTTCAAGTGTATACAAATTTCCTATCAATGCACCAGAACAGATAATCTCCCTATTCCTTTTTATAACAACTCTGTCATTAAAAGAAATAGAATATCCATCCATAAACAATTTAGAAATCGAAATTAAATTCTTTATAAATAAAGGTACATACAGGCAATTCTTAAGAACCAAAACTTTATTTTTCTTAAAAGATAAATAAACATCTCCCACTGCAACAGCCGCCACCTTTGTGGCATCACCCAAGTATATGATAATCTCCCCCTCAGCTAGTCGTCTGGTTTCCTGGAACCCCTGCAAAGTATTGCAGATATGATCAGTGGCTCCCGTATATACACACCAGGTGCCGGTAGATAACACCACTAAACATGTTTTAACGACTAGACCAAAAGATATACCTTTGTTCTGCTTACGGTTGGGGCAGTCTTTCTTCCAGTGTCCAGTCTGCTTGCATGTGAAGCACTTTGCCTGTCGGCTTCTTCACTCATCCCTGAGTTCCTCCCACTCCCTTTGTCCTAGCTTGTTTCTTCTTCTTCTTGCCTTTCGGCTTAGAAGTAGAAACCATTTGGGCAACCATGGCTTGCGCCTGAGCACTTTGATGAAAAAGCCCCTCTACCGCCTGGAGTTCTGTCATAAGCTCCGCCAATGAATACAACCTCTTGTTCATGTTGTAGTTCAGGCGAAACTACTCAAAACTCCTAGGTAGAGACTGGAGAATGATATCGACCTGGCTTTCCCCATCGATCTCAGCTCCAAGGACTTCGAGCTCATTCGCAGGCTTAGGAGGACACTCTTCGAAGAGTACATACTTGTATTCCTCAGCAGTTAAGACAATATCTAGATTCCTTTTCCAATCAACATAATTTGGTACAGTAAATTTATTTTCCTTTAGTATCACAGCAAGTGGGATGAAAGTCATTTTTGAAAAACCTAAGAATCACATAGATCAAAACATTAGTTTTCAAAATTTATTGATTCCTCAAAAAAAATTTTCAAAATCAACCAACACCTCAAAACACTGAGAATATCATATGCCACGATAGTGTGGACGCATACGAATTCTACATTTGTAAAAGGAGGTTTTACCCATTAATTTTACTATCTTGTCAACCTAACTTTCTGACAACTAAAATTAATAGTTGGTTCCTCTTCGGCCCTACAAATAAAAACAATGACTCCGATGGGGAGGATACTTATATTTGTATCTAAGTGTTCACCATTACTCGGTACTAAGGTAATTATCCCAGGTTATGTGCCTTCCGATGGGGAAATACACACGCTCCTTAATAATTTCCTATAACCATATTCGACCATGTCATCCGCAAACAAACTCATCCGATGGGGAGGAAGGCACTCAGAGCCGACGTGCAAGTTTGTTTGCATCACATGTCAAATCGTAATGGAGGTCGTGGGAATTTATAAAAATATCCCTCTCCCACTTAGTAATTTAAAATTGAGGAATTTTCTAACCTATGACATGCATATCAAACAATAAGAAATAAATATGAAAATTAAATATTTTTCAACTATTATGGCTTTTGTCTTCAATATGTCTCCCGTCGTATCGCCATCTCGTCCGCTCCTCCCTACGCCATGTACGAGCCATCCGGAGATCCGAGCTGAGACTAACTATTTTAATTTACATCCATTGATCCTATACTCCACGAAGGAGTGTACATGAAATCTAGATCGAAAGTAAACTAAAATAAAAAGAGTGGCTAAACAATGGTGTATCTAATTACAAAAATTAAATACTAGCCTCGTCAACTCCGAGGATTCAACAAAATATACAATTACACACATACAATCACATACACACATATGACCATAATAGTTGGATCCTTTGCCTACAACCAAAAAGTTAACCTACGCATATCCTACTATTATCTGGCACATATAATATGTGAAAGTGCATAAAAGTAACCGATCCTAAACACACAAAACCGGAAACCATGGCTCTGATACCACTTGAAGGGTTTTGCCTGGAACCGAAGCTCTGATACCACTTGTAGGTAGGAAACTTCGCTTCCCACTTCAACTCGGTCGCTTGTTCATGGCGATCCCTTCTACATCCCCGGATAAAAAATTTATCCTTGACAAGAGGGATTACCCAAGCTATCATTTCATCATCATGCTATTCAATTAGAGTGGTCCTTTGAACAAACTTGTTGTTCAAGCCACCAACCTCTATTCTACTAATAGCCGCGGAAGAGACGATGTACGGATCGCTGACTTTTGTGTTTATATTAAGGGTACAAGTATATTTAACCATAAAAATAGAATACACAACATGTATATGATTGAAAAACAATTATAGACATGTTACAAAATAAAATAGACAAGCGTTATACCTCTCGATCTTCTATTGTATGTCCTTCCTCCTTTTGGACGTCGTGTGGGCGACGATCTTCCAGAAGTCGAAGCTCCTAGATCACCAATCTTCCTTTCTTGCTCACTTCGAACAAGAGGAAGTATAGAAACAAAACACTTCTTCTTCTTTCAACCAACCACCAAGCTCCATGCTTGGTGCTTGCTGCCGGCCAAGAAGAAGAACAAAGAGAATTGGGCGCCGGCCAAGAGCATCAAGGGAAGACCCTAAGCTTTGTTTCCATCGGACAAGGAGAAGAGAAGGAGGCGCTTTGGACGCCGGAAAAAGGGGAGGAGAAGATGATGGGCGCCGACCACCTTAAGGAAAAAGAGAAGAAAGGAAAAATGTTCCTTAATTGTGGCCGCCCAAACCAAACTCAAAAAACCCTAGCCTCCAAGCTCCTTACTGCCCAACCCTAATCCTATCTTGCTTCTAATTAATTTCCACGCCAAGCCTTAAGCCCCTTTTATTGTCACGCCCACCCTTTTCCTCGTAATCTATAGGGGTTGGAAGGGTGGCGCGACACGATCATACATACATGCATTTACAGCGGAAGACTTTAAACTTATTTTTTTTTCTTTTTAAAATATAAAGCATGAAATGTGGAGCTTGCATAATCATTTCATAAGTACTTAGTTCAAGTTCATGATAATCAACTTTGTTGGGATGTATACTGAAAGCCTAGCTCTTTTGTATGAACATCTTTATTTTGAAATAAGAATCACATTATCATTGTTTGCACTTTATTTATATATGTGCATATTGTCTAATACTTTACATTGTAGATAACATGGTGCTTGGGTGTGGCACAGAAGATCATGTTATCAGTCCCTTGTAGAGTATAAGTAGAGGCTCACAACCAAGATGGTTTTGGACAAACCATTGGCATGGTTGTAGTGTAGCTTGGTATTGTTTTATCTTGAACATAGAGTTACACTAGTACACTTAGGTGTATTAAGCAGGACCGACATAGAGGTGATTCAATTTATTGCTGACTACATAATTGAATCGGACCTCAGATATTATGTTTTGCATGCTCTTAATCCCGATATAATAACGGGCACATGTACTTAGTATTTATTTCTTTGATTTACCAAAGGGTGAGATTTCTATGGATTAAATCAATAGGCCCTGTAAGTTGGGAAATGATATTATTTACATGGTGTGCCATTTATTATAGGAGGAAACCATGTCCTATGTATTAGGTTGATGATGTCCCCTTGAGGAGCTCATAAGGTTCATCATATAAACCCTGCAGGTTGACTTAGTCAACATGATGATAAGGTTGAGTGGTATTACTCGAGGAGTTAGATGTTAATTAATTGATGGTCAATAAATCAATTAAATGACGGACATTCGATATCTTAAACACGGGGAGATGGATGTACAAATAATATATGGAGCCCATATTGATTTATGGGAGTTGGTGAGGTAATTCAATGATGATCCTCTAGTGGAATGGAACATCATTGATGGATCAAGTTTATGTGGTTATGATCCATCGGGTGGCCAAGATCCAACTCCTCCTCATGGTCCCTATCGTAGCCTAATATAAACCTCTTGAAGTCTAGATCAAATGATGGAAAGCAAATCTCTAGATCCGACGGTTAAGATTAAATCTCTAGAATCGACGGTAGAGATCAAATCTCTAGAACCGACGGTTGAGATTAAATCTCTAGAACCGACAGTTGAGATTAAATCTCTAGATCCGACGGTTGAGATTAAATCTCTAGATCCGACGGTTGAGATTAAATCTCTAGAACCAATGGAGGAGATTAAACCTGGGCCTAAACCTAACTCTATATATATGGGAGAATGGGTTGGGCGGAAACTAAGATTTGGATGATGGAGATTAGGGTTTAGCCTCTCATTGCTTGGGCGGCAAGAAAGCCTAAGGAGGAAACCCTAATTGGATTAGGGTTTGGCTCTTTGGTTGGGCGGCAAGGTTTGGAAGGAAGAGTGGGCAGCAACTTGTGGAAGATCTCTTCTTCTTCCTAGAAGGTGGCCGGCTCCTAGATCTCTTCCCTCCACCTTGGTTGGGCGGCAAGAAACCATAAGGAAGAAACTCTAATTAGATTAGGGTTTGGCTCTTATGGTTGGGCGGCTAGGGTTTGCAAGAAGGTGGGCGGCAACTATAGGAGAGGAGTTCTTCTTCTTCCTAGGGTGTGGCCGATTCCTTCCTCTATTCCCTCCACCTTGGATGGCACCCAACATATTCCCTTTCTCCTCTTCACTCCATCTTGGTCGGCGGCACTAGGAAATAGGGTTTGTCCCTAGTTTGGTTCCTTGGTTGTTCCCATTTTGTTCTCTCTATTCTTGGGGCCGGCGGCATCAATCCTTTGAGGATTGGTGGTTGGCTCAAGCAAGAAGGGAAAGAGAGTTCTTCTTTCTTTGGATTGAAGAAGATCTAGGAAGCTTCAACTTGTGGAGGATCTTCGCCCACACGAAGTCTACAAGGAGGTTAGGACATATGATAGAAGATCGAGAGGTATAAAAGTTTTACAACTTTTATTATTGATCTTTGCATGTTCTTATTGTTATGCTAGCTTATGTTCTTTATGTTAGTATGTGTTGATTATACTAGTTTACATTCGTATGTATTTGTATAATCATGGACCCCGAAAACAAACACAAAAACCGGCGATCCGTCCGTCGTCTCTTCTGCGGCTAACCGACTAGAAGAGTTGATTGCTTGATCAACAAGTTTGTTCAAGCAATTGCTCGAGTCATTAGCACGACGACGAATTGGTTGTGCTTAGGAAACTCATCCCATCCGGATTATTTTTCATTAGTGAAAATTTTAATCCAGGGACATGGGAGCCGATGAGCATTCCGAGGGCTAGCATGATTTCCAACAAATGGTATCAGAGCCACGGTTTCCGGTTTTGTGTGTTTTGGATTCGGTTACTTTCATGCACATATCATATATTGAGTATGCCGGATAATAGTAGGATGTGCGTAGGCTAACTTTTTGGTTGAAGGCATAAGATCCGACTATTATGGCTATATGTGTGTATGTGGTTGTTTGTGTGTGATTGTATGTATTTTATTTGAATCCTCGGGGTTGATGAGGCTAGATTAATATTTAATTTTTTGTAATTATATACGACATTGTTTAGCCACTCATTTTAGTTTACTTTCCATCTAGATTATTTGTACACTCCTTCGTGGAGTATAGGATTGATGGATGTAAATTAAAATGATATATCTCGGCTCAGATCTCTTTGGTGACTTGTGCACGGGAAATGATGGAGCGGACGAGGTGGCGATACGACGGGACGCATATTGGAGAACAATGCCATAATAGTTGGAAAAATTCTGTTTTTTCCATATTTATTGTTGATTTGTTTTATATGCATGTTGTGTGTGCTTGAAAATTCCTCATTTTCAATTTACTAAGTGGGAGAGGGATATTTTAATTAATTCCCGCGGCCTCCATTACAATTTGACGTGTGATGCAACAAACTTGCGCGTCGGCTCTGAGTGCCTTCCTCCCCATCGGATGAGTTTGTTTGCGGATCACTAGGTCAAATAATGGTTATAGGAAGTTATCTAGGATCTTGTGTACTTCCACAGCGGTAAGGCACATAATCCGAAATAATTCCCTTAGTATCGTGTAATGGTGCACACTTAGATAAAAATAAAAGGGAATCCTCCCCATCGGAGTCACTGCTTTTATTTGTAGGGCCTAAGAGAAACCAACTATTAATTTTATTTGTCAAAAATTAAGGTTGACAAGATAATAAAATCAATGGGTTAAACCTCCTCTTACAAATGTAGAATTCGTATACGTCCACACTATCATGGCATGCGATATTCTCGGTGTTTGAGGTGTTGGTTGATTTCAAAATTTTATTGTTTGAGGAATCAATAATTTTTATTGAAATCTACAGTAATAATAAGCATATTGTGTGTGCTTGAAAATTCCTCATTTTCAATTTACTAAGTGGGAGAGGGACATTTTAATTAATTCCCACGGCCTCCATTACAATTTGACGTGTGATGCAACAAACTTGCGCGTCGGCTCTGAGTGCCTTCCTCCCCATCGGATGGGTTTGTTTGCGGATCACTAGGTCAAATAATGGTTATAGGAAATTATCTAGGAGCGTGTGTACTTTCACAGCGGTAAGACACATAATCCGAAATAATTCCCTTAGTACCGTGTAATGGTGCACACTTAGATGCAAATAAAAAGTATCCTCCCCATCGGAGTCACTGCTTTTATTTGTAGGGCCAAAGAGGAACCAACTATTAATTTTATTTGTCAAAAAGTAAGGTTGACATGATAATAAAATTAATGGGTAAAACCTCCTCTTACAAATGTAGAATTCGTATACGTCCACACTATCGTAGCATGCGATATTCTCGGTGTTTTGAGGTGTTGGTTGATTTCAAAATTTTATTGTTTGAGGAATCAATAATATTTGAAATCTAATATTTTGATCATTGTGATTCTTAGGATTTTCAAAATTGACTTTTCAGTCCACTTACTATGATACTAAAGGAAATAAACTTACTGTACCCAAATAATGTTGTTGGAAAAGATTCTAGATATTGTCTTATCTGCTAAGGAGTACAAGTATGAACTCTTCAAAGAGTGTCCTCAAGCCATCATTGCTCAAAAAGGTTTCTACTTCTAAGCCAAAAGGCAAGAAGAAGAAGAAACATGGTGAAGCAAAGATGGTAGGAGGATCTCAAGGAAGAGTGAAGAAACCGAAAGGCAAGTACTTCACTTACAAACAGGATGGACATTGGAAGAAGGACTGTCCCAATCCAAAACAGAACAAAGATATATCTTTTGGACTAGTCATTGAAACATGATTAGCGGTGATATCTACCACTGTGAGTAGATACGGGAGCCACTAATCATGTCTGCAACACTTTGCAAGGGTTCCAGGAAACCCGATGACTAGCTAAAGGGGAGATTACCATTTACTTGGGCAATGCCATGATGGTGGCGGCTATTGCAGTAGGAGAAGTTTTATTTATCTCTTGAGAATAATAAAACTTTTGTTCTGGAAAATTCCCTTTATGTACCTTTATTTAGAAAGAATTTAGTTTCAGTTTCTAAATTATTATGGATGGATATTCTATTTCTTTTAAAGACAGAGTTGTTATAAAAGGAATAGGGAGAATATCTATTCAGGTACATTGATAGGAAATTTGAACCAAAACCTTCCACGATGCAAATTGAAGTTAATAACTCATCTTCTAATTCCAATAAGAGAAAAAAACCTTCGAAGATGAACCAAACATATCTTTGGCTTCTTAGGCTTGGTCACATTAACCTAAGCAGAATTCAAAGGTTGATAGCTGATGGACCTTTGGGTTCATTAGTGGTGGAGGACCTCCCAACCTACGAATCTTGCTTAGAGGGTAAGATGACCAAGAGGCCTTTTTAAGGCCAAGGGGTATATAGCCAAAGATGTGTTAGAAATGGTTCATTCTGATTTGTGAGGTCCTATGACTATCTAGGCAAGAGGTAATCTTTAATATTTCGTCTCTTTTATAGACGATTATTCAAGATATGGATGACACTACGATCTGATCGTGGTGGTGACAACCTCTTAGAAGAGTTTAGGAACTACTTATCAGAGGTTGGGATTCAATCCCAATTGACTACACCTGGCACACCCCAGCAGAACGGTGTAGCAGTACGAAGGAATAGGACTCTTATGGAGTTGGTTAGATCAATGATGAGTTATTCTGACTTGTTTTGTAGTCCTAGAGATCAGAGGGTGATCGTTAACACGAATGCCAAATTTCTAGAGGAAGACTATGTGATAAGCCACAAGCCTAAGAGTAAAATTGTTCTGGAGGAGTTAAAAGGGGAAGTCACTTCTTTAGTACCACCGGTACAACAGGATATACCACATGTCACTGCACCGCGTGTCACAAAGGATACATAGATGATACCTCATCGTAGTGGGAGGGTTGTTAGACAGCCTCTTAGATTCATGTTTTTGGACGAATCTTCTGATTTGGTCCCTAGCAAACATGAACCTGATCCCTAGACATACGACGAGGGAATCCAAGATAAAGATACAACATCTTGGCAAAGTGCAATGAATACTGAGATTGAATCTATGGATTCAAGTCAGGTCTGGGATCTCTTATGCATAGCAGCTCATATGGATTATGAGGTGTGGCAGATGGATGTCAAGACAGCTTTCCTTAATGGAAGTCTTTAGGAAAACATCTATATGGAGCAACCAGAGGGATTCATTGCTAAGGGCAAAGAGCGTATTGTATGTAAGCCTAATCGGTCCGTTTATGGATTGAAGCAAGCTTCGAGGTCTTGGAACATCCGCTTTGATGAGGTAAATCCAGACTTATGGATTTATTCAAAGTCCAGATGAGTCTTGTGTATACAAGAGATGTGACGGAAACGTAGTGGTATTTCTTGTACTATACGTAGATGACATTTTGATAGTTGGCGACAATATCGGAGTGTTATCAGATGTAAGGGTATGGTTGTCCAAACAATTTTGAAGGACTTGGGAGAAGTGGGATACATTCTTGGGATCAAGGTTAGTGTGATAATCCCAAGCTTCATACATAGACACAATCTTGATCGTTTTAGCATGCAGAACTCCAAGAAAGGTTTTCTACCTTTTTGGCATGGAGTACCTTTATCTAAAGAGATGTGTCCCAACATCAAAGGAGATAGAGGAGATGAAGGTGGTTCCTTATGCTTCGACAGTAGAAAGCCTCATGTATGCGATGCTCTATACGAGGCCAGATATCTGCTTTGTCGTGGGTATGGTCAGCAGATATCAGAGTAATCCAGGACAGGGACATTGGAATGCAGTAAAGCATATATTGTAGTGGCTGAGAAGGACTATGGATTATATGCTAGTTTACCGAGCAGACCAATTACTCCCTGTGGGTTGCATGGATTGCGACTTCCAATCAGATAGGGATAACAGTGAGTCTACCTCAGGTTTTGTGTTTACTTTAGGAGGTGGAGCCATTGTATGGAGGAGTGCCCAGTAGAAATGCGTGGCGGACTCCACCATGGAAGCTGAGTATGTGGCAGCCTATGAGGCGGTCAAAGAAGTTGTGTGGCTCAGGAACTTCCTAATGGACTTGGATGTGATTCCTGGTTTGCCCAGAACTATCACAATTTATTGTGATAATAATGGTGCAGTTACAAACTCGAAGGAACCATGAGCCCATAAGGCTAGTAAACACATAGAGCGCGAGTACCACCTGATACGAGAAATCGTAAAGGAGGTAGAAGTTGCTGTCGCCTAGATTGCATCAGAGGATGACCTGGTAGACCCTTTCACTAAGGCCCTTCTAGCGAGAGCTTTGATAGGCAAGTGGAGGGAAGGGGAACCAGATGTATGGCAGTATGAGGACTGTTGGGAGTTGCTTCGGAGGCTCATTGGCTCCCATGTCCCCGGATTAAAATTTTAACTAATGAAAGAATTAATCTGGATGGGATGAGTTTCCTTAGCACAACCTATTCGTCGTCATGCTAACAACTTGAGTGGTCGCTTGAACAAACTAGTTGTTCAAGCAACACAACTCTTCTAGTTGATTAGCCGCGGAAGAGACGACGGACGGATCGCCGGTTTTTGTGTTTGTCTTCGGGGTCCATGATTATACAAAATATATACATACACACACATATATAATCAACACTTAAAAGAACATGCTCAGATCCGAAAATAAAGTTATAAAACTTTATACCTTACGATCTTCTACCGTATGTCCTACCCTTCTCGTGGACGACGTGTGGACGAAGATCCTCCATGCGTAGAAGCCTTCTAGATCGCATTCTTCCCTTCCTTGTCCGCTGAGAACAAAGAGAAGAACCAACAAATACCTATCCTTTCTAGAACCGGCCACCAAGTTAGGGAATTGATGCAACCGCCGTCCAAGGAACAAGTGGATGAGGTGTCGGCCACCAATGGAAGGAGAACCGCCGGCCACTTTGGAGAGATTGGAGGAGTGAACGCCGGCCACCAATGGAAGGAGAACCGCCGGCCAAGGAATAAGAGAGAGGCCTAGAGGATGGGCGCCGGCCAAGTCTTGATGGAGAAAGGTGGGCACCGGCAATAACTAGAAGGAAGAAGGTTGCCGCCCAAGCTTTTTCTCCAAACCCTAGCCTCCCACTTTGAGAAGAGCCAAACCCTAATTCCAATTCCATTATTCTTGCTTCCCAAGCTTAAGCCTTCTATTTATAGAATTGGGCTTAAGCCTCCTTTAATCTCCACCGTCGGATCTAGGGATTTAATCTCCACCGTCGGATCTAGGGTTTTATCCCAACCGTCGGATCTAGGGTTTCATCCCAACCGTCGGATCTAGGATTTCATCCCAACCGTCGGATCTAGGGTTTCATCCCAACCGTCGGATCTAGGATTTCATCCCAACCATCGGATCTAGGGTTTCATCCCAACCGTCGGATCTAGGGTTTTAACCCAACCGTCGGATCTTAGAGATTTAATCCCAACCGTTGATTCTAGGGTTTCATCCTAACCATCGGATCTAGGAATTTAATCCCAGTCGTTGGTTCTAGGGTTTCATCCTAACCATCGGATATAAGAAATTAATCCCAACCGTTGGTTCTAGGTTTTGTTTTACATTCTTGGATCTAGACTTCACAAGGATTATATTAGGCTACGATAGGGACCATAAGGAGGAGTTGGATCTTGGCCACCCGATGGATCGGAACCACACAAACTTGATCCATCAATGATGTTCCATTCCACTAGAGGATCATCATTGAACTACCTCACCAACCCCCATAAATTAATATGGGCTCCATATATTATTTGTACATTCATCTCCCCGTGTTTAAGATATCGAATGTCCGTCAATTAATTGATTTACTGACTATCAATTAATTAACATCTAATTCCTCGAGTAGTACCACTCAACCTTATCATCATGTTGACTAAGTCAACCAGCTGGGTTTACATGATGAACCTTATGAGCTCCTCAAGGGGACATCATCAACCTAATATATAGGACACGGTTTGCTCCTATAATCAACGGCACACCATGGAAATAATATCATTTCCCAACTTACCGAGCATATTGATTTAATCCATCTAAATCTCACCCTCTGGTAAATCAAAGAAATAAATACTAAGTACATGTGCCCGTTATTTTATCGGGATTAAGAGCATGTACAACATAATATCCGAGGTCCAATTCAATTATGTAGTCAGTACTAAATTGAATCACCTCTATGTCGGTCCTGCTCAATACACCTAAGTGTATTAGTGTAACTCTATATTCAAGACAAAACAATACCAAGCTACACTATAACCATGCCAATGGTTTGTCTAAAATCATCTTGGTCGTGAGCCTCTACTTATATTTTACAAGGGACTGATAACATGATCTTCTGTGCCACACCAAGCACCATGTTATCTACAACGTAAAATATTAGATAATATGCACACATATATAATAAATATATAAAGTGCAAACAATGATCATGTGATTCTTATTCCAAAATAAAATGTTTATACAAAAAGAGCTAGACTTTCAGTATACATTCCAACAATCTCCCACTTATACTAAAAGACTATGCCGTCATCACTCTGCCATACATCTGATCCCCATGTCCTCCACATGCCTATCAAACACTTTCGCTACAAGGCCCATAGTGAATAGATCCTCCAGGTTATCCTCTGATGCAATCTTGGCGACAGCAACTTCTCCTCGCTTTACGATCTCTCGTATAAGGTGGTACTTGCGCTCTATGTGTTTACTCGCCTTATGGGCTCGTGGTTCCTTCGAGTTTGCAACTGCACCACTGTTATCAAAATAAATTGTGATAGTTCTGGGCAAACCAGGAATCACATCCAAGTCCATCAAGAAATTCCTGAGCCATACAACTTCCTTGGCTGCCTCAGAGGCTGCCACATACTCAGCTTCCATGGTGGAGTCCGCCATGCATTTATGCTTTACACTCCTCCATGCTACGGCTCCACCTCCCAAAGTAAACACAAACCCCGAGGTAGACTTACTCTTGTCCCTATCTGATTGGAAATCGAACTGTAACCTGTGAGGACTAATTGATCTACCCTCTGAAACCAAAGATATAATCCCTAGTCCTTCTCAGGTACTTCAATATATGCT
Organism: Wurfbainia villosa; assembly: GCA_025175895.1. Lineage (NCBI taxonomy): Eukaryota > Viridiplantae > Streptophyta > Magnoliopsida > Zingiberales > Zingiberaceae > Wurfbainia > Wurfbainia villosa. The sequence goes on from CM045996.1 coordinate 100,497,581, forward strand.
TTACCACAGTCCAATGTCCCTATCCAGGATTACTCTAATATCTTCTAACCATGCCAATGGCAAAGCAGATATCTGGTCTCGTACATAGCATAGCATACATGAGGCTTCCTACTGCCGAAGCATAAGGAACCACCTTCATGTCCTCTATCTCCTTTGATGTTTTGGGACACATCTCTTTAGATAAAGGAACTCCATGCCTTAAAGGTAGAAAACCTTTCTTGGAGTTCTGCATGCTAAAATGAGCAAGGATAGTGTCAATGTATGAAGCTTAAGATAAGCACAACATCCTTTTCTTGCGATCCCTTATAACTTTGATCTCAAGGATGTGTCCCACTTCTCCCAAGTCCTTCATGTCAAACTGCTTGGACAACCATACCCTTACGTCTGATAACACTTTGATATTGTTGCCAACTAACAAAATGTCATCTACATACAGTACAAGAAACACCAATACATTTCCGTCACATCTCTTGTATACACAAGGCTCATCCGGACTTTGAATAAATCAATATGACTGGATTACCTCATCAAAGCGGATGTTCCAAGATCTAGAAGCTTGCTTCAATCCATAAATGGACCGATTAAGCTTACATACAAGATGCTCTTTGCCTTTAGCAATGAATCCCTCTGGTTGCCGCATATAGATGTTCTCCTCAAGACTTCCGTTAAGGAAAGCTGTCTTGACATCCATCTGCCAAATCTCATAATCCATATGAGCAGCTATAGATAAGAGAATCCGGATAGACTTAAGCATAACTACCGGCGAAAAGGTCTTCTCATAATCGATACCCTCTTTCTGAGTATACCCTTTCGCAACAAGCCTAGCTTTGAAGGTCTCAACCTTCCCGTCTACTCCTCTCTTTCTCTTGTAGATTCACTTGCATCCAATGGTTTTTACACCATCGGGTGACTCTAGTAGCTCCCAGACCTGATTAGAATCCATAGATTCTATCTCTGAATTCATTGCTATTTGCCAAGATACCGCATCTCTATCTTGGATTGCCTCGTCATATGTCCAGGGATCAGGTTCATGTTCACCAGGGACTAAGTCCGAAGACTCTCCCAAAAATATTAATCTATCGGGTTGTCTAATAACCCTCCCACTATGACGAGGTGCCTGCTGTGTATGCTCTGTGACACGCGGTGCAGTGACTTGTGGTGTCTCCTCTTGTACCGGTGGTACTGAAGTCGGGACTTCCCCTGTTAACTCCTCAAGAACAATCCTACTCATGGGCTTGTGGTTCATCACATAGTCCTTCACTAGAAATCTAGCATTCATACTCACGATCACCTTCTGATCTCTAGGACTATAGAATAAACCACCCTTCGTTCCCTAAGGGTAGCCAACAAACAAGCGTACTTCTATACGAGATTCCAACTTACCAGCATCTCCCTTAAGCACATGTGCTGGACTCCCCCATATTCGAATATGTCTTAGACTAGGCTTTCGCCCAATCCACAATTCTACAGGGGTAGAAGGTACTAATTTGGATGGAACCAAGTTCAGAGTATACATTACCGTATCCAGTGCATACCCCCAGAACGAAATAGGTAACTCAGAATAACTCATCATCGATCTGACCATCTCCATAAGAGTCCTATTCCTTCGCTCCGCTACACCATTCTGCTGGGGTGTGCCAGGTGCAGACAATTGGGATTGAATCCCAGCCTCTGATAAGTAATTCCTAAACTCTCCTAAGAGGTACTCGACACCACGATCAGATCGTAATGTCTTGATACTTTTACCTTGACAGTTCTCCACATCAGCCTTGAATTCTTTGAACCTGTCAAAGCATTCAGACTTGCGGCGCATCAAGTAAATGTATCCATATCTTGAATAATCATCTATAAAAGAGACGAAATATTCAAAACCACCTCTTGCCTGGATAGACATAGGACCTCACAAATCAGAATGAACCAATTCTAACACATCTTTGGCTCTATATCCCTTGGCCTTGAAAGGCCTCTTGGTCATTTTACCTTCCAAGAAAGATTCGCAGGTTGGGAGATCCTCCACCACTAATGAACCCAAAGGTCCATCAACTATCAACCTTTGAATTCTGCTTAGGTTAATATGACCAAGCCTTAGATGTCAAAGATATGTTTGGTTCATTTGCGAAGGTTCTTTTCTCTTATTAGACTTAGAAGATAAGTTATTGATTTTTATATGCATCGTGGGAGTTTTTGGTTCAAGAGTATATAAATTGCCAACCAATGTACCAGAACAGATAATCTCCCTATTCCTTTTTATAACCACTTTGTCATTAAAAAAATAGAATATCCATCCATAAACAATTTAGAAACTGAAATTAAATTCTTTCTAAAAGTAGGTACATAAAGACAATTTCTCAAAACCAAAACTTTATTCATATCAAAAGATAAATAAACGTCTCCCACTGCAATAGCCGCCACCTTTGAAGCATTGCCCATGAAGACGGTAATCTCTCCCTCAGCTAGTCGTCGGGTTTCCTAGAACCCCTGCAAAGTATTGCGGACATGATTAGTGACTACTGTATCTACACACCAGGCACTAGTAAATAACACCGCTAAATATTTTTCAACAACTAAACAAGAATATATACCTTTGTTCTTTCGGCGAGGACAGTCCGCCTTCCAATGTCCAGTCTGCTTGCAAGTGAAGCACTTGCCTTTCGGCTTCGTCACTCCTGCCTGAGGTCCCACTGCCACTTTCTTCGCTCCACCTTGCTTCTTCTTCTTCTTACCTTTCGGTTTAGAGGAAGAAACCTTCTGAGTGACCATGGCTTGAGCACTTTGACGAAAAAGCCCCTCTGTCGCCTGGAGTTCTGTCAGAAGCTCCGCCAATAAATACAACCTCTTGTTCATATTGTAGTTGAGGCGGAACTGCTCAAAACTCTTAGGCAGAGACAGGAGAATGATATCGACCTGGGTTTCCCCATCGATCTCAGCTCCGAGGACTTCCATCGCATTAATATGAGCCATCATCTTGAGAACATTATCCCTAACGGGTGTTCCCTCGATCATGGTGGTCGTCATCAAGTTTCTCATTGCCTCCTGCCTAGCCTCTCTACTCTAATGTCCGAAAAGTTCCTTGAGATTGAACATCATGTCATAAGCTGTGGCTATGGCCTGATGCTGATGTTGCATCACATTTGACATAGATGCCAAAATGTAACACCGCGCCATCTCATCTGCCTTGACCCATTTCTTATAACGTTCTTTCTCCTTTTCATCAGAGTCATCGGAGGGCTTAGGAGGACAGACCTCGAAGAGTACAAATTTGTACTCCTCCGCAGTTAATACAATATCCAGATTTCTTTTCCAATCAATGTAGTTTGGTCCAGTAAGCTTATTTTCTTTTAAAATCACAGCAAGTGGGTTGAAAGCCATTTGAAAATCCTAAGAATCACAATGATCAAAATATTAGATTTCAAATATTATTGATTCCTCAAAACAATAAAATCCCGAAATCAACCAACACCTCAAATCATCGAGAATATCGCATGCCACGCTGTGTGGACGTATACGAATTCTACATTTGTAAGGGGAGGTTTTACCCATTAATTTTATTATCTTGTCAACCTTACTTTTTGACAAATAAAATTAATAGTTGGTTCCTCTTTGGCCCTACAAATAAAAGCAGTGACTCCGATGGGGAGGATACTTTTATTTGCATCAAAGTGTGTACCATTACACCATACTAAGGGAATTATTTCGGATTATGTGCCTTACCGCTGTGGAAGTACACATGCTCCTAGATAATTTCCTATAACCATTATTAGACCTAGTGACCCGCAAACAAACCCGTCCGCAGGGAGGAAGGCACTCAGAGCCAACACACAAGTTTGTTGCATCACACGTCAAATTGTAATGGAGGCCACAGGAATTAATTAAAATGTCCTTCTCCCACTTAGTTAATTGAAAATGAGGAATTTTAAAACATACACAAAATGCATATAAAACTAATAAGCAATAAATATGGAAAAAATATAATTTTTCCAACTATTATGGCATTGTCCTCCAATATGCATCCCGTCGTGTCGCCACCTCGTCCGCTCCATCTTTTCCCATGCGCAAGTCACCAAAGAGATCCGAGCCGAGATAAATCATTTTAATTTACATCCATCGATCCTATACTCCACGAAGGAGTGTACAAATAATCTAGATCGAAAGTAAACTAAAATAAACGGCTAAACAATGCCGTATTTAATTACAAAAATTAAATACTAATCTAGCCTCGTCAACCCCGAGGATTCAAATAATATACATACAATCACACACAATACCATCACATACAACCAAATAGCCATAAAAGTCGGATCTTATGCCTTCAACCAAAAAGTTAGCCTACGCACATCCTACTATTATCCGGCATACTCAATATATGAAATGTGCATGAAAGTAACCGAATCCAAAACACAAAAAACCGGAAACCGTGGCTCTGATACCACTTGTTGGGAGTTGCTTTGGAGGCTCATTGGCTCCCATGTCCCCGGATTAAAATTTTCACTAATGAAAGAATTAATCCGGATGGGATGAGTTTCCTTAGCACAACCTATTCGTCGTCGTGCTAACAACTTGAGTGGTCGCTTGAACAAACTAGTTGTTCAAGCAACACAACTCTTCTAGTTGATTAGCCGCGGAAGAGACGACGGACGGATCGCCGGTTTTTGTGTTTGTCTTTGGGATCCATGATTATTCAAAATATATACATACGCACACATGTATAATCAACACTTAAAAGAACATGCTCAGATCTGAAAATAAAGTTATAAAACTTTATACCTTACGATCTTCTACCGTAAGTCCGATCCTTCTCGTGGACGACGTGTGGACGAAGATCCTCCACGAGTAGAAGCTTTCTAGATCGCATTCTTCCCTTCCTTGTCCACTGCGAATAAAGAGAAGAACCAACAAATACCTATCCTTTCTATAACCGGCCACCAAGTTAGGGAATTTGATGCAACCGCCGACCAAGGAACAAGTAGATGAGGCGCCGGCCACCAATGGAAGGAGAACCGCCGGCCACTTTGGAGAGATTGGAGGAGTAAACGCCGGCCACCAATGGAAGGAGAACCGCCGGCCAAGGAATAAGAGAGAGGCCTAGAGGATGGGCGTCAGCCAAGTCATGATGGAGGAAGGTGGGTGCCGGCAACAACTATAAGGAAGAAGGTTACCGCCCAAGCTTTTTCTCCAAACCCTAGCCGACCACTTTGAGAAGAGCCAAACCCTAATTCCAATTCCATTATTCTTGCCGCCCAAGCTTAAGCCTTCTATTTATAGAATTGGGCTTAAGCCTCCTTTAATCTCCACCGTCGGATCAAGGGATTTAATCTCCACCGTCGGATCTAGGGTTTTATCGCAACCGTCAGATCTAGGGTTTCATCCCAACCGTCGGATCTAGGATTTCATCCCAACCGTCGGATCTAGGGTTTCATCCCAACCGTCGGATCTTGGGTTTTATCCCAACCCTCGAATCTTAGAGATTTAATCCCAACCGTTGATTCTAGGGTTTCATCCTAACCATCGGATCTAGGAATTTAATCCCAACCGTTGGTTCTAGGGTTTCATCCTAACCATTGGATCTAGGGAATTAATCCCAACCGTTAATTCTAGGTTTTGTTTTACATTCTTGGATCTAGACTTCACAAGGATTATATTAGGCTACGATAGGGACCATAAGGAGGAGTTGGATCTTGGCCACCCGATGGATCGGAACCACACAAATTTGATCCATCAATGATGTTCCATTGCACTAGAGGATCATCATTGAACTACCTCACCAACTCCCATAAATTAATATGGGCTCCATATATTATTTGTACATTCATCTCCCCGTGTTTAAGATATCGAATGTCCATCAATTAATTGATTTACTGACCATCAATTAATTAACATCTAATTCCTCGAGTAGTACCACTCAACCTTATCATCATGTTGACTAAGTCAACCAGCTGGGTTTACATGATGAACCTTATGAGCTCCTCAAGGGGACATCATCAACCTAATATATAGGACACGGTTTCCTCCTATAATCAACGGCACACCATGTAAATAATAGCATTTCCCAACTTACCGAGCATATTGATTTAATCCATCTAAATCTCACCCTCTGGTAAATCAAAGAAATAAATACTAAGTACATGTGCCCGTTATTATATCGGGATTAAGAGCATGTACAACATAATATCCGAGGTCCGATTCAATTATGTAGTCAGTACTAAATTGAATCACCTCTATGTCGGTCCTGCTCAATACACCTAAGTGTACTAGTGTAACTCTATGTTCAAGACAAAACAATACCAAGCTACACTACAACCATGCCAATGGTTTGTCCAAAACCATCTTGGTCGTGAACCTTTACTTATATTTTATAAGAGACTAATAACATGATCTTCTGTGCCACACCAAGCACAATGTTATCTACAATGTAAAATATTAGACAATATGCACACATATAATAAATATATAAAGTGCAAACAATGATCATGTGATTCTTATTCCAAAATAAAATGTTCATACAAAAAGAGCTAGGCTTTCAGTATACATTCCAACAATCTCCCACTTATACTAAAAGACTATGCCGTCATCACTCTGCCATACATCTGATCCCCATGTCCTCCACATGCCTATCAAACGCTTTCGCTGGAAGGGCCTTAGTGAATGGATCTGCCAGGTTATCCTCTGATGCAATCTTGGCGACATCAACTTCTCCTTGCTTTACGATCTCTCGTATAAGGTGGTACTTGCGCTCTATGTGTTTACTCGCCTTATGGGCTCGTGGTTCCTTCGAGTTTGCAACTACACCACTGTTATCATAATAAATTGTGATAGTTCTGGGCAAACCAGGAATCACATCCAAGTCCATTAAGAAGTTACTGAGCCATACAACTTCCTTGGCTACCTCAGAGGCTGGCACATACTCAGCTTCCATGGTGGAGTCCACCACACATTTCTGCTTGACACTTTTCCATGCTACGGCTCCACCTCCCAAAGTAAACACAAACCCCGAGGTAGACTTACTCTTGTCCCTATCTGATTGTAAATCCGAATCCGTGTAACCTACAGGGACTAATTGATCTGCCCGGTAAACCAGCATATAATCCCTAGTCCTTCTCAGGTACTTCAATATATGCTTTACCGCAGTCCAATGTCCCTGTCCAGGATTACTCTGATATCTACTAACCATGCCCACGGCAAAGCAGATATCCGGTCTCGTACATAGCATAGCATACATGAGGCTTCCTACTGCCGAAGCATAAGGAACCGCCTTCATGTCCTCTATCTACTTTGATGTTTTGGGACACATCTCTTTAGATAAAGGAACTCCATGCCTAAAAGGTAGAAAATCTTTCTTGGAGTTCTGCATGCTAAAACGAGCAAGGATAGTGTCAATGTATGAAGCTTGAGATAAGCACAACATCCTTTTCTTGCGATCCCTTATAACTTTGATCCCAAGGATGTGTCCAACTTCTCCAAGTCCTTCATGTCAAACTATTTAGACAACCATACCCTTACATCTGATAACACTTTGATATTGTTGCCAACTAACAAAATGTCATCTATGTATAGTACAAGAAACACCACTACGTTTTCGTCACATCTCTTGTATACACAAGGCTCATCCGGACTTTGAATAAATCCATATGACTGGATTACCTCATCAAAGCGGATGTTCCAAGATCTAGAAGCTTGTTTGAATCCATAAATGGACCGATTAAGCTTACATACAAGATGCTCTTTGCCTTTAGCAATGAATCCCTCTGGTTGCCGCATATAGATGTTCTCCTCAAGACTTCCGTTAAGGAAAGCTGTCTTGACATCCATCTGCCAAATCTCATAATCCATATGAGCAGCTATAGATAAGAGAATCCGGATAGACTTAAGCATAGCTACCTGCGAAAAGGTCTCCTCATAATCGATACCCATTTTCTGAGTATACCCTTTCGCAACAAGCCTAGCTTTGAAGGTCTCAACCTTCCCGTCTACTCCTCTTGTTCTCTTGTAGATCCACTTGCATCCAATGGTTTTTACACCATCGGGTGGCTCTACTAGCTCCCAGACCTGATTAGAATCCATAGATTCTATCTCTGAATTCATTGCTATTTGCCAAGATACCACATCTCTATCTTGGATTGCCTCGTCATATGTCCAGGGATCAGGTTCATGTACACCAGGGACTAAGTCGGAAGACTCTCCCAAAAACATGAATCTATCGGGTTGTCTAACAACCCTCCCACTACGACGAGGTGCATGTTGTGTATGCTCTGTGACATGCGGTGCAGTGACTTGAGGTGTCTTCTCTTGTACCGGTGGTACTGAAGTCAGGACTTCCCCTATTAACTCCTCAAGAACAATCCTACTCGTGGGCTTGTGGTTCATCACATAGTCCTTCTCTAGAAATCTGGCATTTGTACTCACGATCACCTTCTGATCTCTAGGACTATAGAATAAACCACCCTTCGTTCCCTTAGGGTAGCCAACAAACAAGCCGCATTTGCGAGATTCCAACTTACCAAAGATCTCCTTCAAAGACATGTGCCGACTCCTCCATGTCAGTGGGGCACTAGATAATCGAACCTGTGTTTTGATTATGGCAAAGACACAAAGTTAAGTTTATATTGTTATCTCACGAGCTAAATCAAGTGTGCAGAAAAGTACTAATCGAGTCAAGGCTACACCCGAGGAAGCCGTGGTGGCTAACACTGAGTGAATATGAGAAGGAATCGAGTGGAAGGAAGCGAGAGCTACTATCGAGGTAAGCTCAGGAGAGAGTAAGGTCGTGTCCTCTTTACGACCATCAGAAGCGACGATTGACTAAGACTTCCCGTGAAGGTCCAGATCGATCCAGAAACCGCCGATTTATCATTTTCCGAGCTAATCTCTATCACAGGAAGTGGCGTCATCGATTATCGCATTATCGATCGATGAGATGAGAGACGGATCGATGGCACAAATTACGAGGTCAACGGATAACGCTTCGACGCGCCACTTGCGATAAAATTTGAAAATCCATGATCCGTTCCAAAGAAATAGGAGACAAATTCAGAGGCTAAAGTCTATAAAAGGAGGGGAGGATTCATCTCCAAATCACATCAATTATTCATCAAGTGCTCCTACAACGCCAACGCTTCAACATCTTATCGCCACGCCGACGCCCAAGTTTTGATCTTCTTCGTATTCAAGTAATATTTTTGATATTATATTCTGTAATTTTATCTTCATAACGAGGTGAGGTAGGCTTGTTGCCTCATCCTCGTATATTCGGTTTTTGTAATCGTTGTCTCCTACCTCCAACGAGGAGGAGACGTTTTAGTGCTTTGCCCTCCGTACACGGTCTAGGACCGATAGGGCCTTGGAGTAGCAACCGCTGGGTTGTGAACCAAGTAAAATAAACGTCTTCATTTATTTTCCGCTGTGCTTACTTTGCGTATCGAACGAACGAAAAAAAAAGATTTACGATCGCTATTCACCCCCACTCTAGCGACGCTTCTCGATCCAACAATCCATATCCGAATATGTCTTAGACTAGGATTTCGCCCAGTCCACAATTCTACAGGGGTAGAAAGTACTGATTTGGATGGAACCAAGTTCAGAGTATAAATTGCCGTATCCAGTGCATACCCCCAGAACGAAATAGGTAACTCAGAATAACTCATCATCGATCTGACCATCTCCATAAGAGTCCTATTCCTTCGCTCCGCTACACCATTCTGCTGGGGTGTGCCAGGTGCAGACAATTGGGATTGAATCCCAGCCTCTGATAAGTAATTCCTAAACTCTCCCAAGAGGTACTCGCCACCACGATCAGATCGTAATGTCTTGATACTTTTACCTTGACGGTTCTCCACATCAGCCTTGAATTCTTTGAACCTGTCAAAGCATTTAGACTTGTGGCGCATCAAGTAAATGTATCCATATCTTGAATAATCGTCTATAAAAGAGATGAAATATTCAAAACCACCTCTTGCCTGGATAGACATAGGACCGCACAAATCAGAATGAACCAATTCTAACACATCTTTGGCTCTATATCCCTTGGCCTTGAAAGGCCTCTTGGTCATTTTACCTTCCAAGCAAGATTCGCAGGTTGGGAGATCCTCCACCACTAATGAACCCAAAGGTCCATCAGCTATCAACCTTTGAATTCTGCTTAGGTTAATATGACCAAGCCTTAGATGCCAAAGATATGTTTGGTTCATTTGCGAAGGTTCTTTTCTCTTATTAGACTTAGAAGATGAGTTATTGATTTCTATATGCATCGTGGGAGTTTTTGGTTCAAGAGTATATAAATTGCCAACCAATGTACCAGAACAGATAATCTCCCTATTCCCATTATAACCACTTTGTCATTAAAAGAAACAGAATATCCATCCATAAACAATTTAGAAATTGAAATTAAATTCTTTCTAAAAGTAGGTACATAAAGACAATTTCTCAAAACCAAAACTTTATTCCTATCAAAAGATAAATAAACGTCTCCCACTGCAATAGCCGCCACCTTTGAAGCATTGCCCATGAAGACGGTAATCTCTCCCTCAGCTAGTCGTCGGGTTTCCTAGAACCCCTGCAAAGTATTGCGGACATGATCAGTGACTACTGTATCTACACACCAGGCACTAGTAAATAACACCGCTAAATATTTTTCAACAACTAAACAAGAATATATACCTTTGTTCTTTCGGCGAGGACAGTCCGCCTTCTAATGTCCAGTCTGCTTACAAGTGAAGCACTTGCCTTTCGATTTCTTCACTCCTGCCTGAGGTCCCACTGCCACTTTCTTCGCTCTACCTTGCTTCTTCTTCTTCTTACCTTTCGGTTTAGAGGAAGAAACCTTCTGAGCGACCATGGCTTGAGCACTTTGATGAAAAAGCCCCTCTACCGCCTGGAGTTCTGTCAGAAGCTCCGCCAATGAATACAACCTCTTGTTCATGTTGTAGTTGAGGCGGAACTTCTCAAAACTCCTAGGCACAGACTGGAGAATGATATCGACCTGGGTTTCCCCATCGATCTCAGCTCCGAGGACTTCGATCTCATTAAGATGAGCCATCATCTTGAGAACATGATCCCTAACGGGTGTTCCCTCGATCATGGTGGTCGTCATCAAGTTTCTCATTGCCTCCTTCCTAGCCGCCCTACTCTAATGTCTGAAAAGTTCCTTGAGATTGAACATCATATCATAAGCTGTGGCTATGGCCTGATGCTGATGTTACAGCACATTTGACATAGATGCCAAAATGTAACACCACGCCATCTCATCTGCCTTGTCCCATTTCTTATAACGTTTTTTTTCCTTTTCATTAGAGTCATCGGAGGGCTTAGGAGGACAGACCTTGAAGAGTACAAATTTGTACTCCTCCGCAGTTAAGACAATATCCAGATTTCTTTTCCAATCAATGTAGTTTGGTCCAAGGTTTTTTAAAATCACAAGAGTGGGTTGAAAGCCATTTGAAAATCCTAAGAATCACAATGATCAAAATATTAGATTTCAAATATTATTGATTCCTCAAAACAATAAAATCTCAAATCAACCAACACAAATCACCGAGAATATCGCATGCCACGGTGGACGATATTACATATCTAATTCTATTATTTAATTATTAATTTTTATCAACCTTACTTTTTGACAAATAAAATTAATAGTTGGTTTCTCTTGGCCCTACAAATAAAAGCAAAGCGTTGACTCATGGGGAGGATACTTTTATTTGCATCTAAGTGTGCACCATTACACGATACTAAGGGAATTATTTCAGATTATGTGCCTTACCGCTGTGGAAGTACACATGCTCCTAGATAATTTCCTATAACCATTATTTGACCTAGTGACCCGCAAACAAACTCGTCCGTAGGGAGGAAGGCACTCAGAGCCAACACACAAGTTTGTTGCATCACACGTCAAATTGTAATGGACGCCGCGGGAATTAATTAAAATGTCCCTCTCCCACTTAGTTAATTGAAAATGAGGAATTTTAAAACATACACAACATGCATATAAAACAAATAAGCAATAAATATGGAAAAAACAGAATTTTTCCAACTATTATGGCATTGTCCTCCAATATGCATCCCGTCGTGTCGCCACCTCGTCCGCTCCATCTTTTCCCGTGCACAAGTCACCAAAGAGATCCGAGCCGAGATAAATCATTTTAATTTACATCCATCGATCCTATAATCCACGAAGGAGTGTACAAATAATCTAGATCGAAAGTAAACTAAAATGAACGACTAAACAATGCCGTATTTAATTACAAAAATTAAATACTAATCTAGCCTCGTCAACCCCGAGGATTCAAATAATATACATACAATCACACATAATACCATCACATACAACCAAATTGCCATAATAGTCGTATCTTATGCCTGCAACCAAAAAGTTAGCCTACGCACATCCTACTATTATCCGACATACTCAATATATGAAATGTGCATGAAAGTAACCGAATCCAAAACACACAAAACCGGAAACCGTGGCTCTGATACCACTTGTTGGTCGAGGCTCATCGTTCCCATATGTCCTTGATTAAAATTTTCACTAATGAATGAATTAATCCGGATGGGATGAGTTTCCTTAGCACAACCTATTCGTCGTCGTGCTAACAACTTGAGTGGTCGCTTGAACAAACTAGTTGTTCAAGCAACACAACTCTTCTAGTTGATTAGCCGCGGAAGAGACGACAGACGGATCGCCGGTTTTTGTGTTTTTCTTCGGAGTCCATGATTATACAAAATATATACATATGTACACATGTATAATCAACACTTAAAAGAACATGCTCAGATCTGAAAATAAAGTTATAAAACTTTATACCTTACGATCTTCTACCGTATGTCCTATCCTTCTCGTGGACGACGTGTGGACGAAGATCCTCCACGAGTAGGAGCCTTCTAGATCACGCTTCTTCCTTCCTTGTCCAGCGAACAAAGAGAAGAACCAACAACCTATCCTTTCTAGAACCGCCACCAAATTAGGAATTTGATGCAACCACGGCCAAGGAACAAGTGGATGAGGCGCCACACCAAATGGAAGGAGAACCGCCACCACTTTGGAGATTGGAGGAGTGAACGCCGCCACCAATGGAAGGAGAACCACGCCAAGGAATAAGAGAGAGGCCTAGAGGATGGGCGCGCCAAGTCTTGATGGAGGAAGGTGGGCGCGAACAACTAGAAGGAAGAAGGTTGCCCAAGCTTTTCTCCAAACCCTAGCCGCCCACTTTGAGAAGAGCCAAACCCTAATTCCAATTCCATTATTCTTGCTGCCCAAGCTTAAGCCTTCTATTTATAGAATTGGGCTTAAGCCTCCTTTAATCTCCACCGTCGGATCTAGAGATTTAATCTCCACTGTCGGATCTAGGGTTTTATCCCAACCGTCGGATCTAGGGTTTCATCCCAACCGTCGGATCTAGGATTTCATCCCAACCGTCGGATCTAGGGTTTCATCCCAACCGCCGATCTAGGTTTTATCCCAACCGTGGATCTAGAGATTTAATCCCAACCGTTGATTCTAGGGTTTCATCCTAACCATCGGATCTAGGAATTTAATCCCAACCGTTGGTTCTAGGGTTTCATCCTAACCATCGGATCTAGGGAATTAATCCCAACCGTTGGTTCTAGGTTTTGTTTTACATTCTTGGATCTAGACTTCACAAGGATTATATTAGGCTACGATAGGGACCATAAGGAGGAGTTGGATCTTGGCCACCCGATGGATCGGAGCCAAACAAACTTGATCCATCAATGATGTTCCATTCCACTAGAGGATCATCATTGAACTACCTCACCAACCCCCATAAATTAATATGGGCTCCATATATTATTTGTACATTCATCTCCCCGTGTTTAAGATATCGAATGTTCGTCAATTAATTTATTTACTGACCATCAATTAATTAACATCTAATTCCTCGAGTAGTACCACTCAACCTTATCATCATGTTGACTAAGTCAATCAGCTGGGTTTACATGATGAACCTTATGAGCTCCTCAAGGGGACATCATCAACATAATATATAGGACACAGTTTCCTCCTATAATCAACGGCACGCCATGTAAATAATATCATTTCCCAACTTACCGGGCATATTGAATTAATCCATCTAAGTCTCACTCTCTAGTAAATCAAAGAAATAAATACTAAGTACATGTGCCTGTTATTATATCGGGATTAAGAGCATGTACAATATAATAACCGAGGTCCGATTCAATTATGTAGTCAGTACTAAATTGAATCACCTCTATGTCGATCCTGCTCAATACACCTAAGTGTACTAGTGTAACTCTATGTTCAAGACAAAACATTACCAAGCTACACTACAACCATGCCAATGGTTTGTCCAAAACTATCTTGGTCGTGAGCCTCTACTTATATTTTACAAGGGACTAATAACATGATCTTCTGTGCCACACCAAACACCATGTTATCTACAATGTAAAATATTAGACAATATGCACACATATATAATAAATATATAAAGTGCAAACAATGATCATGTGATTCTTATTCCAAAATAAAATGTTCATACAAAAAGAGCTAGGCTTTCAGTATACATTCCAACAAGGACAGCATAGTCTTTTAGTATAAGTGGGAGATTATTGGGATGTATACTGAAAGCCTAGCTCTTTTGTATGAACATCTTTATTTTGAAATATGAATCACATGATTATTGTTTGCACTTTATTTATATATGTTTATATTGTCTAATACTTTACATTGTAGATAACATGGTGCTTGGGTGTGGCACAGAAGATCATGTTATCAGTCCCTTGTAGAGTATAAGTAGAGGCTCACAACCAAGATGGTTTTGGACAAACCATTGGCATGGTTGTAGTGTAGCTTGGTATTGTTTTATCTTGAACATAGAGTTACACTAGTACACTCTGGTGTATTCAGCAGGACCGACATAGAGGTGATTCAATTTATTGCTGACTACATAATTGAATCGGACCTCGGATATTATTTTGTACATGCTCTTAATCCCGATATAATAACGGGCACTTGTACTTAGTATTTATTTCTTTGATTTACCAAAGGGTGAGATTTCTATGGATTAAATCAATTGGCCCGGTAAGTTGGGAAATGATATTATTTACATGGTTTGCCGTTGATTATAGGAGGAAACCGTGTCCTATGTATTAGGTTGATGATGTCCCCTTGAGGAGCTCATAAGGTTCATCATGTAAACCCTGCAGGTTGACTTAGTCAACATGATGATAAGGTTGAGTGGTACTACTCGAGGAGTTAGATGTTAATTAATTGATGGTCGAAATCAATTAATTGACGGACATTCGATATCTTAAACACGGGGAGATGGATGTACAAATAATATATGGAGCCCATATTGATTTATGGGGGTTGGTGAGGTAATTCAATGATGATCCTCTAGTGGAATTGAACATCATTGATGGATCAAGTTTGTGTGGTTCCGATCCATCAGGTGGCCAAGATCCAACTCCTCCTCATGGTCCCTATCGTAGCCTAATATAAACCTCTTGAAGTCTAGATCAAATGATGGAAAACAAATCTCTAGATCCGATGGTTGAGATTAAATCTCTAGAATCGACGGTAGAGATCAAATCTCTAGAACCGACGGTTGAGATTAAATCTCTAGAACCGACGGTAGAGATCAAATCTCTAGAACCGACGGTTTAGATTAAATCTCTAGAACCGACGGTTGAGATTAAATCTCTAGATCCGACGGTTGTGATTAATTCTCTAGATCTGACGGTTGAGATTAAATCTCTAGATCCGACGGTTGAGATTAAATCTCTAGAACCAATGGAGGAGATTAAACCTGGGCCTAAACCTAACTCTATATATATGGGAGAATGGGTTGGGCGGCAACTATGATTTGGATGATGGAGATTAGGGTTTAGCCTCTCATTGCTTGGGCGGCAAGAAACCCTAAGGAGGAAACCCTAATTGGATTAGGGTTTGGCTCTTTGGTTGGGCGGCAAGGTTTGGAAGGAAGAGTGGGCGGGAACTTGTGGAAGATCTCTTCTTCTTCCTAGAAGGTGGCCGGCTCCTAGATCTCTTCCCTCCACCTTGGTTGGGCGGCAAGAAACCATAAGGAAGAAACCCTAATAAGATTTGGGTTTGGCTCTTATGGTTGGGCGGCTATGGTTTGCAAGAAGGTGGGCGGCAACTATAGGAGAGGAGTTCTTCTTCTTCCTAGGGTGTGGCCGATTCCTTCCTCTATTCCCTCCACCTTGGCCGGTGCCCAACATATTCCCTTTCTCCTCTTCACTCCATCTTGGTCGGCGGCACTAGGAGCAAGGGTTTGTCCCTAGTTCGGTTCCTTGGTTGTTTCCATTTTGTTCTCTCTATTCTTGGGGCCGGCGGCATCAATCCTTTGAGGATTGGTGGTTAGCTCAAGCAAGAAGGGAAAGAGAGTTCTTCTTTCTTTGGATTGAAGAAGATCTAGGAAGCTTCAACTTGTGGAGGATCTTCGCCCACACGAAGTCTACAAGGAGGTTAGGACATACGATAGAAGATCGAGAGTTATAAAAGTTTTACAACTTTTATTATTGATCTTTGCATATTCTTATTGTTATGCTAGCTTATGTTCTTTATGTTAGTATGTGTTGATTATACTAGTTTACATTCGTATGTATTTGTATAATCATGGACCCCGAAAACAAACACAAAAACCGGCGATCCGTCCGTCGTCTCTTCCGCGGCTAACCGACTAGAAGAGTTGATTGCTTGAACAACAAGTTTGTTCAAGCAATTGCTCGAGTCATTAGCACGACGACGAATTGGTTGTGCTTAGGAAACTCATCCCATCCGGATTATTTTTCATTAGTGAAAATTTTAATCCGGGGACATGGGAGCCGATGAGCATTCCGAGGGCTAGCATGATTTCCAACAAACTTAAAGGACACCAAGTAGCAACCATCAACATCAAGTAGAGTTCGACTCTTGACAACTAACATGCAAAACTTAAAGGGAAACATGCATAAGTCTGGGAACATAAACAGATCTCCTCCACCATGCCACTACCATACACACTTTGCCCCTCCTGCTGCTCCCTTTAGTTTAGCCATTCTTTACCCTTACCTGCAGTACAAGGGAAACATGAACTATAAGCACGTAGACTTAGTAAGATCCTTTCCTACTCACAAAAGTCATACATCAAGAATTAGACATAGAGTAGTGACATGATCATTCAAGAACATATAAGCATAGCATACATATAAGAGTAATGACATGATCATTCAAGAACATATAAGCATAGCATACATATAAGAGTAATGACATGATCATTCAAGAACATATAAGCATAGCATACATATAAGAGTAAAGACATGACCATTCAAGAACATATAAGCATAGCTTTCATATAAATATCATAATCACATAGACATGAAAAGGGGTATATCCAAGATGCTATTTGAAAACATATATTTTTATAGGTACTTAAACATAATCTCAAGATATTGGGCCCAACATTGTACCACATACATCATCATCATTGCGTGCATCCCTAAATAGACCCGAGGCAGCTAATCCCAAACCTACTAGGGTACTAGGTCCATATTACGTCCGTCGACCTAGGGGCAACATAACATAGAAGCCCATCCTAGGCTCGTACTTATGATCATCGGCCTAGGGCAACTTAGGAGTCCATCCCGTACTAGGTTCGTACTATGACCGTCGACCTAGGGGCACGTAGGAGCCCATCCCTTGGACCTTGTTAGGGTCCGGTACAAACCATGCAAAAAGTAAAATGGCATATCATGTTCCTTATCATAACATATCATGTTCCTTATCATAACATATCATATTTCTTATCATAACATATCATGTTCCTTATCATAGCATATCATGTTCCTTTTTCATAACATATCATGTTCCTTTTCATAACATAAAGAGTGCTCTTAGTCGTCATTCATAGGGAAGCATCTCTTAGGCATTTTCATCATACATACTTGTTCATCATGATGCAATGAGCATAACATAATCATACATTCATAATATTAACATGGACATAAGGTAGTGGCATAAACCAATCATGCTATCTTAAAGTCTAACTAACATCATATTAACATCTTATATACATGTAGCTGTTAGTAATATATGAGAGATGTCCTAAGGCAATCGCCTTATGTATGAACCATTTATATGATAAATGAAGATTCACTATTTGAGTATACATATTTTATGTATTTGATTGGATCTTAAACTCATTTACTGAATGTCCACGATACGATTCACAGCATGAGAGAATTTGTGATTGGATCACAACTAGTGAGTATCTCTACATGTGTAATTGTGATGTATCGGAATTATCCCTAGTCAATGAATTGATGGATTTGGACACCATCAATTCTGTCGAGACTAGCACGAGGTATACTCCTTGGTGTATCCAAGCAGCTGATTCTCACTGGCTGGAGACATAGTGATGTCCGGAGTTTATCGTGGATGCTAGTTATGGTAACTAGTTCATTGGAGTGACCAGCCGTAAGACTTCATATGGTTCTCTGCATATATAGATATGTCAATGAAGTTCTTACTGATGCTTAAGTGCGATGTTCCTTTGACTTGCGGTATTCAAGTCATCTTGATCATAGAGACTTATGCTTTGACATCTTAAGCAAACATCTCTAAGGAGATGTGGACCCGGGATGATTGGGTATAAGTCGAAGTGATCGAAGGTGTTTGAATAGCCTATAAAGGATTCACCACTCCTTGCGAGGAGATGTATACCTATGGCCTCTCGTCGGATTGTTACTAAAGTCTTTGGCCAAAGCATTACATGTTTAGAGTAAGGTACTCTTCGATACATGTGGAGTAACTAGAATCAGTGGGGACGAGGAAATGATACTTGGGCTAGGTGTGACGTAGTCAGCCTAGTGGGGACTGACACAATAGACCATGTCCTGAACCAAGTGGGTATAAGATGAGTGAAGGGAATGGGGCACGATTCATTCAAGCTACTGAAGGGTTTCAGAAATAGTTCTGGATCAACCGTTGATCTTTTCGGTTAATTGGGGATCATGATGTACTACTAGGTGCCACTCATGATCGTTCTATAATTAATGGTTAATTATAGACGGCCAACATAAACCGAGAACCTATTTGGTCACACGCACAATGAGTGTAATCCAAAGGATTTAAAACGAGCTTGAGAATGGGATTCTCAGACCGAGAGAAACTATGTTTGGTTGGACCAAACATAAAGCGAGCATGAAATTGTTTCAGTCGCAATGGAAGCGTGGATGGGCCGTGTCTTATGAAGACATAATGGATGGACCAAAATGGTTTGGTCCTAATCCAATGGATGAGAATAAACCAAAGGGTTTGGTTTATATTAAACGAATGAACCAAAGGTTGGTTCGGTTCGTTTTAACTTAAAATAAACCATCATGGTTTGGTTTATTTTAACTTATCTTAATGGAGCGGGTTAACGGGCTTTATGAATATGATCCATTAACCACTAAGAGAATTAGTTCTCTATAAAATAGGGATTAAACCCTAACCCTAAACCTAATCAAACTTGGCCGCCCAACCCCTCCCTCTCCTATTCGGCGCCCAAGTCCAAGCTGCCGCCCAGCCCAAAGGTCCTCCAACCGGCGTCCAGAAGGTTGCTTCCTTCCTCCTCGCCGGCGTCGAGCTGCTGCCGGAAGAGTTCCGGTCATCCTCCTTAGGTTTGGCATCAAGGTGAGCACTTTGCTTCCTTGGTTTTGGCCGGCGCCTACTCCTCCACCAAGCTGTCCAGTTTTCTGGACAGCTTCTTCTCCTCTCGTCGGAGCGTCGTTTGGACGACGGTTAGTGCTCCGACAGCGGCTAACATACCGGGGATTTGATCTCCGGTAATCCTCTGAGGTGGAGGACGAAGGATTCGTCAATCGGTTGACGAATACCTCTCCGGAGAAGCAAGTCTTGAGGACTTGTCTTTAGGTCCGAATTTGGATTCGGACCGTGATCATCTCTCGATCACATCGTCTTCAACACGAGGCTAGTAACCCGTACGAAGACGAAGCTCGTGGCTTGGCGAAGTCATCCCGAGGTGCTCGGCGTGGATACGGATAGAGACGATTCTTACGAGAATCGTTCCGGTTGATGCCGTTCCCGCTACACGTCATACGAAAGGTATAACGTAGTTTAATTTCCTTTTATTGCAATTTTAATTTACGGTTATGTCTACACTTGTTGTAATAGCATGCGTGTGTTGTGTGTGTTGTAATAAATAGGAGTATTTATTATTTTTATTGCTTCCGCTGTGCTCATGTTTATGAAACATGATCGAACACACACACGCCGCGGTGCCGGAAACCCAACAGTGGTATCAGAGCCTAGGTTGTGTTTCGACATAATCGTAAAATTGGTTTTGCGATAGTCATAATGTATTTCTGGAAATTTTCTAAATTTTGGAAATTTAGAAGTATTTATGGAAATTTTTAATTTTGGAAAGTCTAGAAGTATTTATGGAAATCTTCCACTTTTGGAAAGTTGGAAGTATTTATGGAAATTGATATTTTCCATAAATAAAATATTTGATTAGATTCTGGAAATTTGTTTCCTAATTTAATCATGATTTGATTTGGGAAATCAAATCTTAAAAAATATTTTATTTCCATAAGTAGTTTTAATGATTTAGGAAATTGGTTTCCTAAATAGATTTTCCTTAATCAAATAATTCCATGAATAACATATGTGATTAGATTTGGAAATTTGTTTCCTAATTTAATTATGATTTGATTTGGAGAATCAAATCTTAAACATATTTTATTTCCATAAATAGTTATGACATATAAGGAAATATTGTACATGACATAATTGTATGACATGTAGTTGCATTAGATGCATAACATAATGCCATGCGTGTCGTGACATGTAGATGTATGCCATGTATGCCATGCCATGTAGATAATAGTTATTTGCATGCAAAGAGGATGAGACATAAAAACCTTTAAACAATATTAAAGCCTACACCTTCCATTAATATGGTTTGAACCAGAGTTCCGTTTCTTGTTTGGGTTGTTTGACTCTCTCCAAGCCCGGCTCGAACCCGAACATGTTCAAACCATGGAATAGTTTAATACTAATATGGTAAGAGTCAGAGGTCAATCGTTAGCTTTGGTTGTTGGACTCTCTCCAAGCTGGGCTAATTGGTTGAATGCGCTCTAACCATATTAAAACTATTCTTGATTAATGGGTTGGCTTTAACCTGGAGCATCGGCTTGTTGGACTCTCTCCAAGGTCGATGTTAAGGGAGGTGAAGTTGGGTGCTATGCATAAGATGCATACTTGTTAATGTGTTAACAACCCAATGTATGTGTGAACATTCAATTAGTTGATAGCACATTGTGATAGTTGCATATACGTGATATGCAATCGGTATAGATGATACCTACCGTCGTAGCTATGAATGGCTTGTTGGACTCTCTCCAAGGTTATTCATAACTATGATGGATATCAACCCATTCGGAGATGAACCTACAATCTCCCGAAGTGATTTTGAGGTTTTTGAAATTCGAAAAATGAATGGGATTTATAAATGTATATTGATGCATTTTAAATCGTTTTCTCATATATGCTCGTTTTGTATTTCTAGGTCAATAAATTGATCATGACGTCTTTGAATTTGCGCACTATTTTGGATTCGAACAAACTGACTGGGCCTAACTTCCTGGACTGGCTTAGAAACCTGAGAATTGTTCTCAAGGCGGAAAAGCTTGCATATGTCCTTGAAGAGCCTCTTCCTGACCGTCCTAAGGACAGTGCAACTCCAGACCAAATGTTGGTCTATCAGAAACATGTGGCAGATTCTGAGCTGGCGAGTTGCATCATGCTAGCGGCGATGGTACCTGAGCTGCAGAAGCAGCATGAGCATATGGATGCTAACACTATGGTCTTCCATCTTCATGAGTTGTTCGATGAGCAAGCGAGATCCGAAAGGTTCGAGGTCTCTAGGCTCCTCTTCACCACGAAGATGCAAGAATGTTCGTCTGTAGTGCAGTTTGTGCTAAAGATGAACGGGTACATCGAGCGGCTAGCTACCCTCGGTTTTGTGATGGATCATGAGTTAAGTATTGACTTAATTCTGCATTGCTTGCCCAAGAGTTTCTCGCAATTTGTGATGAACTATCGGATGAACAAATTGGAATCCACCATTCCCGAGCTCCTCAAAATGCTGAAGACTGTGGAGCCTTCTGTGAAGCATGAGGAGAAGGCGGTTTTGTTAGTTGATTCCTCAAAGAAAGGTTCTAAGAGGAAGGCAAAAGAACAGAAGAAAGGAAAGAAAAAGGCAAAGAAGGCGGAACCAGCGCAAAAGGGCACTTGCCATCACTGTGGCAAGGAAGGCCACTAGCGAAGAAACTGCAAGATTTATCTTGAGTCCATGAAGAAGAAGAAGGCATCCGATGCCCCATCCTCTTCAGGTATCTTCGTTATTGATTGTCATTCTATTTCCTTAGACACTTGGGTATTGGATACTGGGTGTGGCTCACATATATGTAATGACATATAGGGGCTAAGGAATAGAAGAAGACTTGTCAGAGGGGAGTCAAATTTGCGAGTTGGCAATGGAGCAAAGGTTGCTGCGGTCGCCATCGGAACTTATTTGCTGAAGCTCCCTAGTGGACTAGTCTTGGAACTGGACAATTGCTATTATGTTCCTTCTCTAATAAAGAACATTGTTTCTATTTCTTGCTTAAATAGAAATGGTTTCCATTTAACGTTTAGTAACAATTGTTGTTATATAACTTTGAATGGCGTACTTTATGGAACTGGAACTTTGAGTAATGGCATTTATACGTTGGACGTATCCAGTGACATTTTCAATATCGAAGCGAGCAACACGCGTGCTCGAAAGGATAATCACATAGACTCCTATATGTGGCATTGTCGTCTTGGCCATATAAGCAAGAAACGCATGTCCGAATTACACCGATGTGGAATTCTGGAATCGTTTGAATTGGATTCATACGATACATGCGAATCATGCTTAAAAGGCAAGATGACTAAGTTACCTTTTACTGGAAAAGGTGAACGAGTGGGAGAGTTACTAGGTTTAGTACATACTGATGTATGTGGACCTATGTCAACTCAAGCATTAGGAGGCTATAGCTACTTCATTACCTTCACCGATGATCACTCAGGGTTTGGGTATGTGTTCTTGATGAAACACAAGTCTGAAGCCTTTGAAAGGTTCAAAGAATTCAGAAATGAAGTAGAGAAACAACATGACAAGAGTATTAAAATACTTCGATCGGATCGAGGTGGTGAATACTTAAGTCAAGAGTTTCTTGATTATCTAAGAGACAATGGCATATTGTCTCAATGGACTCCGCCCTATACACCACAGCATAATGGTGTATCTGAGAGGCGTAACCGGACCTTGTTGGACATGGTCAGTTCAATGATGAATCATGCGACTCTTCCCAAGTCCTTTTGGGGTTATGCACTTCAGACAGCTGTTTACTTGTTAAACAGAATGCCTACCAAGGTAGTCTCAACTACTCCATATGAGATATGGAATGGTAAGAAACCTCATGTATCTTACTTGAAGATATGGGGTTGTCCTGCTTATGTGAAGCGATCTAAGTCGATAAATGTCTATTTATTGGATACCCTAAGGAAACAAGGGGTTACCAATTCTATCATCCTGTGGAACAAAAGGTGTTTGTTTCAAGGCATGCTGTGTTTCTAGAGAAAGAGTTTCTCTTGCAAGAAAACAGTGGGAGTGTCGTCGAGCTTGAGGAAACTCGAGATACTCAAATAGACATTGATGAGATACCTGGTGAAGCACAACAGCCGATAACTCATAGTGATGAGCAATCGGCTGGACCTACTGTAACACCACATCTTCGTAGATCTGGTAGAACACGCAACATTCCTGAGAGATATGGATTTCTCATAAGTGAATCGAACGACGTGTTACTCATTGATGATGAGGAGCCTACCAGTTATGAAGAAGTGCTGACAAGTTCAGAAAGGGATAAATGGCTTGATGCCATGAAGTCGGAAATGGATTCCATGTATGAAAACCAAGTTTGGAACTTGGTTGACCCACCTGAAGGCATCAAGCCTATAGGGTGCAAGTGGGTTTTCAAGAGGAAAACCGACATGGATGGTAATGTGATTACCTATAAGGCTAGATTGGTGGCAAAAGGATATCGTCAAAAGCAAGGTGTTGATTATGACGAAACCTATTCGCCTGTAGCTATGCTTAAATCCATTCGGATGCTCCTGGCCATAGCGGCTCATTATGATTATGAGATATGGCAGATGGATGTGAAAACAGCTTTCCTTAATGGAAACCTGCTCGAGGACGTGTATATGATACAACCTGAGGGTTTCACATCGGTTGATAAAACCAAGGTATGCAAATTGCGACGATCCATTTATGGATTGAAGCAAGCATCCAGGAGCTGGAATATCCGTTTTGATGAGACGATCAAAAAGTTTGATTTCTCACAAAATCCAGACGAACCTTGTGTGTACAAGAAGGTTAGTGGGAGTGCAGTCGTGTTCCTAGTATTGTATGTCGATGACATATTACTTATAGGAAATGATGTGTCAATCTTACAGTCAGTGAAGGTTTGGTTATCCAAGACATTCTCCATGAAAGACCTGGGAGAAGCAACCTACATCCTTGGGATTAAGATCTATAGAGATAGATCGAAACGGTTGCTTGGTCTTTCGCAGTCTACATATATAGACCGAGTGCTAAAGAGGTTTAGCATGTCGGAATTCAAGAAAGGTTATCTGCCCATCAGGCATGGGGTACACCTTTCAAAGTCTATGTGTCCGCGCACAGAAGACGAGAGGATTTGCATGAGTAAGATTCCCTATGCATCCGCAATAGGATCTATCATGTATGCTATGTTATGTACGAGGCCCGATGTATCGTATGCTCTGAGTGTCACGGCGGATACGATCGATCCGAGGAATGGATCATTAGGCGGTATTAAGGCGATCCTTAAGTACTTAAGAAGAACTAAGGATGTGTTCCTAATATATGGAGAAGGGACATGGTGATACGCGGGTATCACGGATGCGGCTTCGGGCAGACAAGGATGATTCAGTCTCGATGCGGATACGTGTTCACCTTGAATGGGGGCGATGAGTTGGAAAAGTTCCAAACAAGAGGCATGGCGGATTCTACCAGCGAGGCGAGAATATATTGCGCAGCAGGCGAAAGGCGGTTTGGATCAAGAAGTTCGTTCATGAACTTGGTGTGATTCCGGCCATTGTTGAAGCAATACCGGTCTACTGCGACAACAATGGAGCAATTGCGCAGGCGAAAGAGCCAAGGTCTCATCAACGATCCAAACATGTGCTTCGCCGCTATCATCTTATCAGAGAGATCATCAGTAGGAACGAAATACAAATCGAGAAAATTCCCACTGAAAGGAACTTAGCGGATCCCTTGACTAAAGCATTACCTCAAAGCAAGTTTGAGGGTCATGTTAGAGACTATGGTATTGGATACCGTAGCGATTGGCATTAGGCCAAGTGGGAGTCTGTTAGTAATATATGAGAGATGTCCTAAGGCAATCGCCTTATGTATGAACCATTTATATGATAAATGAAGATTCACTATATGTGTATACATATTTTATGTATTTGATTGGATCTTAAACTCATTTACTGAATGTCCACGATACGATTCACAGCATGAGAGAATTTGTGATTGGATCACAACTAGTGAGTATCTCTACATGTGTAATTGTGATGTATCGGAATTATCCCTAGTCAATGAATTGATGGATTTGGACACCATCAATTCTGTCGAGACTAGCACGAGGTATACTCCTTGGTGTATCCAAGCAGCTGATTCTCACTGGCTGGAGACATAGTGATGTCCGGAGTTAATCGTGGATGCTAGTTATGGTAACTAGTTCATTGGAGTGACCAACCGTAAGACTTCATATGGTTTTCTGCATATATAGATATGTCAATGAAGTTCTTACTGTGGCTTAAGTGCGATGTTCCTTTGACTTGCGGTATTCAAGTCATCTTGATCATAGAGACTTATGCTTTGACATCTTAAGCAAACATCTCTAAGGAGATGTGGACCCGGGATGATTGGGTATAAGTCGAAGTGATCGAAGGTGTTTGAATAGCCTATAAAGGATTCACCACTCCTTGCGAGGAGATGTATACCTATGGCCTCTCGTCGGATTGTTACTAAAGTCTTTGGCCAAAGCATTACATGTTTAGAGTAAGGTACTCTTCGATACATGTGGAGTAACTAGAATCCGTAGGACGAGGAAATGATACTTGGGCTAGGTGTGATGTAGTCAGCCTAGTGGGGACTGACACTATAGACCATGTCCTGAACCAAGTGGGTATAAGATGAGTGAAGGGAATGGGGCACGATTCATTCAAGCTACTGAAGGGTTTCAGAAATAGTTCTGGATCAACCGTTGATCTTTTCAGTTAATTGGGGATCATGATGTACTACTAGGTGCCACTCATGATCGTTCTATAATTAATGGTTAATTATAGACGGCCAACATAAACCGAGAACCTATTTGGTCACACGCACAACGAGTGTAATCCAAAGGATTTAAAACGAGCTTGAGAATGGGATTCTCGGGCCAGAGAAACTATGTTTGGTTGGACCAAACATAAGCGAGCATGAAATTGTTTGATGCAATGGAAGGCGTGGATGGGCAGTGTCTTATGAAGACATAATGGATGGACCAAAATGGTTTGGTCCTAATCCAATGGATGAGAATAAACCAAAGGGTTTGGTTTATATTAAACGAATGAACCAAAGGTTGGTTCGGTTCGTTTTAACTTAAAATAAACCATCATGGTTTGGTTTATTTTAACTTATCTTAATGGAGCGGGTTAACGGGCTTTATGGATATGATCCATTAACCACTAAGAGAATTAGTTCTCTATAAAATAGGGATTAAACCCTAACCCTAAACCTAATCAAACTTGGCCGCCCAACCCCTCCCTCTCCTATTCGGGCGCCCAACTCCAGGCTGCCGCCCCAGCCAAAGGTCCTCCAACCGGCGTCCAGAAGGTTGCTTCCTTCCTCCTCGCCGGCGTCGAGCTGCTGCCGGAAGAGTTCCGGTCATCCTCCTTAGGTTTGGCATCAAGGTGAGCACTTTGCTTCTTTGGTTTTGGCCGGCGCCTACTCCTCCACCAAGCTGTCCAGTTTTCTGGACAGCTTCTTCTCCTCTCGTCGGAGCGTCGTTTAGACGACGGTTAGGGCTCCGACAGCGGCTAACATCCCGGGGATTTGATCTCCGGTAATCCTCTGAGGTGGAGGATGAAGGATTCGTCAATCGGTTGACGAATACCTCTCCGGAGAAGCAAGTCTTGAGGACTTGTCTTTAGGTCCGAATTTGGATTCGGACCGTGATCATCTCTCGATCACATCGTCTTCAACACGAGGCTAGTAACCCGTACGAAGACGAAGCTCGTGGCTTGGCGAAGTCATCCCGAGGTGCTCGGCGTGGATACGGATAGAGACGATTCTTACGAGAATCGTTCCGGTTGATGCCGTTCCCGCTACACGTCATACGAAAGGTATAACGTAGTTTAATTTCCTTTTATTGCAATTTTAATTTACGGTTATGTCTACACTTGTTGTAATAGCATGCATGTGTTGTGTGTGTTGTAATAAATAGGAGTATTTATTATTTTTGTTGCTTCCGCTGTGCACATGTTTACGAAACATGATCGAACACACACACGCCGCGGTGCCGGAAACCCAACAGTAGCATGGCATGGAGGATTATTAGAGGGCATGAACATGGGTTGGCAGAAACCCTAAGGGAGGGTTCTTAAGAATTCAAACACTAAAACAACTTTTACAAGGTCTACCTAACATCATACTAACATAATATACATATAGAGTATGGCATGAAACATCATGAACAAGCATAACATGGTGTGGCCGAAACTTTATGGGGGTTCTAACAAAAATTCAAACCCTAAACAACTTGTACAAGATCTAACTAACCACATGTTAGCATCCATTACATATAGATCATGGAATGGAAGACCATTAGGAGCACAACTAGGACTTGGCTGAAACTTCAAGGAAGGCTTTGGGATCAAACACTCAAATAAAGCCTATCTATCAACATGTTATCTTCATCTATATACAAAACATGGCATGGAAACATATAGATCATAGCATGGAAGACCATTAGGAGCATGATTAGGTCTTGGCCGAAAGTTTCAAGGGGGTTTTGGGATCAAACACTAAAATCAAGCCTATCTATCAACATGTTATCTTCATCTACATACAAAACATGACATGGAAACATATAGATCATAGCATGGAAGACCATTATGAGAATGATTAGGTATTGGCCGAAAGTTTCAAGGGGGCTTTGGGATCAAACACTCAAATCAAGCCTATCTATCAACATGTTATCTTCATCTACATACAAAACATGACATGGAAACATATAGATCATAGCATGGAAGACCTTTAGAAGCATGATTAGGTCTTGGCCGAAAGTTTCAATGGGGCTTTGGGATCAAACACTCAAATCAAGCCTATCTATCAACATATTATCATCATATTCATACAAAACATGTCATGTAAAATCATTGGAAGCTTGAAGGAGGTCTTGGCCGAAAGTTTCAAAAGGGGTTTTTAAGCAAATAACAACCCAAACAACTTGTACTGCAGGTGAGGGAATACTTACATCCTTTCGCTTGTTTAGTAATAGGATACACCCTAGATGGTGTCAAGACAAGAGCCCTTTCCTTCCTTGCTTCTTGCGGTTTTCGAAAATGGAAGAAAGGGGAGATAGGGTTTCGGTGGAGGAAGAAGAGAGGAAGAGGAGAATGACAACTTGGGTTCTCTTGTCTCCTCATACTCCTATTTATTCAATTGAAGGTGTCCCTTAGCCTCCCTTACCCTTATGTATCATTTCTCATACCCTTCTAATAGCACAATCTTGCTGGGCTTTTGGGTATCGGATGCATCCTAAGGTTTAGTTATCTACTTGGAGGTTTAGGGTTCAATCCCTGGGTCATGAATCCTTTTTGGCTCTATTTCCTTTTATTTTTGAAAGAGCCCACATAAAAGCTCATTATGATCATGCAAAAATTCTTATAAAAATGTCTAGAAATTTTATGGGTGTTACATTTATAGATTTAGCCTTAAGTATCCTTTTAATCTCAACTGTCGGTTCTAAGGATTTAATCTCAACTGTTATATCTAGAGATTTAATCTCAACCGTTGGATCTAGAGATTCAATCTCCACCATCGGATCTAGAGTTTTGTTTTCATCCATTGGATCTAGGCTTCATGAGGTTTTAATAGGCTACAATAGGGACCATGAGGAGGAGTTGGATCTTGGCCACCCAATAGATCAAGCCCACATAAAGTCCGATCCATTAATGATAATCCATTCCACTAGAGGATTATCATTGATCTACCTCACCAACCCCCATAAATTAATATGGGATCCATATATTATTTGTACATTTTTCTCCTAGTGTTTAAGATCTCGAATGTCCGTCGATTAATTAATTTACTGACAATTAATTAATCAACATCTAACTCCATGAGTAGTACCACTCAACTTTATCATCATGCCGGACCAAGTCCACCTGCAGGGTTTACATGATGAACTTTATGAGCTCCTCAAGGGGACATCATCATCCTAATTTATAGGACACGGTTTCCTCCTATAATCAACGGTACACCATATAAATAATGTCATTTCCCAACTTACCGAGCCTATCGATTTACTCTATAAATCTCACCCATTGGTAAATCAAAGAAATGAATACTAAGTATATGTGCCCGTTATTATATCGGGATTAAGAGCATGTACAATATAATATCTGAGGTATGATTCGATTATGTAGTCAGCAATAAATCGAATCACCTCTAAGTCGGTCCTACTCAATACACACAAAGTGTACTAGTGTGATTCTATGGTCAAGACAAACCAATATAAAATCACACTACAACCATACCAATGGTTTGTCCAAAGCTATCTCGGTTGTGAGCCTTTACTTATACTCTACAAGGAGCTGATAACATGATCTACCGTGTGACACTACACACCATGTTATCTACAATGTAATGTATGAGACAATATGCATAATCACAAATATGCAAACAATGATCATGTGATTCTTATTTCAAAATAAAGATGTTCATACAAAAGATAGACTTTTCAGTATACATCCCAACAAAAGAGTATGTGGTGGATGTATGTATGTGTGACTGTGCATTTATGCCATTTACATGCATGATGGTGACTTGGTCTCCCTTGTTGTTAAGAGGGTTGTCAATCATCGTGCATCCCATGTTACTCGTGGCGGAGTAACTGGTGTGAGGGTAGAGCATTTGTTATGTCGCATTCGTCCCACTATTGACAGTGGTTGTAGGAGTAGCGTGTAGTTGTCCTGGGTGTGTGGCACTCGACCACTCATGGGTAGTGATAGTCGGAGTGGCCAGCAATTGGGACCCCTATTTTGTAGCTAGCTCTTTAAGCTTATATGCTACTCGTTCATACTGCCTACTCGGTCACTTGAGAGCAGTGGTTGTTGTTGAGTTGGGACAATTGTCATGTCGTGCCACCTAAGCCACATTGGGGTCGTGGTAGCGAGTATGGTGCGCAGGCATGACCATGCATATATATATATATATATATATATATATATATATATATATATATATATATATTTGAGTGTGATGAGAATATATATAGATAGAGTCTATATATATGATCGTTGTGATGTTGCATTTGTTTGAGCTATGCTTGTTGTATTTGATTATACATCAACTTGCATTCTACTTGTATATTCTATATGGTCGTGTGTCAATTACCAGTGTTGAGTTGGTCAGACTGTCATATACCTTTGACCAATACCCTGAGATGATATGGGATGGACCCGGTTCATTATTGTATTTTCTATAGAATGTCAGTATGGTAGTTTTGTTGATTATAGACTTAGTATTACTCTCCCATGTTATAGGTGTTGTAATATGTTACTTATACTCAAGATGTATGTGTTGCTTCATTGTCAATCTTCAGGTATGTCAGTACCTTTAGTTGTTATTAGTTGATCAGTTGGTTATACAGTAATTATATCATACTGATTTATATCTTTAGTCAGTATATTGTTGACTCGCATGTGATATATATATTATGCATGCAATGCTTTTCTTATTACCGCTGAGTTTTGTACTCATCACCACAAACCCTGGGTTTTATGTCACCTAGGTAACAGGTATCTGACTTCATGATGGGCTTGGAGCAACGCTGGCTGCCATCATCTCATCTCACTTCCGAGGGTCCTGGCTTTTGGTTTGTCGTAGGTGTTTTGTTATGGACTTGGTTTGATATGATGGATTATGGTGCTGGACACTGTTGGTGTTGTACCTATTCTTTTTTATTTTGGTTACGGTATTTTCTTATTTTGGTGTTAGTCATACTGGTATGCACTGATGTCTAGTGTTTTTACTCTATCTGATGATTTCTGCTGTGATTTTAGTATACATATATGTATATATTGTGTGATTGTGGTCGAAAGGTCTTGTATCAATAGGATATTGTGTCACGTACAGGGGAGATGTTGTCTGTTTGTTTTTCGGCTCAGCATACTCTCGAGGCATGATAAATTTGTTGGTATCAGAGCCCTAGGTTTTGTAATGACATACAATAATGTTTTTCGTTGTGTTTTGGATTCTCCAGAGTCGATTTGTTTTGGTTTGGTGAGATGAGATTGATAGCGACATAAGCTTCGAGCAGCATGAAGCAAGAATTCTCATACCTTATATTCTGGTTAGATATGTATCTAAAATTGTTCAGCAGGTGTTGATAAATGGAGTTTTGCCACTAGTACAGACTTGTTGTAGGGGTCGTTCACCAAGGTAACCAGTCGGAGTTGCCTTTAGTGTTTATACTCTCATTTTTGTTGGTTATGAATTTAGTGTTTATAACAGGGAATAACATGTAGTGTGTTGGTTATTATTCGTAATCGTGATTTGAGTTGACCACATAAATGACCTGTTGAGTCTGTGTGTCTTGAACCTGTGTCGAAAAGGTGAATTTCCTTTGAGAGCCGACTGATACTGAGTCAGAAAGAAGAGGTCTAGTCATCACATTTCTTGTGGAAATCAAAGATTATAGTCTTAGGGATTAACACTAATTATGCTAGTTGGATCATTACCTTGGGGGTAATGAACAGGGCATGTGTACTATTGTTGATGCAGATAGTAGAGGATTAGTATATGGAGTTTCATATGGATTTTTATCCATAAGATGGTTGTGTTGTGTTTTAAGACTTTGAGGGTACTTTTGAGTACTTAACCTATGTGTGTAGATAAAGTAGAGTTAGTTGCATACCATTATCGGGATCAAGTCGGTACATGGTGGAAAAGGTAGGAAGTAACATTTGGGGAATATGATATCACTTGGTCATGGTTTAGTGATGTTGGGAGAGAGTATTTCTCCTGTGTTATTTCTTTTCACTCGTTGTCAGGAAATTCTTGAGTTTCAAGTAGGGTGATCATTTGATAATGGGAGTACCATGCAGAGTCATGAGATTTACAGAGGTTATGACCACCTATTAGTTCAAGAATGTGAATGAATGTTTTAAGCCACCCATGGTTTATTGGCTTACATTTGGATTAGGATGTCTGGATATTCTGCCAGATCTTACCGGAAGACATTGGACCGAGTCAAGGGTTTAGAAATGACTTTGTACGAGTGTTTAAGAGTTGGAGATCGATAAGCAGATATTGCAGGTAAAATTATTAAAATCAAAAGTCTCTGAATGTTGGATACAAGGAGTAAGATCGAAGTCATGGATTATGAGTCGTTCCGATTTGCATCTCCATTTTGGTAGTTGAATTTAGTTTTCCATGGTAGTCTTTTGCACCTACATGAGCTCAGTCGCCAAGAGTAGAAGTTGGATGAGTTTACATCTTTACTCGAGAGGAGATGTAGCGGGTTTAAGGATTAACCATTTGGGGTATTACTGCAGTTACCATACTTGATGATATATTGAGAGATACTGGTAGTTTACAGGTATCTTTGTCTAGAACATTCATAGATAGGATTAGAAGGATTTCTATATTTTGATCATGTTGATTAGGTGTGTTTCCACCGACATGAGAGATGTTGATGTTGGGATGTATACTGAAAAGTCTATCTTTTGTATGAACATCTTTATTTTGAAATAAGAATCACATGATCATTGTTTTCATATTTATGGTTATGCATATTTGTCTGATACATTACATTGTAGATAACATGGTGTGTAGTGACACATAGGAGATCATGTTATCAGTTCATTGTAAAGTATAAGTAAAGGCTCACAACCAAAATGGTAATAGACAAACCATTAGAATTGTTGTAGTGTGATTTGGTATTGGTTTGTCTTGACCATAGAATTACACTAGTACACTTTGTGTGTATTGAGTAGGACCGACTTAGAGGTGACTCGATTTATTGCTGACTACATAATCGAATCAGACCTCAGATATTATGTTGTACATGCTCTTAATCACGATATAAAATGGGACACATACTTAGTATTCATTTCTTTGATTTACCAATGGGCGAGATTTATAGAGTAAATCGATAGGCTCAGTAAGTTGAGAAATGGTATTATTTATATAGTGTCTCATTGATTATAGGAGGAAACCATCTCCTATATATTAGGATGATGATGTCCCCTTGCGGAACTCATAAGGTTCATCATGTAAACCCTGCAGGTGGACTTGGTCCGGCATGATGATAAGGTTGAGTGGTACTACTCATGGAGTTAGAAGTTGATTAATTAATTGTTAGTAAATTAATTAATCGACGGACATTCGAGATCTTAAACACGTGGAGATATATGTACAAATAATATATGGAGCCCTTATTAACTTATGGGGGTTGGTGAGGTAGATCAATGATAATCCTCTAGTGGAATGGATTATCATTAATGAATCGGACTTTATGTGGGGTTGATCTATTGGGTGGCCAAGATCCAACTCCTCCTCATGTTCCCTATTGTAGCCTATTAAAACCTCATGGAGCCTAGATCCGATGGTGGAAGATGAAACTCTAGATCCGACAATGGAGATTAAATCTTTAGATCTGACGGTTGAGATTAATTCTCTAGATCCGACGGTTGAGATTAAATCCCTAGAACTGACGGTGGAGATTAAACGGAGGCTTGAGCCCAACTCTATATATAAGGGCTTACGACTTGGGCGGTAAGATCATTGGAAGGGGATTAGGGTTGGGCGGTAATCTTGGGCGGCTAGGGTTAGGGTTTTGGTTGGCTACATGGTGAAGGTTTGGTTTCCTTTCTCTTCTGCAAGAGTTGGCCGGTGCCCATCACCCTTTTTGATTCTCTTTTGGCTGACGGCACCACCCTCTTCCCCTCTTCCTTGGCCAGCGGCAAGAGCTAGGGTTTCTTCCCTTGAAACTTTTGGCCAGTTCCCATACTCCATATTCTCTTCCTTGGCCGGCGGCAACATCAAGTCCATTGACTTGGTGGCCGGTTCTAGATAGGGAAAAGAGTTTTGTTTTATCATCTTCCTTTGTTCGGAGTGGACAAGGAAAGGAAGATTGGTGGTTTAGGAGGCTTCGATTGTTTGAATCCTCGTTGTGGACGAGCCTAGTATTTAATTTTGTATTTAAATATGGCATTGTTTAGCCACTCTTTTTATTTTAGTTTAATTTTGATATAGATTTCATGTACACTCCTTCGTGGAGTATAGGATCGATGAATGTAAATTAAAATAGATTTTTTCCTGGCTCGGATCTCCGAATGGCTTGTACACGACGTAGGGAAGAGCGGACGAGATGGCGATACGAAGGGAGGTATATTGGAGACAAAAGTCATAATAGTTTGAAAATATTTCTTTTTCATATCTATTGCTTATTGTTTGATATGCATGTCGTAGGCTAGAAAATTCCACAATTTTAAATTACTAAGTGGGAGAGGGATATTTTTATAAATTCCCACGGCCTTCATTATGATTTGACATGTGATGCAAACAAACTTGCACGTCGGCTCTGAGTTCTTTCCTCCCCATCGGATGAGTTTGTTTGCGGATCACAAGGTCGAATATGGTTATAGAAAATTATTAAGGAACGTGTGTACTTCTCCATCGGGAAGCACATAACCCAAGATAATTACCTTGGTACCGAGTAATGGTGAACACTTAGATGCAAATAAGAGTATCCTCCCTATCGGAGTCATTGCTTTTATTTGTAGGGCCAAAGAGGAACCAACTATTAATTTTATTTGTCAAAAAGTTAGGTTGACAAGATAGTAAAATTAATGGGTGAAACCTCCTCTTACAAATGTAGAATTCGTATACGTCCACACTATCGTGGCATACGATATTCTCGATGTTTTGAGGTGTTGGTTGATTTTAAAATTTTATTGTTTGAGGAATCAATAATTTTTTGAAATCTAATGTTTTGATCTATGTGATTCTTAGGTTTTTTCAAAATGACTTTCATCCCACTTGCTGTGATACTGAAAGAAAATAAACTTACTGGACCAAATTATGTTGATTGGAAGAGGAATCTTGACATTGTCTTAACTGCTAAGGAATACAAATATGTACTCCTCGAAGAGTGCCCTCCTAAGCCTACGGATGATTCTGGGGAAAAAGAGGAGAGTTATAAGAAGAGGATTAAGGCCGATGAGATGGCACGGTGTTACATTTTGGCATCTATGTCAAATGTACTGCAACATCAGCATCAAGCCATGCCCACTACTTATGACATGATGCTCAATCTCAAAGAACTTTTTGGACACCAGAATCGGGCTGCTAGGCAGGAAGCCATGAGGAACTTGATGACGACCACCATGATCGAGGGAACACCCGTGAGGGATTATGTTCTCGAGATGATGGCTTATTTGAATGAGCTAGAAGTCCTCGGAGCTGAGATCGATGGGGAAACCCAAGTCGATATCATTCTCTAGTCTCTACCTAGGAGTTTTGAGCAATTTCGCCAGAACTACAACATGAACAAAAGGTTGTATTCGTTAGCGGAGCTTTTGACAAAACTCCAGGCGGTAGAGGTGCTTTTTCGTCAGAGTGCTCAGGCACAGGCCATGGTTGCCCAAAAGGTTTCTACTTCTAAGACGAAAGGCAAGAAGAAGAAGAAACAAGCTGGGGAAAAGGTGGCGGGAGGAACTCAGGGAGGAGTGAAGAAGCCGAAAGGCACGTGCTTCACTTGTAAGCAGACTGGACACTGGAAGAAAGACTACCCCAACCGCAAGCAGAACAAAGGTATATCTTTTGGTCTAGTCGTTGAAACATGTATAGCGGTGTTATCTACTGACACCTGATGTGTAGATACGGGAGCCACTGATCATGTCTGCAATACATTATAGGGGTTCCAGGAAACCAGATGACTGGCTGAAGGGGAGATTACCGTATACTTGGGCGATGCCACGAAGGTGGCGGCTATTGCAGTGGGAGATGTCTATTTGTCTTTTGAGAGGAATAAAGTTTTGGTTATTAAAAATTACCTTTATGTACTTTTATTTAGAAAGAATTTGATTTCAATTTCTAAATTGTTTATGGATGGATATTCTATTTCTTTTAATGACTGAGTTGTTATAAAAAGGAATAGAGAGATTATCTATTTTGGTGCATTGATAGGAAATTTATATACACTTGAACCAAAAGCTCCCACAATGCAAATAGAAGTGAATAACTTATCTTCTAATTCCAATAAGAGAAAAGAACCTTCGAAGATGAACCAAACATATCTTTGGCATCTAATGCTTTGTCATATTAACCTTAGCAGAATTCAAAGGTTGATAGCTGATGGACCTTTGAGTTCGTTATTGGTAGAAGACTTCCCAACCTGCGAGTCCTGCTTGGAAGGTAAAATGACCAAGAGGCCTTTCAAGGCCAAGGGGTATAGAGCAAAAGATGTGTTGGAATTGGTTCATTCTGATTTGTGTGGTCCTATGTCTTTCCAGGCAAGAGGTGGCTTTGAATATTTCGTCTCTTTTATAGAAGATTATTCAAGGTATGGATACATTTACTTAATGCGTAGCATGTCTGAATGTTTTGACAAGTTCAAAGAATTCAAGGCTGATGTGGAGAAATGTCAAGGTAAAAGTATCAAGACACTACGATCTGATCGTGGTGGAAAGTACCTCTTGGGAGAGTTTAGGAAGATAGCTTTCCTTAATGGAAGTCTTGAGGAAAACATCTATATGAAGCAACCAGAGGGATTCATTGCGAAGGACAAAGAGCATCTTGTATGTAAGCTTAATCGGTCCATTTATGAATTGAAGCAAGCTTCGAGGTCTTGGAACATCCGCTTTGATGAGGTAATCCAGTCTTATGGATTTATTCAAAGTTCGGATGAGGCTTGTGTATACAAGAGATGTGACGGAAACGTAGTGGTATTTCTTGTACTATACGTAGATGACATTTTGTTGATTGGCAACAATATCAAGGTGTTATTAGACGTAAGGGTATGGTTGTCCAAACAGTTTGATATGAAGGACTTGGGAGAGGTGGGACACATCCTTGGGATCAAGGTTATAAGGGATCGTAGGAAAAGGATGTTGTGCTTATCCCAAGCTTCATACATAGACACAATTATGGATCGTTTTAGCATGTAGAACTCCAAGAAGGGGTTTCTACCCTTCAGGCATGGAGTTCCTTTGTCTAAGGAGATGTGTCCTAGAACATCGGAGGAGATAGAGGAGATGAAGGCGGTTTCTTATGCTTCGGCGGTAGGAAGCCTCATGTATGCGATGCTATGTACGAGACCAGATATCTGCTATGTCGTAGGCATGGTCAGCAGATATCAGAGTAATCCAGGACAGAGACATTGGACTGAGGTAAAACATATATTGAAGTACCTGAGAAGGACTAGGGATTATATGCTAGTTTATCGGACAGACCAATTACTCCCTGTGGGTTACACGGATTTTGACTTCCAATCTGATAGGGATAACAGTAAGTCTACCTCAGGTTTTGTGTTTACTTTGGGAGGTGGAGCCATTGTATGGAGGAGTGTCAAGTAGAAATGCGTGGCGGACTCCACCATGGAAGCTGAGTATGTGGCAGCCTCTGAGGCAGCCAAAGAAGTTGTGTGGCTCAGGAACTTCCTGATGGACTTGGATGTGATTCCTGGTTTGCACAGAACTATCACAATTTATTGTGATAATGGTGCAGTTGCAAACTCGAAGGAACCACGAGCCCATAAGGCTAGTAAACACATAGAGCGCAAGTACCACCTGATACGAGAAATCATAAAGAGAGGAGAAGTTACTGTGGCCAAGATTGCATCGGAGGATAACCTGACAGATCCTTTCACTAAGGCCCTTACGGCGAGAGCTTTTGATAGGCATGTGGAGGGAATGGGGATCAGATGTATGGCAGTTTGAGGACAGCATAGTCTTTTAGTATAAGTGGGAGATTGTTGGGATGTATACTGAAAAGTCTATCTTTTGTATGAACATCTTTATTTTGAAATAAGAATCACATGATCATTGGTTGCATATTTTTATGGTTATGCATATTGTCTAATACATTACATTGTAGATAACATAGTGAGTGGTGTCACACAGGAGATCATGTTATCGGCTCCTTATAAAGTATAAGTAAAGGCTCACAACCAAGATGACTTTGGACAAACCATTGGAATGGTTGTAGTGTGATTTGGTAGTGGTTTGTCTTGACCATATAATCACACTAGTGCACTTTGTGTGTATTGAGCAGGACCGACTTAGAGGTGAATCGATTTTTTGCTGACTATATAATCGAATCAGACCTCAGATATTATATTGTACATACTCTTAATCCCGATATAATAACCGGCACATATACTTAGTATTCATTTCTTTGATTTACCAATGGGCAAGATTTATAGATTAAATCTTCTCCAAGGCTCGGTAAGTTGGGAAATGATATTATTTATATGGTGTGTCGTTTATTATAGGAGGAAACTGTGTCCTATATATTATGATGATGATGTCCCCTTGAGGAGCTCATAAGGTTCATCATGTAAACCCTGCAGGTGGACTAGGTCCGGCATGATGAAAAGGCTGAGTGGTACAACTCATGAAGTTAGATGTTGATTAATTAATGGTCAGTAAATTAATTAATCGATGCACATTCGAGATCTTAAACATGGAGAGAAAATGTACAAATAATATATGGAGCTCATATTAACTTATGGGGGTTGGTGAGGTAGATCAATGATAATCCTTTAGTGGATTGGATTATCATTAATGGATCGGACTTTATGTGGGCTTGATCCATGGGTGGCTAAGATCCAACTCCTCCTCATGGTCCCTAATGTAGCCTATTAACACCTCATGAAGCTTAGATCCAATGGATAGAAACAAAACTCTAGATCCAAAGGTAGAGATTAAATCTCTAGATCCGACGATTGAGATTAAATCTCTAGATCCGACGGTTGAGATTAAATCCCTAGAACCAATGGTGGAGATTAAAACATGGCTTATCCCTAACTCTATAAAAGGAGGGCAAGGGGTGCGCGGCAACTAATGAATCCTAATTGAGATAGGATTAGGGTTTGGAGGCTTAGGGTTTTGGAGGCTTGGGCGGCACAAAATAAGGAAGTATTTTCCTTTCTTCTTCTTCCATCAAGGTGGCCGGCGTCCAGCAGATTTTTCCAGCCCTTTCCATCCATTGGCCGATGGACAAAGACCCTCTTCTCCTTCTCCTTGGGTGGTGGAAACAAGATTTAGGGCTTTCCCTTGGTGTCTTGGCCGGTTTCCACCTTAATCTCTTCTTCCTTCTTGGCCGGCGGCAAGCTCCAACATTGGATGTTGGTGGTTGGTTGAAAGAAGGAAAGGAGCTTTGTTTCTATTCTTCCTCTTGCTCGAAACGAGCAAGGAAGAAAGATTGGCGATCTAGGAGCTTCAACTTTTGGTAGATCGTTGCCCACGCGACGTCCGAAAGAGGAAGGTCATACATTAGAAGATCTAGAGGTATATCGATTCTCTATTCTCTTTTGTAACATATTTGTTTTTGTTTTTCAATTATGAGCATGATATATTCTGTTTATGGCTAAATAATACTTGGATCCCCAACATAAACATAAAAGTCAGCGATCCGGACATTGTCTATTCCGCGGCTACTCGTAGAATAGTGGTTGGTCGCTTGAACAACAAGTTTGTTCAAGTGACCTCTCTAAACGAATAACATGATGATGACTTGATTATTTGGGCAATCCCTTTTGTCTAGGATTAAATTTTTTTTAATCTGGGGACATCGATGGTATCGCCATGAACAAACAACCAAGGTGAACTGGGAAACGAAGTTTCCCCTCACGGATTGATCACAAAACCAACAACAGCTTCTTTGGCTACCTCAGAGGCTGCCACATACTCAGCTTCCATGGTGGAGTCCGCCACACATTTCTGGTTGATACTCCTCCATACAATGGCTCCATCTCCTAAAGTAAACACATAACCCGAGGTAGACTTACTGTAATCCCTATCTGATTGGAAGTTAGAACCTGTATAACCCACAGGGAGTAATTGATCTGCCTGGCATACCAGCATATAATCCCTAGTCCTTCTCAAGTACTTCAATATTTGCTTTAATGCAATCCAATATCCCTGTCCTGGATTACTTTGATATCTGCTAACCATGCCCACGGTAAAGCAGATATCCGGCCTCGTACATAACATAACATACATGAGGCTTCCTACCATTGAAGCATAAGGAACCGCCTTCATCTCTTTTATCTCCTTTGACGTTCTAGGACACATCTCTTTAGATAAAGGTACTCCATGTCGAAAAGGTAGAAAACCTTTCTTGGAGTTCTACATGCTAAAATGAGCTAGAATAGTGTCTATGTATGAAGCTTAATATAAGCACAACATCTTTTTCTTGCGAACCCTTATAACCTTGATCCCAAGGATGTATCCCACTTCTCCCAAGTCCTTTATATCAAATGGTTTGGACAACCAAACCCTTACGTCTGATAATACTTTGATATTGTTGCCAATGAGCAAAATGTCATCTACGTATAGTTCAAGAAATACCACTACGTTTCCATCACATCTCTTGTATACACAAGACTCATTCGGATTTTGAATAAATCCATATGACTGGATTACTTCATCAAAGTGGATGTTCCAATATCTCGAAGCTTGCTTTAATCCATAAATGGACCGATTAAGCTTGCACATAAGATGCTTTTTTCTCATTGCAATGAATCCCTCTCGTTGCTCCATATAGATGTTTTCTTCAAGACTTCCATTATGGAAAGTTGTCTTGACATCCATATGCCAAACCTCATAATCCATATGAGTAGAAATAGACAAGAGAATCCGGATAGACTTAAGCATGGCTACCGACGAAAAAGTCTCCTCATAATCGATACCCTTTTTCTGAGTATACCCTTTCGCAACAAGCCTTACTTTGAAGGTCTTTACCTTCCCATCTAATCCTCTCTTTCTTTTGTAGATCCACTTGCATCCAATGGCTTTTACACCATTGGGTGATTCTACTAGCTCCCAGACCTGATTTGAATCCATAGATCTTATCTCAGAATTCATCACCCTTTGCTAAGATACCGCATCTTTATCTTGGATTGCCTCGTCATATGTCCAGGGATCAGGTTCATGTTCGCCAGGGACCAAATCAGAAGATTCTCCCAAGAACATAAATCTATCAGGTTATCTAACAACCCTCCCACTACGATGAGGTATCACCCATGTATCCTCTGTAACACGCGGTGCAGTCACTTGTGGTATGTCCTCTTGTACCGTTGGTACAGAAGCAGGGACTTCCCCTCTTAATTTCTCTAGAACAATCTTGCTCATGGGCTTCTGGTTCATCACATAGTCTTCTTCTAAAATCGGGCATTAATGCTAATGATTACCCTCTGATCTCTAGGACTATAGAACAAACCACCTTTCGTTCCTTTAGGATATCCTAAGAACAGGCGCACTTCTGTACGAGATTCCAACATATTAGCATCTCCCTTCAGCACATGTGTTGGACTACCCCAAATCTGAATATGTCTCAGACTAGGCTTTCGCCCAGACCACAATTCTACGGGAGTAGAAGGTACTGATTTAGATGGTACCAAGTTTAAAATATACACTGTCGTTTCTAGAGCATACCCCTAGAATGAATCTGGTAACTCTGAATAACTCATCATCGATCTAACCTCTTCATAAGAGTCTTATTCCTTCGCTTCGCCACACCATTCTGCTTGGGTGTACTAGGTGCAGACAGTTGTGATTAAATCCTAGCCTTTGATAAGTAACTCCTAAACTCTCCCAAGAGGTACTCACCACCACGATCAGATCGTAGTGTCTTGATACTTTTACCTTGATGTTTCTCTAAATCATTCTTGAATTCTTAGAACCTGTCAAAGCATTCAGACTTACGGTGCATCAAGTAAATGTATTCATATCTTGAATAATCATCTATAAAAGAGTCGAAATATTCAAAACCACCTCTAGCCTGGATAGACATAGGACCCACAAATTAAAATGAACCAATTCTAACACATCTTTGGCTCTATACCCCTTGGCCTTAAAAGGCCTCTTGGTTATTTTACCTTCCAACCAAGATTCGCAGGTTGAGAAATCTTCCACCACTAATGAATCCAAAGGTCCA
Organism: Wurfbainia villosa; assembly: GCA_025175895.1. Classification (NCBI taxonomy): domain Eukaryota; kingdom Viridiplantae; phylum Streptophyta; class Magnoliopsida; order Zingiberales; family Zingiberaceae; genus Wurfbainia; species Wurfbainia villosa. The sequence goes on from CM045996.1 coordinate 100,540,108, forward strand.
TCAGCTATCAACCTTTGAATTCTACTCAGGTTAATATGACCTAACCTTAGATGCCAAAGATATGTTTGGTTCATTTTCGAAGGTTCTTTTCTCTTATTGGATTTAGAAGATGAGTTATTTATTTCTATTTACATCATGGGAGTTTTTGGTTCAAGAGTGTATAAATTTTCTACCAACGCACCAGAATAGATAATCTCCTTATTCCTTTTTTATAACAACTCTGTCATTAAAAGAAATAGAATATCCATCCATAAACAATTTAGAATCTGAAATCAAATTCTTTCTAAATGTAGGTACATAAAGGCAATTTCTCATAACCAAAGTTTTATTTCTATCAAAAGATAAATGAACGTCTCCCACTACAATAGCCGCCACCTTCATAGCATTACCCATGTAGATGGTAATCTCTCCCTCAGCTAGTCGTCTAGTTTCCTGGAACCCCTGCAAAGAATTGCAGACATGATTAGTGGCTCCCGTATCTACACACCAGGTACTGGTAGATAACACCACTAAACATATTTCAATGACTAAACTAAATGATAAACCTTTGTTCTGTTTCCGATTAGGACAGTCCGCCTTCCAATGTCCAGTCTGCTTGCAAGTGAAGCACTTGCATTTCAGCTTCTTCACTACTGCCTGAGATCCTACCACCATCTCTGCTACGCCTTGTTTCTTCTTCTTCTTGCCTTTCGGCTTAGAAGTAGAAACCTTTTGAGCAACCATGGCATGAGCACTCTGACGAAAAAGCCCCTCTTCCACCTGGAGTTTTGTCAAAAGCTCCGCCAATGAATACAACCTTTTATTCATGTTGTAGTTTAGACGAAACTGCTCAAAACTTCTAGGTAGAGATTGGAGAATGATATCGACCTGGGTTTCCCCATCGATCTCCGCTCCAAGGACTCCTATCTCATTTAAATGAGCCATCATTTTGAGAACACGATCCTTCACGGGTGTTCCCTCAATCAAGGTGGTCGTCATCAAATTCCTCATAACTTCCTGCCTAGCAACCTGATTCTAATGTTCGAAAAGTTCCTTGAGATTGAGCATCATGTCATAGGCAGTAGTCATGGCCTAATGCTGACGTTGCAATACATTTGACATAGAAGCCAAAATGTAACATCATGCCATCTCATCTGCCTTGATCCACTTCATATAACTCTCTTTCTTTTTTTTCACTAGAATCATCCGTATGCTTAGGAGGACATTCTTCGAAGAGTACATATTGTTGGGAGTATGGGGAATACAATCAAAGTCCCACATTGGTAAGACATGGAAAAGATCATGTGCTTATAAGAAAAAAGATATCTCCATTGGTATGAGACCTTTTGGGTAAAGCCCAAAAACAAAAACCATGAGGGCTTGGGTCCAAAGTGGACAATATCATACCACTGTGGAGATATGTGGATCTTATATGCACTATCAATTGGTATCAGAGCCATGGTCCATGTCAAGCCATGAACCTCGAACGAAGGAAGTTGAGCTCCCACGTCCGAATCAAGAGAACCAGACATCAGGAAGGAAGTCTAGTTGGGTCGGGGGGACCGAACAACTGGCAGGAAGTCCTGGTGGGTTGAAGATCGGACATCAAGCAGAGAAAATCCTTCGAGGAGGGATAGGCTTGAGGGGGGGCCCAATGTGGTCCTTCGTTTGAGGGGGGGATTGTTGGGAGTATGGGGAATACAATCAAAGTCCCACATTGGTAAGACATGGAAAAGATCATGTGCTTATAAGAAAAAAGATATCTCCATTGGTATGAGGCCTTTTGGGTAAAGCCCAAAAACAAAAACCATGAGGGCTTGGGTCCAAAGTGGACAATATCATACCACTGTGGAGATATGTGGATCTTATATGCACTATCACATATTTGTACTCCTGAACAGTCAAGACATGTCCAGATTCTGTTTTCAATCAACATAATTAGGGCCAGTAAGTTTGTTTTTTTTTAGAATCCGTAGGCAAACAATGATCTTGTGATTCTTATTTCAAATTTAAGATGTTCATGCAAAAGCTAGGCTTTTGGTATGCATCCCAACATAACCATGCGTTTTAATTTAATTTATCCAAATAATAATTTTACTCCTTCGCCATTTATTTGTGTTATTTTACAAACTGGACATGCATGAAATATATTTTTAATAGGTATGTAATTATTTGCGATGAACTACACTATTTTCATCCATAACTTTTCAATCGACTAGCTAGTCGACTCAAAACATTCTGTGGCCGGTCAAATTATGGACAGTCGACTATTGTATTCCACCAGTCAACTACTTTGAAACCAAATATATTATTTCGTCACTAAGTTTCCTCAACTTAGCGACAAAAAAGCTAAAGTTGTCACTAATGTCCGACTAAAAATCCCTACCCTCGCCCATTCACCCTAACTTTTCCTCTTTCTCCGGCCACCCGATCACCATCTTGTTAGTAATATATGAGAGATGTCCTAAGGCAATCGCCTTATGTACGAACCATTTATATGATAAATAAAGATTCACTATTTGAGTATACATGTTATATGTATTTGATTGGATCTTAAACTCATTTACTGAATGTCCTCGATACGATTCACAGCATGAGAGAATTTGTGATTGGATCACAACTAGTGAGTATCTCTACATGTGTAATTGTGATGTATCGAAATTATCCCTAGTCGATGAATTGATCCATCAATTCTGTCGAGACTAGCACGAGGTATACTCCTTGGTGTATCCAAGCAGCTGATTCTCACTGGCTGGAGACATTGTGATGTCCGGAGTTGATCGTGGATGCTAGTTATGGTAACTAGTTCATTGGAGTGACCAGCCGTAAGACTTCATATGGTTCTCTGCATATATAGATATGTCAATGAAGTTCTTACTGTAGCTTAAGTGCGATGTTCCTTTGACTTGCGGTATTCAAGTCATCTTAATCATGGAGACTTATGCTTTGACATCTTAAGCAAGCATCTCTAAGGAGATGTGGACCCGGGATGATTGGGTATAAGTCGTAGTGATCGAAGGTGTTTGAATAGCCTATAAAAAATTCACCACTCCTTGCGAGGAGATGTATACCCATGGCCTCTCGTCGGATTGTTACTAAAGTCTTTGGCCAAAGCATTACATGTTAAGAGTAAGGTACTCTTCGATACATGTGTAGTAACTAGAATCCGTAGGACGAGGAAATAATACTTGGGCTAGGTGTGACGTAGTCAGCCTAGTGGGGACTGACACTATAGACCATGTCCTGAACCAAGTGGGTATAAGATGAGTGAAGGGAATGGGGCACGATTCATTCGAGCTGCTGAAGGGTTTCAGAAATAGTTCTGGATCAACCGTTGATCTTTTCGGTTAATTGGGGATCATGATGTACTACTAGGTTCCACTCATGATCGTTCTATAATTAATGGTTAATTATAGACGGCCAACATCAACCGAGAACCAATTTAGTCACACGCACAACGAGCATAATCTGAAGGATTTAAAACGAGCTTGAGAATGGGATTCTCAGACCGAAAGAAACTAGGTTTGGTTGGACCAAACAAGAAGCGAGCATGAAATCATTTCAGTCGCAATGGAAGCGTGGATAGGCCGTGTCTTATGAAGACATAATGGATGAACTGAAATGGTTTGGTTCTAATCCAATGGAGGAGAATAAACCAAAGGGTTTGGTTTATTTTAAACGAATGAACCAAAAGTTGGTTCGGTTCGTTTTAACATAAAATAAACCATCATGGTTTGGTTTATTTTAACTTATATTAATGGAGCGGGTTAACGGGCCTTATGGTTATGATCCAATAACCATTAAGAGAATTAGTTCTCTATAAAAGAGGGCTTAAGGGATTGTTAAGCCCGAATCCAAAAAAAACCCTAGCTTGTGGTTGTCGGCCACCTCTCCATCCTCTCCTTTGATTTTCGGCGCCAACCCTAGGTTGCCGCCCAGCCCCTTGTGCCGCCGTCCAACTCCTTGCCGGTGTCCAAGCTTCAGCCGGTCATCGTCCGCCGACCCTCCGGTGATCTTCCTAGGCTTCGGCGATAAGGTGAGCACTTGGCTTCGCTTGGTTGGCCGGCGCCTACTCCTCCACCAAAGCTGTCCAGTTTTCTGGACAGCTTGTTCTTCTCTCGTCGGAGCATCGTTTGGACGACAGTTAGAGCTCCGACAGTGCCTAACTTACTGGGGATTCGATCTCCGGTAATCCTCATAGGTGGAGGACGAAGGATTCGTCAAACGGTTGACGAATACCTCTCTGGATAAGCGAGTTTTGAGGACTCGTCTTTAGATCCGAATTTGGATTCGGATCGTGATCATCTCTCGATCACGTCGTCTTCAACATGAGGCTAGTAACCCGTACGAAGACAAAGCTCGTGGCTTAGCGAAGTCATCCTAAGGATACTCGGCGTGGATACGCATAGAGACGATTCTAGCGAGGATTGTTCCGGTTGATGCCGTTCCCGTTACACGTGATACGAAAGGTATAACGTAGTTAAATTTCCTTTTATTGCTAATTTAAATTTACGGTTATGTCTACACATGTTGTACTATGCATGCGTGTGATGTGTGTGTTGTAATAAATGTAGATTTATTATTTTTATTACTTCCGCTGTGCACATGTTTACGAAACATGATCGAACACACACTCGCCGCGGTGCCGAAAACCCAACAAGTGGTATAAGAGCCCAGGTTGTGTTTCGACATAATCGTAAAATGGTTTTGCGATAGTCATAATGTTATTTTTGTAAATTTTCTAATTTTGGAAATTTAGAAGTATTTATGGAAATTTTTCAATTTTGGAAAGTCTAGAAGTATTTATGGAAATCTTCCACTTTTGGAAAGTTCGAAGTATTTATGGAAATTGATATTTTCCATAAATAAAATATTTTATTAGATTCTGGAAATTTGTTTCCTAATTTAATCATGATTTGATTTGGGAAATCAAATCTTAAAATATTTTATTTCCATAAGTAGTTTTGATGATTTAGGAAATTGGTTTCCTAAATTGATTTTCCTTAATCAACTATTTCCATAAATAAAATATATGATTAGATTTGGAAATTTGTTTCTTAATTTAATCATGATTTGATTTGGAGAGTCAAATCTTAAACATATTTTATTTCCATAAATAATTATGACAAATAAGAAAATTATGTACATGACATAATTGTATGTCATGTAATTGCATTAGATGCATATCATTATGTCATGCGTGTCGTGACATGTAGATGTATGTCATGTATGTCATGCCATGTAGATAATAGTTATTTGCATGCAAAGAGGATGAGACATAAAAACCTTTAAACAATATTAAAGCCTACACATTCCATTAATATGGTTAGAACCAGAGTTTCGTTTCTTGTTTCGGTTGTTGGACTCTCTCCAAGCCCGACTCGAACCCGAACATGTTCTAACCATGGAATAGTTTAATACTAATATGGTAAGAGTCAGAGATCAATCGTTAGCTTTGGTTGTTGGACTCTCTCCAAGCTGGGCTAATTGGTTGAATGTGCTCTAACCATATTAAAACTATTTCTCGATTAATGGGTTGGCTTTAACCTAGAGCATCGGCTTGTTGGAATCTCTCCAAGGTCGATGTAAAGGGAGGTGAAGTTGGGTGCTATGCATATGATGCATAATTGTTAATGTGTTAACAACCCGATGTATGTGTGAACATTCAATTAGTTGATAGCACATTGTGATAGTTGCATATACGTGATATGCAATCGGTATAGATGATACCTACCGTTGTAGTTATGAATGGCTTGTTGGACTCTCTCCAAGGTTGTTCATATCTATGATGGATATCAGCCCATTCGGAGATGGACCTACGATCTCCCGAAGTGATTTTGGGGTTTTTGAAATTCGAAAAATGAATGAGATTTATAAATGTATATTGATGCATTTTAAAATCATCTTTCTCATATATGCTCGCTTTGTATTTCTAAAATTGATCATGATGTCTTTGAATTTGTGTTCCATTTTGGATTCGAATAAATTGACTGGGCCAAACTTCTTGGACTGGCTTAGAAACTTGAGAATTGTTCTCAAGGTGAAAAGCTTGTGTATTTCCTCGAAGCGCCTCTTCCCGCCCATCCTAGTGACGATGCAACTCTGGACCAATTGTTGGTCTATCAGAAACATGTGACTGATTCTGAACTGACAAGTTGCATCATGCTAGCCGCAATAGAACCCAAATCTACGAAAGCAACATGAGCATATGGATGCTCATATCGTAGTCCTTCATCTTTATGAGTTGTTTGATGAGCAAGTGAGATTCGAAAGGTTCGAAGTCTCCAAGCTCCTCTTCACCTCTGAGATGCAAGAAGGTTCATCTGTGGTACTGCTCAACATGCTGAAGACTGTGGAGCCTTCTGAGAAGCATGAGCAGGGGACGGTGTTGTTAGTTGATTCCTCGAAGAAAGGTTCTAAGAGGGAGTCAAAGGAACAACAGAAGGGGAAGAAGAAAAAGGCTAAAAAGGCAGAACCAGCTCAAAAGGGCACTTGCCATAATTATGGCAAGTAGGGCCATTGGCGAAGAAATTGCAAGATTTATCTTGAGTCCGTGAAGAAGAATAAGGCATAAGATGCTCCATCTTTTCACATATCTTTGTTATTGATTGTCATTCTATTTCCTCAGACACATGGGTATTGGATAATGGGTGTGACTCACATATATGTAATGACATACATGGGCTAAGAAATAGAAGAAGACTTGTCAAGGGAGAGTCAAATTTACATGTTGGGAATGGAGCAAAGGTTGCTGCACTCGCCAACGGAACGTATTTGTTAAAACTCCCTACAGGACTTGTCATAGAACTGGACAATTGCTTTTGTGTTCCTTCGTTGATAAAGAACATCATTTCTATTTCTTGTTTAAATAGAAATGGGTACCATTTGACTTTTAGTAACAATTTGTGTTACATAAATTTGAATGGAGTTCATTATGGGTCTGGAACTTTAAGCAATGGTGTTTATACGTTGGACGTATCCAGTGGCATTTTCAATATCGAAGCGAGCAACAAGCGTGCTCGAAAGGATAATCAATTAGACTCCTACATGTGACATTGTCGTCTTGGCCATGTAAGCAAGAAACGCATGTCCGAATTACACTGATGTGGAATTCTGGAATCGTTTGAATTGGATTCATACGATACATGCGAATCATGCTTAAAAGGCAAGATGACTAAGTTACCTTTTACTGGAAAGGTGAACAAGTGGGAGAGTTACTAGGTCTAATACATACTGATGTATGTGGACCTATGTCAACTCAAGCTTTAGGAGGCTATAGCTACTTCATTACCTTCACCGATGATCACTCACGGTTTGGGTATGTGTTCTTGATGAAACACAAGTCTGAAGCCTTTGAAAGGTTCAAAGAATTTAGAAATGAAGTAGAGAAACAAAATGACAAGAGTATTAAAATACTTCGATCGGATCGAGGTGGTGAATACTTAAGTCAAGAGTTTCATGATTATCTAAGAGACAATGGCATATTGTCTCAATGGACTCCGCCATATACACCAAAGCATAATGGTGTATCTGAGAGGCATAACCGGACCTTTTTGGACATGGTCAGGTCAATGATGAATCATGCGAATCTTCCCATGTCCTTTTTGGGGTTTGCACTTCAGACAACTGTTTACTTGTTAAACAGAATGCCAACCAAGGTAGTCTATACTACTCCATATGAGATATGGAATAGTAAGAAACCTCATGTATCTTACTTGAAGATATGGGGTTGTCCTGCTTATGTGAAGCGGACTGTATCAGACAAATTGGATGCTAAGTCTGATAAATGTCTATTTATTGGATACCCTCAGGAAACAAGGGGTTACCAATTCTATCATCCTGTGGAACAAAAGGTGTTTGTTTCAAGGCATGCTGTGTTTCTAGAGAAAGAGTTTCTCTTGCAAGAAAATAGTGGGAGTGTCGTCGAGCTTGAGAAGGCTCGAGAGACTCAAATAGACATTGATGAGATACCTGGTGAAGCACAACAGCTGACAACTCATAGTGATGAGCAATCGGCTGGACCTATTGTAACACCACATCTTCGTAGATCTGGTAGAACACGCAATATTCCCGAGAGATATGGATTTCTCGTAAGTGAATCGAACGACGTGTTACTCATTGATGATGAGGAGCCTACCTGTTATGAAGAAGTGCTGACAAGTTCAGAAAGGGATAAGTGGCTTGGTGCCATGAAGTCGGAAATGGATTCCATGTATGAAAACCAAGTTTGGAACTTGGTTGACCCACCTGAAGGCATAAAGCCTATAGGGTGCAAGTGGGTTTTCAAGAAGAAAACCAACATGGATGGTAATGTGATTACCTATAAGGCTAGATTGGTGGCGAAAGGATATCGTCAAAAGTAAGGTGTTGATTATGACGAAACCTATTCGCCTGTAGCTATGCTTAAATCCATTCGGATGCTCCTGGCTATAGCGGCTCATTATAATTATGAGATATGGCAGATGGATGTGAAGACAGCTTTCCTTAATGGAAACCTGCTCGAGGACGTGTATATGATACATCCTGAGGGTTTCACATCTGTTGATAAAACCAAGGTATGCAAATTGCGACGGTCCATTTATGGATTGAAGCAAGCATCCAGGAGTTGGAATATCCATTTTGATGAGACAATCAAAAGGTTTGATTTCTCACAAAATCCAGACGAACCTTGTGTGTACAAGAAGGTTAGTGGGAGTGCAGTCATATTCCTAGTATTGTATGTCGATGACATATTACTTATAGGAAACGATGTTTCAATCTTACAGTCAGTTAAGGTTTGGTTATCCAAGACATTCTCCATGAAAGACCTGGGAGAAGCAACCTACATCCTCGGGATTAAGATCTATAGAGATAGATCGAAACGATTGCTTGGTCTTTCGTAGTCTACATATATAGACCGAGTGCTAAAGAGGATTAGCATGTCGGAATCCAAGAAAGGTTTTCTACCCATCAGGCATGGGATACACCTTTCGAAGTCTATGTGTCGTCGCACAGAAGACGAGAGGATTTGCATGAGTAAGATTCCCTATGCATCCACAATAGGATCTATCATGTATGCTATGTTATGTACGAGGCCCGATGTATCGTATGCTCTGAGTGTCACGAGCAGATACCAGTCTGATCCAGGAATGGATCATTGGGTGACTGTTAAGACGATCCTTAAGTACTTAAGAAGAACTAAGGATGCGTTCCTAATATATAGAGAAGGGTACATGGTGATACGTGGGTATACGGATGCCAGATCCAGACAGACAAAGATGATTCCATGTCTTAGTCTGGGTATGTATTCACCTGGAATGGAGGCGCAATAAGTTGGAAAGGTTCCAAGCTTGACACTATATCGGATTCTGCAACTAAGGCAGAATACATTGCAGCTTTGGAAGCAACAAAGGAAGCGGTTTGGATCAAGAAGTTCATCTCTGAACATGATGTGGTCTCATCAATGATCCAAACATGTGTTTCGCCGCTATCATCTTATCAGAGAGATCATCAGTAGAAACGAAATACAAATCGAGAAAATTTCCACTAAAAGAAACATAGCGGATCCTTTGACTAAAGCATTACCTCAAAGTAAGTTTGAGGGTCATGTTAGAGCTTATGGTATTGGATACCGTAGCGATTGGCATTAGGCCAAGTGGGAGTCTATTAGTAATATATGAGAGATGTCCTAAGGCAATCGCCTTATGTATGAACCATTTATATGATAAATGAAGATTCACTATTTGAGTATACATGTTTTATGTATTTGATTGGATCTTAAACTCATTTACTGAATGTCCTCGATACGATTCACAGCATAAGAGAATTTGTGATTGGATCACAACTAGTGAGTATCTCTACATGTGTAATTGTGATGTATCGGAATTATCCCTAGTCGATGAATTGATGGATTTGGACACCATCAATTCTGTCGAACTAGCACGAGGTATACTCCTTGGTGTATCCAAGCAGCTGATTCTCACTGGCTGCAGACATTGTGATGTCCGGAGTTGATCGTGCATGCTAGTTATGGTAACTAGTTCATTTGAGTGACAAGCCGTAAGACTTCATATGGTTCTCTGCATATATAGATATGTCAATGAAGTTCTTACCGTAGCCTTAGTGCGATGTTCCTTTGACTTGCGGTATTCAAGTCATCTTGATCATGGAGACTTATGCTTTGACATCTTAAGCAAGCATCTCTAAGGAGATGTGGACCCGGAATGATTGGGTATAAGTCGAAGTGATCGAAGGTATTTGAATAGCCTATAAAGGATTCACCACTCCTTGCGAGGAGATGTATACCCATGGCCTCTGGTCGGATTGTTACTAAAGTCTTTGGCCAAAGCATTACATGTTAAGAGTAAGGTACTCTTCGATACATGTGTAGTAACTAGAATCCATAGGACGAGGAAATGATACTTGGGCTAGGTGTGACGTAGTCAGCCTAGTGGGGACTGACACTATAGACCATGTCCTGAACCAAGTGGGTATAAGATGAGTGAAGGGAATGGGGCACGATTCATTCGAGCAGCTGAAGGGTTTCAGAAATAGTTCTGGATCAACCATTGATCTTTTCGGTTAATTGGGGATCATGATGTACTACTAGGTGCCACTCATGATCGTTCTATAATTAATGGTTAATTATAGATGGCCAACATAAACCGAGAACCTATTTGGTCACACGCACAACGAGCGTAATCCGAAGGATTTAAAACGAGCTTGAGAATGGGATTCTCGGACCGAGAGAAACTAGGTTTGGTTGGACCAAACAAGAAGCGAGCATGAAATCGTTTCAGTCACAATGGAAGCGTGGATGGGTCGTGTCTTATGAAGACATAATGGATGAACCGAAATTGTTTGGTTCTAATCAAATGGAGGAGAATAAACCAAAGGGTTTGGTTTATTTTAAACGAATGAACCAAAAGTTGGTTCGGTTCATTTTAACTTAAAATAAACCATCATGGTTTGGTTTATTTTAACTTATATTAATGGAGCGGTTTAACGGGCCTTATGGTTATGATCCAATAACCATTAAGAGAATTAGTTCTCTATAAAAGAGGGCTTAAGGGATTGCTAAGCCCGAATCCAAAAAAAAACCCTAGCTTGTGGTTGCCGCCCACCTCTCCATCCTCTCCTTTGATTTTCGGCGCCAACCCTAGGTTGCCGCCCAGCCCCTTGTGCCGCCGTCCAACTCCTTGCCGGCGTCCAAGCTTCAGCCGGTCATCCTCCGCCGACCCTCCGGTGATCTTCCTAGGCTTCGGCGATAAGGTGAGCACTTGGCTTCCCATGGTTGGCCGGCGCCTACTCCTCCACCAAAGCTGTCCAGTTTTCTGGATAGCTTGTTCTTCTCTCATCGGAGCGTCGTTTGGATGACGGTTAGAGCTCCGACAGTGCCTAATATACCGGGGATTCCATCTCCGGTAATCCTCATATGTGGAGAACGAAGGATTCGTCAAACGGTTGACGAATACCTCTCCGGAGAAGCGAGTTTTGAGGACTCATCTTTAGATCCGAATTTGGATTCGGATCGTGATCATCTCTCGATCACGTCGTCTTCAACACGAGGCTAGTAACCCTTACGAAGACGAAGCTCGTGGCTTAGCGAAGTCATCCTAAGGATACTCGGCATGGATACGGATAGAGACGATTCTAGCGAGGATCGTTCCGGTTGATGCCGTTCCCGCTACACGTGATAGGAAAGGTATAACGTAGTTAAATTTCCTTTTATTGCAAATTTAAATTTACGGTTATGTCTACACATGTTGTACTATGCATGCGTGTGATGTGTGTGTTGTAATAAATGTAGATTTATTATTTTTATTGCTTCCGTTGTGCACATGTTTACGAAACATGATCGAACACACACTCGCCGCGGTGCCGGAAACCCAACACATCTCCTCTTCGCTGTCGACTCCAAATCTGACTTCGTCAGCACCCCTTCTTCTCTTTGGCTCTGCCTTCAACTTTGTTGGTATCCCATTCTCCTCTCCAACTCCGATTTTCTCCCGCCTCTGCCTCCTTCTCAGCACCCCATTCTCCTGTCGTCGTCGTCGCCTCCGTCGGTATCCTCTTCTCGTCTCTACTGCCAGCTCGGCCCCGACCATCTCTCCTGGTTTGCCTCCTCTGGCTCCGGACTTCTCTCCACCTCCAGCTCTGGATCCGCCTCGGCTTAGGTAAGAATTTTTCATTGGTTAATGTTAAGTAGGAATTAGAATAAAATTTTTAGTTTTATTTGTATGCTTACGATAAAAGGGTTAACTTAGAGTTAATTTGTTGCTTGGATGATAAATTTTCATGATAATTTAGATTTAATTTGGTGCTTAGATAAAAACTTTGGAGATATTTTGATATTTAGATGAGCATTTTAGGATTATTTTGTCGATTTTTATGATTATTTTGACGATCATTTTCATGATGGTTAGATTTTGATGCTTAGATAATAAATTTAGGGTAGGTCATTTTTATGCTTAGATAATAAGCTTATGGTTATTTTGATATTTAAATCATAAATTTTATGATTAATTTTGATGTGATCTATAAATTTAGGTTGCTAAAATAATTGTATTGAAAGTTACCATCAAACTTATTTATAAGACTTATTTAGTAAATAATTTGACATTTAATATATGTTTAACTAGGTTTTAAAATATGGATAAAATTTGGATAACAATTCAAAATCGGATTAGTCCTGATTATATGGATTGAATCATTTTTTAAATATTATAGAGAATTACATGATCAGTCTGAATTTATTGATAATTCATTGTCCATGTCGTGTGACAATTTGTTTAAATATAAATTGGATTATGAGTGAGGACATCTTTATAGGTGGGGATTTGATAAATTATATAAAGTCTGGAACATTCATGGAGAAGCTTTTCATCATCCGTTAATATAAATATTGTCAATGGAGATGGAAATAATTTTGATGTTGAAGTAGATGATTTCGAAGATGATTTTGAAGACATATTTACTGATTTATGAAATGCAGAAAATATAAATAGCAATGAACCTCAATCAGATGATATCAATGAAAACACGAATACAAATGATTTTAGATGAAATTATACTTCAATATTTGAAGAAGAACAAAAAGAATTGTATCACAATTTTACTAATTTTTTGGTATTCAACTTTGTAGTGAAGGTAATGCATGTGAAGGTGTTAAATGGTTGGAGCAATAAATCTTTTGATATGTTACTTCAGTTATTGCAAGAGACATTTCTCAAGCCAAATGTGATTCCAAACTATCATTATGAAGCAAACAAATTATTAAAAGAGTTATGATTGACATATGATAATATACATGTATGTAAAAATGATTGTATATTATTTTGGGATGAGCACGAGAATAAGGATACATGTCCAATGTGCAAGGAGGCTAGATACAAGTACGACGGGATGAATAAGAAAAATAATCAGAAAATTCTTCAATATTTCCCTCTGAAATCGAGACTTAAGTGGTTGTTTATTTTGAAGCATACATCAAAAGATATGAGATGACATAAAGAAAAGCAAGTTAAAATAGATGGTGTATTAAGACACCCAGCAAATTGAGACACCCGACTAATAGTGAATCAGGGAAAGAATTTGACAATGCACATGAAATATTTACTTGTGATCCACGAAATATTTGCTTAGGGTTGGCTACTGACGGTTTTAATCCATTTAGAAACATGTCAAATGCTTATAGTATATGGTATGTTATACTTGTGAATTATAATTTGTTATCATAGAAAATGATGAAGCTACCATACTTGATTATGTCTCTTTTAATTATTGGGCCTAAATCACTTGGCAAAGAGATAGATGTATACCTACAACCTCTAATGAATGAACTGAAGGAGTTATGGGATGACATAGTGGAAGCATATGTTGCATTAATTAAACAAGTATTACAATTACATGCTGCTATGATATGGATCATTCATGACTTTCCTGCATATGGAACCATTTATAGATGGAGCATAAAGGGCTATAAAGCATGTTCAATATGTCTGCATGAAACCAAATCTCAAGGATAAAGGAGTAAAATATGCTACACAAGTCACCGTCGATTCTTGAATATGCAACACCCATGGAGTAGAAATAAAGATTTAAATGGAAAGGTTGAAAAAGCAGAACCACCACGAATAATTAATGGTTATGAGATTTTAGCGCAGTTAGACGTTGTTGGTTCAATCGACCCAGGTCACGATTGAGCAGACTCAAGTTTAACTCAAGTAGTATTTTGATGTTTGACAAAATGATTGATAATGTGATTTTCATGGGAAGTCCAAGAATGGTCTTGGCATTTGAGAAGTCCAAGTCATGTGTACTTGGCAATGGAAAGTCCAAGTCATGGGTACTTGACAATTGAGAAGTCCAAGCATGGGTATTGGCAAAGGAAAAGTCCAATAATGGGTCTTGGCAATGGAAAAATCCATGTCATTGGTACTTGGCAAGGAAAGTCCAAAGGTATAGTCTTGGCGGCATAAGTCCAAGTGTGTAGTCTTGGTGGCATAAAGTCCAAGTAAATTTTGGTGGTGAAAGTCCAAGTATGGATACTTGGCAATTGGGAATTCCAAGGGTGTGATATTGGCGGCGTAAAGTCTAAGTTGTAGTCTTAGCGGTATAAGTCCAATGTTTGGTGGTGTAAAGTCCAAGCGTTTGTCTTGGCAGCATAAGTCCAAATGTACCTTGGCAAGGTAGACATGGTTAACATGACAATAACCGATGGAAGCACCTAAAGGCTAGCATATGGATGAAAAAGTCATGGAGGACTTGGAGGGATCTGATGGGCATGAGGTTGATAGAGGTGGCTAGAAGACTTAGGTCTAGGCTAAAGGTGATCTATCAAGTATGAGGGGATTAGACTTGGGTTAATCCTCATGGTTGAGATGTACTAGTCGAATGATGCTTTGGCTAGTCGAGTTGTCGAGTGTGTAAGCACTTAGAGCCTAGTCAGCTCTGGCAGTTGACTGGTATTATGACCAATCAACTGTACAGTAGTCGACTGAAGGTTCGACTGTTGCTTTGTGTCTCTAGTAGTCGATTGGAGGTTATTCTAGTCGACTGGCCTTGGGGAAATTGACTGCCCAAGATGGCAGTTGACTGACACTGGTGGACACAGGCATAAAAGCTTCCGTAGTCGACTGGCCAATCAATTTCTGGGCAGCAATCGACTACTGGTGTATCCATTGTCTAGAATGCCAATGTGGATTAAGTCTGTTGTGAGACAACGACACTATAGTCAGTATACTGGGGTCTTTTGGTAGTCAATGGGGAGGATTTCGAAAGAGCTTCTAGGGATGATTATGGCATAGTGTTGGTGCATTTCAGGGTTCTTCAAGTTCGTCCAAGCAACCAACAAGCAAAGCTTTCAAAGCGATCTTTTGTAAACTTTTTTTTACATTGTTTTTGTATTTGCTTGTATCTTTATTCTTATTGTTCTAAGACTATTACAAGAGGTTTCTCCACCTCCGGTGTGTCACCAAGAAGGAGAAGTTTGATAGCGGTGGTGTGCATCACTAGATCTCACTTGAGCTCTACACAAGGAGTAGGAACCCTAAGTTCTGAACCACGTTATATCGCTTGTCTTGTGTGAGTGTTTGTCTTTATTTTTAGTTTATGCTTTATTAATTCCACTACGCATAATAAGTTTTGTAGTTGAACACGAATACAATCCATCGAAGCAAAGAAATCACTATTCAACCCCCTCTAGCACGACGTCCGATCTTCAACAAGTGGTATCAGAGCGAGGACGCTCTTCAAGGCTTAACAACCAAGAGAGCAATGCTTGAAGGCAAGATGGAACTAAGTCTTGGCTTAGGACACGACATCAACACTCCTCCGCCCTAGAAACTTTATGGAGCCAAAGAATTTGAGTAATGGGTGGTGAGGATGAAATATTTTCTTATGTGCAATATAGAAAATTGGATTTGTATTAAAGTAGGTTTCAAGGCATCCATGGACAAGAAGGGAAGGCTCCCCAAGAAGAAGAAATGGACGGAGTAGAAAGTCCAAAAATCCGAGACTAATAATAAGGTAATTGAAATGTTGGTTAATGTAATCCCTAATGATATTTTGTGTAGATTAGGAGATTATAAGGATGCTAGGGAACTATGGAGTAAGCTAGTCAAGCTCTATGAAGAACCCTCAAAGGCTCAAGAAATAGAGGAGGCCAAGGAACAAGGATGCTCAATGGTCCAAAGTGGAGATGATAATGAGACTGAAGAAGCAAGTTCATTATCCTCTCAATAATGTGAGAATTTGAAGGTTGAGAGGTGTTCGACATCCAAGGAAGAAGAGGAGGAAGTAGAAGAAGCCTCCACTTCTAGGATTGAAGGGAAGAAGATGTAGGGAAATTTGCCCCGGAAGCCCTCATACACATTTAATGGTTTTAGCTTATCGAGTCCGTGAGGGGAAACTTCGCTTCCCACTTCACCTTGGTCGTTTGTTCATGGAGATCCCCTCGATGTCCCCGGATTAAAAAATTTAATCCTAGACAAAAAGGATTGCCCAAACAACCAAGTCATCGTCGTGCTATTCGTTTAGGGAGGTCACTTGAACAAACTCGTTGTTCAAGCGACCATCCTATATTCTTCGAGTAGCCGCGGAATAGACGATGTCCGGATCGCCGGTTTTTATATTTATGATCGGGATCCAAGTATTATTTATCAATATACATATTTATATCATGATCATTATTGAAAAACAAATACAAACATGTAATATATAAAAATTAGAAAATCGATATACCTCTTGATCTTCTAATGTATGACTTTCCTCCTTTCGGACTTCATGTGGGCGACGCTCTACCAAAAGTCGAAGCTCCTAGATCACAAATCTTCCTTCCTTGCTTTTCCAAAGCAAGATGAAGAATAGACACAAAGCTCTTCTCCTTCCTATGGCCAACCAACAAGCAACAAGGAGAATGCTTGCCGCCGGCCAACAAGGAGAAGGAGATAATGGTGGAAACTGGCCAAGACACCAAGGGAAAGCCCTATATCTTGTTTCCACAACCTAAGGAGAAGGAGAAGGGGTCTTTGGATGCCGTCCAAAGGCTTGGATAGGGCTGTGGGCACCGGCCACCAAAGGATAGTAAGAAGAAAGCAAACTACTTCCTAATTTGGTGCCACCCAAACCTCCTAAACCCTAAGCCTCCAAACCCTAATCCTAGCTCTCCTAATGGCCAGCCATGGAAGTGGGGAAGAAGGTTAGGATGAGCACAAGCCAAGGTAGAGGGAAGATGGAAGGAACTGGCCACACCTTAGGAGGAAGAAGAAAAACTCCTCCTTGAGTTGCCGCCCACCCATAGCTCCCAAAACCCTAGCCACCCAAACCTAATCCTAAACCAACTAGGATTCCTTGCCTCCAAAGGAAGCAAACCCTAATCCCCTTAAGCCATGATCTTCTTGCTGTCCACTTCATGATCACTATTTATAGAGTTGGGCTCAAGCCATGATTTAATCTCATCCATTGGTTCTAGGGATTTAATCTCAACCGTCGGATCTAGAGATTTAATCTCAACCAACGGATCTAAAGATTTAATCTCTACCTTTGGATTTAGAGTTTTGTTTTCATCCATTGGATCTAAGCTTCATGAGGTGTTAATAGGATACATTAAGGACCATGAGGAGGAGTTGGTTCTTGGCCACCAATGGATCATGCCCACATAAAGTCCGATCCACTAATGATGATCCAACCCACTAAAGGATCATCATTGATCTACCTCACCAACCCCCATATGATAATATGGGCTCCATATATTATTTATACATTTTCTCCCCGTGTTTACGATCTCGAATGTCCGTCGATTAATTAATTTACTGACCATTAATTAATCAACATCTAACTCCATGAGTAGTACCACTCAACCTTTTCATCGTGCCGGACCAAGTCCACCTGCAGGGTTTACATGATGAACCTTATGAGCTCCTCAAGGGGACATCATCATCCTAATATATAGGACACGATTTCCTTCTATAATCAACGACATACCATATAAATAATATCATCTCCCAACTTACGGAGCCTATCGATTTAATCTATAAATCTCGCCCATTAGTAAATCAAAGAGATGAATACTAAGTATATGTGCCCGTTATTATATCGGGATTAAGAGCATGTACTAAATGATATTTGAGATCCGATTCGATTATGTAGTCAGCAATAAATCGAATCACCTCTATGTCGGTCCTGCTCAATACACACAAAGTGCACTAGTGTGATTCTATGGTCAAGACAAACCAATACCAAATCACACTACAACCATTCCGATGGTTTGTCCAAAGTCATCTCGATTGTGAGCCTTTACTTATACTTTACAAGGAGCCGATAACATGATCTCCCGTGTGACACCACACACCATGTTATCTACAATGTAATGTATTATACAATATTGC
This sequence comes from Wurfbainia villosa, assembly GCA_025175895.1. Taxonomy (NCBI): domain Eukaryota; kingdom Viridiplantae; phylum Streptophyta; class Magnoliopsida; order Zingiberales; family Zingiberaceae; genus Wurfbainia; species Wurfbainia villosa. The sequence continues at coordinate 100,558,455 of CM045996.1, forward strand.
ATAACCATAAAAATGCAAACAATGATCATGTGATTCTTATTTCAAAATAAAGATGTTAATACAAAAGGTAGACTTTTTAGTATACATCCCTACAATCTCCCACTTATACTAAAAGACTATGTTGTCCTCATACTGTCATACATCTGATTCCCCTTCCCTCCACATGCCTATCAAAGCTTTTGCTAGAAGGGCCTTAATGAAAAGGGGCTACTAGGTCATCCTTTGATGCAATCTAGGCGACAACAACTTCTACCTCCTTTACGATTTCTCGTATCAGGTTGTACTTGTGCTCTATGCATTTACTTACCTTATCGGCTCGTGGTTCCTTCGAGTTTGCAACTGCACCATTATTATCACAATAAATTGTGATAGTTCTGGGAAAACCAGGAATCACATCCAAGTCCATCAGAAAGTTCCTGAGCCACACAGCTTCTTTGGCCGCCTCAGAGGCTGCCACATACTCAGCTTCCATGGTGAAGTCCACCATGCATTTTGTCTTGACACTCCTCCATACAATGGCTCCACCTCCCAAAGTAAATACAAAACCTGAGGTAGACTTACTGTTATCCCTATCTGATTGGAAGTCGCAATCTATGTAACCCACAGGGATTAATTGATCTGGCCGGTAAACTAGCATATAATCCCTAGTCCTTCTCAGGCACTTCAATATTTGCTTTACCGCAGTCCAATATCCCTATCCTGGATTACTCTGATATCTGCTGACCATGCCGATGACATAGCAGATATCTAGTCTCGTACATAGCATTGCATATATGAGGCTTCCTACTGCCGAAGCATAAGGAACCACCTTCATCTCCTCTATCTCCTCAGATGATCTAGGACACATCTCCTTAGATAAAGGAATTCCATGCCTGAAAGGTAGAAGACCCTTCTTGGAGTTCTGCATGCTAAAACGATCCATAATCATGTCTATGTATGAAGCTTGGGATAAGCTCAACATCCTTTTCCTGCGATCCCTTATAACCTTGATCCCAAGGATGTGTCCCACTTCTCCTAAGTCCTTCATATCAAACTGTTTGGACAACCATACCCTTACGCCCGATAACACCTTGTTATTGTTGTCAATCACCAAAATGTCATCTACGTATAGTACAAGAAATACCACTACTTTTCCGTCACATATCTTGTATACACAAGACTCATCTGGATTTTGAATAAATCCATAAGACTGATTTACCTCATCAAATCGGATGTTCCAAGACCTTGAAGCTTGCTTCAATCCATAAATGGACCAATTAAGCTTACATACAAGATGCTCTTTGCCCTTAGCAATAAATCCCTCTGGTTGCTTCATGTAGATGTTTTCCTCAAAACTTCCATTAAGGAAAGCTATCTTGACATCCATCTGCCACACCTCATAATCCATATGAGCTGCTATGCATAAGAGAATCCGGATAATCGATAATCCATATGAGCTGCTATGCATAAGAGAATCCGGATTAACCTCATAATCCATAAAAGGTCTCCTCATAATCGATGCCCTCTTTCTTAGTATACCCCTTCGCAACAAGCCTCGCTTTGAAGGTCTCAACCTTCCCATCTATTCCTCATTTTCTCTTGTAGATCCACTTACATCCAATGGTTTTTACACCATCGAGTGGTTCTACTAGCTCCCAAACCTAATTTGAATCCATAGATTCAATCTCAGCATTCATTGCACTTTGCCAAGATATTGCATCTTTATCTTGGATTGCCTCGTCATATGTCCAGGGATCAGGTTCATGTTCGCCAGGGACCAAATCAAAAGATTCTCCAAAGAACATGAATCTATCAGGCTGTCTCACAACCCTCCCACTACGATGAGGTATCACCTGTGTATCCTCTGTGACACGCAGTGCAGTGACATGTGGTATATCCTCTTGTACCGGTGGTACTAAAGAAGTGACTTCCCCTTTGAACTACTCGAGAATAATTTTTACTCTTGGGCTTGTGGCTCATCACATAGTCTTCCTCTAGAAATCTGGCATTCGTGCTAATGATCACCCTCTGATCTCTATGACTATAAAACAAACCACCTTTCGTTCCTCTAGGATAACCAACAAACATGCATACTTCTGTACGAGGTTCCAACTTACCAGCATCTGCCTTCAACACATGTGCTGGACTCCCCATATCCGAATATGTCTTTGACTATGCTTTCGCCTAGTCCACAACTCTGTGGGAGTAGAAGGCACTGATTTAGATGGAACCAAGTTCAGAATGTACACCCTCGTATCTAGATCATATCCCCAGAACGAATTTGGCAAGTCAGAATAACTCATCATCGATCTAACCATCTCCATAAGAGTCCTATTCCTTCGCTCTGCTACACCTTTCTGCTGGGGTGTGCCAGGTGCAGTCAATTGGGATTGAATCCCAGCCTCTAATAAGTAATTCCTAAACTATCCCAAGAGGTACTCACTACCACGATCAGATCGTAGTGTCATCCATATCTTGAATAATCATCTATGAAAAAGATGAAATATTCAAGACTACCTCTTGCCTGGATAGACATAGGACCACACAAATCAGAATGAACCATTTCTAACATATCTTTGGCTCTATACTCCTTTTCCTTAAAAGGCCTCTTAGTCATCTTACCCTCCAAGCAAGATTCACTGGTTGGGAGATCCTCCACCACTAATGAACCCAAAGGTCCATCAGCTATCAACCTTTGAATTATGCTTAGGTTAATGTGACCAAGCCTAAGATGCCAAAGATTTGTTTGGTTCATCTTCGAAGGTTCTTTTCTCTTATTGGAATTAGAAGATGAGTTATAAACTTCAATTTGCATCGTGGGAGGTTTTGGTTCAAGTGTATACAAATTTCCTATTAATGTACCTGAACAGATATTCTCCCTATTCCTTCTTATAACAGCTCTGTCATTAAAAGAAATAGAATATTTTTTGTTTCTAAATAAAACAATTTAGAAACTGAAACTAAGTTCTTTTTAAATAAAGGTACATAAAGGGAATTTTCTAGAACCTATGTTTTATTTTTCTCAAGAGATAAATAAAACTTCTCCCACTGCTCTAGCCGCCACCTTCATGACATTGCCCAAGTAAATGGTAATCTCCCCTTTAGCTAGTCGTCGGGTTTCCTGGAACCCCTACAAAGTATTGCAGACATGATTAGTGGATCTCATATCTACACACCAAGTGCCGATAGATAACACCGTTAATCATGTTTCAACGACTAGTCCAAAGGATATATCTTTGTTCTGCTTTGGATTGGGACAGTCCTTCTTCCAATGTTCATCCTGCTTGTAAGTGAAGTATTTGCCTTTCGGCTTATGCACTCCTCCCTGAGATCCTCCCACCACCTTTGCTCCACCTTGTTTCTCCTTCTTCTTGCCTTTCGGCTTAGAAGTAGAAACCTTGTTGAGAAACCATGGCTTGAGGATATTCTTCGAAGAGTGCATACTTGTACTCCTTAGCAGATAAGACAATATCTAGATTCTTTTCCAATCATCATAATTAGGTACAGTAAGTTTATTTCTTTTAGTATGATTGCAAGTGGACTGAAAGTCATTTTAAAAATCCTAAGAATCACATAGATCATTACTGTAGATTTCAAAAAACTATTGATTCCTCAAACAATAAAATTTTAAAATCAACCAACACCTCTAAACACCGAGAATATCGCATGCCACGATCGTGTGGACGTATATGAATTCTACATTTGTAGGAGGAGGTTTTACCCATTAATTTTACTATCTTGTCAACCTAACTTTTTGACAAGTAAAATTAATAGTTGTTTTCTCTTTGGCCCTACAAATAAAGCAGTGACTCCGATGGGGAGGATACTTATATTTGTATCTAAGTGTTCACCATTACTCGATACCAAGGTAATTATCTCAGGTTATGTGCCTTCTGATGGGGAAGTACACATGCTCCTTGATAATTACCGATAACCATATTCGACCTTGTGATCCGCAAACAAACTCATCCGATAGGGATGAAGGCACTCAGAGCCGACGCACAAGTTTGCTTGCATCACATGTCAAATCGTAATGGAGGCCGTGGGAATTTATAAAAATATCCCTCTCCCACTTAGTAATTTGAAAATGAGGAATTTTCTAGCCTACGACATGCATATCAAACAAAAAGCAATAAATATGAAAAATAAATTATTTTCCAACTATTATGGCTTTTGTCTTCAATATCACTCCCGTCGCATCGCCATCTCGTCCGCTCCTCCTACGCCATGTACGAGCCATCCGGAGATCCGAGCCGAGACTAAAACCTATTTTAATTTACATCCATCGATCCTATACTCCACGAGGGAGTGTACATGAAATCTAGATCGAAAGTAAAATAAAATAAAGAGTGGATAAACAATGTCGTATTTAATTTAAAAAAACTAAATACTAGCCTCGTCAACCCCGAGGATTCAACAAAATAAATATTTACACACATACAATCACATACACACATATGGCCATAATAGTCGGATCTTATGTCTGCAACCAAAGAGTTAAACTACGCATTGTTGGTGCAGTGGGCACCAAAGTCGAACCGGTATTTTGATTATGGCAAAAGGCTCAATAGTTAAGGGTATATTTGTTATCTTACGAGCTCAATTAAGTGTGCAGAAATGCTAAAGTTGAGCGGAAGGTCTGCGACACCCGGTGGGAACCGAGGTGGTCGAACGCCCTTGAGAGGACTTGAGGAGGAAGCCGAGGTACTCGGGTGAAGACCGGAAGCGAGGCTACAAGGTAAGCTCGTGTGAAAGCGAAGCAAGGTCGTTAAGCGTAGATCCGACCCAATACCTCCAATGGAAGGTCTAGGTCGAGATCAAATGGTTAGAACCATCGTACTTTATATTTTAAGCTAACTTGTACTGCAGTCCAAAACCCTTTGACTACAGTCAACTGCTAGTCAAGTTCCAGCCTCGAGAAGAGCTCGAATTTCAAGGGGGTGAATTTGGACTTGACTCGTGTTTTGGTACAAAGGGTGATGTGGCATCAAGGTGGACATCCAAACCATCACCAAGATTCCTTGTGGTGGACGCCCAAAATAAGGTGAGTTGGCACAAGATGGTTGGCTCCCATGATGTGGCACAAGTTGAATGGCTCCAACAAGTTGGCGCCCAAGGAGGTTGGAGGTGGCACAAGGTGGTTGGATGAAACACCTCATCCTCAAGTTGGCGCACAAGGAGGTTGGAGGTGGCACAAGGTGGTTGGATGAAACACCTCATCCTTGAGTTGGCGCCCAAGGAGGTTGGAGGTGGCACAAGGTGGTTGGATGAAACTCCTCATCCTTGAGTTGGCGCAAAGGATGTGGATGAACTAGTCTTGTGTGTTAAGAACCTCACCTTGGACACTACCTATGTCTAAATTCATAGATCAATATCCATTAATAGACATGTTCAAGCCAAGCAAATAACAAGAATTCAAGAGCTCTCAACACGCGCCGTAAATAGCCGCTACTACTACTCACATTTGCTACTGACGAAGTGCACAACGAAAGCTACATCTTCTACTTATAAGAGTTGTCGGTATATTTATTTAAGTTCTACTTCTTTAAATTGTCTTTGTGCTTTAATCGTAACAAGGAAAGGGGAGTGTCCTTTGCCTTGATTTCTTTTTGTAATCGTTGCTCTACTTCCAACGAAGAGGAGTGGTTTTAGTGAATTGCCCTCCGCGTGATCAAGGATCACTAGGGCCGTGGATTAGCAATCGAAAGATTGTGAACCACGTAAAAATATCTTGTCTACTTTATATTTCCGTGCATTCTCTACTTGCTTTTACTTATTGCAAAAGTTTTTAACGACATCTGTATCGCTATTCACCCCCTCTCTAGCGACACTTTCGATCCAACAATTGGTATCGAGTCGGGCGCTAAGATTCGTGAAACCACCAATCTAGCTTTGTTTTCTTTTTTTACAGATTTTTATTTATTTATTTCGTATAATTATTTCACTTGCTTATCTTCTCCTACATATAGAATTGCATTAGAGGCTTTAGGATCGGATAAGGTTGTCCTTGGGTTAGATCCGAGTAAGGTTGTCCTCCGGAACTTCAGCGACATTCGCATTTGATTGTTTATTTCTTTTGCAAGTTACATTTTATATATCTTTTTACTTCCCTTTTCTACTAATCCAAGGCGAAAGTCTTGGAATATTCTTTCGTGTGTTTTGCAAGATTCTTTTAAATCGCCGTTCTTCTTCTTGTTTTTAAATGGCCCATCTCGAAGGGTTTAGCACCGCCCGACCCCATTTTACAACGGTAATGACTTTCGTTATTGGAAGGTCGGATGGAATGCTTTCTTAAAACCCAAATCGAGATGTGGATCGTAATCAAACCGGTTTCACACTTCCTATTAATGAAGATGGTGAATCTTTGGGTTACGATCAATGGTCAAATTCCATGAAAAACAAGTAGAAGCCGATGCCAAGGCAACTCAAATCTTGCAATGTGGTTGTCAAGGAAGAGCTCAACAGCGTCGGCCCTTCATTAGTGCAAAGGACTTATGGACCAAGCTAGTGGAACTACGAAGCGACGCGAAGCTATGTAAAAGAGATTTACTTTTAAATAAATTGTATAACTTGAAAATGCAGGAAAACGAGACCGCAACTCAACTACATGCTCGTATCCAAGACATCGCCAACCAACTCCATGCCATCGGACAAAAGGTCGAGAATCGCGACCTTATCGGTATTCTCTTAACTCGTTTCCTAGGACCACCTTGTGGGCATCCATGGTCGATGCCTACAAGGTCTCCAAGGACCTTTCTAAAATTAGGTTAGGCGAATTGTTTTGAACTTGAATTACATGAGCAAACTAACGTGGTCGGCCGAGAAGAGTATTGCGTTAGTTGCGGTTCCAAGAAGAAGAAGCCCAAAGCAAGCCACCCAGAAGGAAGAAGGCGAGTCCGAATCAAGTAGACTCGAAATAGAATCGAACTAGTCAATCTAGTTGGAAGATGATCAAGAGACGAAAACGACCAACAACTCAAGGTAAGCCTAAACCTAATTCAAATACTTCTAATTTTAGATGCTATGAGTGCAACAGGTTCGGTCACATCAAGTCTGAGTGCCCAAAGCTAAAGAATAACGCATCAAAGACCAAGAAAGCGCTAAACGCTACTTGGGAGGAGTTGTCGGAGGAAGAAGACGATATCCAAGCTCTAATGGCCGACCGAGCACGACTCAAAACCGAAGAAGAGTCCGAGTCGAATCCGATGATGAGCTTCCATTCAAGACAAGCCACGGATCCGTATCCGGTTCAAAAGAATCATTAAGGGTAAGTCGGTCGTTACTTAATACTTTGTATGGTGCAATTAAATTTTTAAATAAGAAACTAGCTAAGTCCGAGTCCAAGGTCGAGACCCTAATTGAGGAGGTTAACCTTCTCAAACATGAGGTCTCCCTAACCTCTTCGACTACTTGTATTCAAGAGGAGGACTCAACTCAAGTTGAAAAGCTTGAAGTTGAGAACTCGCTTTTGAAAACACAAGTCGAAGACCTTAGGAACACGTTGGAAAGGTTCACTTTGGGATCCAAGGGACTTGACCTCTTACTTGGATCACAAAGGGCCGTGTACAACAAGGTCGGACTCGGGTTTAACTCAAATACAACCAATAAGTCATATATGTCTATAGTAAACCAACATAAGAAAAATGTCCAAGCATGGGTCCCTAAGACCACTTTGATTTCAACTTTAGGATCTAACATGTATTGGGTTCCCAAGGACCAAATTCACTATGTGAATAGACCCACTCGATTCAATGGTCCAGGAGCCAATACAAAATGTATTTTTGTTAAGTCTTAGAAATTGCATGCTTAGTTTTTCCTTTATTTTTAGAATGGTTAGATAGGACTCATAACCAACTAAAATCCTGCGAAAAGATTGAGCCTCGAGGAGCCTCTTTTCAAAAATAAACCAACTAAAATCCTACGAAAAGATTGAGCCTCGGGAGCCTCTTTTCAAAAATAACTAGTTAGACCAAGACGTAGTCTCAAGTAAGTCGAGTTATCAATTTCTTGAAATTAGCTTTGTCTAAGGAAGTGGTCGTTGTTCCGATCAAAGAAGGCCTCGTGCTCTCGCCACGACATTCGAAGCTAATCTCTTGAAAAGATTACTTGATGAGCTTAGACTAAATCGAATCTAACCTAATGTTGGTTAATTTAAATTCATTAAAATTAATCAAGTAAAATTGAAAGTCATCTCACAATAACACATAGGAATAACATGTTTTGATCATGTAGATATTGGTGAGATGATTTAGGTTTAAAACTTACAAACAACCCTTTAGTAATTCCAATATCCGATCCAACTACCTTATGTGTAGGATCAATGGATGTTAGACGTTAGTTGCTCGGACACATGAGGGATCAACTCAAATTTTCGAAGTTACGATTCAAGCGACAAGGATCGGTAGCCGGAAATAGGCAAGCTCAAAATCATCGGATCGGGTGATATTGAGCTCAACTCTAACTTTACAATTCAAAATGTCTTATTAGTAGAAAACTTTCAATATAATTTACTTAGTGTAAGCCAATTGTGTGATAACAATTATAAGGTCATATTTCTAGAAAATGAATGCGTAATCAAAATAAATGCAACATCTAAAATAATACTTAAAGGAACTAGGAGTAGAAACATCTACACAATAAATTTACCCAACTCCTCAACCAAGTGTCTTATGACACAAAGAAGAGGAATCTTATGGCAGAAGACTAGGACACTGCACTCCAAGACTCGTCCACAAGATGAGTCGAGTAGCTGGTTATAGGTTTGCCTAAACTAAACAACTTGGATAATAAAATATGTAATGCTTGTCAACAAGGTAAACAATCTAGGACACAACATCAATTAACTAATCAAGAACGAACCAAAAGTGTTCTTGAGCTCCTACACATGGATCTATTTGATTCACATGGAGCTAAGTCACTCAATGGTAGTCAATTTTGCTTAGTCATAATTGGCGACTATTCTAGATTTACTTGGGTTAGGTTTATCAAACATAAAAATGATACCTAGACCAACTAATCAATCTTTGTAGGTTAATCGAAAATCAAAAGAACCTTAAGATTAAAAGACTTAGAAGATCATGGTGGTGAATTCGAAAACCAGGTTCTGATTGTAACCTAAGCGGATACCACCATGAGTTTTCATGTCCTAGAACCCCACAACAAAATGGGTTAGTAACGGAAAAATAGAACCCTACAAGAAGCCGCTAGGACAATGTTAAACGAGTATAACCTACCCGATAGATTTTGGGCAGAGGCCGTTAGTACGGCTTGCTATGTCCAAAATAGGATCCTTATGGTAAAGAGGCACCAAAAGACCTCGTAAGAGATTTATCACGATAAAATACCGAACATCAAGTACTTTAGGGTATTTGGATGCAAGGTACATATCTTAAACACTAAGGATTACCTAGGGAAATTCAAATCCAAAACCTCTACTGGAACCTTTCTAGGATACTCAACCACCAGTAGAGCTTATAGGGTATACAATCACGACACTCTTAGAGTCGAAGAAACCATTAATATAATTTTCGACGAAGGACACGAACCCGTTCAATCCTTAACAAAACCAACTAGCAAATCAACTTATAGCGAACCCGACTCTGATCTTGAACTTGAATCTCGTCCTAACCCAAGTCATCCTATCGACCAAGTGATAGATGACTCTAACCCAAGTCAAACTAGAACTCACCCAAGTCATCCTATCGACCAAGTGATAGATGACCCTAACCCGAGTCACACTAAGACTCAAACAAATCATCCTATCAATCAAGTTATAGGTGATCCAAATTTAGGGTTGAACTAGAGCTTCATACAAACATTAGTCAAATCTCGTTAATTTCCAAAATCGAACCCAAAACTATTGAACAAGCACTTCTTGATCCCGGATTATTGCTATGCAAGAAGAGCTAGCTCAATTCACTAGAAATGAAGTCCGGGAATTAGTACCACCACCTAAAGAAAAATCAATTATTGGAACAAGGTGGGTATTTCAAATAAACTTGATGATAAAGGTGAAGTAGTTAGAAATAAAGCTAGGTTAGTCGCAAAAGGGTTTAGTCAAGTCGAAGGTTTAGATTACGATGAGACCTACGCCCGTAGCAGGACTAGAGTCCATCCGAATGTTGTTAGCATATCCGCACATCGAGGTTTTAAATTGTTTCAAATGGATGTCAAGTCAGCATTTTTGAATGGATACATTAAGGAAGAAGTTTACGTCAGTACCAACCTCCGGATTGAAAATCTAGATAAACTGACCATGTCCTTAGACTTAAGAAAGCCCTATATGGACTCAAACAAGCCCCAAGAGCTTGGTACGAAAGGCTTTCGATCTATCTTAAGTCCAAAGGATTCAACCAAGGTTTAGTCGACCCAACCTTATTCGTTAAAACCGTAGGAAAAGAAATCTTTATAGCCCAAATCTATGTAGATGATATAATTTTTGGAACTACCCACTCGATCCTGCTAAACTAATTCATCTCACTTATGGAAAGTGAATTTGAAATGAATTTAGTGGGAGAGTTAAGTTTTTTCTTAGGTTTACAAATTAAACAAACTAAAGATGGAATATATTTACATCAACAAAAATATACTAAGGACTTAATAAATCGATTTGGAATGCAAGATGCTAAAATAATCAATACACCTATGGCAACTAATGTTAATATAAACGAAGATGTAGAAGGAAAACCCGATGACCTAAAATACTATAGGAGCGCAATAGGAAGTCTCCTATACTTAACCGCGAGCCGACCCGACATTTTATTCGCGGTAAGTATGTGCGCAAGGTTACAAACCTGTGCCAAGGAGTCTCACCTAACCCTAGTCAAGCGTATCCTTAGATATCTAAAGGGCACGCTAAACGTAGGTATTTGGTACCCTAGATCTACCGAGTTTAATCTAATCGGCTACTCCGACTCCGACTATGCCGGTAGTAAACTCGATAGAAAGAGCACGAGTGGATGTTGTCAAATCCTCTGCACGAGTCTAGTAAGATGGTGCGAGGAAGCGATTGCGTTGCCTTATCTACCACCGAATACGTTGCGATGGGTGAGTGTGTCTCTCAGCTCCTGTGGATGAAGCACACTCTCCAAGACTTTAGCTTAATCTTTAACAACATTAAAACCTACATAGATAACATTAGTTGAATTAACTTAACTAAAAATCCAATATGTCATTCTAGGACAAAACATATAGAAGTTAAACACCACTTCATTAGGGAACATGTAACTAATGGAACTATACAACTAGAGTATGTTGAGTCCAAATCAAACCTAGCGGACATCTTCACCAAACCACTACCCGCGAATTTAGTTTATTAAGACGAAAGTTAGGTATGTGCGTAATAGAGTAGGATTTAAATTTTTCTATATATGTACTCTACTTTTGCTTCTTTTATGAAATTAGCCTAAGTCTTACCTTAGAAATCATATACCTATAGATTTAAGGAGCTAACACATCTCACAACACATAGGACTAATGTGTTTGTGTACTTAGCCACGTAGGCAGGCGTGAGATGTTAGGACCTTACTCCAGTTCCAGACGTAGATTGATTGCATCGACATGAACCAAGGAGTATAATTATTTAAAATTAATCAACTCCTTCAAGACTTATTGATCATTCTATATCAATCAAGTCCAACCGGAGTTGTACATTTTAGATGAACATATTTTCAAGCTTATTATTATTTTAAAAAAAAATATATTTATATTGGGAACTTGCTTGGACTTACAAACCCTAAAATATATTTACAAACTTTTTGAGTTAAGGCAAAAGGGGGAGAAAGTCACAAAAGTAAGGAAGAAAGTAAACAAAATTATTACCTTTTATATTAAGTAATTCCGTTTACTTAAGCAACTATTAAGGGGGAGTAAAAATTATTTTTCAAGAACTCACTTTCGGTCAAGGGGGAGGTTACCTCAAAGGGGAGAACTTGAAACAATAATATTTCTCACTCATGCTTAATCATTATGCTAGCTTACTGTTATGCTTAATTTTTCCTTAACTTTTGTGTCGGTTTGCCATGAATCAAAAAGGGGGAGATTGTTGGTGCGTGGGCACCAAAGTCGAACAGTATTTTGATTATGGCAAAAGGCTCAATAGTTAAGGGTATATTTGTTATCTTACGAGCTCAATTAAGTGTGCAGAAATGCTAAAGTTGAGCGGAAGGTCTGCGACACCCGGTGGGAACCGAGGTGGTCGGGCAACGCCAGAGGGACGTCGGAGGAAGCCGAGGTACTCGGGTGAAGACCGGAAGCGAGGCTACAAGGTAAGCTCGTGTGAAAGCGAAGCAAGGTCGTTAAGCGTAGATCCGACCCAATACCTCCAATGGAAGGTCTAGGTCGAGATCAAATGGTTAGAACCATCGTACTTTATATTTTAAGCTAACTTGTATCATAGTCCCAAAACCCTTTGACTATACCAAGCTGCTAGTCAAGTTCGGCCTCGAGAAGAGCTCAATTTCAAGGGGGTGAATTTGGACTTGACTCGTGTTTTGGTACAAAGGGTGATGTGGCATCAAGGTGGACATCCAAACCATCACCAAGCTTCCTTGTGGTGGACGCCCAAAATAAGGTGAGTTGGCACAAGATGGTTGGCTCCCATGATGTGGCACAAGTTGAATGGCTCCAACAAGTTGGCGCCCAAGGAGGTTGGAGGTGGCACAAGGTGGTTGGATGAAACACCTCATCCTCAAGTTGGCGCCCAAGGAGGTTGGAGGTGGCACAAGGTGGTTGGATGAAACACCTCATCCTTGAGTTGGCGCACAAGGAGGTTGGAGGTGGCACAAGGTGGTTGGATGAAACACCTCATCCTTGAGTTGGCGCAAAGGATGTGGATGAACAAGTCTTGGGGGATAAGAACCTCACCTTGGACACTACCTATGTCTAAATTCATAGATCAATATCCATAAATAGACATGTTCAAGCCAAGCAAATAACAAGAATTCAAGAGCTCTCAACACGCGTAAGAACGCCGCTACTACTACTCACATTTGCTACGACGGCGTCACGACAACGAAAGCTACATCTTCTACTTATAAGAGTTGTCGGTATATTTATTTAAGTTCTACTTCTTTAAATTGTCTTTGTGCTTTAATCGTAACAAGGAAAGGGGGAGTGTCCCTTTGCCTTGATTTCTTTTTGTAATCGTTGCTCCTACTTCCAACGAAGAGGAGTGGTTTTAGTGAATTGCCCTCCGTACGTGATCAAGGATCACTAGGGCCGTGGATTAGCAATCGAAAGATTGTGAACCACGTAAAAATATCTTGTCTACTTTATATTTCCGCTGTGCATTCTCTACTTGCTTTTTACTTATTGCAAAAGTTTTTAACGACACCGTATCGCTATTCACCCCCCCCCCCCTCTAGCGACACTTTCGATCCAACACGCATATCCTACTATTATTCGACACATATAATATATGAAAAAGTGCATAAAAATTAACCGAATCTTAAATACACAAAACCGGAAACCTTGGCTCTGATACCAATTGAAGGGGGATTTGCCCCAGAAGCACTCATACCAATTTAATTGTTTTAGCTTATCGAGTCCGTGAGGGGAAACTTCGCTTCCCACTTCACCTTGGTCGTTTGTTGATGACGATTCCCTCGATGTCCCCGGAATAAAAAATTTAATCCTAGACAAAAAGGATTTCCCAAATAACCAAGTCATCATCATGCAATTCGTTTATAGAGGTCACTTGAACAAACTCGTTGTTCAGCGACCATCATCTATTCTATAAGTAGCTGCGGAATAGACGATGTCCGGATCGCCAGTTTTTATATTTATGATCGGGATCCAAGTTTTATTTAGTCATATACAGATTTATATCATGCTCATAATTGAAAAACAAATACAAACATGTAACATATAAAAATTAGAAAATCGATATACCTCTCGATCTTCTAATGTATGACCTTCCTCCTTTCGGACGTCGTGTGGGCGACGCTCTACCAAAAGTCGAAGCTCCTAGATCGCAAATCTTCCTTCCTTGCTTTTCCAAAGCAAAAGGAAGAATAGAAACAAAGCTATTCTCCTTCCTATGGCCAACCAACAAGCAAAAAGGAGAATGCTTGCCGCCAGCCAACAAGGAGAAGGAGATAATGGTGGAAACCAGCCAAGACACCAAGGGAAAGCCCTATATCTTGTTTCTACCACCTAAGGAGAAGGAGAAGGGGTCTTTGGATGCTGGACAAGGGCTGGGATAGGGCTGTGGGCGCTGGCCACCAATGGATAGGAAGAAGAAAGCAAACTACTTCCTAATTTGGTGCCACCCAAACCTCCTAAACCCTAAGCCTCCAAACCCTAATCCTAGATCTCCGAATGGCCGGCCATGGAAGTGGGGAAGAAGGTTAGGATGAGCACAAGACAAGGTAGAGGGAAGATGGAAGGAACCGGCCACACCTTAGGAGGAAGAAGAAAAACTCCTCCTTGAGTTGCCGCCCACCCATAGCTCCCAAAACCCTAGCCACCCAAACCTAATCCTAAACCAACTAGGATTCCTAGCCTCCAAAAAAAGCAAACCCTAATCCCCTTAAGCCATTCTCTTCTTGCCGCCCACTTCATGATCTCTATTTATAGAGTTGGGCTCAAGCCATGATTGAATCTCATCCATTGGTTCTAGGGATTTAATCTCAACTGTTGGATCTAGAGATTTAATCTCAACCGTCGGATCTAGAGATTTAATCTCTACCTTTGGATCTAGAGTTTTGTTTTCATCCATTGGATCTAAGCTTCATGAGGTGTTAATAGGCTACATTAGGGACCATGAGGAGGAGTTGGATCTTGGCCACCCATGGATCAAGCCCACATAAAGTCCGATCCACTAATGATAATCTAATTGTTGGGTTTTTCTGAGCCGCAAAAACCACTTTTTGCGTTGCGAAAACCTCGAAAGCCCCGGCCACGGATCCGTGCGAAGATGTATTAAAACTAAAACATGTTTGTGCTTATATAAAACCCTAGATATACCTTAGCTCTATATGATAAGGACGTTACCCTCGATGCGACGCCCTTCGCAAATCCCGCTCATCCAAAAGGTTCGCCGGAACTCAAGAGCGTCAAGTGCACACTCCTCTATTGGTATCCACACAAGCAAAAGGTAGAGAAAAGCAATCTTGAGTGTGCTAGCACTCCTTAGATGCTCGGAAAGATGAGGAAGGAGAGAGGGAGAGCTTGAGGGAATTTGATCCAAGGAAGAAGATGAAGTTAGGAAGAAGAAGATGGAGTTACCCAAAATCAATTTCAATTTCGATCTAGAAGTTGTCGACCACATTATAGCTTGGGAGGTTACATGCATGCATGTAACTCCAATGGCTCTTGGTCCTCCTCATGAGGTGGCACCAATTGATAAGTCAATGATGATGTGGAGCATCATCATTGGCCGGCCATGCCAAGTCATCATCATGATATGACATTTGGTCAAGTCAAACTTGACCTTTCATCTTCCCTCTCAAGTCAAGTCAAACTTGGCCTCTTATCTCCCATGGTTGATCAAATCCAACCATTTGATTCAAGTCAATTTAATTTAATGAATCTCTATTCATTAATTTAAATTGATTTGATGAATCAAATCTAAATTAGACTCATTCAACACTTGAATCAAATTGAGTCCAACTCAATTAGTCTAATTAGGATTACTCTTAATCCAATTTGGTTCATCCCATGAACCTAATCCTCATGGTTCATCATATGAACCTAATCTCCATCTAATTGCCCTTATGTGTGTGACCCTATAGGTTCTTGTAACGTTGGCAATGTCCCTAAACCGATTTAGGAACATAAGCAATGAGCGGTATCTAGCAACACATCATTGCTACCCAAGTTACAAGAATGTTGAGCTCCAACATCACCTTTGTGACTACTAATTGTGACTCTCACAATATGTGACAATGTCCCTCTATCCTTGACATCTAGATTGACAAATTGAGGCATAGACCGTGTCTTCCTCAGTACAATCTATATCTTGAACTCCAAGTAGACTCACTCTAATCAAATGAGCGCAATATCTCATATTGACTCATTTGGGCATGGTCATGCATTTCGTGGTCTCACTCTATCAAGAATATCGATGTCACCCCCGTCATATAGGAGGGATAGATCTCATCTACATCACTCACATCCCTCCGCATAATTTGTTACATACCCAGTAATCGCCTTTATAGTCAACCCATTTACGGGTGACGTTTGACGAAGCCAAAGTATGCAACTACTTATGTAGGGAACCATGGTGACTTCAGGTCTAAGGACTAATAGTCATACTAATAGCCACATGAGAAAGTATATGACACTCATATAATGATCCATGATACTTTCTCATAGCGGGTCATTCAATATACATTCTCCAATGCATACCCATGTATCAACTTGATATCTCATATCCATGACTTGTGAGATCAAGTCATCATGTTGACCTACATGCTAGTCTCTACGCATTAACATTGCCCCTGAATGTTAATACTCGACTAGGAATGATTAAGAATAGTGTTCTCTATATCATCTCATTATCGATTCAACCAATTGATTGATATAGATAAGAACCTACTACTCAAGGACATTATTATATTTAGTTATTTGGCACCAATACAAGTAAATATAATAACCATGCCTTTATAAATAGGAATATGATACAATAAAGTCCATACAACAATCATCACATGATTGGCTCTAGGGCTTTAACTAACAATCTCCCACTAGCATTAGTGTCAATCACCGTAGTATCTAATACCCAATGACCTAGTGTAACCATCATGCTTTTTCTGTGCCAAAGCCTTGGTCAAGGGATCTGCGATGTTAGCCTCTATGGGTACTCTGTAAATCTTCACATCTCCTCTATCGATAATCTCTCGAATGAGATGGAAGCGTCGTAATATGTGTTTGGTCTGCTGGTGTGAGCGAGGTTCCTTAGCCTGTGCAATCGCTCCATTGTTGTCACAATAGAGCTCTATAGGATCTGCAATGCTAGGAACCACCCCAAGCTCAGTAATGAACTTGCGGATCCAAACTGCCTCCTTTGCTGCCTCAGATGCAGCGATATACTAAGCTTCTGTTGTAGAATCAGTAATTGTGTCCTGCTCCGAACTCTTCCAGCTCACAGTGCCACCATTCAAGCAAAACACGAACCCTGACTGCGATCAATAATCATCCTGGTCAGTTTGGAAGGTGGGATCGCTGTAACCCTTTACAGCTAGCTCCTCATCGCCTCCAAATATCAAGAAATATTCTTTAGTCCTTCTCAAGTACTTAAGAATATTCTTGACTGCTATTCAGTGACGCTCACCAAGATCTGACTGGTATCTACTCGTCATGCTCAAAGCATACGAGACATCCGGACGAGTACACAGCATAGCGTACATGATAGATCCTATAGCAGATGCATAAGGGATCTTATCCATTCGGTCTCTCTCCTCTCTAGAAGATGGACTTTAAGTCTTCGAAAGACTCACACCATGTGACATCGGCAGAAGTCCCTTCTTGGAATTCTGCATGGAAAACAGTAGTAATACCGTGTCAATGTATGTACTCTGACTTAGGCCAAGCAATCTCTTAGATCTATCTCTATAGATCTTGATGACTAGAATACAGGCTGCTTCACCTAAGTCCTTCATTGAGAAGCACGTCCCCAGCCAAGTCTTCACAGACTGTAACGGAGGGATGTCATTCCCAATGAGCAGTATGTCATCCACATACAATACAAGGAAGACAACTGTGTTCCCATTAACCCTCTTGTAGACACAGGGTTCATCTTAATTCTTGATGAATCTAAACTGTTTGATCGCATCATCGAATCGAAGATTCCAACTCCGAGAAGCTTTTTTTAGCCCATAAATGGACCTTTGCAGCTTGCATACTTTCCCACTATGCTGTGGATCTTCAAAACCCTCAGGTTGTGTCATGTACACATCCTCGAGTAAGTTTCCATTCAGAAACGCGGTTTTGACATCCATCTTCCAGATCTCATAATCGTTGTATACTGCAATAGCAAGCAAGATCCGAATGGACTTAAACATCGCCACTGGAGAAAAGGTTTCATCATAGTCAATACCATGAATTTGCTTGAAACCTTTAGCCACCAATCGGCCCTTATAGGTATGCGTAAGTCCATCCATGTCAATCTTTCTACTAAAGACCCACTTACACCCAATGGGTTTAACCCCTTCAGGTGGATTAACCAATGTCCATACTTGGTTGGTATACATGAATTCCATCTCGGATCTCATGGCCTCTAGCCATTTCTCAGAATCTGGGCTCATCACAGCTTCCTGATAGGAGGTAGGCTCATTCTCAATGAGCATAACGTCATCATGGTCAGATAAGAGAAATGAGTATCTCTCAAGATGACGACGTACCCTATCAGATCTGCGAAGAGGTAGGTCTACCTGAACAGGTGGTTGTTCCACAACTCTTTGTGCAACAACCTCATCACCCACAACACTTTGTGGTTCCTGTTCAACCTCCATCAAGGCCTCAGTGCTATGGTCCTTATCTTGAATTTCTTCAAGATCGAAGGTACTCCCACTAGTTTTTTCTAGAAACAAAATCCCTTTCTAGAAAAACTCCAGTCTTTGCCACAAACACTTTGTGTTGACTGAGAATGTAGAAGTAATATCCCTTTGTATCCTTGTGATATCCAATAAAATAGCACCTATCGGATTTGGGTCCCAGTTTGTCTGAGATGTGATCTCGAACGTAAGCCTCACAACCCCAAATCCTCATGAAAGACATCTTGGGATATCTCCCTGTCCATATCATATATAGTGTCTTTATCACAGCCTTGGATGGTACACAGTTAAGGGTAAAAGCAGCTGTGTCTAGAGCATATCCCCAAAAGGATATAGGAAGATTTGTATGACTCATCATAGAACGTACCATATCTAATAGGGTACCATTTCTCCTTTCGGATACACCATTCCACTGTAGTATTCCAAGAGGAGTGAGTTGGGATAGAATCCCATGTTGGGAGTATGGGGAATACAATCAAAGTCCCACATTGGTAAGACATGGAAAAGATTATGTGCTTATAAGAAAAAAGATATCTCCATTGGCATGAGGCCTTTTGGGTAAAGCCCAAAAATAAAACCATGAGGGCTTAGACCCAAAGTGGATAATATCATACCATTGTGGAGATATGTGGAGCTTATAAGCACTAACAATTGGTATCAGAGCCATGGTCCATGTCAAGCCATGAACCTCGAACGAAGGAAGTTGAGCTCCCACGTCCGGATCAAGAGAACCAGACATTAGGAAGGAAGTCTAGTTGGGTCGGGGGGACCGAACAACTGGCAGGAAGTCCTGGTGGGTTGAAGATCGGACATCAAGCAGAGAAAATCCTTCGAGGAGGGATAGGCTTGAGGGGGGGCCCAATGTGGTCCTTCGTTTGAGGGGGGGATTGTTGGGAGTATGGGGAATACAATCAAAGTCCCACATTGGTAAGACA
This sequence comes from Wurfbainia villosa, assembly GCA_025175895.1. Classification (NCBI taxonomy): domain Eukaryota; kingdom Viridiplantae; phylum Streptophyta; class Magnoliopsida; order Zingiberales; family Zingiberaceae; genus Wurfbainia; species Wurfbainia villosa. The sequence goes on from CM045996.1 coordinate 100,577,866, forward strand.
TGGAAAAGATTATGTGCTTATAAGAAAAAAGATATCTCCATTGGCATGAGGCCTTTTGGGTAAAGCCCAAAAATAAAACCATGAGGGCTTAGACCCAAAGTGGACAATATCATACCATTGTGGAGATATGTGGAGCTTATAAGCACTAACATCCCACACTCAGCTAGATAGTCATGAAACTCATGGCTAAGGTATTCACCACCTCGATCTGATCGAAGTATCTTAATACTCTTGCCAAGCTGGTTTTGTACTTCATTCTTGAATTCTTTGAACTTTTCAAAGGATTCTGATTTATGTGTCATAAGATACACATAACCATATCTACTGAAGTCATCAATAAATGTAATGAAGTACTTGTAACCACCTCTAGCAGCAACATTGAAAGGATCACATACATCACTATGTATAAGTCCTAACAAATCTGTTGCTCTTTCGCTGTGTCCACTAAAGGGAGTCTTGGTCATCTTGCCTAAAAGGCAAGACTCGCATGTCTCATATGATTCAAAATCAAATGAGTCTAGCAGCCCATCCTTATGGAGCTGAGATAAGCAACTCTCATTTATGTGACCTAAGCGACAATGCCAGTGATAGGTTTGGTTCAACTCATTTGACTTGAACATTTTGGCACTTATGTTATAGATAGGGCTCTCTAAGTCTAGAAAGTAGAGTCCGTTCATTAGAGGTGCACTACAATAGAACATATCATTTAAATAAACTGAACAACATTTGTTCTTTATTATAAATGTAAATCCTTTCTTGTCCAAACAAGAAATCGAAATTATGTTCTTAGTCAAAGCAGGCACATAACAATATTCATCTAATTCTAGTACAAGCCCAGAGGGCAGAGATAGATCATAAGTTCCTACAGCAACAGCAGCAACCCTTGCTCCATTGCCTACTCGTAGGTCCACCACACACTTTGTCAATGCCCTGCTATTTTTCAACGCCTGCACATTGGTACAAATGTGAGATGCACATCCGGTATCTAATACCCATGATGAAGAAATAGATAGATTGGCTTCTATAACATTTTATACCTGAAGTAGAAGTCTCGCTTCTTTTCTTCTTAAGATCTTCCAGGTAAGCTTTGCAGTTACGCTTTCAGTGTCCAACTTCCTTGCAGTGGAAGCAAGCCCCTTCCTTGGCTACCCCTCCTTTGGGTTTAAGTTCATTGCCTTTGCCCTTAGCTTGGGACTTTCCCTTACCTTTAGGCTTGCCCTTTCCTTTCTTTTTGTGCACCATCAAAATGGTATCAGATTTTCCCTTCTTAATGTTAAGCTCAGCAGTTCTCAACATGCTGAGCATCTCAGGCAGTGGCTTATCAATTTTATTCATGTTGTAATTCATGACAAATTGATTGTAGGCTTGTGGCAAATATTACAAGATCAGGTCAGTGGCCAGCTCTTGGCCAAGTGGGAATCCCAGCCTTTGTAGGTTTTCTACGTACCCAATCATCTTGAGTACATATGGACCTACGGGAGTCCCTTCTTGCATTTTGGACCCAAACAATGCCTTAGAGACTTCATATCTCTTGTGCCTTGCTTGTCCTTGATATAGTTGACGAAGATGCTCAACCATATCATAAGCATTCATGAACTCATGTTGCTTCTGATGCTCAGAGTTCATGGTCGCGAGCATTAGACATGACACATCTAATGCATCATCTTGATGCTTCTTGTAAGCATCTTTGTCAGCTCGCGAGGCAGTGGCAGGAGGTGCCTCCGGAATGGGCTGCTCTAGGATGTACAACTTCCTTTCTTGAGTGAGAACAATTCTCAGGTTCCTGTACCAGTCCAAAAAATTTGCTCCATTGAGCTTGTCCTTCTCAAGGACAGAACGCAGAGAAAGAGTGTTCGTGTTTGTCGACAAAGTAATCTACAACATATAATGCAGAGAATTAATATCATATTCCTTTTATCATTTAATTAGGCCTTTAATCAAATGATGCTCCCACTGAATTATAAGAATTTTGTAGAATCGAGTTATCGATGTGGTCAAACCACATTACTAGATTCATACAAACTAGCTATAATTCTTGCGGGACAAGATCCACATCATACTATGACTTGAGTTAGCTTTGGCTTGCCACCTGGGTCCTGATTTACCTCCTCCACCGGTAGGGGCAGCCGGAGGGGGCCGCTAATGTGGCGGTTCCACATTTTTTTTTTGAGTTAGCTTTGGCTAAATCGCCCAAGACTTAGTATGATCGGTGGGTAACACATTACCGATTACATCTCTATGCAACTCTTGTTTATAGGATCAAGACCCACATTTACAAAAGACCTTGAGTTAGCTTTGGCTAAATCGCCCAAGATTTAGGGTAAATGCGATCTTATCCTATCTTTCCAACGGTTGGAATATGCCTATAGTTCTACTCGATCCAATTGAGTTAACTAGTTTTGCTCAATCTAATTGAGCTTACTCTAACCCAAGCGTGATAGGCGGGACCAAGATTGTCCCTCCGCACCCTACCAAGATAATATGCGTTGCTCTGCTTTGGCAGATTCAACAACAACAAATGATCGAGGTAGTGATGGGTATCAAGGCTCGGTAGGCATTTTCGAGTTGATTCGATTATGATCTAATCTAATCGTAATGTGTATCATATACGCATTGAGGCCTTTATTATCCTATATTAGCATGCATCACATACATACATACATTATTCTAGCATGCATCATATACATACAAGAAAATTATCCTAGCATGCATCATATACATACAAGCATTATTCTACTAGCATGCATCACATACATACAAGCAAAATCAAATATATATATATATATATATATATATATATATATATATATATATATATATATATATATATATATATATATATATATATATATATATATCAACATATATATATATACATTTAACTGTGATGTAGTCATGGCCCTACTACGATCTTCTCAAGCCAATGAGAAGATCGGACGGTCAACCTAAGGCTAGCGGCTTCTCCAAGCGCTTCCTTTGACCGCCATGTGTCGTCGGCACCCTTCTCGTAACTTCGTCTACAAGTGGACTTTCCACCGCTCCATTTTGTACATTACAAATATGAAACTCGAGTTACATTCGAGTCTAAAAATATTTACAACTAGAATTTCAAAAGAAGAGGTACGACGCGCAGGTCGCATACACTATACAACACGCACAACCACAAAAATGGCACGCAGGCCATATTATGAATTACAACACACATAATCCAATCAAATTGGGGTTATTGGACCATGACAATCATAGAATTATACATAATTCTAAATTATGTATTTTTACAGAAAATTTCTATAATTTTTCCTAATTTATTTTTAAATTTATGAGTCACCTCTCCGTAACGGTCCCGCTAAGCGGTTTCCGGGCGCGATCGCGGGACAAGGCCCCTTTCGGGGATAGGGGAAGCGCCCATACTCACAAAATTAACTTCGCGAGTGTCCCTATTATGATCCTACAGTGATTTATGTCACTGTCCCAAAAACCTAAAGCGAGAACTCGCCGTTTCGGAGAGTTTTTCTCGACGGTTGAAGCCTACAAGTGTCCCAACACTCGTTGCTTCGACTCTTCGAGAAAAATACCCAAAAATTCTATAAAATTAGGAAATTTACAGAAACATAAAAATCTGTAATTTTTATATCTAATATAAAAACTACAAAAATGAAACACATACATGCTTCGCACGTGGCTCTGATACCACTGTTGGGTTTTTCCGAGCCGCAAAAACCACTTTTTGCGTTGCGAAAACCTCGAAAGCCCTGGCCACGGATCTGTGCGAAGATGTATTAAAAATAAAACATGTATGTGCTTATATAAAACCCTAGATCTACCTTAGATCTATATGATAAGGACGTTACCCTCGATGCGACGCCCTTCGCAAATCCCGCTCGTCCAAAAGGTTCGTCGGAACTCAAGAGTGTCAAGTGCACACTCCTCTATTGGTATCCACACAAGCAAAAGGTGGAGAAAAGCAATCTTGAGTGTGCTAGCACTCCTTAGATGCTCGGAAAGATGAGGAAGGAGAGAGGGAGAGCTTGAGGGAAATTGATCCAAGGAAGAAGATGAAGTTAAGAAGAAGAAGATGGAGTTACCCAAAATCAATTTCCATTTAGATCTAGAAGTGGTCGGCCACATTATAGCTTGGGAGGTTACATGCATGCATGTAACTCCAATGGCTCTTGGTCTCCCTCATGAGGTGGCACCAATTGATAAGTCAATGATGATGTGGAGCATCATCATTGGCCGGCCATGCCAAGTCATCATCATGATATGGCATTTGGTCAAGTCAAACTTGACCTCTTATCTCCCATGGTTGATCAAATCCAACCATTTGATTCAAGTCAATTTAATTTAATGAATCTCTATTCATTAATCTAAATTGATTTGATTCTAAATTGATTTGATGAATCAAATCAAATTGAGTCCAACTCAATTAGTCTAATTAGGATTACTCTTAATCCAATTTGGTTCATCCCATGAACCTAATCCTCATGGTTCATCATATGAACCTAATCTCCATCTAATTGCCCTTATGTGTGTGACCCTATAGGTTCTTGTAACGTTGGCAATGTCCCTAAACCGATTTAGTAACATAAGCAATGAGTGGTATCTAGCAACACATCATTGCTACCCAAGTTACAAGAATGTTGAGCTCCAACATCACCTTTGTGACTACTAATTGTGACTCTCACAATATGTGACAATGTCCCTCTATCCTTGACATCTAGATTGACCAATTGAGGCATAGACCGTGTCATCCTCGGTACAATCTATATCTTAAACTCCAAGTAGACTCACTCTAATCAAATGAGCTCAATATCTCATATTGACTCATTTGGGCATGACCATGCACTTCGTGGTCTCACTCTATCAAGAATATCGATATCACCCCCGTAATATAGAAGGGATAGATCCCATCTACATCACTCAAATCCCTCCGCATAATTTGTTACATACCCAATAATTGCCTTTATAGTCCACCCATTTTTGGGTGACGTTTGACGAAGCCAAAGTATGTAACTACTTATGTAGGGAACCATGGTGACTTCAGGTCTAAGGACTAATAGTCATACTAATAGCCACATGAGAAAGTATATGACACTCATATAACGATCCATGATACTTTCTCATAGCGGGTCATTCAATATACATTCTCCAATGCATACCCATGTGTCAACTTGATATCTCATATCCATGACTTGTGAGATCAAGTCATCATGTTGACCTACATGCTAGTCTCTACGTATTAACATTGTCCCTGAATGTTAATACTCGACTAGGAATGATTAAGAATAGTGTTCTCTATATCATCTCATTATCGATTCAACCAATCGATTGATATAGATAAGAACCTACTACTCAAGGATATTATTATATTTATTTATTTGGCACTAATACAAGTAAATATAATAACCATGCCTTTATAAATAGGAATATGATATAATAAAGTTCATACAACAATCATCACATGATTGGCTCTAGGGCTTTAACTAACACTAATCCACTAAAGAATCATCATTGATCTACCTCACCAACCTCCATATGATAATATGGGCTCCATATATTATTTGTACATTTTCTCCCCGTGTTTAAGATCTCGAATGTCCGTCGATTAATTAATTTACTGACCATTAATTAATCAACATCTATCTCCATGAGTAGTACCACTCAACCTTTCCATCTTGTCGGTCTAAGTCCACCTGCAGGGTTTACATGATGAACCTTATGAGCTCCTCAAGGGGACATTATCATCCTAATATATAGGACACGGTTTCTTCCTATAATGAATGGCACACCATATAAATAATATCATCTCCCAACTTACCGAGTCTATTGATTTAATCTATAAATCTCGCCCATCGGTAAATCAAAGAGATGAATACTAAGTATATGTGCCCGTTATTATATCGGGATTAAGAGCATGTACTAAATGATATCTGAGTTCCGATTCGATTATGTAGTCAGCAATAAATCGAATCACCTCTAAGTCGGTCCTGCTCAATACACACAAAGTGCACTAGTGTGATTCTATGGTCAAGACAAACCAATACCAAATCACACTACAACCATTCCGATGGTTTGTCCAAAGCCATCTCAGTTGTGAGCCTTTACTTATACTTTACAAGGAGCCGATAATATGATCTCCCATGTGACACCACACACCATGTTATCTACAATATAATGTATTAGATAATATTGCATAACCATAAAAATGCAAACAATGATAATGTGATTCTTATTTCAAAATAAAGATGTTCATACAAAAGGTAGACTTTTCAGTATACATCCCTACAGAAGAGACCATCCTCAATGCCGGAACAAAAAGATGAGCCATCCACCTCCAGGAACCAAGGACCAGACCAAGCTTCCCTTATCGACTTAGGAAAATCAAATACATGTATTAAAGATAAAAAATCATATAACATGTTTTGAGTGTAGGGAAGTAGGACACTACAAGTGCAAGTGTTCAAAAAGAGTCAAGAAAGTTCAATCGACACCAAAAATCAATGAGAAGCCAAAGGAAGTCAGTGCCCAAAGTCAAAAGAGCAAGGAGCATATTATTTGATTCAAATGCAATCAATGGGGGCATTATCAAACCCAATGTCCTAGGGGGAGTCACTCCAATAAGGACATTAGAGGAGCATCAGATGTAGGGAGAGCTAAGGCAAACCTAAAGGTAAATTTAAATAATGCTCCTACTTTATGTAATGTTAGAAAGCATGATCATAATTTTATTGCTATTTCTCATAAACAAAAGCATACTAGAAATAAATATTTTTGCTTAGGTGCTAAAAGTTCTTAATTTAGGTCTAAGGATAATTCAAGATCTTGCCCACCTAAGACTATCAACAATCTAGGCAATAATCTCAAGAATTATAGACATATGCCTAGGAAGAATAATTTCCAAAAGATGAATGAAAATTCAAAAATTGGGAAATTAGAATTAAAAAATCAAGACTTGAGGTCAAGGCTTGAGAAATTGGAAAAGACCCTTGCAAAAATTACAAATTTAAGTAAAGAGTCTAGGAGTCAAAACATAGGTGTTAGGAGGAAAAAATTGCCTAAAGACAAGAAAGGATTAGGTCACAAGTCTGTGTCCAAGGTAGTCATGCCCACCAACAACAATGTTCCACTTGATTATGGAACTAAAGCTAGGTCTAGGAAAGCCAAGGATACTAGGGAAGTTATCCCTAAGGTTAACCATGGTAGGTGTCTAGTGGCCAATGTTTCAAAGAAACGTAGGGAAGACACAAAGAAGGTCAGATGGGAAGTCATCCCTAGAGTTGACCTAGGCAAGACCCAAATTGTTGGTGGAATCGGCCCAGGACTCGAGTTTGACTCGAACTGTATTTTGATGTTAGACAAAACGTATGACATGAGATTGTCATGGGAAGTCCAACATGGGTTAGTGAAGTGAGCAAAACATATAGGGTTTTAGGAGTAGTTTTCACTCACATCTTGTTACATTTTGTGTTAGTTTCATGCATATGTTACTCTGTTTTTGCATGCATTTCCTATTTTCTAGTTCGGAGGTCTGCTTGTGTACTTTTGTGTGCAGGTTAACATTTCTGGTGATAAAGACCCATTTTAGGAGCGAAAGAAGGACATTTCATGCTAGACGTAGAGTGGGACACGGCCAGGGTGTGTGGATTCACACGACCATGTCTGATGGGCGAAGATCAGCACACTAGGGGCACACACGGCCTGTCCATGTGGAAACACATGACCGTGTGATGCCCCGATGGAGTTGCACAACTAGGGTTTTTTCTCGATTTCGCAGCAGTCTGAGGCAATGTCTATATAAGGATGGCTCCGCCCAAACCCTGGGGATGAGGCACGATAGCTAGGACGACACGTCGAAGCCCTAAAAAGCTTCAGTAACTCATAGCAGGGAGGAGGAATGCCGCCGGAGGTCCACAACTTGCAATACAATGCCAGAAGAAGATCACAAAGCATTGTATATCTCTATTTCTGTGCTTTATCTCTATTGTATTCGAACTTAAACATGTTTTGTGATTCTTCCTTCATATTTATGGAGAGTACTTTTGATTCTAGGATTAGGGAGTAGCTTGAGTTCATATACAATGTTGGTTCATATTAAATTCTGGTCAAAAGATTGAAATTGACAGTTGGTAGTTGTTCTCTATTATACTTTCGTGAATTTGACTTTCTTTCTGCTGTGCTTAGGCGATATGAGGTGGTGACAACCCTCACAATCTATATTTAGGAGGTTTGATCAAGGAACCTAGGGGTAAACCTGACCTCCCGCAACTGCTGGGAGAAGGGAGCGATGGAATCAAAAACGGTCCACCGCAAGGATTGATTTGGCATCCTCGTACCCTCTATCCCATCCTTTTGGACGAGGATAGCTCCCGGTTAATGCGACGACTCTGCGAGAGAGTGTATGATGTCCCTTCCCCAAAACCGTAGGTAGATGTTTAGATGACGCCAATTGACAATATTATTATATGGTACACAAGCAAAATTGAAGTCCTAGAATCGCCTTTTTATGACCCTGTCACACTCTTTTCCTCCTCTGTGTGACACCGCACTGAGTAGGGTCCTCCTATAGTCCTCACCAACCGACTCTCTCTAAGATTATGTCTGTACAATCCAACCACTTAGCGTATTGGTACTCGAATCCCAATCCCTGTGGGATCGATAATCTATTATTACTTGACGACATTCATGCACTTGCGAGCGTTGAGCGCGAGCGCACACTTTGAGTCTTTGACGGTCTCTGTCGCAGGATTTAAGATCGCGACCATGCACATCAAGTTTTTGGTGCTGTTGTCGGGGACTGTCGATTCGATATCAAATTGAACGGTGGTAGATTGGATCGGACTTAGGATTAGATTATTTTATTGCTTTATTTTTTTATTAGTTTACTTTATTTGCTTTAGTTTTATTTTCCATATTCAGATTTAGTTTTTATTTTTAGTAGTTGTTTCCTGTTTACTTATTGCATCTTAGGTTTTTATTTACTAGATTTATTTATATTCTGCTTTTAGCAGTAGGTTAGCACCCTTACTTTTGTCTGTTGGTTCATTGTATGCTTAGAAGACTAGGATCGGAAGGTCTAATTCCAATCGATTTAGAGATTGAGCGAACCTCTCACTGACAGAGAGCAGCGCAGCGAAAGATGGAAGATCAAGCTACATCTGAGGTGAACATAGGAAGCCGACCTCTGCGGGACTACACAGCTCCTAGCACTAGAGGATTCAGGCCGAGCATAGCTAGACCATCCATATTGGCAAATAACTTTGAGCTGAAGCCGACACTCATACATATGGTCCAGTAGAGCCAATTCGGGGGAGTTGCAACTGAAGACCTGAACCGAAATCTTGAGGCTTTTCTCGAAATCTGCTCAACTATGAAACTGAATGGAGTCCCTTCTAACACAATCCGCCTGATCCTGTTCCCATTTTCACTGCGAGATAAGGCTAAGGCATGGCTTTACTCCTTACCCTCTGGCAGCATCACCACATGGGAGCAGTGTGAGCAGCAGTTTCTGAATAAATACTTCCCCCAAGTAAGACTACTCACATGCGCCACCTTATCACTAGCTTTCTCCAGAAGGAGGGGGAGTCCTTATTCGAAGCATGGGATCGCTACAAGGGGCTACTTTATCAATGCCCACACCATGGACTGGAAAGGTGGTTGGTGATCCACATTCTCTATAATAGGATCGCTTACACCACAAAGATGTCCCTAGATTCTGCCATAGGAGGAGCTTTAACGAACAAAACCATAGAGGAGGCGGAGGAGCTTATTGAAGAGGTGGCCCAAAACCACCATCAATGGGCCTCCGAACGTGGTCAACCCACACCTGCTATAGGACGATACACTGTCAACTCCTTGGACCACCTTTCAGTGAGGATGGACGCGCTAAGTAGACAGTTTGAATCTTTGAATCCTTCATCTGCATGCGTGACCATAGACTTTGGAGAAGGAGCGACAACGTATCATGAGGACCACTATGTAGGGCAGGGGACCACAGACGAGCAGATTGAGCATTGTGACACGATTGGGGACTATGATCAAAGGGCCCATAACCCGTACTCTAATACCTACAATCCCGGATGGAGGAGATACCCAAATTTCTCCTACAAAAATAACTTGGGAAACCCCCAACCATCCGGAAGATATGGGCAGCAGCAGGGCAATGGGGAACGACCACAGAAGTCCAGACTGGAACAGATGATGGAGGACTTCATCGCTACCCAATCTAAAGCCAATGAGGAATTCCGTCGCCAGCATCAAAAGTCTGAAGAAGCACTGAGAGACTTGAAGGCCACCGTTGACGGCCTTGCAAGTCATACCAGGATGTTGGAGACACAAGTGGCCCAAATAGCCCAATCCGTGTCACAACCTGTGAAGAACTCTCCGACGAGCCAAGGAAAGGAGGAAGGAGTAGGGTAAAGTTGTCACGCCCGCCCTTCTGGGACCCTAAATGTCCGGAGAGGCGGCGCGTGACGCGACCGTACATACATTACATACAGCGAAAGACTTTATACATACTTCCGGGACCCTAAATGTCCGGAGAGGCGGCGCGTGACGCGACCGTACATACATTACATACAGCGGAAGACTTTATACATACTTCTTAATTCTCACAGCGGAAGACTTTAGACATACTTCTTAATACTTTTTTTTTTTGTTTTTCTTTTAAACATAAACATGCATTAACACATATATACATATATATATATATACTTCTTCTTCTTAGCATAGAGTATGCTTCATAGCGTGGATAGATACTTCTTCTTACTTCTTCTTTACTTCTTCTTCTTAACATAGAGCATGCATCATATATGCAGATACTTAGCGCTTAGTAAATTCATAACATCATCATCATAAGGAGACATAAGTGAGGACATGAATAGACATCTTTATCATAGGTAAACATGTTTAGACCTAACGGATCTTCTCCACCATGCCACTACCACACACCTTGGCCCCTCCTGCTGCTCCCTTTAGTTTATCCATCCCTTACCCTTATCTGCAGTACGAGGGAAAGATAAACTATAAGCACATAGGCTTAGTAAGATCCTGTCCTACTCACTAAAACCATACATTATCATAAATCATGGCATGCAGCATTCACAACATAGAAGCAATATAACATGTAACATACTTGGTGTCATCAACTTAACATGTAGCATAAAGTAGCGTAAGTAAAATATAGCATGGATCATCGTATCATCAAACATAACTTGTAATGTATCTAACGTAAACATGTAAACATTCATAGCATATCATGAAGCATAACTTTCATAACGTATCTAACGTAAACATGTAAACATTCATAACATATCATAAAACATAACTTTCATGACATATCTAATGTAAGCATGTAAACATTCATAACATATCATAAAACATAACTTTCATGACATATAACTTAACAATCATGGCATATCGTTTAACATAACATGTAACTTAACAATCATGGCATATCATTTAACATAACATGTAACTTAACAATCATGACATATCATTTAACATAACATGTAACTTAACAATCATGACATATCATTTAACATAACATGTAACTTAACAATCATGACATATCATTTAACATAACATGTAACTTAACAATCATGACATATCATTTAACATAACATGTAACTTAACAATCATGACATACATATGCAAGATGCTTTTGAAAATATATATACTAGTTACTTAAATATAAATCTCAACATATTTGGGCCCGGCATTGTACCACTTCTTCATTATCATAGCGCGCATCCCTAAATAGGCCCGAGGTAGCAAGTCTCGAACCTAATAGGTTCCTAGGCCCGAGTCTTATTCCATCGACCTAGGGGCAATCGTCATAGCGTAGAAGCCCATCCTAGGCCCGAGTCTTACTCCATCGACCTAAGGCATCTTGGAGCCCATCCGTACTAGGCCCGAATCTTATTCCATCGACCTAGGGGCAATCATACATAGAAGCCCATCCTAGGCCCGAGTCTTATTCCATCGACCTAGGGCATCTTAGGAGCCCATCCCTTCTTTGGACCTTGTTAAGGTCTTGGTACAAGCCATGCAGAAGGTAAAATACTTATATGCTTACTGTACTACATGTCTTATTAACATAGCATAGCATACTTCGTTTCATAACACATCATGCTTCATTTCATTAACATAGCATAGCATACTTCATTTCACCTCATGCTTCACTTCATTAACATAGCATAGCATACTTCATTTCATACACATCATTCTTCATTTCATTTTCATGACATGGCATAATTCATTTCATACACATCATGCTTCATTTCATTTACATAGCATGGCATACTTCATTTCATAACAACATAACTTATTTCATTAACATAGCATGGCATGCTTCATTTCATAACAACCTAACTTATTTCTTTAACATAGCATGGCATACTTCATTTCATAACAACATAACTTATTTCATTTTCATAGCATGGCATACTTCATTTCATAACAACATATCCTATTTCATTAACATAGCATGGCATACTTCATTTCCTAACAACATAACTTATTTCATTAACATAACATAGCATACAATTCATGGTATGGACTTCATTGTACCCTAAAGACCCAAGGTGGCCGAATGGTCCATGTAGGGCCTTTAGGTTTAACTTTGACCTAATCCCCTTTTTAAACCTTAACCTCATCATCTAGTTACAAAACATAGTATGAAACTTCATTGAAACCCTATAGTGGGGTTTGGCCGAATAGAACTATAGTGTTCATTAGGGTTAGCTTTTGTTCTAACCCACTTTAAACCCTAAAATCATCATCTAGTTCCCATAATATGGCATGGAACTTCATTGAAACCCTAAAGTAGGGTTTGGCCGAATAGGTCTTGTTGTTCCTTAGGGTTAGCTTTTGTTCTAATCCGTTTTAAACCCTAAAATCATCATCTAGTTCCCATAGTATGGCATGGAACTTCATTGAAACCCTAAAATAGGGTTTGGCCGAATAGAACTAAAGTGTTCATTAGGGTTAGCTTTTGTTCTAACCCACTTTAAACCCTAACATCATGATCTAGTTATAAACATAGCATAAACATAGCATAGAGCTTCTTTGAGACCCTAGTTCATGACTTGGCCGAATGGGTCATGGAGGCCTCTAGGGTTAGATCTTTACCCTAATCCCTATAACATGCTAACATCATCACTTGCAAGCAAAAACAAGATATAACTTCAATAAAACACTAACAAAACTCATGTTGGCCGAATGGTTCATAGGGTTTCCTAGGTTCAACTTTTGACCTAATCCATTTTAAGCCCTAACATCATCATCTAATTACAAAAGCATGGCATACAACTTCATGGAAACCCTAGATCATATCTTGGCCGAAAATAACTATATAGATTTCTTTTATAAAACGTCAACCGAAGCTACTCGTATGCAGGTGAGGAATACTTACATCCTTCGCGTTGCTTTTGGTGGAGAAGACAACCTAAAGAACCAACCTAGCCCTAGCTTTCTTGCTTGGATGAGGCTCGACCAAAAGAGGGAAATGGAGAGGGAAGCCTTGGAATTTCGGTGAGAAGAGGAAGAGAAGAAGAGAGGAAGTAAACAATTTCAATCTTCCCTCTTCTTTATAAAGGGGGGAGGAAGAGAAGTTCCTCTTTTCTTTTTCTATGCCTCTTCATTTACCCTTAGTTCCATTTATCTATAGTTCCCCCCCTTTCCTTAATCATACAATCCTATTGGGCTTATGGTTAGTGGGTACATCTATAGGGCTTGGCTATCTCTAGAGTGCGGAGTTCAATTCCTAGGTCTTGTATCCATTTTTGGCTTATTTTCTTTTGTTTTGGAAAAAGGCCTACATAAAGCCCATTATCATCAAGCCAAAAATTCTTGTAAAATTGCTAGGAATTTTACGGGCGTTACAATCCTTCATACCTTTAAAAAGTTTCGTCCTCGAAACTTAGAACAATTGTGGGTACTTCTTCTTCATGTCCTCCTCGCGTTCCCAGGTAGCCTCCTCGTCAGATTGATTACGCCCGCAGGACCTTTACTAAGGGTACCTCTTTGTTCCTTAGCCTCTTGATTTCTCGGTCTAGTATTTGGATAGGCCGACTTTCAATACTTAGGTCCTCTTGAACTTGTACTGTTTGTGGCTCGATCACTTGGTCTGTACTGGAAATGCATTTCTTGAGCAGAGACATGGAACACGTTGTGAATAGCCGACATCTCTTGAGGCAGCTCTAGCTTGTAAGCTACATTGCCGATCCTCTGCGATATCGGATACGGTCCCACGTAACGTGGACTCAGTTTACCCTTCTTTCCGAACCTCATTACTCCCTTCATGGGAGCCACTTTGAGGAATACTAGGTCCCCAACCTCGAATTCTAATGGTCTACGCCTCTTATCCGCATAGCTCTTTTGTCGGCTTTGGGCAGTTTCAATTCTCTGGCGGATGTTCCGTATAGCTCTGGTGGTGTCATCGATGAAATCCGTCTGGAGTCCCATCCTCTTCTTTTCACCACCCTCGTACCAGCATATGGGAGATCTACATTTCCTCCCGTATAGAGCCTCGTAGGGTGCCATTCCAATAGTAGCTTGGTAGCTATTATTGTAAGCGAATTCTGCCAAACATAAGTATCGACACCAGCTACCTTTGAAATCCAGGGCGCAGGCTCTTAACATATCTTCCAGTACTTGATTTACCCTTTTGGTGCTCCGTCAGTCTGGGATGGAAAGCGATCTTGAACAATAGCTTTGCCTAAGGCCTTTCAACGCACTCCGAAATGGAAATAAAGCGACCATCTCTATCAGAAATGATGGTCTTAGGGATTCCATGGAGTCGGATGATTTCCCTAGCATATAACTGAGCCAGTTGCTCCGTCGAATAGGTCATCTTGATTGCTAAGAAATGAGCGGACTTCGTCAATCTGTCTACAATCACCCATATAGCATCATAACCGTTTGTCGTCTTGGGCAATCCTGAGATGAAATCCATAGAAATGTCCTCCCATTTCCATTCTGGAATCTGGATCGGCTGCAGTGTTCCTCCAGGTCTTTGGTGCTCTGCCTTAACCCTTTGGCAGGTCAGGCAAGTACTGACATACTGAGCCACATCTCTTTTCATTCCAAACCACCAAAACTTTCGTTTCAGGTCTTGGTACATCTTGGTGGTTCCAGGATGCATCGCATAAGGAGTCCCGTGAGCTTCCTCAAGTATCTCCTTCCGTAATTCTGGATCGTCGGGAATACACAAGCGATCCCTGAGGTAGAGTACTCCACTATCAGAGATCCGAAACCCGTCGTCCTTTCCCTCTAGGACCTCTTGCTTGATCCTCTCTGAAGGCTTGGGTCACGGGCTTGCTTTTCCAGTATATCATCGAACAGCGTCGGTGCTATCGTCAGGGTTGAGAGCTGTCCGGAAATGATTTCCACCCCGTAACGCGTAATCTCTTTTTCTAAGGGTCGAGATAGCACTGAGAGGGACATCAAGGTGGCGCAGGACTTCCTGCTGAGTGCATCAGCCACCTTGTTTGCTTTCCCCGGATGGTAAAGAATCTCGCAGTCATAATCCTTGACGAGCTCGAGCCATCTGCGCTATCTCATGTTCAGGTCCTTCTGTGTGAAGAAATATTTGGACTACGGTGGTCGTGCAGATAAATCCTACACTGAGCTCCATAGAGATAATGCCTCCATGTTTTGAGAGCAAAGACCACGGCTGCTAGCTCTAAATCGTGGGTGGGGTAATTCCTTTCGTGTTCCTTGAGTTGCCTAGAGGCGTAGGCAATGACCTTGCCATTCTGCATAAGTACAGCTCCGAGTCCCATCTTGGAAGCGTCACTGTACATGTCGAAGCCTTCGTTACTGTCCGGAAGAGCAAGAATTGGAGCGCTGGTCAGTCTCCTTTTCAACTCTGTGAAACTCCTCTCGCAGGTGTCCGTCCACTCATATTTCTTGTCCTTTCTAACCGACATTGATCAACTATACCACATACATCCCATGCAATGGACTAATCACTAATTCAAGGAATGAGCTCATCATTTCTTATTCATACTTTCTGAAAGGAAAAATGTTAACATATAACATTCCTTATTTCTAATCGAAACAAAACTACTTGAGAAGATAGTTTATTACGACTCCCACTAGGACAAACCCTAGTGCAGTTGTAATCATTTTTAGTCCTATCTTCCTTGGCCTTATTAGGGTAGTCTCAGGCTGGCCAGTAAGTTGACTGTTTGTAGAACCCTCCACATTCTTCTCGAGGCGAGTTACCACAGGATTCTCTTGAACCTTGTGCTCCAGTAGTTCCCAAACTCGGCCAGGTTATCCGCCCTTAGCGGCCCCACGTGGTGTGCAACTACCATGAACTCATTTGGCGAGAGCGGACCAAGGCCCATATCTTATAATTGTCCAGTAACGGAAACTCTTGCCGCTCGAGTCTCCTAAAAAGACAATCGAGCCTTTTCATGTGTCTGATGACCCCACCGTCTGGTTTATAAACTATCTCTTCAATAGCTTCCCTTAATCGGTTTCGTGACACATCACGGACGGTCATGGTGGTCTCATCGTCATACCATCGAAATTGAAATAATTGAAGTCAGTACCAAAACCGACCAACCCGTACGAAACAGGCTTAATTCAATTCAGATGAGCATAGACCTTACAAATAATTACGAAAATCAATTTTCGTAACAAGAAAGTATTTTATTTATTTATTTATATATATATATATATTCTGTAATTAAACTAAGGCTAGCATAAGGTCGTTTTAAGCTTCATTCATGTTCCCATGCATAAGTTAAACTTAAGGTATTTTACATCATGCCAGAACAAGCATAAGGGTATCCTATTTTCATGCATATTTAAGTTAGAAACATTTCCTATTATTCACGAACAAGCATAAAGTAAAGGCATTTTATATCATACATGAATAAACTAAGATAAGTTAGAGTAGACATAGAATTCTTACTTGGAGCGCGGATTGGAGCTTGATGTGTGTGTAGTGGAAAGGCAGATCCGCTCGATACCAACTGTCACGCCGCCCTTCTTCCGGACCCTAAATGTCCAGAGGCGGCGTGTGACGAGATATACATTACATTACATCTGTGAAGACTTTATAACATACTTCTTAATACTTTTTTGTTTTTCTTTTAAACATAAACATGCATTAACACATATATACATATATATATACTTCTTCTTCTTAGCATAGAGTATGCTTCATAGCGTGGATAGATACTTCTTCTTACTTCTTCTTTACTTCTTCTTCTTAACATAGAGCATGCATCATATATGCAGATACTTAGCGCTTAGTAAATTCATAACATCATCATCATAAGGAGACATAAGTGAGGACATGAATAGACATCTTTATCATAGGTAAACATGTTTAGACCTAACGGATCTTCTCCACCATGCCACTACCACACCTTGGCCCCTCCTCTGCTGCTCCTTTAGTTTATCCATCCCTTACCCTTATCTGCGATCACGAGGAAAGATAAACTATAAGCACATAGGCTTAGTAAGATCTATCCTACTCACTAAAACCATACATTATCATAAATCATGGCATGCAGCATTCACAACATAGAAGCAATATAACATGTAACATACTTGGTGTCATCAACTTAACATGTAGCATAAGTAACGTAAGTAAAATATAGCATGGATCATCGTATCATCAAACATAACTTGTAATGTATCTAACGTAAACATGTAAACATTCATAGCATATCATGAAGCATAACTTTCATAACGTATCTAACGTAAACATGTAAACATTCATAACATATCATAAAACATAACTTTCATGACATATCTAATGTAAGCATGTAAACATTCATAACATATCATAAAACATAACTTTCATGACATATAACTTAACAATCATGGCATATCGTTTAACAAAACATGTAACTTAACAATCATGGCATATCATTTAACATAACATGTAACTTAACAATCATGACATATCATTTAACATAACATGTAACTTAACAATCATGACATATCATTTAACATAACATGTAACTTAACAATCATGACATATCATTTAACATAACATGTAACTTAACAATCATGACATATCATTTAACATAACATGTAACTTAACAATCATGACATATCATTTAACATAACATGTAACTTAACAATCATGACATACATATGCAAGATGCTTTTGAAAATATATATACTAGGTACGTAAATATAAATCTCAACATATTTGGGCCCGGCATTGTACCACTTCTTCATTATCATAGCTCGCATCCCTAAATAGGCCCGAGGTAGCAAGTCTCGAACCTAATAGGTTTATAGGCCCGAGTCTTATTCCATCGACCTAGGGGCAATCGTCATAGCGTAGAAGCCCATCCTAGGCCCGAGTCTTACTCCATCGACCTAAGGCATCTTGGAGCCCATCCCGTACTAGGCCCGAATCTTATTCCATCGACCTAGGGGCAATCATACATAGAAGCCCTAGGGCATCTTAGGAGCCCATCCCTTCTTTGGACCTTGTTAAGGTCTTGGTACAAGCCATGCAGAAGGTAAAATACTTATATGCTTACTTTACTACATGTCTTATTAACATAGCATAGCATACTTCGTTTCATAACACATCATGCTTCATTTCATTAACATAGCATAGCATACTTCATTTCATACACCTCATGCTTCACTTCATTAACATAGCATAGCATACTTCATTTCATACACATCATTCTTCATTTCATTTTCATGACATGGCATAATTCATTTCATACACATCATGCTTCATTTCATTTACATAGCATGGCATACTTCATTTCATAACAACATAACTTATTTCATTAACATAGCATGGCATGCTTCATTTCATAACAACCTAACTTATTTCTTTAACATAGCATGGCATACTTCATTTCATAACAACATAACTTATTTCATTTTCATAGCATGGCATACTTCATTTCATAACAACATATCCTATTTCATTAACATAGCATGGCATACTTCATTTCCTAACAACATAACTTATTTCATTAACATAACATAGCATACAATTCATGGTATGGACTTCATTGTACCCTAAAGACCCAAGGTGGCGAATGGTCCATGTAGGGCCTTTAGGTTTAACTTGACCTAATCCCTTTTTTAAACCTTAACCTCATCATCTAGTTACAAAACATAGTATGAAACTTCATTGAAACCCTATAGTGGGGTTTGGCGAATAGAACTATAGTGTTCATTAGGGTTAGCTTTTGTTCTAACCCACTTTAAACCCTAAAATCATCATCTAGTTCCCATAATATGGCATGGAACTTCATTGAAACCCTAAAGTAGGGTTTGGCGAATAGGTCTTGTTGTTCCTTAGGGTTAGCTTTTGTTCTAATCCGCTTTAAACCCTAAAATCATCATCTAGTTCCCATAGTATGGCATGGAACTTCATTGAAACCCTAAAATAGGGTTTGGCGAATAGAACTAAAGTGTTCATTAGGGTTAGCTTTTGTTCTAACCCACTTTAAACCCTAACATCATGATCTAGTTATAAACATAGCATAAACATAGCATAGAGCTTCTTTGAGACCCTCGTTCATGACTGGGCCGAATGGGTGATGGAGGCCTCTAGGGTTAGATCTTTACCCTAATCCCTATAACATGCTAACATCATCACTTGCAAGCAAAAACAAGATATAACTTCAATAAAACACTAACAAAACTCATGTTGGCGAATGGTTCATAGGGTTTCCTAGGTTCAACTTTTGACCTAATCCATTTTAAGCCCTAACATCATCATCTAATTACAAAAGCATGGCATACAACTTCATGGAAACCCTAGATCATATCTTGGCGAAAATAACTATATAGATTTCTTTTATAAAAGCGTCAACCAAGCTACTCGTATGCGGTGAGGGATACTTACATCCTTCGCGTTGCTTTTGGTGGAGAAGACAACCTAAAGAACCAACCTAGCCCTAGCTTTCTTGCTTGGATGAGGCTCGGCCAAAAGAGGGGAAATGGAGAGGGAAGCCTTGGAATTTCGGTGAGAAGAGGAAGAGAAGAAGAGAGGAAGTAAACAATTTCAATCTTCCCTCTTCTTTATAAAGGGGGGAGGAAGAGAAGTTCCTCTTTTCTTTTTCTATGCCTCTTCATTTACCCTTAGTTCCATTTATCTATAGTTCCCCCCCTTTCCTTAATCATACAATCCTATTGGGCTTATGGTTAGTGGGTACATCTATAGGGCTTGGCTATCTCTAGAGGTCTGGAGTTCAATTCCTAGGTCTTGTATCCATTTTTGGCTTATTTTCTTTTGTTTTGGAAAAAGGCCTACATAAAGCCCATTATCATCAAGCCAAAAATTCTTGTAAAATTGCTAGGAATTTTACGGGCGTTACAAAAGTAGCCTATTCGCCAAGGGGTGTGCAGCCACGATTTCCACCCTACCTGACCAAGCTGAGTTTGAAGAGAAAATCCCAGTACAACCTGTAGACCCTAGTGAATTCGTTATTCCCTGCTCGATTTATGAGGAGAGTTTCGACGAAGAGCTATGCGACTTGGGGTCACCAGTTAGTGTGATGCCCTACGCATATTTTCTAAAGATGGGACTGAGCGGGCTTCAACTAGCGAATCTTGGTATTCGTATGGGGGATGACTCAATGAAGGAGCCCGTTGGCCTGTTACCACACGTTCCTATGATGATTGAAGATTTCGTGATACCCACGGACTTCATCATACTGGACACAGGATCGAATCCCCAGAATCCTATCATTCTAGGAAGGCCTTTTCTAGCAACCGCAGGGGCGTGCATAGATGTGAAGGCACATCGGATCTCCCTGGAGGTAGACGGGGAGATCATCCTTTTCAGTCTTTCAGAGCAAAAAGCTTCCTACTTTGACGGCTTCACGATTAGCAGATTGATGTCGGAACCTCCAAATGCGGATCCCAAGACAGATGAATGGAGCTTCACTGAACCACCAAAGTCGAGTTGATAGAAGAGTGTGGTTGAGCTAAATGACCTTAAACAAAGTGCTTCATGGGAGGCAACCCAAGTTTAGTTGTAGATTTCCCTTTTTCTTTTTCTATTTCATTGCATACATGTGTTAGATTTTGGTTTTGATTTTCATCACATTTAGAGTTAGGAATAGAAAACAACTTTGCTGGGCCAAAAATGAAACCCATATTAGTCTAGACGGTGAAGTGTGTAAACAAATTCAGGCCATGGTGTATGAAAGGGGTGAAAAAATGGGGGCACACGGCCTGGTCGTGTGTTTTCCCATGGTCGTGCTCGCTTGACTAGAGGTGCACACGGCCGTGGCGCGCGAGGTTAAAAGGGGTGAGCTGTGTGTTTTCACCTCATTTGCGCTGTGTGCTTCAAAAGTTCTTGCCCTAGCCATGTGATTTCATTTTCCCCTTCCTCTAGAAGCATTTTCAACCTCTTTAGAAGCCAAAAGGAGCAAGGTTGAGGAGGACCAAGACCGTAGCATCCCGATCCGGTGCCTCAGAGTGACGAACAAGAAGAGCCAATGCTCCTCAAGCTCCGGAAGAGGGTAACGCCCTACCCCCTCTACTTTTTCACAATAATGAGCATAGAGATAGGTTCAATATGCTCTCTACTCGTAAACTTACTTCTACTAGGTACTTAGATGAGGATTTGCTAGGATCTTTAGGTTTGTTGGGTGACATGCAAACCCTATTTGGAAAAATGGGGTGGGATGA
This sequence comes from Wurfbainia villosa, assembly GCA_025175895.1. Classification (NCBI taxonomy): domain Eukaryota; kingdom Viridiplantae; phylum Streptophyta; class Magnoliopsida; order Zingiberales; family Zingiberaceae; genus Wurfbainia; species Wurfbainia villosa. The sequence goes on from CM045996.1 coordinate 100,599,511, forward strand.
GATTATGGGAATAAGGCACCTAACTTACCCTAGGAGAGTTTTGGAATTTTTGAGTTCTTTAGAGGCGAAAGTTTTAACGGGTAGAGAGAGCGAGGAGGGTAGGATAACTTTTAGACTTTTTAATATTGAGCATGAGTGGACCCTTCACCAATGGAACTCATGCTTTGGCTTGCCAAGTGGGGGAGAGAGAAGAACCCCCTAATGGGTACAACTCTCGTTTGATTTGGACTGAGTTGATATGGGAGCACGTTTATGACCCTTCTAGGGCCAAAGCATCGTACCTCCAAAACCTCGTCTTTCGATACTTTCACCATGTCATAGCCAGGACTATATTTGGTCGTGGGGAGAGTGATGGTGTAGTGAGAGCCAGTGAGCTTCTTTGCCTATGGGACATGCTACAAGAGAGGAGTAGCATCGATGTAGGGTCCCACTTCATCAGACACTTAGTGAAGATGGGCAAAGCAACACGCAGAGAGATCCATGTGGGAGGCCTACTTACCCACATTTGTTATAGGATGGGGTACGCCTACATAGCATTGGAGAGTATAAAAGGGAGCCCTAGGATCGACCTAAGAGTATGCATGGCCATGAAGATGATTGTAAAAGGAGACTCCTTATGCTATGTAAGGAAAAATCTTACGACCCTTAGGCTCCCCGATCCAGATCGTACCACCATCGCTATACGCACCGATTGGCGCTTAGACCTGATAGTGGAGTCCCCTCCTCAAGAGGGACCATCCACATCAGTGCCCATCTCTCCACCTTTGTACCACTCTCCCTCCAATCCACACATACATAGGAGCCCACCTAGTCCACGCCGACATGAGCCTACACTTGTACCACCATCTTTTTCTACTTTTGAGCAGGATGCAGGAACGTCGACATATGATTTCTCGGAGTTCCGATCGCGCCTTAATGACATCTACAGCGGAGCGTAGAGAGGCAGCGATGGGAGGAAGCGAGCGCCAACCAGGAGTTCGAGATTGGAGCATCTCCAGCGGGCAGAGGAGTTCTATGATGAGGCCTGCATATACTTCGAGGAGGAGGTTGCTCGTCGCCAGGATGAGGCAGCCTACTACAGGGAGATGCGGCAGCATATGCACGCCCAGCAGGCACAGTGGGCTAGGGAGGAGCACCGAGCAGCCGTTGCATCCACCTTCTCTCAGATCGACCACATGTATATGTGACACCATCAGCTAAGCAGCAGGTTCTCCCAGGATCCAGAGATGCCCAGGCTCCCAGACTTTCCACCTCGTCCACCATATTAGAGGTATACTTTTGTTTAAGTCTAGGGGGGCACCCCCAAATCTATTTTGTTTTGTTTTCTTAGTAGTAGTTTCTTTTATGGTATTTTCATTTGTTCATGCATGCATGAGTTATTTAGTTCCTTTCGGTACTTAATTTTTGGTGTCTTAAAAGCTACCTCAGTAGTATTTTTGAAAATTTCTTGCATGCGTTGTTCCCATAGGTAGCATAACTCTATTTATCTTATGGTATTTTATTCTATGTGCTCTATTGAATGTTCTAGACTTATACTGGTTAGCTCTATTTTTTCACTTACACATGTCGAACAGTCTGACAGGGAGGATCTAGTACATACCTAGTTATGATTCACTTCAATAGGCTAGTACTTTGGAATCCATAGGTGACTCTAGGTTTAGCATTTTAGTTACTAGAGATGCTCAAATTGTATAAGTCCATTTGGAAAAATCAAAATCCCTGTGAGCTAAAAAAAAAAATTATGTGATAAAAAAATAGTTGTCGTGGGTGGAAATGGCTAGGTGCCTTTTTGAGACCGAGTTAGGTTACTGGGGAAACACCTCCCAATTTCTCTCAATACCGAGCACGCCTTTGAGACTTTATGCTAGATCTATGGAACGACCCTCTCTTTGGACAGGTAAGTGCCTAAGAGCCGGAAACCTTAGGAAAGCTATGGGGTGATGACTTAACTCACCATGGAACGGTCATCTCCTAAGATTGATTCTTCTAGCACGAGCACGAGGAGCTAACTTAGTGAATTTTTAGAACATATCAATTTTACTTTGATTGCAAATACCACCTAATAAATTTAGTTAGCATGCTAATTATGGAATGATATCTTTTTAAAAATTTTGTGGCACTGAGGTTTGCTTGAGGACAAGCAAAGATTTAAGTCTGAGGGAAGTGATGTGAGCAAAATATATAGGGTTTTAGGAGTAGTTTTCGCTCACATCTTATTACATTTTGCATTAGTTTCATGCATATGTTACTCTGTTTTTGCATGTATTTCCTATTTTCTAGTTCGGAGGTCTGCTCGTGTACTTTTGTGTGCAGGTAAGCTTTTCTGGTGATAAAGATGCATTTTTGAAGCGAAAGAAGGACATTTCATGCTAGACGCAGAGTGGGACACGGCCAGGGCATGTGGATTCACACGGTCGTGTCCGATGGGCGAAGATCAACACACCAGGGCCACATACAGCCTGACCGTGTGGAAACACATGGTCGTGTGGCGCCCCGATGGAGTTGAGCGACTAGGATTTTTTCTCTATTTCGTAGCGGTCCGAGGCGACGTCTATATAAGGTATGGCTCCGCCCAAACCCTGGGGGTGAGGCACGATGGCTAGGACGGCACGCTGAAGCCATAAAAAGCTTCGGTAACTCATAGCGGGGAGGAGGAATGCCGCCGGAGGTCCACAACTTGCAATACAACGTCGGAAGAAGATCACAACGCATTGTATATCTCTATTTTTGTGCTTTATCTCTATTGTATTCGAAATTAAACATGTTTTGTGATTCTTCCTTCGTATTTATGGAGTAGTACTTTTGATTCTAGGATTAGGGAGTAGCTTGAGTTCATATACAATGTTGGTTCATATTAAATTCTAGCCAAAAGTTTGATATTGACAGTTGGTAGTTGTTCTCTATTATACTTTCGTGAATTTGGCTTTCTTTCTGCTGTGCTTAGGCGATACGAGGTGGTGACAGCCCTCGTAATCTATATTTAGGAAGTTTGATCAAGGAACCTAGGGGTAAACCTGACCTCCCATAACTGCTGGGAGAAGGGAGCGGTGGAATCAGAAACGGTCCACCGCAAGGATTGATTTGACATTCTCATACCCTCTATCCCGTCCTTTTGGGCAAGGATAGCTCTCGGTGAATGCGACGGCTCTGCGGGAGAGTGTATGATGTCCCTTTCACAAAACCGTAGGTAGATGTTTAGACGACGCCAATTGATAACATTGTTATATGGTACACAAGCAAAACCGAAGTCCTAGAATAGCCTTTTTAAGACCCCGACGCACTCTTTTCCTCCTCCGTGTGACACCGCACTGAGTAGGGTCCTCCAATAGTCCTCACAAACCGACTCTCTCTGACATTCTGTCTGAACAATCACAACCACTTAGAGTATTGGTACTCAAATCCCAGTCCCTGTGGGATCGATAATCTATTATTACTTGACGATATCCATGCACTTGCGGGCATTGAGCGCGAGCGCGCACTTTAAGTCTTCGACGGTCTCCATCGCGGGATTTAAGGTCATGATCGTCCGCATCAGTTTGCAACATAAATCCAAGTGTGTAGCCTTGGTGGTGATAAGTCCAAGAATTGGGCTTGGTGTTGGGAAAATCCAAGCATAGGGCTTGGTGTTGGAAGTCTAACATGGGTTGGCCACGTAAGTCCAAGTGTGTAGCCTTGGCGGTGAAAGTCCAAGCATGGGACTTGACATGGAAAATCCAAGCATGAGGCTTGGTGTGGGAAGTCTTGAGGACTTGGCAAGTTCACTAGGCTTGGGGTCCTTGAGTCAGTGAAGGATGGCATTGCGAAGCCGTGCGCTTGGTGCATTCGAGAGACCGTTGGACGGGGAGTGAATGGAGTGAGGGCCAAGGGAAGCATACTTCGAGGGCAAGAGACATGAAGGATGGCATTGCGAAGTCGTGCTCTTGATGCATCCGAGGTAGATAGGCCGAGGAAAGAGAGCTTCGGTAGGGAACTCCATGAGAGGATGAGGTGGACTTAGCCAAGTGGCTAAGACTGAGTGTCGGATGCTCAAACATGGTGTTTGAGGGTTTACCCGACGGTCAGATGCTCAAACAACTTGGTGTTTGATGTTTTACCCGACATCAGTCAACTGGTATAGGTACCTGTCGATTGGTCTAGGTCGATTGGACTCAACCGGTGTTCGACTGACCAAGTTCTGGCTGAATAGTCGACTGTCGAGGGAGGGCAGTCGACTGCTGACACCATCAGTCGACTGATCGGGGTGAATTCAGGCACATAATGTTTTCCAATCGAGTGATCATGTCGAGCACTTGACTGATGGGGTTAACAGTCGACTGATAGGTAGGATCAGTCGACTGATGGTTATCCGTTGGGTTTTTTCCAACGTGGATTCGGTCATTGTGAGACAATGGCTACAGGAGCAGTCGACTAGAGGCCACGAGCAGTCGACTTATCAGCGTGAAATAAGCCCGAGATAAGCATAAAAGGAAAAGCTTGGGGGAGGATTTCAACAAGACTTTTGGGGAGATTTTGGAGGGGAATTGCTGCTGCATTCTAGACCTTCAAGAGCCAAACCAAAGCAAGCAACAAGCAAAAGTGATCAAAGCCATTTGTGTAAAGTTTTCTTTCGTATTGTCTTTGTATTTGCTTGTACTTTTATATTACCGTGTAATATCCTGTACAAGGTTTCTCCACCTACGACTTGTGTCAAGGAGTTGTTGTTAGTATCGTGCGCATAACACGAGCTTGTTGAGCTCACCCGTGGAGTAGGAACCCTAAGGTTCCGAACCACGTATATCGATTGTGTCTTGTGTGTTGTATTGTATTCGTTGTGTATTTCTATTATTTCTGTTGTGCATATTGACAATCATTGTAGACAAGCACGCAAGAACGATCAACTTCCACTGTATACGTGATTAAGGGTTATTCATCTCCCTCTAGCCGACCACCGATCGATCCAACAAGTGGTATCAGAGCGAGGAGCTTGTCGTGGACTAATCGCCAAAACAAGCACAACAAGATGTCCGACATAAACATCCATCCATCGAAATTCCATGGAGACTTTTTTTAGTTGAAGAAAAGGATGGAGGTATACTTCGAAACCGATTTCGACTTAATGCTAATTATTGAAAATGGTTTTGAAGTGCCTAGGGGTGAAGACAACATGGAAATAGAAAAGACAAAATTGAACAAGGACCAAATCAAGGATTTCAAGAAAAATCTCAAGGTAATCAAATTGCTAAGTGATTTGATTTCTAACCATATTTGGTCTAGATTATATAATTATAGGGATGCAAAGGAGTTGTGGCATAAGGTGCTAAAATTCGACGAAATTCCCAAACCAGCACAAGTAGAGAAGGATGCCGAGGGAGAATTGCCATCAACCTTTGACGATGTGGATGATTTGGTGGAGACGTCCACCTCTAGCATTGAAGGGAAGGAGAGGCCTTCCATCTCAGAACAAGATCAAGAAGAAGTATCTACATCCGGGAGAAGTTAAGATCAAGAGGCATCCACCTCCCTAGGTAACTCATGCATTATACTTAAATATAAAAGTCACATAATATGCTTTGAGTGTTGGGAGAAAGGGCATTACAAGAGTAAATGCCCAAAATTAGCTAAGTAAAAGGCACCAACACCAAAAGTCAACCAAAAGTCAAAGGATGTTGGAGTCCTCGCTAGAAAGAGCAAAGAGCACATTGTGTGCTTTAAATGCAACCAAAAAGGACACTACCGAAGCCAATGCCCTAGGGGGAGGAAGAAGGGCCAAGAAGGGACATCTCATGTAGGGGGAGCTTCCCATGCTAACCCTAAGGTAAATTTAATTAATGCACCTTCAATTTCTAGAACTAAGAAGCATGCTAAAAACTATTTTAGTTCACTTGCTATTATCAATGAAAAGCATGCTAGTAGAAATAAATATTTTTGTCTAGGTGCCAAGCATGTTAGTTTACCTAAGGACAAACATAGACATCATAACTCTAGACCAATCCTATCTAGGGAGTCTATAGGAGAATAGAAGAAAACTTGGGTATTAACCCCAAGAAATCTAGGCATATGCCTAGGAAGAGTCCTTCCCAAAAGATTAATGAAAAATCAAAATTGGGAACGTTAGAGTTAGAGAACCGAGCCTTGAGGTGAAGGCTTGAGAAACTTGAGAAGACCCTCAAAATTATGACAAATTCATTTAAAGGGTCAAATGTTCAAAATTTAAGGCCTAGGAAACAAGAAATGTCCAAGGGCAAGAAAGTTTTGGGTTAGAAACCTATGTCCTACCATAAGGTTCCATTCAATTATGGAACTAATTCTAGGTCTTGAAAGGTCAAGGATAATAGGGAAGTTATCCCTGAGACTAGCCATGATGTGTGCTTAGTGGCTAAGGACTTAAGAAAAACCAAGAAAGCCACTAAGAAGATCAAAGGGCGAGTTACCCCTAGGTTTGACTTAGGTAAGACCCAAATAACTAAGGTGTCAAAACCTAAAAGGGTCATTAGGAAGGTATCTAGGGAAGTTCTCCCTAGTGAATACATAGTTAACCCAAGGAGCTCCAATAGGTATTGGGTTCCAAGAAGCGTGATCGATTCAGCTAGATGGGTTAGGGTGTGTCAACCCTAAGTGGATGGGTAGTTAACCTAGCCATGGTAGAGTTGACACATTAGGATGTACCAATGTGGTTTGAGAAGATGAAAAATAATTAAATTGGCACAATTAGGTCTTAGAAGTTATGGTGTGCCATTTTGGGCTTTTGGCACATTAGGGGGATAATAAGGCAAAAATGGATTTCATTATAGAAATGGCAATTTAGGATTAACACTTAGGTATTCTATACCTTAGTATTTTATAATTGTCATGCTTTATTTGCCTTGCCATGACATGACATCATATTTATTTTTATCATATAAAATGTCATGATCATTTTTAGGGTTATTTTTATATGTCATGAATGCTTAGATTTCATTCACATGCCATGACATCATGATTTTGGCATATGTTTATTCATGTTATCAATTATGCCATAATCTTCATTGATGCATAAATAAAATGGATTTAAGGACTAAGGCATGATTTGAAGTCTCATGCATAAGGGAATCAAATAGTGTTGCCTAGAGATATGCATGAAACCCTAAATAACAAAGACCCCACATCTCACTAATACTTGACTTGTATGTGTCTTACACATTTAGATACAAGTGAGTTGTTTAGGAAAAAGGAATTAAAGAATTTAAAAGCATTTCAAAAACATTTTGAAAAACTTTAGTGAAGTCTATCTTTTGATAGTAATCACCATTGAATGAGGTGATATAAAGAGGGCTCAATATTGAAGTTTTTCTTAACTTTTGAACTTTGTATCAATCTCACTATTTTGTTGGTAAAATAATTTTCAAATATTTTTCACCCATAATGATTGTGATAAGTAATGTACGTACAAATTTTCATGATTTTTCAATGTATGTATATTTACTTATGAATTTTAGAACTTAGGTTTTGAAAACTGAAAACTGCATTTTATAGTTATCAGTCGATTGCAATCCATGGCAGTCGATTGATGTGGGAATGAGTCGACTGATATCTGAGAGAGTTGACTAATAATGTTGATTTCGGGTAAACCATGGTTGTTAGGCCCATGTTCATCTATGTTTTGGTCCCCTAACCACTCCTAACCCTAGGGCATGCTTTGGACAGTATTAGAAAGGGTGGAAATCCATTGGATATGAATTAGGAGAAGTGTTTAGGGTGAGTATCAATTTTAAGGTGTGTGAGAGTTCATTGTTGGACTTTTCCCTTAATTTTAATTGTTCAGCATTCCTATTGGCTTAGTGACTCTCCAAGGACATTGTTGGTGCAATGGTCAAGGGGGAGCAAGCCTTTAAGGGGAGGTATCCATCATGGGAAGATGAATGTGTATTTTTCCTCATGGGAGTAAAATTTGGGATTGCCTCTCTTAAGTGATATGAGACATATCACTAGAAAGATTGTAGGCATGTTTGTTCCTTCAAGAGAGAGATTGTAAGATCTCATTGGGATATGAGATATTCATACCCTTGGGGAGGACCTTTTTGATGTATGTCAAAAAGGGGGAGAAGTTATCAATTGGGATAGTTGGAATTCTCATTAGGATGTGAGAATTGCCAATTGGGGATAATTGGTAGAATTGAGTTTGAGGTTTTGTCAAACATCAAAAAGGGAGAGATTGTTGGTGCAATCGGCCCAGGACTCGAGTTTGACTCGAACTGTATTTTGATTTTAGACAAAATGTATAACATGGGATTGTCATAGGAAGTCCAACATGGGTTGGCCATGTAAATTCAAGTGTGTAGCCTTGGTGGTGAAAAGTCCAAGCATGGGTCTTGGTGTTGGGAAAATCCAAGCATAGGGCTTGGTGTTGGAAAGTCCAACATGGGTTGGCCACGTAAGACCAAGTGTGTAGCCTTGGCGGTAAAAGTCCAAGCATGGGGCTTGGCATGGAAAATCCAAGTATTGTTGGGTTTCCGGCACCGTAGTGAGTGTGTGTTCGAATATGTTTCGCAAACATGTGCACAGCGGAAGAAATAAAAATAATAAATCTACATTTATTACAACACACACATCACACGCATGCATAGTACAACATGTGTAGACATAACCGTAAATTTATATTTTGCAATAAAAAGAAATTTAATTACGTATACCTTTCATATCACATGTAGCGGGAACGGCATCAACCGGAACGATCCTCACTAGAATCATCTCTATCCGTATCCACGCCAAGTATCTTCGGGATGACTTCACAAAGTCACAAGCTTCGTCTTCGTACGGGTTACTAGCCTTGTGTTGAAGACAACGTGATCGAGAGAGGATCACGATCCGAATCCAAATTCGGATCTAAAGACGAGTCCTCAAAACTCACTTCTCCGGAGAGGTATTCGTCAACCATTTGATGAATCCTTTGTCCTCCACCTATGAGGATTACCGGAGATCGAATTCCCGGTAATTTAGGTGATGTCGGAGCTCCAACCATCGTCCAAACGATGCTCCGACGAGAGGGAAATAAGCTGTCCAGAAAACTGGACAGCTTTGGTGGAGGATTAGAGGTCAGCTAAAAAGGAAAGATGAAGCTCACCTTGATGCCGAACCCAAAAGAGATCACCGGAGAGTTGCCGGAGGATCACCGGACGAAGCTTGGATGTCGGTAACAATTTGGACGGCGGCACAAGGGGTTGGGCGGCGGCACAATGGTGTTGGCGCCGAATCACCAAGGAGAGGAGGGAGAGGTGGGCGGCCAAAACTAGGTTAGGGTTTTGGATTAGGGCTTAACAACACCTTAAGCCCTCTTTTATGGAGAACTAATTCTCTTAATGGTTATTGGATCATAACCATAAGGCCCGTTAACCCGCTCCATTAATATAAGTTAAAATAAACCAAACCATGATGGTTTATTTTAAGTTAAAACGAATCGAACCAACTTTTGGTTCATTCGTTTAAAATAAACCAAACCCTTTGGTTTATTCTCCTCCATTGGATTAGAACCAAACCATTTTGGTTCATCCATTATGTCTTCATAAGACACGGCCCATCCACGCTTCTATTGCGACTGAAACAATTTCATGCTCGCTCCATGTTTGGTCCAACCAAACCTAGTTTCTCTCGGTCTCAGAATCCCATTCTCAAGATCGTTTTAAATCCTTCGGATTACGCTCGTTGTGCGTGTGACCAAATAGGTTCTCGGTTTATGTTGGTCATCTATAATTAACCATTAATTATAGAACGATCATGAGTGGCACCTAGTAGTACATCATGATCCCCAATTAACCGAAAAGATCAATGGTTGATCCAGAACTATTTCTGAAACCCTTCAGCAGCTCTAATGAATCGTGCCCCATTCCCTTCACTCATCTTATACCCACTGGGTTTAGGACATGGTCTATAGTGTGAGTCCCCACTAGGCTGACTACGTCACACCTAGCCCAAGTATCATTTCCTCGTCCTATGGATTCTAGTTACTGCACATGTATCGAAGAGTACCTTACTCTAAACATGTAATGCTTTGGCCAAAGACTTTAGTAACAATCCGACGAGAGGCCATGGGTATACATCTCCTCGCAAGGAGTGGTGAATCCTTTATAGGCTATTCAAACACCTTCGATCACTTCGACTTATACCCAATCATCCTGGGTTCACATCTCCTTAGAGATGCTTGCTTAAGATGTCAAAACATAAGTCTCCATGATCAAGATGTATTGAATACCGCAAGTCAAAGGAACATCGCACTTAAGCTACAGTAAGAACTTCATTGATATATCTATATATGCAGAGAACCATATGAAGTCTTACGGCTGGTCACTCCAATGAACTAGTTACTGTTGGTGCAACAATGCTCCAAGAATTTATATATGTTTTGATGTCTGGATAATCATTTAAGTTAGGCAATATTTTGTGATCTAATTGCGAATATATTTAAGTGACAGGGAAATCCAAGGATGAAGCCTTGGTAAAAGAGAAGTCCAAGTATGATCTTGGCAAGGAAAGTCCAAGGGACGGACTTGGCAGCATAAGACCAAACTTGTAGTCTTGGCAGTGTAAAAGTCCAAGTGAACCTTGGCAAAGGAAGACCAAGCTTGTAGTCTTGGCAGTGTAAAGTCCAAGTGAACCTTGGCAAAGGAAGACCAAGTATGATCTTGGCAAAGGAAGTGCAAGGGATGGACTTGGCAGCGTAAGACCAAGCTTGTAGTCTTGGCAGCATAAAGTCCAAAGAGAACCTTGGCAAAGAAAGTCCAAAGTAAGGTCTTGGCAGCATAAGTCCAAGCTTGGAGTCTTGGCGACGTAAAGGCCAAGCATTTGGCAACCCAAGACATGACAAGGCCGAAGGAAACTCTTGAAGGTAGGCGCAAGCCTGAAGGAAGAGTTAAAAGGTCAAGTCTAGATCTAGGATGTAAAATCAAGTGTGAATTACTCACACTTAATGAGTATCACTCGACTGATACAATGTATCAGTCGACTGGTTAGGTGCTCGACTGAGTCAGGTTAAAACCCTAACCATCACGATCGCGCTGGCGGCAGCGATCGATGATGTTACCATCGATCGCCAACAAGGGGCGGCCGATCGATCAATGCAAAAACGAGCACAAAATATAGTCGCACTCGACTGCGGCCTGCGATCACTCGACTGATCGCTCCATCAGTCGACTGATCGCTCCATCAGTTGATTGATGGAGGGATTAGTCGACTGATCACCTGGCCGTTGGAAATTGCGTCAATGAATCTCCGCGGAGATCTCGGTTCAGAAGTCGTTGGCTTCGGCGGCAGTCGACTGATGGTTAGCATCAGTCGACTGATCGAGGCCCAACGGGAAAAATAGCCCCTCTTCTATAAAAAGGGGCCTTGGAGAGCTTGGTGAAGCTAGTGCTCTCATTCCTAACTACACCCTCGTGCTCACCAAGCTTTCCCAAGTGTTTTAGCAATTCAAAACCTCCTCTTCTCTAGTTCTTAATCATCCATCATTGTAAAGAAGAGGAGAGCATTGTAAGAAAGGTTTCTCCACCTTGGTTCATCCAAAGGAGAATATAGTGAAGCTTGGCTAGGACTAATCCACCTTACGGATTGCCGTGGAGTAGGAGTGTCATCTCCGAACCATGTACATCGAGTGTTAGCATTGCTTTCATCGTTTTCTTACTTGTATTCTTATTCGTATTTGTATTGCTTCCGCTAACTTGCTTGTAGAAACGAAGAAAGGCTAATCACCCCCCTCTAGCCGTTACAAAGATCCTAACAGTTACCATAACTAGCATCCACGATCAACTCCGGACATCACAATGTCTCCAGCTAGTGAGAATTAGCTGCTTGGATACACCAAGGAGTATACCTCATGCTAGTCTCGACAGAATTGATGGTGTCCAAATCCATCAACTCATCAACTAGGGATAATTCCGATACATCACAATTACACATGTAGAGATACTCACTAGTTGTGATCCAATCACAAATTCTCTCATGCTGTGAATCGTATCATGGACATTCAGTAAATGGGTTTAAGACCCAATCAAATACATGAAACCATGTATACTCAAATAGTGAATCTTCATTTATCATATAAATGGTTCATACATAAGGCGATTGCCTTAGGACATCTCTCATATATTACTAACAAGCATGAGGCTTTGTGTGGGAAGTCTTGAGTACTTGGCAAGTTCACTAGGCTCGGGGTCCTTGAGTCGGTGAAGGATGGCATTGCGAAGCCGTATGCTTGGTGCATCCGAGGGACCGCAGGATGGGGACCAAATGGAGTGAGGCCCATGAGAAGCATACTTCTGTTGAAGTATTAGGAATACAATCAAAGTCCCACATTGGTAAAACATGGAAAAGATCATGTGCTTATAAGATGAAAAAATATCTCCATTGGAATGAGGCATTTTGCGTAAAACCCAAAAACAAAACCATGAGGGCTTAGACCCAAAGTCGACAATATCATACTATTATGGAGATATATGAATCTTATAGGCACTAACAATTGGTATCAGAGTCATGGTCCATGTCAACCCATGAACCTCGAACGAAGGAAGTTGAGCTCCCATGTCCGGATCAAGAGAACCAGACAGCAGGCAGAAAGTCCAGTTGGGTCGGGAGGACCGAACAACTGGTAGGAAGTCCAGTTGGGCCAGAAGGGTTGGACAACTAGCAGGAAGCCCAACTGGGTCAAGAGGACTAGACAGTTGGTAGGAAGTCCTGGTGGGTTGAGGATCAGACATCAAGCAGAGGATGTCCTTCAAGGACGGATAGGCTTGAGGGAGGGTCAATGTGGTCCTTAGTTTGAGGGGGGATTGTTGGAGTATTAGGAATACAATCAAAGTCCCATATTGGTAAGACATGGAAAAGATCATGTGCTAATAAGATGAAAAGATATCTCCATTGGTATGAGGCCTTTTGGGTAAAACCCAAAAACAAAACCATGAGGGCTTAGGCTCAAAGTGGACAATATCATACTTTGTGGAGATATATGAATCTTATAAGCACTAACAATTGTTATCCTCCGATGCAATCTTGGTCACAACAACTTCTCCTCTCTTTACGATTTCTCGTATCAGGTGCTACTTGCGCTCTATGTGTTTACTAGCCTTATGGGCTCGAGGTTCCTTCGAGTTTGCAACTGCACCACTATTATCACAATAAATTATGATAGTTCTAGGCAAACGAGGAATCACATCCAAGTCCATCAAGAAGTTCCTGAGCCACACAACTTCTTTGGCCGCCTCAGAGGTTGCCACATACTCAGCTTCCATGGTGGAGTCTGCCACGCATTTCTGCTTGACACTCCTCCATACAATGGCTCCAATTCCCAAAGGAAACACAAAACCTGAGGTAGACTAACTATTATCCCTATCAGATTGGAAGTCGGAATCCGTGTAACCCACAGGGAGTAATAGGTCTGCCCGGTAAACTAGCATATAATCCCTAGTCTTTTTTAGGTACTTCAATATATGTTTTACCACAGTCCAATGTCTCTGTCTTGGATTACTCTGATATCTGCTGATCATGCCCACGGCATAGCAGATATCTGGTCTCGTACATAGCATCGCATACATGAGGCTTCCTACCACTGAAGCATAAGGAACCGCCTTCATCTCCTCTATCTCCTCAGATGTTTTAGGACACATCTCCTTAGATAATGTAACTCCTTGCCTGAAAGGTAGAAAACCCTTCTTGGATTTCTGCATGCTAAAAGGATCCATAATCATGTCTATGTATGAAGCTTGAGATAAGCAAAACATCCTTTTCCTGCGATCCCTTATAACCTTGATCCCAAGGATGTGTCCGACCTCTCCCAAGTCCTTCATATCAAACTATTTGGACAACCATACCCTTACGTCCAATAACACCTTAATATTATTGCCAATCAACAAAATGTCATATACATATTGTACAAGAAATACCACTACGTTTCTGTCACATATCTTGTATACACAAGACTCATCCGGACTTTGAATAAATCCATAAGACTGGATTACCTCATCAAAGCGGATGTTCCAAGATCTCGAAGCTTGCTTCAATCCATAAATGCACCGATTAAGTTTACATACAAGATGCTCTTTGCCCTTCACAATGAATCCCTCTGGTTGCTTCATATAGATGTTTTCCTCAAGACTTCCATTAAGGAAAGTTGTCTTGACATCCATCTGCCACACCTCATAATCCATATGAGCTTCTATGCATAAGAGAATCTGGAAAGACTTAAGCATGGCTACCGGCGAAAAGGTCTCCACATAATTGATACCCTCTTTCTGAGTATACACCTTCGCAACAAGCCTTGCTTTGAAGGTCTCAACATTCCCATCTATTCCTCTCTTTCTTTTGTAGATCCACTTGCATCCAATGGTTTTTACACCATCCAGTGGTTCTACTAGCTCCCAGACCTGATTTGAATCCATAGATTCAATCTCAGTATTCACCACATTTTGCCAAGATGTTGCATCTTTATCTTGGATTGCCTCATCATATGTCAAGAGATCAGGTTCATGTTTGCCAAGGACCAAATCAGAAGATTCTCCCAAGAACATGAATCTATCAGGCTGTCTAACAACCCTCCCAGTACGATGAGATATCTCCTGTGTATCCTCTGTGACTCGCAGTGCAGTGACTTGTGGTATATCCTCTTGTACCGGTGGTATAAAAGAAGTGACTTCCCCTTTTAATTCCTCTAGAACAATTTAACTCTTGGGCTTGTGGCTCATCACATAGTCTTCCTCTAGAAATCTGGCATTCATGCTAACGATCACCCTCTGATCTCTAGAACTATAAAACAAACCACCCTTCGTTCCTCTAGGATAGCCAACGAACATGCGTACTTCTGTAAGAGGTTCCAACTTACTAGTATCTACCTTCAGCACATGTGTTGGACTCCCCCATATCCGAATATGTCTTAGACTAGGCTTTTGCCCAGTCGACAACTCTGTGGGAGTAGAAGGCACTGATTTAGATGAAACCAAGTGAAGGCGTTTGGTTTCATTGATCTGTGAGGGGAAACTTCGCTTCCCACTTCACCTTGGTTATTTGTTCATGGCGATGCCATCGATGTCCCCGGATTAAAAAAAATTAATCCTAGATAAAAGGGATTACTCGAACAACCAAGTCATCGTCATTCTATTCGTTTAGAGAGGTCACTTGAACAAATTTATTGTTCATGTGACCAACCTCTATTCTACGAGTAGCTGCAGAATAGACGATGTCCGGATCACCGACTTTCGTGTTTATGTTCGGGATCCAAGTATTATTTAGCCACATACATAAAGTAAGCATCCACACAAAACATGCATATAATTGAAAAGCAATTATAAACATAATACAAAAAAACACTAATCAAAATAAACAAGATTATACCTCTTGATCTTCTATTGTATGTCCTTCCTCCTTTTGGACGTCGTGTGGGCGACGATCTTCCAAAAGTCGAAGCTCCTAGATCACCAATCTTCCTTCCTTGCTCGTTTTGAGCAAGAGGAAGATCATAAAAACTAACTCTTCTCTTATCTAGGACCAACCATCAAGCTCCAAGCTTGATGCTTGTCATAGGCCCAAAGAGATGAAGATTAGAAGTGTGGGTGCCGGCCAAAAGCTTCAAGGAAAGAATCCCTAGCTCTTGTTTCCACCGGCCAAGGAGAAGAAGAGGAATAGATTGAGCTCTTACCAAGGTAAAGAGGAGAATTATGGGCGCCGACAATCACTTTAGGAAGAAGAAAGAAAACCCTCCATAGTCGCCGCCCAAGCACCATCTCAAACCCTAGCCGCCCAACCTGAATCCTATCTCAATTAGGATTCATTGCCGCCCAAGGAAGCAAACCCTAATCTCCTAAGCCATAGATGAAGGAGAGAAGGTTGGATGTCGGACAAACCAAGGAGAGAATAGGGAAGAAGGGCGCCGACCACCTCAATGAAGAAGAAGAAGAAAACATCTTTCCTTAATTGTGGCCACCCAAAACCCTAAACCTCCCTTGCCCTTGCCGCCAAAAACCCTAGCCCCCTTTCCTCTAATTTTTTATTGCCGCCCACCCTCAAGCCCATATTTATAGAGTTAGGCTTAAGGCTTGATTTAATCTCCACCATTGGTTCTAGTGATTTAATCTCAACCGTCGGATCTAGAGATTTAATCTCAACTGTCGGACCTAGAGATTTAATCTCTACCTTTGGATCTAGAGTTTTGTTTCTATTTATTGGATCTAAGCTTCATGAGGTGTTAATAGGCTACAATAGGGACCATGAGGAGGAGTTAGATCTTGGCCACCCATGGATCAAGCCCACATAAAGTCCGATCCATTAATGATAATCCAATCCACTAAAGGATTATCATTGATCTACCTCACCAACCCCCATAAGTTAATATGAGGTCCATATATTATTTGTACATTTTCTCCCCGTGTTTAAGATCTCGAATGTCCGTCGATTAATTAATTTACTGACCATTAATAAATCCACATCTAACTCCTTGAGTAGTACCACTCAACCTTTTCATCATACCTGACCAAGTCCACCTGCAGGGTTTATATGATGAACCTTATGAGCTCCTCAAGGGGACATCATCATCCTAATATATAGGACACGGTTTCCTCCTATAATCAATGACACACCATATAAATAATATCATTTCCCAACTTACCGAGCCTATCGATTTAATCTATAAATCTCGCCAATTGGAAAATCAAAGAAATGAATACTAAGTATATGTGCCCGTTATTATATCGGGATTAAGAGCATGTACAAAATAATATCTGAGGTCTGATTCGATTATGTAGTCAGCAATAGATCGAATCACCTCTAAGTCGGTCCTGTTCAATACACACAAAGTGCACTAGTGTGATTCTATGGTCAAGACAAACCAATACCAAATCACACTACAACCATTCTGATGGTTTGTCCAAAGCCATCTCGGTTGTGAGCCTTTACTTATACTTTACAAGGAGCTGATAACATGATCTCCCGTGTGACACCACACACCATGTTATCTACAATGTAATGTATTAGACAATATGCATAGTCATAAAAAATATGCAAAAAATGATCATGTGATTCTTATTTCAAAAATAAAGATGTTCGTACAAAAGATAGACTTTTCAGTATACATCTCAACAATCTCTCACTTATACTAAAAGACTATGCTGTCCTCATACTGCCATAGATCTGATTCCCCTTCCCTCCACATGCCTATCAAAGCTCTCGCTAGAAGGCCCTTAGTGAAAAGGTTTACCAGGTCATCCTCTGATGCAATCTAGGTGACAGCAACTTCTACCTCCTTTATGATTTCTCGTATCAGGTGGTACTTGTGCTCTATGTATTTACTCACCTTATGGGCTCGTGGTTCCTTCGAGTTTGCAACTGCACCATCATTATCACAATAAATTGTGATAGTTCTGGGCAAACCAGGAATCTTATCCAAGTCCATCAGGAAGTTTCTGAGCCATATAGCTTCTTTTGGCTGCCTCAGAGGCTGCCACATACTTAGCTTCCATGGTGGAGTCCGCCACGCATTTCTGCTTGACACTCCTCCATACAATGGCTCCACCTCCCAAAGTAAACACAAAACCTGAGGTAGATTTACTGTTATCCCTATCAGATTGGAAATCGGAATCTGTGTAACTCACAGGGAGTAATTGGTCTACCTGGTAAACTAGCATATAATTCCTCCAGAACAATTTTACTCTTGGGCTTGTGGCTCATCACATAGTCTTCCTCTAGAAATCTGGCATTCGTGCTAACGGTCACCCTCTGATCTCTAGGACTATAAAACAAACCACCCTTCGTTCCTCTAGGATAGCCAACGAACATGTGTACTTCTGTACGAGGTTCCAACTTACCAGCATCTGCCTTCAGCACATGTGCTGCACTCCCCCATATCCGAATATATCTTAGACTAGGCTTTCGCCCAATCCACAACTCTGTTAGAGTAGAAGGCACTGATTTAGATGGAACCAAGTTTATAATGTACACCGCCGTATCTAGAGCATATCCCCAGAACGAATCTGGCAACTCAGAATAACTCATCATCGATCTAATCATCTCCATAAGAGTCCTATTCCTTCGCTCTGCTACACCGTTCTGTTGGGGTGTGCTAGGTGCAGACAATTGGGATTGAATCCCAGCCTCTGATAAGTAGTTCCTATACTCTCCCAAGAGGTATTCACCACCACGATCAGATCATAGTGTCTTGATACTTTTACCTTGACGTTTCTCCACATCAGCCTTGAATTATTTGAACTTGTCAAAGCATTAAGACTTGTGGTGCATCAGGTAAATGTATCCATATCTTGAGTAATCGTCTAAACCACTTCTAGCCTGGATAGACATAGGACCACACAAATCAAAATGAACCAATTCTAACACATCTTTGGCTCTATACCCCTTGGCCTTAAAAGGCCTCTTGGTCATTTTACCCTCCAAGCAAGATTCACAGGTTGGGAAATCTTCCACCACTAATGAACCGAAAGGTCCATCAGCTATCAACCTTTGAATTCTGCTTAGGTTAATATGACCAAGCCTAAGATTTCAAAGATATGTTTGGTTCACCTTTGAAGGTTCTTTTCTCTTATTGGAATTAGAAGATGAGTTATTTAACTTTTATTTGCATCATGGGAGCTTTTGGTTCGAGTGTATACAAATTTCCTATCAATGTACCTGAACAGATATTCTCCCTATTCCTTTTTATAACATCTCTGTCATTAAAAGGGATAGAATATCCATCCATAAAAAATTTAGAAACTGAAATTAAATTCTTTCTAAATAAAGGTACATAAAGAGAATTTTCCTGAACCAAAGTTTTTATTTTTCTCAAAAGATAAATAAAACTTCTCCCACTACAATAGCCGCCACCATTATGGCATTGCCCAAGTAAACAGTAATCTCTCCCTTAGATCGTCGTCGGGTTTCCTCGAACCCCTGTAAAGTATTGCAGACATGATCAGAGGCTCCCGTATCTACACACCAGGTGCCGGTAGATAACACCACTAATCATGTTTCAACGACTAGACCAAAGGATATACCTTTGTTCTGCTTCTGATTGGGACAGTCCTTCTTCCAATGTTCAGTCTACTTGCAAGTAAAGTACTTGCCTTTCGGCTTCTTCACTCCTCCCTGAGATCCTCCCACCACCTTTGCTCCACCTTGTTTCTTCTTCTTCTTGCCTTTTGGCTTAGAAGTAGAAACCTTCTGAGCAACCATAGCCTAAGCCTGAACAAGCCTTTATGTCGACTGGAGAATGATATCGACCTGGGTTTCCCCATCGATTTCAGCTCCAAGGACTTCCAGCTCATTCGCAGGCTTAGGAGGACACTCTTCGAAGAGTACATACTTGTACTCCTTAGCAGTTAAGACAATATCTAGATTCTTTTTCAATCAACATTATTCGGGTACAGTAAGTTTATTTTCCTTTAATATCATAGCAAGTGGACTGAAAGTCATTTTGAAAATCCTAAGAATCACATAGATCATTACTTTGGATTTCAAAAAATTATTGATTCCTCAAATAATAAAATTTTAAAATCAACCAACACCTCAAAATACCGAGAATATCGTATGCTACAATAGTTTGGACGTATACGAATTCTACATTTGTAAGAGGAGGTTTTACCCATTAATTTTACTATCTTGTGAACCTAACTTTTTGACAAGTAAAATTAATAGTTGGTTCCTCTTCGGCCCTACAAATAAAAGCAGTGACTCCGATGGGGAGGATACTTATATTTGTATCTAAGTGTTCACCATTACTTGGTACCAAGGTAATTATCTCGGGTTATGTGCCTTACAATGGGGAAATACACATGCTTCTTAATAATTTTCTATAACCATATTCGACCTTGTGATCCACAAACAAACTCTTCCGATGTGGAGGAAGGCACTCATAGCCGACGCGCAAGTTTGTTTGCATCACATGTCAAATTGTAATAGAGGTCGTGGGATTTTATAAAAAAATCCCTCTCCGACTTAATAATTTGAAAATGAGGAATTTTCCTAGCCTACGACATGCATATCAAACAAAAAGCAATAAATATGAAAAATGAATTATTTTCCAACTATTATGGCTTTTGTGTTCAATATGTCTCCCGTCGCATCGCCTTCTCGTCCGCTCCTCCTACGCCATGTACGAGCCATCCGGAGATCCAAGCCGAGACTAAAATCTATTTTAATTTACATCCATCGATCCTATACTCCACGAGGGAGTGCACATGAAATCTAGATTGAAAGTAAACTAAAATAAAAAGAGTGGCTAAACAATGTCGTATCTAATTTACAAAAAATTAAATACTAGCCTCGTCAACCCTGAGGATTCAACAAAATACACACATATGACTTGTGGTATATCCTATTGTACCAGTGGTACTAAAGAAGTGACTTCCCCTTTTAATTCCTCCAGAATAATTTTACTCTTGGGCTTGTGGCTCATCACATAGTCTTCCTCTAGAAATCTGGCATTCGTGCTAACGATCACCCTCTGATCTCTAGGACTATAAAACAAACAACCCTTCGTTCCACTAGGATAGCCAACAAACATGCATACTTCTGTACGAGGTTCCAACTTACCAACATCTGCCTTCAGCACATGTGTTGGACTCCCCCATATCTGAATATGTCTTAGACTCGGCTTTTGCCCAATCCACAACTCTGTGGGAGTAGTGAAGGGTTTTGCTTATCGAGTCCGTGAGGGGAAACTTCGCTTCCCACTTCACCTCGGTTTGCTTGACCATGGCGATCCCTTCGATGTCCCCGGATTAAAAAAAAAATAATCCTAGACAAAAGGGATTGCCCAAACAACCAAGTCATCGTCGTGCTATTCGTTTAGAGAGGTCACTTGAACAAACTAGTTGTTCAAGCGACCATCCTCTATTCTACGAGTAGCCGCGGAATAGACGATGTCCGGATTGCCGATTTTTGTGTTTATGCTCGGGATCCAAGTATTATTTATCCATATACAGATTTATATCATGCTAATAAATGAAAAACAAATACAAACATGTAACATATGAAAATTAGCGAATCGATATACCTCTTGATCTTCTAATGTATGACCTTCCTCCTTTCGGATGTCGTGTGGGCGACGCCCTACCAAAAGTCGAAGCTCCTAGATCAGATCTTCCTTCCTTTCTCTTCCATAGAAAGAGGAAGAATAAAAACAAGGCTCATCTCCTTCCTATAGCCAACCAACAAGCAACAAGGAGAGTGCTTGCCGTCGGCAAACAATGAGGAGATAATGGTGGAAACCGGCCAAGACACCAAGGGAAAGCCCTATATCTTGTTTCCACCACCTAAGGAGAAGGAGAAGGGGTCTTTAGATGCCGGCCAAGTGCTGGGATAGGGCTGTGGACGCCGGCCACCAAAGGATAGGAAGAAGAAAACAAACTACTTCCTTATTTGCTGCCACCCAAGCCTCCTAAACCCTAAGCCTCCAAACCCTAATCCTAGCCCTCCTTATGGCCGGCCATAGAAGTGGGGAAGAAGATTAGGATGAGCACAAGCCAAGGTAAAGGGAAGATGGGAGGAACCGGCCAAAACCTTAGGAAGAAGAAGAAACACCTCCTTGAGTTGCCACCCACCCATAGCTCCAAAAACCCTAGCCACCATAACCTAATCCTAAACCAACTAGGATTCCTAGCCTCCAAAGGAAGCAAACCCTAATCCCCTTAATCGATCATCTTCTTGCTGCCCACTTCATGATCTCTATTTATAGAATTGGGCTAAAGCAATGATTTAATCTCCTCCATTGGTTCTAGGGATTTAATCTCAACCGTCGAATCTAGAGATTTAATCTCAACCGTCGGATCTAGAGATTTAATCTCTACCTTTAGATCTAGAGTTTTGTTTTCATCCATTGGATCTAAGCTTCATGAGGTGTTAATAGGATACATTAGGGACCAAGAGGAGGAGTTGGATCTTGGCCACCCATGGATCAAGCCAACATAAAGTCCGATCCACTAATGATAATCCAATCCACTAAAGGATCATCATCGATCTACCTCACCAACCCCCATATGATAATATGGGCTCTATATATTATTTGTACATTTTCTCCCCGTGTTTAAGATCTCGAATGTCCGTCGATTAATTAATTTACTGACCATTAATTAATCAACATCTAACTTCTTGAGTAGTACCACTCAACCATTTCATCATGCCAGACCAAGTCCACCTGCAGGGTTTACATGATGAACCTTATGAGCTCTTCAAGGGGACATCATCATCCTAATATATAGGACACGGTTTCCTCCTATAATCAACGGCACACCATATAAATAATATCTTCTCCCAACTTACCGAGGCTATAGATTTAATCTATATATCTCGCCCATTAGTAAATCAAAGAGATGAGCACTAAGTATATGTGCTCGTTATTATATCTGGATTAATAGTATGTACAATATAATGTCTGAGGTCTAATTCGATTATGTAGTCAGTAATAAATCGAATCACCTCTAAGTCGGTCCTGCTCAATACACACAAAGTGCACTAGTGTGATTCTATGGTCAAGACAAACCAATACCAAATCACACTACAACCATTCCGATGGTTTGTCCAAAGCCATCTCAGTTGTGAGCCTTTACTTATACTTTACAAGGAGCCGATAATATGATCTCCCATGTGACACCACACACCATGTTATCTACAATATAATGTATTAGATAATATTGCATAACCATAAAAATGCAAACAATGATCATGTGATTCTTATTTCAAAATAAAGATGTTCATACAAAAGGTAGACTTTTCAGTATACATCCCTACAGAAGAGACCATCCTCAATGCCGGAACAAAAAGAGGAGCCATCCACCTCCGGGAACCAAGGACCAGACCAAGCTTCCCTTATCGGTTTGTCCAAAGTCATCTCGGTTGTGAGCCTTTATTTATACTTTTCAAGGGGCCGATAACATGATCTCCCGTGTGACACCACACACCATGTTATCTACAAAGCAAAGTATTAGACAATATTGCATAACCATAAAAATATGCAAAAAATGATCATGCGATTCTTATTTCAAAATAAAGATGTTCATACAAAAGATAGACTTTTCAGTATACATCCCTACAATCTCCCACTTATACTAAAAGACTATGCTGTCCTCATACTGCCATACATCTGATTCCCCTTCCCTCCACATGCCCATCAAAACTCTCGCTAGAAGGGTCTTAGTGAAAGGGTATATCAGGTCATTCTCTGATGCAATCTAGGCGACAACAACTTCTACCTCCTTTACGATTTCTCGTATCAGGTGGTACTTGCGCTCTTTGTGTTTACTTGCCTTATGGGCTCGTGTTCCCTTCGAGTTTGCAACAGCACCATTATTATCACAATAAATTGTGATAGTACTGGGCAAACCAAGAATCACATCCAAGTCCATCAGGAAGTTCCTGAGTCATATAGCTTCTTTGGCCGCCTCATAGGTTGCCACATACTCAGCATCCTTGGTGGAGTCCGCCACGCATTTCTTCTTGACACTCCTCCATACAATGACTCCACCTCGCAAAGTAAACACAAAACCTGAGGTAGACTTACTGTTATCCCTATCTGATTGGAAGTCGCAATCCATGTAACCCACAGGGAGTAATTGGTCTGCCCAGTAAACTAGCATATAATCCCTAGTCTTTCTCAGGCACTTCAACATATGCTTTACTGCAGTCCAATGTCCCTTTCCAGGATTACTTTGATATCTGCTGACCATGCCCACGGCATAGCAGATATCTGGTCTCGTACATAGCATTGCATATATGAGGCTTCCTACTCCCGAAGCATAAGGAACCACCTTCATCTCCTCTATCTCCTCAGATGATCTAGGATACATCTCCTTAGATAAAGGAACTCCATGCCTGAAAGATAGAAAATCCTTCTTGGAGTTCTGCATGCTAAAACGCTCCATAATCGTGTCTATGTATGAAGCTAGGGATAAGCACAACATCCTTTTCCTGCGATCCCTTATAACCTTGATCCCAAGGATGTGTCCCACCTCTCCCAAGTCCTTCATATCACACTGTTTGGACAACCATACCCTTAAGTCCGATAACACCTTGATATTGTTTCCAATCAACAAAATGTCATCTATGTATAGTATAAAAAATACCACTACGTTTCCGTCACATCTCTTGTATACACAAGACTCATCCGGACATTTAATAAATCCATAAGACTGGATTACCTCATCAAAGCGGATGTTCCAAGACCTCGAAGCTTGCTTCAATCCATAAATGGACCGATTAAGCTTACATACAAGATGCTCTTTGCCCTTAGCAATGAATCCCTCTGGTTGCTTCATGTAGATGTTTTCCTCAAGACTTCTATTAAGGAAAGTTGTCTTGACATCCATCTGTCACACCTCATAATCCATATGAGCTGCTATGCATAAGAGAATCCAGATAGACTTAAGCTTGGCTATCGGCGAAAAGGTCTCCTCATAATCGATACCCACTTTCTGAGTATACCCCTTCGCAAAAAGCCTCGCTTTGAAGGTCTCAACCTTCCCATCTATTCCTCTCTTTCTCTTGTAGATCCACTTATATCCAATGGTTTTTACACCATTAGGTGGTTCTACTAGCTCCCAGACCTAATTTGAATCCATAGATTCAATCTCAGCATTCATTGCACTTTGCCAAGATACTACATCTTTATCTTGGATTGCCTCGTCATATGTCCAGGGATCAGGTTCATGTTCGCCAGGGACCAAATCAGAAGATTCTCGCAAGAACATGAATCTATCAGGCTGTCTCACAACCCTCCCACTACGATGAGGTATCACCTGTGTATCCTCTATGACACACAGTGCAGTGACATGTGGTATTGTAGGGGATCGATTGGCCAGCTAGAGGGGGGTGAATAGCCCTCGTTACGATGGATGTCGTAATTCGTTCATTCTTCTTGCGTTGCTTGTCTACGATTGTCATTAGCGCAGCGGAATAACAATAATAATGAAACTAACAACAATACACAATCTCACAACACAAGATATACGTGGTTCGGAACCGAATGGTTCCTACTCCACGGGCGAGCTCACCGAGCTCTAGTTATGCGCACGACACTAACTATAACACTCCTTCTCGACAACACGTCGGAGGTGGAGAAACCTCTCACAAGCAATTACAATGTAGTATAGAAATACAAGCAAATACACAAATACAATACAAAAGAAAACTTTCACCGATTGCTTTGATCGCTTTGCTTGTTGCTTGCTTTGATTGGCTCTTGAAGGACTAGAATGCAGCAGCAATTCCCCTCCAATATCTCCACAAAAACCATGGCAAAATCCTCCAACTCGAGCTCCATTTATAACCCGTGATCGTCGATTTCGCCCATCACGGTGATCGTGACCATCACCGATCGTCCCGTAGCCGTTGTCTCACAACGGCCAGATCCACGTTGGTTAAGTTCCAACGGATCACACATCAGTCGACTGATGGCACCCATCAGTCGACAGATCATCCATCAGTCGAGTGCTGGCGAGCTCGACTCCATTCTGTGCCCGTGGACAGTGTCATCAGTCGACTGCTATCCCTCGGTAGTCGACTAATCCTCCCAACAATGATCGCCCTCCTCGGCGGTGATCGACCGTGATTGTTCAATCGAACACCGTCGAACCCATACGACCTAGAGCGATCGGACCTATGCTGCCGATCGTGATGTAAACTAAAACCTCAAACATAATGATGTTTGAGCCTCCGACACTCAGTCTTAGCCACTTGGCCAAGTCCACCTTATCCCTCATGGAGTTCCCCATCGAAGCTCTCTTCCCTCGGCCTACGTCCCTCGGATGCACCAAGCGCACGGCTTCGCAACGCCATCCTTCGCGTCTCATGCCCTAGAAGTATGCTTCCCTTTGGGCTCACTCCATTCGCTCCCCGTCCGGCGGTCCCTCGGATGCGCACAACTTCGTAATGCCATCCTTCACCGACTCAAGGACCCCGAGCCTAGTGAACTTACCAAGTCCTCAAGACTTCTCACAAGCACCAAGCGCACGGCTTCGCAATGCTTTGGACTTCCACACCAAGCTCCATGCTTGGATTTTCCATGCCAACCCCATGTTGGACTTTCCCATGACAATCCCATGTCATGAGTTTTGTCTATCATCAAAATATCATCAAGGTACTGCTCGAGTCAAACTCGAGTCAACCTGGGCCGATTGCACCAACATGTATATCCTCTTGTACCGGTGGTACTAAAGAAGTGACTTCCCCTTTTAACTCCTCCAGAAAAATTTTACTCTTGGGCTTGTGGCTCATCACATAGTCCTCCTCTAGAAATCTAGCGTTCATGCTAACGATCACCCTCTGATCTCTAGGACTATAAAACAATCCACCCTTCGTTCCCCTGGGATAGCCAACGAACAAGCATACTTTTGTACAAGGTTCCAACTTACCAGCACCACCCTTCACCACATGTGCTGGACTCCCCCATATCCAAATATGTCTTAGACTAGGCTTTCGCCCAGTCCACAACTCTATGGGAGTAGAATGCACTGATTTAGATGGTACCAAGTTCAGAATGTACACCGCCGTATCTAGAGCATATCCCCAGAATGAAACTGGCAAGTCAGAATAACTCATCATCGATCTAACCATCTCAATAAGAGTCGTATTCCTTCGCTCTGCTACACCGTTCTGCTGGGGTGTGCCAGGTGCAGTAAATTGGGATTGAATCCCAACCTCTGATAAGTAGTTCCTAAACTCTCCCAAGAGGTACTCACCACCACGATCAGATCGTAGTGTCTTGATACTTTTACCTTGACATTTCACCACATGAGCCTTGAATTCTTTGAACTTGTCAAAGCATTCAGACTTGCGGCGCATCAGGTAAATGTATCCATATCTTGAGTAATCGTCTATAAAAGAGACGAAATGCTCAAAACCACCTCTAGCCTGGATAGGCATAGGACCACACAATTCAGAATGAACCAATTCTAAAACATCTTTGGCTCTATACCCCGTGGCCTTAAAATGCCTCTTGGTCATCTTACCCTCCAAGCAAGATTCACAGGTTGGGAGATCCTCCACCACTAATGAACCCAAAGGTCCATCAGCTATCAACCTTTGAATTCTGCTTAGGTTAATGTGACCAAGCCTAAGATGCCAAAGATATGTTTGGTTCATCTTCGAAGGTTCTTTTCTCTTATTAAAATTAGAAGATGAGTTATTAACTTCAATTTGCATCGTGGGAGGTTTTGGTTCAAGTGTGTACAAATTTCCTATCAATGCACTCGAATAGATAATGTCCCTATTCCTTCTTATAACAACTCTGTCAATAAAAGAAATAGAATATCCATCCATAAATAATTTAGAAACCAAAATTAAATTCTTTCTAAATAAGGGTACATAAAGGCAATTCTTAATAACCAAAAGTTTATTTTTCTCAAAAGATAAATGAACATCTCCCACTGCAACAGCCGCCACCTTCGTGGCATCGCCCAAGTACACAGTAATCTCCCCCTCAGTCAGTCGTCTGGTTTCTTGGAACCCCTGTAAAGTATTGCAGACATGATCAGTGGCTCCCATATCTACACACCAAGTGCCGGTAGATAACATCGCTAAACATGTTTCAATGACTAGACCAAATGATATACCTTTGTTCTTGTAGTTGGGGCAATCCTTCTTCCAGTGTCCAGTCTGCTTACAAGTGAAGCACTTGTCTTTCGGCTTCTTCACTCCTCCCTGAGTACCTCCCACCGCCTTCACCCCGATTTGTTTCTTCTTCTTCTTGACTTTCGGCTTAGAAGTAGAAACCTTCTGGGTCATCACGACATGCGCTTGAGCACTCTGACGAAATAGTCCCTCTACCGCCTGGAGTTCTGTCAGAAGTTCTGCCAACGAATACAACCTCTTGTTCATGTTGTAGTTCAGGCGAAACTACTCAAAACTCCTAGGTAGAGACTGGAGTATGATATCAACCTGGGTTTCCCCATCGATCTCAGCTCCTAGGACCTCCAACTCATTCAAATGAGCCATCATCTTGAGAACATGATCCCTCACGGGTGTTCTCTCGATCATGGTGGTCGTCACCAAGTTTCTCATGGCCTCTTGCCTCGCAGCCCGATTCTGGTGTCCAAAAAGCTCCTTCAGATTGAGCATCATATCATAAGTAGTGGACATGCTTGATGCTGATGTTGCAGTACATTTGATATAGATACCAAAATGTAACACCACGCCATCTCATCGCCCTTGATCCACTTCTTATAGCTCTCTCTCTCCTTTTCCCTAGAATTATCTGCAGGCTTGGGAGGGCACTCTTCGAGGAGTAGATATTTGTATTCCTCAGCAGTCAAGACAATGTCTAGATTCCTCTTCCAATCTACATAGTTGGGTCCAGTAAGTTTGTTCTCTTTCAGTATCACAACAAGTGGGTTGAAAGTCATTTTGAAAGAAAACCTAAGAATCACATAAATCAAAACATTAGATTTCAAAAAATTATTGATTCCTCAAACAATAAAATTTTAAAATCAACCAACACCTCAAAACACCGAGAATATCGTATGCCACGATAGTGTGGACGTATACGAATTCTACATTTGTAAGAGGAGGTTTTACCCATTAATTTTACTATCTTGTCAACCAAACTTTTTGACAAGTAAAATTAATAGTTGGTTCCTCTTTAGCCCTACAAATAAAAGAAGTGACTCCGATGGGGAGGATACTTATATTTGTATCTAAGTGTTCACCATTACTCGGTACCAAAGTAATTATCTCGGGTTATGTGCCTTATGATGGGCAAGTACACACACTCCTTAATAATTTCTATAACCATATTCGACCTTGTGATCCGCAAACAAACCCATCCGATGGGGAGGAAGGCACTCAGAGTCGACATGCAAGTTTGTTTGCATCACTTGTCAAATCGTAATGGAGGCCGTGGGAATTTTAAAAAATTCCCTCTCCCACTTAGTAATTTGAAATTGAGGAATTTTTCTAGCCTGCGACATGCATATCAAACAAAAAGCAATAAATATGAAAAATAAAATTATTTTCTAACTATTATGGCTTTTGTCTTAATATGTCTCCTGTCGCATCGCCATCTCGTCCGCTCCTCCTATGCCATGTATGAGCCATCCGGAGATCCGAGCCGAGACTAAAACCTATTTTAATTTACATCCATCGATCCTATACTCCACGAGGGAGTGTACATGAAATCGAGATCGAAAGTAAAATAAAATAAAGAGTGGCTAAACAATGTCATATTTACTTTACAAAAAACTAAATACTAGCCTCATCAACCCCGAGGATTCAACAAAATAAATATTTACACACATATGGCCATAATAGTCGGATCTTATGCCTGCAACCAAAGAGTTAAACTTCGCATATCCTACTATTATCCAGCACATATAATATATGAAAAAGTGCATAAAAATTAACCGAATCCTAAATACACAAAACCGGAAACCTTAGCTCTGATACCAATTGAAGGGTTTTGCTTATCGAGTCCGTGAGGGGAAACTTCGCTTCCCACTTCACCTCAGTTTGCTTGACCATGGCGATCCCTTCGATGTCCTCGGATTAAAAAAAAATTAATCCTAGAAAAAAGGGATTACCCAAACAATCAAGTCATCGTCGTGCTATTCTACGAGTAGCCGCGGAATAGACGATGTCCGGATCGCCGGTTTTTGTGTTTATGCTCGGGATTCAAGTATTATTTAGCCATATACAGATTTATATCATGCTCATAAATAAAAAACAAATACAAACATGTAACATATAAAAATTAGAGAATCGATATACCTTTCAATCTTCTAATGTATGACCTTCCTCCTTTCGGACGTCGTGTGGGCGACGCTCTACCAAAATTCGAAGCTCCTAGATCACAAATCTTCCTTCCTTGCTCTTACAAAGCAAGAGGAAGAATAGAAAAAATGGCTCATCTCCTTTCTATAGCCAACCAACAAGAAACAAGGACAGTGCTTGCCACCGACCAACAAGGAGAAGGAAATAATGGTGGAAACCGGCCAAGACACCAAGGGAAAGCCCTATATCTTGTTTCCACCACCTAAGGAGAAGGAGAAGGGGTCTTTGGATGCCGCCCAAGGGCTGGGATAGGGCTGTGGGCATCGGCCACCAAAGGATAGGAAGAAGAAAACAAACTACTTTCTTATTTGGTGCCACCCAAGCCTCCTAAACCCTAAGCCTCCAAACCATAATCCTAGCTCTCCTTATGGCCGGCCATAGAAGTGGGGAAGAAGATTAGGATGAGCACAAGCCAAGGTAGAGGGAAGATGGGAGGAACTGGCCAAAACCTTAGGAAGAAGAAGAAACACCTCCTTGAGTTGCCGCCCACCCATAGCTCCCAAAACCCTAGCCACCCAAACATAATGCTAAACCAACTTGGATTCCTAGCCTCCAAATGAAGCAAGCACTAAGCCCCTTAATTCATCATCTTCTTGCGGCCCACTTCATGATATCTATTTATAGAGTTGGGCTCAAGCCATGATTTAATCTCCTCCATTGGTTCTAGGGATTTAATCTCAACCGTCGGATCTAGAGATTTAATCTCAACCGTCGGATCTAGAGATTTAATCTCTACCTTTGGATCTAGAGTTTTGTTTTCATCCATTGGATCTAAGCTTCATGAGGTGTTAATAGGCTACATTCGGGACCATGAGGAGGAGTTGGATCTTGGTCACCCATGGATCAAGCCCACATAAAGTCCGATCCACTAATGATAATCCAATCCACTAAAGGATCATCATCGATCTACCTCACCAACCCCCATATGATAATATGAACTCCATATATTATTTGTGCATTTTCTCCCCGTGTTTAAGATTTCGAATGTCTGTCGATTAATTAATTTACTGACCATTAATTAATCAACATCTAACTCCTTGAGTAGTACCACTCAACCTTTTAATCATGCCGGACCAAGTCCACCTGCAGGGTTTACATGATGAACCTTATGAGCTCCTCAAGGGGACATCATCATCCTAATATATAGGACACAGTTTCCTCCTATAATCAACGACACACCATATAAATAATATCATCTCCCAACTTACCGAGCCTATCGATTTAATCTATAAATCTCGCCCTTTGGTAAATCAAAAAGATGAGTACTAAGTATATGTGCCCATTATTATATCGGGATTAAGAGTATGTACAATATAATGTCTGAGGTCTGATTCAATTATGTAGTCAGCAATAAATCGAATCACCTCTAAGTCAGTCCTGCTCAATACACACAAAGTGCACTAGTGTGATTCTATGGTCGAGACAAACCAATACCAAATCACAATACAACCATTCCGATGGTTTGTCCAAAGTCATCTCGGTTGTGAGCCTTTACTTATACTTTTCAAGGGGCCGATAACATGATCTCCCGTGCGACAACACACACCATGTTATCTACAATATAAAGTATTAGACTATTTTGCATATCCATAAAAATATGCAAACAATGATCATGTGATTCTTATTTAAAAATAAAGATATTCATACAAATGATAGACTTTTGAGTATACATCCCTACATGTAGATGGCACTGATTTAGATGGAACCAAGTGAAGGGGTTTGGTTTCATTGATCTGTGAGGGGAAACTTCGCTTCCAACTTCACCTTGGTTATTTGTTCATGGCGATCCCATCGATGTCCACGGATTAAAAAAAATTAATCCTAGACAAAAGGGATTACTCAAACAACCAAGTCATCATCGTGCTATTCGTTTAGAGAGGTCACTTGAACAAACTTGTTGTTCAAGCGACCAACCTCTATTCTACGAGTAGCCGCGGAATAGATGATGTCCGGATTGCCGGCTTTCGTGTTTATGTTCGGGATCCAAGTATTATTTAGTCACATACATAAAGTAAACATCCACACAAAACATGCATATAATTGAAAAGCAATTATAAACATAATACAAAAGAACACTAATCATAATAAACAAGATTATACCTCTTTTTATACCTCTTGATCTTCTATTGTATGTCCTTCCTCCTTTTGGACATCGTGTGGGCGACGATCTTCCAAAATTCGAAGCTCCTAGATCACCAATCTTCCTTCCTTGCTCCTTCCGAGCAAGAGGAAGATTATAAAAAATAAATTCATCTCTTATCTAGGACCAACCATCAAACTCCAAGCTAGATGCTTGCCGTCGGCCCAAAGAGATGAAGATTAGAAGTGTGGGCGCCGGCCAAAAGCATCAAGGAAAGAATCCCTAGCTCTTGTTTCTACCGACCAAGGAGAAGAAGAGGAATAGATTGAGCTCCAACAAAGGTAAAGAGGAGAATTATGGGCGCCGACAATCACCTTAGGAAGAAGAAAGAAAACCCTCCATAGTTGCCGCCCAAGCACCCTCTCAAACCCTAGCCGCCCAACCTAAATCCTATCTCAATTAGGATTCATTGCCGCCCAAGGAATAAAACCCTAATCTCCTAAGCCATAGATGAAGGGGAGAAGGTTGGACACCGGCCAAACCAAGGAGAGAATAGGGAAGAAGGGCGCCAGCCACCTCAAGGAAGAAGAAGAAGAAAACATCTTTCCTTAATTGTGGCCACCCAAAACCCTAAGCCTCCCTTGCCCTTGCCGCCCAAAACCCTAGCCCCCTTTCCTCTAATTTTTTCTTGCCACCCACTCTCAAGCCCATATTTATAGAGTTAGGCTTAAGTCTTGTTTTAATCTCCACCATTGGTTCTAGGGATTTAATCTCAACCATCGAATCTAGAGATTTAATCTCAACCGTCGGATCTAGAGATTTAATCTCTACCTTTGGATCTAGAGTTTTGTTTCTATCCATTGGATCTAAGCTTCATGAGGTGTTAATAGGCTACAATAGGGAACATGAGGAGGAGTTCGATCTTGGCCACCCATGGATCAAGCCCACATAAAGTCCGATCCATTAATGATAATCCAATCCACTAAAGGATTATCATTGATCTACCTCACCAACTCCCAAAAGTTAATATGAGCTCCATATATTATTTGTACATTTTCTCCTTGTATTTAAGATCTCGAATGTCCATCGATTAATTAATTTATTGACCATTAATTAATCAACATCTAACTCCTTGAGTAGTACCACTCAACCTTTTCATCATGCCGGACCAAGTCCACCTGCAGGGTTTACATGATGAACCTTATGAGCTCCTCAAGGGGACATCATCATCCTAATATATAGGACACAATTTCCTCCTATAATAAACGGCACACCATATAAATAATACCATTTCCCAACTTATCGAGCCTATCGATTTAATCTATAAATCTCGCCCATTGGTAAATCAAAGAAATGAATACTAAGTATATGTGCCCGTTATGTTGGGTTTTCCGAGCCACAAAAACTGCTTTTTGCGTTACGGAAACCTCGGAAGCCCCGGCCATGGATCCGTGCGAAGATGTATTAAAAATAAAATGTGTATGTGTT
Source organism: Wurfbainia villosa (assembly GCA_025175895.1). Taxonomy (NCBI): domain Eukaryota; kingdom Viridiplantae; phylum Streptophyta; class Magnoliopsida; order Zingiberales; family Zingiberaceae; genus Wurfbainia; species Wurfbainia villosa. The sequence goes on from CM045996.1 coordinate 100,632,815, forward strand.
TATATAAAACCCTAGATCTACCTTAGATCTATATGATAAGGATGTTACCCTCGTAGCGATGCCCTTCACAAATCCCGCTCGTCCAAAAGGTTCGCCAGAACTCGAGAGTGTCAAGTGCACACCCCTCTATTTGTATCCACACAAGCAATAGGTGGAGAAAACACACCCTTGAGTGTGCTAGCACTCTATGGATGGTTCGGCAAAGGAGGTTGGGAGAGGGAGAGAGCTTGAGGGAAGTTGATCCAAGGTTGAAGATGAAGTTATGTAACTTCCCAAAATGAATTCCCACATCTAATGGGGTTGGCCGGCCACTTCATGGAGAGAGAGTTACATGCATGCATGTAACTCCCATGACCCTTGGTCTCCCTCATGAGGTGGCACCACATGACAAAGTCAATGATGATGTGGAGCATCATCATTGGCTGGCCATGCCAAGTCATCATCATGACATGGCATTTGGTCAAGTCAAACTCGACCTTTCATCTTCCCTCTCAAGTCAAGTCAAACTTGACCTCTTATCTACCATGGTTGATCAAATCCAACCATTTGATTCAAGTCAATTTTAATTTAATGAATCTCTGTTCATTTAATTTAAATTGATTTGATAAATCAAATCTAAATTAGACTCATTCAACACTTGAATCAACTTGAGTCTAACTCAATTAGTCTAATTTAGATTACTCTTAATCCAATTTGGTTGATCCCATGAACCTAATCCTCATGGTTCATCATATGAACCTAATCTCCATCTAATTGCTCTTATGTGTGTGACCCTATAGGTTCTTGTAACGTTGTCAATGTCCCTAAACCGATTTAGGAACATAAGCAATGAGCGGTATCTAGCAACACATTATTGCTACCCAAGTTACAAGAATGTTGAGCTCCAACATCACCTTTGTGACTACTAATTGTGACTCTCACAATATGTGACAATGTCCCTCTATCCTTGACATCTAGATTGATCAATTGAGGCATAGACCGTGTCATCCTCGATACAATCTAAATCTTGAACTCCAAGTAGACTCACTCTAATCAAATGAGCTCAATATCTCATATTGATTCATTTGGGCATGACCATGCACTTCGTGGTCTCACTCTATCAAGAATATCGATGTCTCTCCCGTCATATAGGAGGGATAGATCCCATCTACATCACTTACATCCCTCCACATAATTTGTTACATACCCAGTAATCTCCTTTATAGTCCACCTATTTACGGGTGACATTTGACGAAGCCAAAGTATGCAATGCCTTATGTAGGGAACCATGGTGACTTCAGGTCTAAGGACTAATTGTCATACTAATAGCCACATGAGAAAGTATATGACACTCATATAACGATCCATGATACTTTCTCATGGCGGGTCATTCAGTATACATTCTCCAATGCATACCCATGTGTCAACTTGATATCTCATATCCATGACTTGTGAGATCAAGTCATCATGTTGACCTACATGCTAGTCTCTACGCATTAACATTGTCCTTGAATGTTAATACTCGACTAGGAATGATTAAGAGTAGTGTTCTCTATATCATCTCATTATCGATTCAACCAATCGATTGATATAGATAAGAACCTACTACTCAAGGACATTATTATATTTAGTTATTTGGCACCAGTACAAGTAAATATAATAACCATGCCTTTATAAATAGGAATATGATATAATAAAGTCCATACAACAATCATCACATGATTGGCTCTAGGGCTTTCACTAACAATCTCCCACTTGCACTAGTGTCAATCACCGTAGTATCTAATACCCAATGACCTAGTGTGACCATCATGTTTTTTCTGTGCCAAAGCCTTGGTCAAGGGATCTGCGATGTTAGCCTCTGTGGGTACTCTACAAATCTTCACATCTCCTCTATCGATAATCTCTCGATTGAGATGGAAGCGCCGTAGTATGTGTTTGGTCCGCTGGTGTGAGCGAGGTTCCTTAGCCTGTGCAATCGCTCCATTGTTGTCACAATAGAGCTCTATAGTATCTACAATGCTTGGAACCACCCCAAGATCAGTAATGAACTTGCAGATCCAGACTACCTCCTTTGCTGCTTCAGATGCAGCGATATACTCAGCTTCTGTTGTAGAATCAGCAACTGTGTCCTTCTTCGAACTCTTCCAGCTCACAGCGCCACCATTCAAGCAAAACACGAACCCTGACTGCGATCTATAATCATCCTGGTCAGTTTGGAAGTTGGCATCGCTTTAACCCTTTACAGCTAGCTCCTCATCGCCTCCAAATATCAAGAAATATTCTTTAGTCCTTCTCAAGTACTTAAGAATATTCTTGACTGCTATCCAGTGACGCTCACCTGGATCTGACTGGTATCTACTTGTCATGCTCAAAGCATACGAGACATCAGAACGAGTACACAGCATGGCGTACATGATAGATCCTATAGCAGATGCGTAAGGGATCTTATCCATGCAGTCTCTCTCCTCTCTAGAAGAGGGACTTTGAGTCTTCGAAAGACTCACACCATGTGACATCGGCAGAAGTCCCTTCTTGGAATTCTGTATGGCAAACCGTAGTAATACCGTATCAATGTATGTACTCTGACTTAGGCTAAGCAATCTCTTAGATCTATCTCTATAGATCTTGATGCCTAGAATACAGGCTGCTTCACCTAAGTCTTTCATTGAGAAGCACATCCCCAGCCAAGTCTTCACAGACTGTAGCGAAGGGATGTCATTCCCAATGAGTAGTATGTCATCCACATACAATATAAGGAAGACAACTGTGTTCCCATTAACCCTCTTGTAGACACAGGGTTCATCTTCATTCATGATGAAACCAAACTGTTTGATCGCATCATCGAATCAAAGATTCGAGCTCCGAGAGGCTTGCTTTTAGCCCATAAATGGACCTTTGCAGCTTGCATACTTTCCCAGTATGTTGTGGATCTTCAAAACCCTTAGGTTGAGTCATGTACACATCCTCGAGTAAGTTTCCATTCAGAAATGTGATTTTGACATCCATCTGCCAGATCTCATAATCGTGGTATGCTGCAATAGCAAGCAAGATCCTAATGGACTTAAACATCGCCACTAGAGAAAAGGTTTCATCATAGTCAATACCATGAATTTGCTTGAAACCTTTAGGTACCAATCGGCCCTTATAGGTATGTGTAAGTCTATCCATGTCAGTCTTTCTCCTAAAGACCAACTTACACCCAAAGGGTTTGACCCCTTCAGGTGGATCAACCAAAGTCCATACTTGGTTGGTGTACATGGATTCCATCTCAGATCTCATGGCCTTTAGCCATTTCTCAAAATCTGGGCTCATCACAGCTTCCTGATAGGAGGTAGGCTCATTCTCAATGAGCATAATGTCATCATGGTCAGACAAGAGAAATGAGTATCTCTCAGGTTGACGACGTATCCTATCAGATCTGCGAAGAGGTAGGTCTACCTGAACAGGTGGTTGTTCACAACTCTTTGTGCAACAACCTCATCACCCACAACACTTTGTGGTTCCTGTTAAGCCTCCATCAAGGCCTCAGTGCTATGGTCCTTATCTTGAATTTCTTCAAGATCGAAGGTACTCCCACTAGTTTTTCTAGAAACAAAATCCCTTTCTAGAAAAACCCCAATCTTTGCCACAAACACTTTGTGATGACTGGGAATGTAGAAGCAGTATCCCTTTGTATCCTTGGGATATCCAACAAAATAGCACCTATTGGATTTGGGTTCTAGTTTGTCTGAGACTTGACGTCGAACGTAAGCCTCACAACCCCAAATCCTCATAAAATACATCTTGGAATTTCTCTCTGTCCATATTGTATATGGTGTCTTTATCACAGCCTTGGATGGTACACAGTTAAGGGTAAAGGTTGCTGTATCTAGAGAATATCCCCAAAAAGATATAGGAAGATCTGTGTGACTCATCATAGATCGTACCATTTCCAATAGGGTACGATTCCTCCTTTCGGATACACCATTCCATTGTGTTGTTCCAAGAGGAGTTAGTTAGGATAGAATCCCACACTCAACTAGATAGTTACGAAACTTGTGGCTAAGGTATTCTCCACCTCGATCTGATCGAAGTATCTTAATACTCTTGCCAAGCAGGTTTTGTACTTCATTCTTGAATTCTTTGAACTTTTCAAAGGATTCTGATTTATGTGTCATGAGATACACATAACCATATCTACTGAAGTCATCAGTAAATGTAATGAAGTACCTGTAACCACCTCTAGCTGCAACATTGAAAGGGCCACATACATCACTATGTATAAGTCCTAACAATATCTAGATTCTTTTCCAATCATTATTTGGGTACAGTAAGTTAATTTTCCTTTAGTATCATAGCAAGTGGACTGAAAGTCATTTTGAAAATTCTAAGAATCACATAGATCATTACTTTGAATTTCAAAAAATTATTGATTCCTCAAACAATAAAATTTTAAAATCAACCAACACCTCAAAACACCGAGAATATCGTATGCCACGATAGTGTGGACGTATACGAATTCTACATTTGTAAGAGGAGATTTTACCCATTAATTTTACTATCTTGTCAACCTAACTTTTTGACAAGTAAAATTAATGTTGGTTCCTCTTCAGCCCTACAAATAAAAGCAGTGACTCCGATGGAGAGGATACTTATATTTGTATCTAAGTGTTCACGATTACTTGGTACCAAGTTAATTATCTCGGGTTATGTGCCTTACGATGGGGAAGTACACACGCTCCTTAATAATTTCCTATAATCATATTCGACCTTGTGATCCGCAAACAAACCCATCCGATGGGGAGGAAGGCACTCACAGCCGACGCGCAAGTTTGTTTGCATCACATGTCAAATCGTAATGGAGGTCGTGGGAATTTATAAAAATATCCCTCTCCCACTTAGTAATTTGAAATTGAGGAATTTTTTAGCCTACGACATGCATATCAAACAATAAGTAATAAATATGAAAAATAAATTATTTTCCAACTATTATGGCTTTTGTCTTCAATATGTCTCCCGTCGCATCGCCTTCTCGTCCGCTCCTCCTATGCTATGTACGAGCCCTCCGGAGATCTGAGCCGAGGCTAAAATCTATTTTAATTTACATCCATTGATCCTATACTCCACGAGGGAGTGTACATGAAATCTAGATTGAAAGTAAACTAAAATAAAAAAAGTGGCTAAACAATGTCATATCTAATTTATAAAAAATTAAATACTAGCCTCGTCAACCGCGAGGATTCAACAAAATATACACATACAATCACATACACACATATGACCATAATAGTCGGATCTTATGCCTGCAACCAAATAGTTAAACTACGCATATCCTACTATTATCCGGCACATATAATATATGAAAAGTGCATAAAAATTAACCGAATCCTAAACACACAAAACCAGAAACCTTGGCTCTGATACCAATTGAAGGGGTTTGGTTTCATTGATCCATGAGGGGAAACTTCGCTTCCCACTTCACCTCGGTTGTTTGTTCATGGCGATCCCATCGATGTCCCCGGATTAAAAAAATTTAATCCTAGACAAAAGGGATTGCTCCAACAACCAAGTCATCGTCGTGTTATTCGTTTAGAGAGGTCACTTGAACAAACTCGTTGTTCAAGCTACCAACCTCTATTATACAAGTAGCCGCAGAATAGACGATGTACTAATCGCCGGCTTTTATATTTATGTTCGGGATCCAAGTATTATTTATCCACAAACAGAATATATCATGCTCATAATTGAATAAACAAATACAAGCAAGTAACAAAAGAGAATAAAGAATAGATATACCTCTCGATCTTCTAATGTATGACCTTCCTCCTTTCGGACGTCGCGTGGGCGATGATCTACCAAAAGTTGAAGCTCCTAGATCACCAATCTTCCTTCCTTGCTTGTTCCGAGCAAGAGGAAGAATAGAAACAAAGCACTATTCCTTCTTTCAACCAACCAACAACCACCAAGGATGGAGGTTTGCCGCCGACCAAGAAGGAAGAAGAGATTAAGGGTTGCCGGCCAAAAGCCAGAACCTTTGTTCCACCGGCCAAGGAGAAGGAGAAGAGGGAGTTTGGATGCTGGACAAGGGCTGGAAGAGCTTCAAGAGGCGCCGGCAGCTAGAGGAAGAAGGAGAAGTCAAGGAAAACTTTCCTTATTAGGTGCCACCCAAGCCCAAACCCTAGCTCCTCTTCGTGCCGCCAAGTCCAAAACCCTAGCTCCTCGTGATAATTCATCTTCCACGCTAACCCCTTGTTCTCATTTTATAGAGTTAGGGATAAGCGTCCTTTTAATCTCCACCATTGGTTCAAGGGATTTAATCTCAACCGTCGGATCTAGAGATTTAATCTCAACCGTCGAATCTTAGAGATTTAATCTCTACCTTTGGATCTAGAGTTTTGTTTCTATCCATTGGATTTAAGCTTCATGAGGTCTTAATAGGCTACAATAGGGACCATGAGGAGGAGTTGGATCTTGGCCACCCATGGATCAAGCACACATAAAGTCCGATCCATTAATGATAATCCAATCCACTAAAGGATTAGCATTGATCTACCTCACCAACCCCCATAAGTTAATATGGGCTCCATATATTATTTGTACATTTTCTCCCTGTGTTTAAGATCTCGAATTTCCATCGATTAATTAATTTACTAACCATTAATTAATCAACATCTAACTCCATGAGTAGTACTACTCAACCTTTTCATCATGCCGGACCAAGTCCACCTGCAGGGTTTACATGATGAACCTTATGAGCTCCTTAAGGGGACATCATCATCCTAATATATAGGACACAGTTTCCTCCTATAATCAACGACACACCATATAAATAATATCATCTCTCAACTTACCGAGCCCATCGATTTAATCTATAAATCTCACCCATTGGTAAATCAAAGAAATGAATACTAAGTATATGTGCTCGTTATTATATCGGGATTAAGAGCATGTACAAAATAATATCTGAGGTCCGATTCAATTATGTAGTCAGCAATTAATCGAATCACCTCTAAGTCGGTCATACTCAATACACACAAAGTGCACTAGTGTGATTCTATGGTCAAGACAAACCAATACCAAATCACACTACAACCACTCCGGTGGTTTGTCCAAAGCCATCTCGGTTGTGAGCCTTTACTTATACTTTACAAGGAGCTGATAACATGATCTCCCGTGTGACACCACACACCATGTTATCTATAATGTAATGTATTAAACAATATGCATAACTTTAAAAATATGCAAACAATGATTATGTGATTCTTATTTCAAAATAAAGATGTTCATACAAAAGATAGACTTTTCAATATACATCCCACCAACTTCGAGGCCAAGAGACGCGAAGGATGACATTGCGAAGTTGTTCGCATGGTGCATCCGAGGGACATAGGTCGAGGGAAGAGAGCTTCAGTAGGGAACTCCATGAGAGGATGAGGTGGACTAAGCCAAGTGGCTAAGATTGAGTGTTGGATGCTTAAACGTGGTGTTTGAGGGCTTACCCGATGGTCGGATGCTCAAACAACTTGGTGTTTGAGGTTTTACCCGACATCAGTCGACTGGTATTGGTACCAGTCGATTGCTCTAGGTCGATTGGACTCGACCAGTGTTCAACTAACCAAGTTCTGGCTGAACAGTCGACTGTCGACACCATTAGTCGACTGATGAGGGATATCAGTCGACTAATTGGGGTGAATTCGGGCACAGAATGTTTTCCAATCGAGTGATCACGCCGAGCACTCAACTGATGGGGTTACCAGTCGATTGATGGGTAGGTTGAGTCGACTAATGATTATCTGTTGGGTTTTTGCCAATGTGGATTTGGCCGTTGTGAGACAACGGCTACAGGAGTAGTCGACTGGAGGCCACGAGCAGTTGATGTTAGTAATATATGAGAGATGTCCTAAGGCAATCGCCTTATGTATGAACAATTTATATGATAAATGAAGATTCACTATTTGAGTATACATGTTTTATGTATTTGATTGGATCTTAAACTCATTTACTGAATGTCCACGATACGATTCGCAGCATAAGAGAATTTGTGATTGGATCACAACTAGTGAGTATCTCTACATGTGTAATTGTGATGTATCAAAATTATCCCTAGTCGATGAATTGATGGATTTGGACACCATCAATTCTGTCGAGACTAGCACGAGGTATACTCCTTGGTGTATCCAAGCAGCTGATTCTCACTGGCTGGAGACATTGTGATGTCCGGAGTTGATCGTGGATGCTAGTTATGGTAACTAGTTCATTGGAATGACCAGCCGTAAGACTTCATATGGTTCTCTGCATATATAGATATGTCAATGAAGTTCTTACTGTAGCTTAAGTGCGATGTTCCTTTTACTTGCGGTATTCAAGTTATCTTGATCATGGAGACTTATGCTTTGACATCTTAAGCAAACATCTCTAAGGAGATGTGGACCCGGGATGATTGGGTATAAGTCGAAGTGATCGAAGGTGTTTGAATAGCCTATAAAGGATTCACCACTCCTTGCGAGGAGATGTATACCCATGGCCTCTCGTCGGATTGTTACTAAAGTCTTTGGCCAAAGCATTACATGTTTAGAGTAAAGTACTCTTCGATACATGTGCGAATCGAATCCGTGAGGACGAGGAAATGATACTTGGGCTAGGTGTGACGTAGTCAACCTAGTGGGATCGACACTATAGACCATGTCCCAACCAAGTGGGTATAAGATGAGTGAAGGGAATGGGGCACGAATCATTCGAGCCTGAAGGGTTTGAAATAGTTCGGGATCAAAAGTTGATCTTTTCGGTTAATTGGGGATCATGATGTACTACTAGGTGCCACTCATGATTGTTCTATAATTAATGGTTAATTATAGACGGCCAACATAAACCGAGAACCTATTTGGTCACACGCCGGCGTAATCCGAAGGATTTAAAACGAGCTTGAGAATGGGATTCTCAGACCGAGAGAAACTAAGTTTGGTTGGACCAAACATAAAGCGAGCATGAAATCGTTTCAGTCGCAATGGAAGCGTGGATGGGCCGTGTCTTATGAAGACATAATGGATGTACCAAAATGGTTTGGTTCTAATCCAATGGAGGAGAATAAATCAAAGGGTTTGGTTTATTTTAAACGAATGAACCAAAAGTTGGTTCGGTTCGTTTTAACTTAAAATAAACCATCATGGTTTAGTTTATTTTAACTTATCTTAATGGAGCGGGTTAACGGGCCTAATGGTTATGATCCAATAACCATTAAGAGAATTAGTTCTCTATAAAAGAGGGCTTAAGGGATAATTAAGCTCGAATCCAAAACCCTAGCCCTAAGATTGCCGCCCACCTCCTCCATGGAGTTCACGGCGCCAACCTCCATTGCCGCCCAGCTCTTGTGCCGCTGTCCAAGTCCTTGCCGGCGTCCAAGCTTCAGCCGGTTATCCTCCGGCGACCCTCCGGTGATCTTCCTAGGCTTCGGTGAAAAGGTGAGCACTTGGCTTCCTTGTTTTGGCCGGCGCCTACTCCTCCACCAAAGCTGTCCAGTTTTCTGGACAGCTTGTTCTCCTCTCATCGGAGCGTCGTTTGGACGACGGTTTGAGCTCCGATAGTGGCTAAACTACCGGGGATTCAATCTCTGGTAATCCTCTGAGGTGGAGGACGAAGGATTCATCAATCGGTTGACGAATACCTCTCCGGAGAAGCGAGTTTTGAGGACTCGTCTTAGGATCCGAATTTGGATTCGGATCGTGATCGTCTCTCGATCACGTCGTCTTCAACACGAGGCTAGTAACCCGTACGAAGACGAAGCTCGTGGCTTAGAAAAGTCTTCCAGATGATACTCGGCGTGGATACGGATATAGACGATTCTAGCGAGGATCGTTCCGATTGATGTCGTCCCGCTACATGTCATACGAAAGGTATAACGTAGTTAAATTTCCTTTTATTGCAAATTTAAATTTACGGTTATGTCTACACTTGTTGTACTATGCATGTGTGTGTTGTAATAAATATAGATTTATTATTTTTATTGCTTCCGCTGTGCTCATGTTTACGAAACGTGATCGAACACAAACACGCCGCGGTGCCGGAAACCCAACAGTGGTATCAGAGCCCAGGTTGTGTTTCGACATAATCGTAAAATGGTTTTACGATAGTCATAATGTTATTTCTGGAAATTTTCTAATTTTGGAAATTTAGAAGTATTTATGGAAAATTTTCAATTTTGGAAAGTCAAGATGTATTTATGGAAATCTTCCACTTTTGGAAAGTTGGAAGTATTTATGGAAATTGATATTTTCCATAAATAAAATATTTGATTAGATTCTGGAAATTTGTTTCCAAATTTAATCATGATTTGATTTGGAGAATCAAATCTTAAAATATTTTATTTAGTAGTTTTGATGATTTAGAAAATTGGTTTGCTAAATTGATTTTCCTTAATCAATTATTTTCATAAATAAAATATGTGATTAGATTTGGAAATTTAATTCCTAATTCAATCATGATTTGATTTGGAGAATCAAATCTTAAACATATTTTATTTCCATAAAGAGTTATGACAAATAAGGAAATTATGTACATGACATAATTGTATGCCATGTAATTGCATTAGATGCATAACATTATGTCATGCGTGTCGTGACATGTAAATGTATGTCATGTATGTCATGCCATATAGATAATAGTTATTTGCATGCAAAGAGGATGATGTAAGGGATCGATATGGCCGGCTAGAGGGGGGTGAATAGCCCTCGTACGTTGGACGTCGTAAATTGCTCGTCTACAAAACGTTAGCGCAAGCGGAATATACAACTATAAGTAAAGACAAGCAAAATATAAACAAGCAATACAAACACCGAGATATAACATGGTTCACGGCTACGCCGCTAATCCACGGTCCGATTCGTCCACGGTGAATCACTCCGCCAAAACCAATCACTATCGGTCTCTCCTTTGCACAAAGCTAGGTGGAGGTAACCTTTACAACCAAGATCACTCTTCTTACAATAGGATTGAAGTAAAGACAAGTAAGAAGAGTTTAGAGCTTGTGGGGCACTAGGAAGATTGTTTGGAGTATGAGCATTAGCCTCTCAAAGGCTTACACCCTCTCTTTTTATAGAGAGGGCTAACTTCTTCCCGTTTGCCGCCATCAGTCGACTGCCGCCCTTGGCAGTCGACTGCCGTCACTACAACGGCCTCCGAACACGTCGGATCCCGACCGTTGTAGTCCAACGGAACTCTTGGCAGTCGACTGATGGACCTCATCGATTCATCGGCTCCGTAGTCGACGCCGGGCCGGCTACGAACGGCAATGGCCGAACCCTTATCTATCGATCGATGCCTTCGGCGATCGATGGTCTGCGATCATCGCTGGCCACAATCCAGTCAGTCGTATACCAGTCGAACTCACTCGACTCAGAGCAGTCGACTGCCATGACATGGCAGTCGACTGGTGTCGGGAAAACCCATCCGACACTTGGCCAAATGGCCAAGTTTCACCTAAGAGCTACCCTTCCCCGGGTTACAATCGCTCACTCTCATTTCTCGGAGTCCCTCGCCTTCGAAGTTCTCTTCGTTCTCGGCCACGTCCCTCGGCAGCATCAGGCGCATGGCTCTGCAATGCTCCTTCGCGTCTCTTGCCTCGAAGTCTACTTCCTCCGGCTTCACTCCAAGCTTCTCGTCCGGCGGTCCCTCGGATGCTCCAAGCGCACGGCTTCCGCAAAGCTATCCTTCACCGACTCAAGGCACGAGTCATGAGATGTGAAACTCGCCACGGCTCCATGTGCGAATTACTAAGCCCTGCACGACTTCAACGCACATATCACATCAACATATCAAACTAACTTAAACCCTTTGCCACACCATCAAAACCATATCACGGCAAGAGATTGCCCTAACAATCTCCCCCTTTTTGATGTGTGGCAATCCGTTTAAGTTAGGTAAAAACATTTGATATAAATTCTAAGGTAAGAAAGCATGTAAAGATAAACATGATATAGCAACATGCAACTCCCCCTTAATCCATGAAACTCTCCATGTAAATTTTCTCCCCTTATCATATATTTCTCCCCCTACAATATATTTCTCCCCCTAATGTGATTAACTTAAACATACTTATTTCTCCCCCTTTGACACCATCAAAAAGATTAACCCTAAGTTATAAGCTCATGGCATCAAGTATAATAGAGGAAAAATATGACAAGTTGATTTAAAATTGGGTACCACTTGTTGATGACATTAAGTATATTTCTACCACTTGTTGGTGGCATCAAGTATATTTCTACCACTTGTAGGAGGTTTACAAACTGAATTCGGCCTTCAATATTCTGATTTACAGGCCACCAATGATCGCTATCAAGATGGCAAATGACCGCACAAAGGAATCCAAAATGCATTATAAATTCCAGAAAATTTGAAAAATCATGAAATTTGGGGAACATATTTCTATTAAGTATATCTATCAATGAAAAATAGTTTTTCATGAAAACTCATTATATTTTCTTGTTTTTGCCAAAAATCCAAAACTTCTAAAAACCACTAGGTTTTTGATCATTCTAGTATCAAGTTAGCTACCTAGTTTTGCATCCAATTGTTTCAAGACATGAATATATGTATTTTAAGGTAAGAAATTGTTTTGAAAACATATGAAATATCCAACCATGATCTTTGGGCAATATGTCTATGAATTAAACATAAGCTTTCCCCATGATTGGTCTATTATTGCTATGTTGATACTTTAAATGACCATCTAAATGCCATAGGCATTAGTGGACATTTGTATCATCCTAATATCTCACCCATGCTAAGTTTGCAATCAAGTTAGCCTATAGTGAGTGTGAGATGTATCCTAGGGGGTATTTGTATATACTTAACCCATATATTCATGCAATTCTATCATGGTTAAGTATCAACCTAACATTCTACATGATCATAATGACATATATCAATTAATTCTACATTATGATCATGAAACTCATGTATCCATCAAATAATAGTCATGCATTAGGTATTATACAATGATAATAAACAAATTATCACCTAAAGCATGATTTAACCCTATTTCTTGTGATAACGTGCCAAATTTCAAAATCATAAATCATGATTTAAAACATACATAGGAATTACAACAATCATCATGATTTAAGCATTATTACCTATTTATGGGCACGTTATCATCACCCAACACTATCTAAAAAAAATGTTGTCCCGTCATCCTAAGTCAACCAAAATATGATATAGGTCAAGTTCATATGGTTGACTACCCTAGGGGTTATTCTAACCCTTAAGGATGGATTTTGGAACCCAAAATAGATTCTTTCCTATTGGGTTCACTAAATATTCCTTGGGGATCCATTTTCTAGCAATTACTTTCTTTTTATCTTGTCCCGTAGCTATTAGGCATTTATAGGCCTTTTCATTTTTCTTCTCTTTATATCCTAGGCCCTTCTTGTTAAAACTTGCCCTTTGGCTCCCAATTATCATGTTAAGGGTGTTGGAGCCAATAGTGAATTTCTCTAGGGCTTTGGTTAAATAATCTACCTTTTCCCTTAAGGCCCTATTTTCATTTATACATGCATCACTAACATTTAAAGACATATAATCATGTGAGCATGCATCATCTAAGCTAGAAGAAATATTTTCATTTTCATTTAAGCATGCTTTTTCTAATTTTTGTTCTAGGTCCTTAATTTGATCTAGCATGCTTTTGTTCTTCTTCTTAGCTCTAAATAAGTCCTTAGTTAAGCTAGAAATCATAGAAACTATTTTATTAGGTGAGAGGTTGGTTACCATAGTTTCCATGTCCTCTTCTTCGGATGAGGAGGATGTGGAAGCTCCCCCTTCATTTGAGCTCTCCCCATTTGAGCTTGATTCTTCATTTTCGGATGAAGAGCAATCCAAGTCATCAAAGGCCATCAAGGCCAAATTGGTGACAAAGGCATTCTCCTCATCCGATGATGAGGAGGAGGATGAGGATGGGTCATCCCAAGTCCTTGCCTTGAGAGCCTTAGCCTTTCCCTTCTCCTTTGTCTTCTTCTCCTCTTCCTTCTTTTTCTTGCTCCCCTTTTTCTTCTTCTTTTCTTCTTTCTTTTTCCTTTCTTCCTTGCTCTTGTTTAGGAGAGGACAATTGTCCCTTATGTGCCCTTCTCCTTGGCAATTATAGCATATAACCTTCCCCCTTGGTCTTCTCATCCTATCATTAGATTTATCAAATCTAAAATTCTTAAATGCACGTCTTACCCTCCTTACCATGTAGGCTTCTTCGGTGCTATCCATGGAGGAGGAGGAAGACGCTTCGTCATCGGAGGAGGAGGGGATTTCCATCTTCTTCTTCCCCTTACTTGCCAATAATGCTACTCCTCTTGAGGGTTGAATTCTAGGCTCCTCTTGTATTCCCTCAAGCCTAGTTTCGTGAAGCTCCATGGTTGAAAAGAATTCCTCCAAGGTGCTCACTTCTAGGTTCTTGGAGATATAAAATGAGTCCACCATGGAGCTCCATTTTGAGGACCGGGGAAAGGCATCTATGGCCTTCATTACCATATCCCGGTTTGATAGCTTCTCACCTACACTTGTTAGTCCATTTAAAATTTCTTTGAATCTAGAATGCAAAGAAATTACCTTTTCTCCCTTTTCTAATTTGATGTTGGATAGTTGGGAGCGGAGGAGATCTCTCCTTGCTAGCTTTGCCTCGGATGTGCCTTCATGAAGCTCAATTAGCTTCTCCCACATCTCCTTGGCGCTTAGGCATTCTCCTATTCGGTTGATTTCTTGTTGGGGAAGCACATTGAAAAGATGATGTTTTGCCTTTGAGTTCGCAAGGTGCTCCTCTCTTTGCTTCTTAGTCCATCGTGATTTTTCTATTGGCTTCCCCTCTTCATCCCTAGGCAAAACGAAACCGGATTCCATTGTAATCATTATATCAAAATCCGTTTCGAAAAATACCTCCATTCGCTTCTTCCACCAAGCGAATTCTCCTTCAAACTTCGGAGGATGGATGTTGGAGCCGGCCATTTTGATGTAGGGCTTGTTGCGGCGGTTAGTCCGGTGACAAGCAACCTCGGCTCTGATACCACTTGTAAGGGATCGATATGGCCGGCTAGAGGGGGGTGAATAGCCCTCGTACGTTGGACGTCGTAAATTGCTCGTCTACAAAAACGTTAGCGCAACTATAAGTAAAGACAAGCAAAATATAAACAAGCAATACAAACACCGAGATATAACGTGGTTCACGGCTACGCCGCTAATCCACGGTCCGATTCGTCCACGGTGAATCACTCCGCCAAAACCAATCACTATCGGTCTCTCCTTTGCACAAAGCTAGGTGGAGGTAACCTTTACAACCAAGATCACTCTTCTTACAATAGGATTGAAGTAAAGACAAGTAAGAAGAGTTTAGAGCTTTACTAGGAAGATTGTTTGGAGTATGAGCATTAGCCTCTCAAAGGCTTACACCTCTCTCTTTTATAGAGAGGGCTAACTTCTTCCCGTTTGCGCCATCGATCATTGCCGCCCTTGGCGATCGACTACCCACTACAACGGCCTCCGAACACGCGTCGGATCCGACCGGTGTAGTCCAACGGAACTCTTGGCGATCGATGGACCTCATCACGATCACGCTCGTAGTCATCGCCCGATCGGCTCTGAACGGTCTGTAATGGCGAACCATTATCTATCGATCGGCTGATGCCTTGGCCGATCGGCCCGATAGTCTTGATCGATCGGCCCACGTATGGCGATCACTGCTGCTAATCGATCGATCGTATACGGTCGAACTCACTCGACTCGGAAGCGATCGGCCATGACATGGCGGTGTAAACCCTTGGCCAAATGGCCCAGTTTCACCAAAGAGCTACCCATCCCCCGGGTACAAACGCTCACACTCATTTCTGAGTCCTCGCCGGAGTTCTCTCTTCGTTCTCGGCCATGTCCCTCGGCAGCATCAGGCGCACGGCTCTGCAATGCTCCTTCGCGTCTCTTGCCTCGAAGTCTACTTCCTCCGGCTTCACTCCAAGCTTCTCGTCCGGCGGTCCCTCGGATGCTCCAAGCGCACGGCTTCCGCAAAGCTATCCTTCACCGACTCAAGGCACGAGTCATGAGATGTGAAACTCGCCACGGCTCCATGTGCAAATTACTAAGTCCTGCACGACTTCAACGCACATATCACATCAACATATCAAACTAACTTAAACCCTTTGCCACACCATCAAAACCATATCACGGCAAGAGATTGCCCTAACAGATGAGACATAAAAACCCTTAAACAATATTAAAGCCTACACCTTCCATTAATATGGTTAGAACCAGAGTTCCGTTTCTTGTTTGGGTTGTTGGACTCTCTCCAAGCCCGGCTCGAAACCGAACATGTTCAAACCATGGAATAGTTTAATACTAATATGGTAAGAGTCAGAGGTCAATCATTAGCTTTGGTTGTTGGACTCTCTCCAAGCTGGGCTAATTGGTTGAATGCACTCTAACCATATTAAAACTATTTCTCGATTAATGGGTTGGCTTTAACCTGGAGCATCGGCTTGTTGGACTCTCTCCAAGGTCGATGTAAAGGGAGGTGAAGTTGGGTGCTATGCATATGATGCATACTTGTTAATGTATTAACAACTTGATGTATGTGTGAACATTCAATTAGTTGATAGCACATTGTGATAGTTGCATATACGTGATATGCAATCGGTATAGTTGATACCTACCGTCGTAGTTATGAATGGCTTGTTGGACTCTCTCCAAGGTTGTTCTTAACTATGATGGATATCAGCCCATTCGGAGATGGACCTATGATCTCCCGAAGTGATTTTGGGGTTTTTGAAATTCGAAAAATGAATGGGATTTATAAATGTATATTGATGCATTTTAAAAATCATCTTTCTCATATATGCTCGTTTTGTATTTCTAAAATTGATCATGTTGTCTTTTAATTTGTGTTCCATTTTGGATTCGAATAAATTGACTGGGCTAAACTTCTTGGACTGGCTTAGAAACTTGAGAATTGTTCTCAAGGTGAAAAGCTTGTGTATGTCCTCGAAGCGCCTCTTCCCGCCCATCCTAGTGACGATGCAACTCCGGACCAATTGTTGGTCTATCAGAAACATGTGACTGATTACACGACAAGTTGCATCATGCTAGCCATGATGGAACCCAAGCTACAGCAGCATGAGCATATGGATGCTCATATCGTGATCCTTCATCTTTATGAGTTGGTTGATGAGCAAGTGAGATTGAAGGTTGAAGTCTTCAAGCTCCTCTTCACCTCTGAGATGTAAGAAGGTTCATCCGTGGTCTTTGCTCAACATCTTTGAAGGCTGTGGAGCCTTACGAGAAGCATGAGCAGGGGGCCGGTGTTGTTAGTTGATTCCTCGAAGAAAGGTTCTAAGAGGAAATCGAGGAACTGAGAAGGGAAGAAGAAAAGGCTAAAAAGGTAGAACCAGCTCAAAAGGGCAATTGCCATCATCATGGCAAGGAGGGCCATTAGCGAATAAATTGCAAGATTTATCTTGAGTCCGTGAAGAAGGATAAGGCATCGGATGCCCCATCTTCTTCAGGTATCTTCGTTATTGATTGTCATTTTATTTCCTTAGACACTTGGGTATTGGATACTGGGTGTGGCTCACATATATGTAATGACATACATGGGCTAAGGAATAGAAGAAGACTCATCAAGGGAGAGTCAAATTTACGTGATGGGAATGGAGCAAAGGTTGCTGCACTTGCCATCAGAACGTATTTGTTGAGACTCCCTACCGGACTTGTCTTAGAACTGGACAATTGCTTTTATGTTCCTTCGTTGATAAAGAACATCATTTCTATTTCTTGTCTAAATAGATATGGGTTCCATTTGACTTTTAGTAACAATTATTGTTACATAACTTTGAATGGAGTTCTTTATGGGACTGGAACTTTAAGCAATGGTGTTTATACGTTGGATGTATCCAGTGACATTTTCAATATCGAAGCGAGCAACAAGCATGCTCGAAAGGATAATCAAATAGACTCCTATATGTGTCATTGTCGTCTTGGCCATATAAGCAAGAAACGCATGTCCGAATTACACCGATATGGAATTCTGGAATCGTTTGAATTGGATTCATACGATACATGCAAATCATGCTTAAAAAGGCAAGATGACTAAGTTACCTTTTACTGGAAAGGGTGAACGAGTGGGAGAGTTACTAGGTCTAATACATACTGATGTATGTGGACCTATGTCAACTCAAGCATTAGGAGGCTATAGCTACTTCATTACCTTCACCGATGATCACTCACGGTTTGGGTATGTGTTCTTGATGAAACACAAATCTGAAGCCTTTGAAAGGTTCAAAGAATTCAGAAATGAAGTAGAGAAACAACATGACAAGAGTATTAAAATACTTCGATCGGATCGAGGTGGTGAATACCTAAGTCAAGAGTTTCTTGATTATCTAAGAGACAATGGTATATTGTCTCAATGGACTCCGCCATATACACCACAGCATAATGGTGTATCTGAGAGGCGTAACCGGACCTTGTTGGACATGGTCAGGTCAATGATGAATCATCCGACTCTTCCCAAGTCCTTTTGGGGCTATGCACTTCAGACAGTTGTTTACTTATTAAACAGAATGCCTACCAAGGTAGTCTCAACTACTCCATATGAGATATGGAATAGTAAGAAACCTCATGTATCTTACTTGAAGATATGGGGTTGTCCTGCTTATGTGAAGCGGACTGTATCAGACAAATTGGATGCTAAGTCTGATAAATGTCTATTTATTGGATACCCTAAGGAAACAAGGGGTTACTAATTCTATCATCCTGTGGAACAAAAGGTGTTTGTTTCAAGGCATGCCTTGTTTCTAGAGAAAGAGTTTCTCTTGCAAGAAAACAGTGGGAGTGTCGTTGAGCTTGAGGAGGCTCGAGAGACTCAAATAGACATTGATGAGATACCTGGTGAAGCACAACAGTCGACAACTCATAGTGATGAGCAATCGGTTGGACCTATTAAAACACCACATCTTCGTAGATCTGGTAGAACACGCAACATTCCTGAGAGATATGGATTTCTCGTAAGTGAATCGAACGACATGTTACTCATTGATGATGAGGAGCCTACCAGTTATGAAGAAGTGCTGACAAGTTCAGAAAGGGATAAGTGGCTTGGTGCCATGAAGTCGAAAATGGATTCCATGTATGAAAACCAAGTTTGGAACTTGGTTGACCCACCTGAAGGAATAAAGCCTATAGGGTGCAAGTGGGTTTTCAAGAAGAAAACCGACATGGATGGTAATGTGATTACCTATAAGGCTAGATTGGTGGCGAAAGGATATCGTCAAAAACAAGGTGTTGATTATGATGAAACCTATTCGCCTGTAGCTATGCTTAAATCCATTCGGATGCTCCTGGCCATAGCGGCTCATTATGATTATGAGATATGGCAGATGGATGTGAAAAACAACTTTCCTTAATGGAAACTTGCTCGAGGACGTGTATATGATACAGCCTGAGGGTTTCACATCGGTTGATAAAACCAAGGTATGCAAATTGCGATGATCCATTTATGGATTGAAGCAAGCATCCAGGAGCTGGAATATCCGTTTTGATGAGACAATCAAAAAGTTTGATTTCTCACAAAATCCAGACGAACCTTGTGTGTACAAGAAGGTTAGTGGGAGTGCAGTCGTGTTCCTAGTATTGTATGTCGATGACATATTACTTATAGGAAACGATGTTTCAATCTTACAGTCAGTTAAGGTTTGGTTATCCAAGACGTTCTCAATGAAAGACCTGGGAGAAGCAACCTACATCCTCGGGATTAAAATCTATAGAGATAGATCGAAACGGTTGCTTGGTCTTTCGCAGTCTACATATATAGACTGAGTGCTAAAGAGGTTTAGCATGTCAGAATCCAAGAAAGGTTTCCTACCCATCGGGCATGGGGTACACCTTTCGAAGTCTATGTGTCCGCGCACAGAAGACGAGAGGATTTGCATGAGTAAGATTCCCTATGCATCCGCAATAGGATCTATCATGTATGCTATGTTATGTACGAGGCCCGATGTATCGTATGCTCTGAGTGTCACGAGCAGATACCAGTCTGATCCAGGAATGGATCATTGGGTGGCTGTTTAGACGATCCTTATGTACTTAAGAAGAACTAAGGATGTGTTTCTAATATATGGATAAGGGTACATGGTGATACGTGGGTATACGGATGCCAGCTCCAGATAGACAAGGATGATTCCATGTCTCAGTCTGGGTATTTATTCACCTAGAATGGAGGCGCAATAAGTTGGAAAGGTTCCAAGCTTGACGCTATAGCGGATTCTGCCACTAAGGCAGAATACATTGCAGCTTTGGAAGCAGCAAAGGAAGCGGTTTGGATCAAGAAGTTCATCTCTGAACTTGATGTGGTCTCATCAATGATCCAAACATATGCTTCGCCGCTATCATCTTATCAGAGAGATCATCAGTAGGAACGAAATACAAATCGAGAAAATTCCCACTGAAAGGAACTTAGTGGATCCTTTGACTAAGGCATTACCTCAAAATAAGTTTGAGGGTCATGTTAGAGCTTATGGTATTGGATACCGTAGCGATTGGCATTAGGCCAAGTGGGAGTCTGTTAGTAATATATGAGAGATGTCCTAAGGCAATCGCCTTATGTATGAACCATTTATATGATAAATGAAGATTCACTATTTGAGTATACATGTTTTATGTATTTGATTGGATCTTAAACTCATTTACTGAATGTCCATGATACGATTCGCAGCATGAGAGAATTTGTGATTGGATCACAACTAGTGAGTATCTCTACATGTGTAATTGTGATGTATCGAAATTATCCCTAGTCGATGAATTGATGGATTTGGACGCCATCAATTCTATCTAGACTAGCACGAGGTATACTCCTTGGTGTATCCAAGCAGCTGATTCTCACTGGCTGGAGACATTGTGATGTCCAGAGTTGATCGTGGATGCTAGTTATGGTAACTAGTTCATTGGAATGACCAGCCGTAAGACTTCATATGGTTCTCTGCATATATAGATATGTCAATGAAGTTCTTACTATAGCTTAAGTGCGATGTTCCTTTGACTTGCGGTATTCAAGTCATCTTGATCATGAAGACTTATGCTTTGACATCTTAAGCAAACATCTCTAAGGAGATGTGGACCTGGGATGATTGGGTATAAGTCGAAGTGATCGAAGGTGTTTGAATAGCCTATAAAGGATTCACCACTCCTTGCGAGGAGATGTATACCCATGGCCTCTCGTCGGATTGTTACTAAAGTCTTTGGCCAAAGCATTACATGTTTAGAGTAAAGTACTCTTCGATACATGTGCAGTAACTAGAATCCGCAGGATGAGGAAATCATACTTGGGCTAGGTGTGACGTAGTGAGCCTAGTGGGGACTGACACTATAGACCATGTCCTGAACCAAGTGGGTATAAGATGAGTGAAGGGAATGGGGCACGAATCATTCGAGCTGCTGAAGGGTTTCAGAAATAGTTCTGGATCAACCGTTGATCTTTTCGGTTAATTGGGGATCATGATGTACTACTAGGTGCCACTCATGATCGTTCTATAATTAATAGTTAATTATAGACGGCTAACATAAACCGAGAACCTATTTGGTCACACGCACAATGAGCGTAATCCGAAGGATTTAAAACGAGCTTGAGAATGGGATTCTCAGACCGAGAGAAACTAAGTTTGGTTGGACCAAACATAAAGCGAGCATGAAATTGTTTCAGTCGCAATGGAAGCGTGGATGGGCCGTGTCTTATGAAGACATAATGGATGGACCAAAATGGTTTTGTTCTAATCCAATGGAGGAGAATAAACCAAAGGGTTTGGTTTATTTTAAACGAATGAACCAAAAGTTGGTTCGGTTCGTTTTAACTTAAAATAAACCATCATGGTTTGGTTTATTTTAACTTATCTTAATGGAGCGGGTTAACGGGCCTAATGGTTATGATCCAATAACCATTAAGAGAATTAGTTCTCTATAAAAAAGGGCTTAAGGGATAATTAAGCTCGAATCCAAAACCCTAGCCCTAAGATTGCCGCCCACCTCCTCCTTGGAGTTCACGGCGCCAACCTCCATTGCCGCCCAGCTCTTGTGCCGCCGTCCAAGTCCTTGCCAGCGTCCAAGCTTCAGCCGGTGATCCTCCGGCGACCCTTCGGTGATCTTCCTAGGCTTCAGTGAAAAGGTGAGCACTTGGCTTCCTTGTTTTTGCCGGCGCCTACTCCTCCACCAAAGCTGTCCAGTTTTCTGGACAGCTTGTTCTCCTCTCGTCGGAGCGTCGTTTGGACGATGGTTTGAGCTCCGACAGCGGCTAAACTACAGGGGATTTGATCTCCGGTAATCCTCTGAGGTGGAGGATGAAGGATTCGTCAATCGGTTGACGAATACCTCTCCGGAGAAGCGAGTTTTGAGGACTCGTCTTAGGATCCGAATTTGGATTCGGATCGTGATCGTCTCTCGATCACGTCATCTTCAACACGAGGCTAGTAACCCATACGAAGACGAAGCTCGTGGCTTAGAGAAGTCATCCAGAGGATACTCGGCGTGGATACGGATAGAGACGATTCTAGCGAGGATCGTTCCGGTTGATGTCGTTCCCGCTACATGTCATACGAAAGGTATAACGTAGTTAAATTTCCTTTTATTGCAAATTTAAATTTATGGTTATGTCTACACTTGTTGTACTATGCATGCGTGTGTTGTGTGTGTTGTAATAAATGTAGATTTATTATTTTTATTGCTTCCGCTGTGCTCATGTTTACGAAACATGATCGAACACACACACGCCGCGGTGCCGGAAACCCAACAGTTGACTGATCGGTGCAAAATCAGCCCAAGACAAGCATAAATGGAGGATCTTTAGGGAGGATTTCAACATGACTTTTGGGGAGATTTTGGAGGGGAATTGCTACTGCATTCCAGACCTTCTTGAGCCAAACCAAAGCAAGAAACAAGCAAAAGTGATCAAAGCCATTTGTGTAATGTTTTCTTTCGTATTGTTTTTGTATTTGCTTGTACTTTTGTATTACCATGTAATTTCTTGTACGAGATTTCTCCACCTCCGACTTATGTCGAGAAGGAGTTGTTGTTAGTGTCGTGCGCATAACATGAGCTTGTTGAGCTCACCCTTGGAGTAGAAAACCTAAGGTTTTGAACCACGTATATCAATTGTGTCTTGTGTGTTATATTGTATTTGTTGTGTATTTCTATTATTTCCGTTGTGCATATTGATGATCATTGTAGACAATCACGCAAGAACGATCGACTTCCACCGTATACGCAATTAAGGGCTATTCAACCCCCTCTAGCCAACCACTGATTGATCCAACACAAATGACCAAGGCTTTTAAGCCTAAGAGGGTCATTAGGAAGGTAGTAAGGGAGGGTATCCTTACTGAGTACCTAGTTAACCCAAGGATCCCAAATAGGTTTTGGGTTCTTAGAAGCATGATTCTCTCATGCTAGATGGGTTAGGGTGTGTTAACCTTGAATGGATAGGTAATTAACCTAACCATAGTAAAGGTGGTACTTTGGGACATTTTCAAGGTAATGGTGTACCTTGGAAATAAGATGTGATTTACTAAAAGATTTTAGGACATGCCAATAGAATTTAAGAAGCTTGAAAAATCAATAAAATTTGGCAGAATTGAGTTTAGAGGTCATAGTGTACCATTTTGGGTTTTTGGCACATTTAGGAATTTGGTCATTATGGAAAAATTGGGATTTAATCCTAACAAATGGAAATTAATATTAAAATTAAGATATTCTTATACCTTTACATTTTATTTGTCATGTGTCATGTCATGACATCATATTTCATTTAATCATATAAAATGTCATGAAAATGCTTAGGTTAATTATGTTATGCTTGTGTTTAGGTTTATGTTTATGCCATGACATCATGATTATTAGCTATGCTTTATTTATGCTATCTTTTTATGCCATGACCATCATTCATACATTTAGGTTAATTAAAATTGATTTTAAGGACAATGACATGATTTGAAGTCTCATTATAAAGCAATCTAATAGAGTTACCTAGGAAAATGCATGAAACCTTAGACTATGAAGAACAAAAACTCACATCTCACATTAAATTGACATGTAAGTGTATTGATACACCTTAGACATATATGAGATGTTAGTAAAATGAGTTAAGTTCAAGGTACATAGATGTTGCATCTAGATGAGCCCAAACTCATAATATACCATGGATGAATCATGAGGAAAGCTAACGTACAAATCATGTACATCTAGCCCACAGACCATAGTTCAAAATAAGGTTTTAAAATCATTTCAAAATCATTTTGAAAAACCTTGGTGAAGCCTATCTTTTGATAGCAATCACCATTGATGAAGTTGATACAAGTAGGCTTAAAACATTGAAGTGATCATTGGTTTTGAACTTTGTATCAATCTAACAATTTAATAGGTATTTTTATATAGAAATATTTTTCACCATAATGATTGACATAAGAATTATACCTATAAAGTTTCATTATTTTTAAAATTATGTATAATTACTTATGAATTATTCAAATTCAATTTCTGAACCTATTTTCTGCATTTGTAGAAATCAGTCGGCTGCCACTTGAGGGCAGTCGACTAGTGTTGATGTTAGTCAATTAGTTTCTGATCGAGTCGACTGCTGAAGCTGATTTCGACTGAACAAAATTTGTTCAGCCATTTATCAACAAGTTTATGCTACCTTAACTACTCTTAACCCTAGGATATTCTTTGGAAAATATTGGAAGGGTGAAAATCCATTGGAAATGGATTAGGAGAGTTGTTTTGCTAGAGAATCAAATTTTAAGGTGTGTGAAAGATCAAGTTTGAACTTTTGCCTTTAATTTTAATGGTCTAGTGTTCCTATTGGCTTAGGAACTTTCCAAGGACATTATTAGTGCAATGGTCAAGGAGAAGAAAGGCTTTAGGGGAAGGTTATCCATCAAGGGATGATGGATGAGTTTTTCCTCAAAGGGGGAGAGTTGGAGAATGGAGAAAATGGCTTGCATTTAGTGATAAGGAAGTATCACTAGAGAAAATGAAGGCATTAATGATGATTTTGGAGCAAGGGGTAGATTGAGTTATCTCATTGGGATATGAGACATGGATACCCATGGAGGAGACTTTTTGATGTATATCAAAAAGGGGGAAAATTGATGGTTTGAGTTAAGTAGACTAACTCAAAG
The DNA here is from genome assembly GCA_025175895.1 of Wurfbainia villosa. Classification (NCBI taxonomy): domain Eukaryota; kingdom Viridiplantae; phylum Streptophyta; class Magnoliopsida; order Zingiberales; family Zingiberaceae; genus Wurfbainia; species Wurfbainia villosa. The sequence goes on from CM045996.1 coordinate 100,657,954, forward strand.
GTTTTGTCAAACATCAAAAAGGGGGAGATTGTAGTTGTAATCGGCCCTAGTCACGATTGACCAGACTCGAGTTTAACTCGAGTAGTATTTTGATGTTTGACAAAATGATTGACAATGTGATTGTCATAAGACATCCAAGAATGGTCTTGGCATTTGAGAAGTTCAAGTCATGTGTTCTTGGCAATGGAAAGTTCAAGTCATGGGTACTTGGAAATTGAGAAGTCCAAGTATGCATCATGGCAAAGGAAAAGTCCATGCATGGGACTTGGTAATGGTAAAATCCAATTCATGGCTACTTGGCAAGGAAAGTCCAAAGGTATAGTTTTGGTGCCATAAGTCCAAGTGTATAGTCTTGGTGGTGAAAGTCCAAGTATGAATACTTGGCAATTGGGAAGTCCAAGAGTGTGATATTGGCAGCATAAAGTCCAAGTTGTAGTCTTAGCTGCATAAGTCCAATGTTTGGCGGCTTAAAGTCCAAGCATTTGTCTTGACGGCATAAGTCCAAATGTACCTTGACAAGGTAGACCTAGTTAGCATGACAATTGTCGATGGAATCACCTAAAGACTAGCGTATGGATGAATAAATCATGGAGGATTTGGAGGGATTCGATAGGCGTGAGACTAATAGAGGTGGCTAGAAGGCTTAGGTCTAGGCTAAGGGTGGTTTATCAAGTATGAGGGGATCATACTTGGGTTAAATCTCATGGTTGAGTTGTACCAATCGACTGATGGCTTTGGCAAGTTGACAAGTTGAGTGTGTAAGCACTCAGAGCCTAGTCATCTCTGGCAGTCGACTGAGATTATGACAAGTCGATTGGTCAGTAGTCGACTGAAGGTTCGACTGCTACTTTGTGTCTTTGGTAGTCGACTGGAGGTTATTTCAGTTGACAAGCCTTGGGCAATTGACAGCCCAAGATGGCAGCCGACTGGTGTAGGTGGACACGGGCATAGAAGTTTTTGTAGTCAACTAGCTAGTCAACTATTGGGCAGTAGTCGACTGTTAATAAGCGTAATCGACTGCTGGTGTATCTATTGACTAGAATGCCAATGTGGATTAAGTCCGTCGTTAGACAATGACACTGTAGTCAGTCGATTGGGGCCTTTTGGCAGTCAACTACCAGGTGGAAATTTAGGTCATGTAGGGGCATAAAAGGAGCTTGACAAGGATGAATTCGAATGTGATTCTAGGGGTGATTTGAGGCGAAGTGCTTGTGCATTTCAAGGTCCTTCAAGCTCGTCCAAGCAACCAACAAGCAAAGTATTCAAAGCTATCTTTTATAAAGTTTTCTTTACATTACTATTGTTTTTTCCTTTATATTTGCTTATATCATTATTCTTATTGTTGTAAGACTATTGTAAGAGGTTTCTCCACCTTCGGGTTGTCACCGAGAAGGAGATGTTTGATAGTGGTGGTGTGCATCACTAGAGCTCACTTGAGCTCGACCTATGGAGAAGGAACCCTAGGTTCCGAACCACATTATATTGCTTGTCTTATGTGAGTGTTTTGTCTTTGTTTTTTGTTTATGCTTTATTATTTCCGCTGCGCATAACAAGTTTTGTAGACAAACACGAATGCAATTGTAGATATAACTACAGTACAGTATGACTTTACTATAGTTACTTGTTATTAGATTTGGATATGACTGTATGTCTATTGGACTCATCCTGTATACCTGTAGATCTTCACATGTATATTTGTAGATCTATCCTTATATGTTGTTCATGCACTTTCTATATATTACCTCTGAGTTTATACTCACCACCCCAGGACCCTGGGCTTCCTGTCGCCCAGATAACAGGTAGAAGATTCCATGGACGTTCGGAGCTCCGCCAGCTGATCCCATCTCACACCGGACGGATGGATATTTAATCCGCATTGTGGTATTTGTGTGGATTGTCGTTTTGTGGTTTTAGTCATATTGTTTCCGTATCTGTGATATACGGACGTGTTGTATATATTTGGCTTTCGATGTGGCTTCTATTATGTTTCTTGTTGTGTCAAGTCACTCCGGAGTGCACAGTTGGGTCATTGTATATTGTTTTAGCTGTTGTATGTTTCCGCTGTGTTTGATATGTGATATCTTTATATATTGTGTTGTTGTTGTGGGCCTACGGGCCTTGTATTAACCCGATATGTTGCCACGTACAGGGGAGATGTCGTCCGTTTTCTTTTCGGCACGACATACTCTCGGGGCGTGACAATTTTATTGGTATCAGAGCCCTAGGTTGCAAAGTCCATTTTCGGATTTTATTTCGTTCGGACATCGAGTTTTACTTTACTCGGTTTTGATTTTGTGAGTTCTGGGATCTGGCTATTGCGGACATCTCCGAGCTACAAGGATTAAGGTATGTTAACTGTTATTACATATCCTTCTGTTGGCTATGCATTTAGTTGCTTATAATAGTGCATGACTTGTAGTATGTTAGTCACTATTCGTAACAATAGTGAGTTGACCATGGGAACGACATGTGGAGGTTATTAGATATGTACCTGCTGTCGAAAAGGTGAATTACCTTTGAGAGCCGACTGATACCAAGTCGGATAGCAGGGGTTAGAAGTCACATCTCTTATGGAGATCAAGGATTACAGTCCTAAGATATTCACTAATTATGGTAGTCAGATCATTACCTATGGGGTAATGGACTAAGCGAGTATACTATTACTGATTCAGATAGTAGAAAATTAGTATATGATAATCATGGGGATTTTGATCCCCGGACGGGTCGTTCTAGGTTGTATAACATTGAGGGTACTTTTGAGTACTTAACTCGTGTTATACAGAGGAAGCTAAGTTAGCTGCATACCATTATCCGGATTTAGCCGGTACTTGGTGTAAGATATAAGAAATAACCTACGGGAAATAACGTATCACTTAGTCACAGTTCAGTGATGTTGTGAGATAGTATTTTCTCACGTCATCTTCTTTGACTCATTGTTAGGGAATTCTTGGGCATCGAGTAGGGTGATCATTTGGTTACGAAGGTACCATGCAGAGTCGCTAGACTTGTGAGGGTTACAACCACCTAATAACTCGAGAATGTGATCGATATGTCTTAAGCCACCTACGATTTACCGGTTGACATCTTGATCAGGATGTTTGGATCTCCTACCAGATTATATCGGAAGTGCATAGACCGAGTCATGTGTATAGAAATGACTCCGTAGCAAGTGTTTTAAGAGTTGGAGATTTGATAAGCATATATTGCAAGTCAAATTATTGGAATTAGAAGTCTCCGAATGTTGGATAAAAGGAGCAAGATTAAAGTCATGAGTCACGAGCGACTATTGGAGAGTTTTTCGATCATAGAAGCGATTGCAGTTGTCGCACTTCTCATGTTTATCGTGAACTCGGAGGAAAGACTCGAAGGAGATTATGTGTGTGCAGCAGGTTACGACGCGAGACACAGGCAGTTATCCGATGGACCATTGTATCTGTTTCTACTATAAGCAGCCGGTATCTACGAGGAGAGTATGTACTTTGAAGACTCAGTGGAAGACTATGGATGATGCTTTCGAGCGGACGATCCACAACCTCGAAAGCTGAGATCATTACAGAAGATTGGGTTATCACATCAGCAGCGATTTACTACCTCTGATATAGTTGGAGCTCTTTGATACTTTCATCCGGAAGAAGTAAGTTACTCAGCAGTATCAGCAGAAGACATCTCAAAAGACTCAGACGCTCAGACAACAACGGTTACTTATCCAGATGCCAGCAATTGATACCTTCCCAGGCGGGATTATGATTTGTTTAGAGGAGAGAGATTTTACGACGATAGTCGTATCTATGCAGTATTCTCCAGTTGCAGCTATACCTTTCACAGAGATGGAGCGTGCTATGATGTTTACAGTTCTTCAGTATTATACAGCCGGATGTGTATCTTTTGCCAGTACAACAGTGTTTACCATCTCCATTGCAGTTGTTTCAGTTGTACCTCTGTTCCAGCAGTTGATTTCAGTTCCTCATTGATAGTCTATGCATCTACATGAGATCGGCCGTCCAGAACAGATGTTGGACAAGTTTACATGATTACTCAAGAAATAGTATAGAAGACCGAAGGATCGGTCCTTCGTGGTATTACTTTAGGTTATTCTATTTGCGAATATATCGAGAGATACTGGTAGTTTACAAGTATCTTTGTCTAGAACATTCTTGGATAGAGTTCGAAGGGTTCCTATCGACTTGTGGGTTGGTGATTTTCTCTACCGTCAGGTGAGATGTTGATTAACAATCAAGAAGTCAAGGGATACCCTTAGCCTTTGCTAGACATACCTCCACTATAGACATATCCTTACGGATAGTTGGATTGTTGGAGTGTTGGTATACTAGGACTCTCAGATGGACGTATAATTCGAGAGTATTCGGATGTAGTTACGGATGAACTCCCGGGCTTGCCACTGCATGGGAAAGTAGGAATATGCGATTGGAGGGTGATTTCAGAAATAGTTCCGATATTGAGACCTCATACCGGGAGATGATTTTACGGGTATCAGTGTTGCTAAACACTATGGGAGATTTATCTACCTCAGTGTTTCTTCTTGAGAAGACTTGTAACTCTTTGTTAGAAGAGAGTCAGACCTTGAGTTATACATCGATTATCAATGATGGAATGCAGTAGTTGTGAAAGAATATCCTTCGTTGTTGATAGATGATTTGTTTAGATCAACTAAATGACACCTGTGTATATCCTAGGGTTGGCCTACGATTGGAGGTTTGATATTGTAGTGACTTAGTGTCATACAATTATCATTGTTGGTGTGATGATTGATATATCATTAGCGTAGAGTAAAAGGATTCAGGTGTATAGAGCTGATTGATAATGTTGTTAGACTTATCGATGATTTAGTCGTTTATGGATTCGAGGAATCAAGTACTGTTGGAGTATTTGGGATCGATTGTCATCATATCTGTGGATGATATATTTTTGAGATATATTCACGATCTTAAGGGAAGTTATGTTTCCCTAGATTGATTTGGTATTTACCAGAGATAAGGATAGGATATTCTAGCGATACTATACCGTCGACTTGTTGGACCAAGAAGGTGATGGAAATTACTTGGTTGGAAGTTTGTGAAGCTAGGTTTCAGGGCCTAGAAGGTGGCTGAATTTTGTGTCAGTGTTAGTTAATCCGTCCGATATGGATGGAAGGATATTATACGTCGATGCATCATTTCAGGGATTAGGAGCAATCTCGATGCAGTTGAATGAGACGTATATTATGTGTATACTAGTTGCAAAACTAGCGAGATTAGTCATTATAGCCTTCCAGTTACTTTCAGTTCTGTGTGACAGAGTGAATTTTGGACATTAGATTAATTTCTCTTGTGAGAATAAATCTCCATCTCTGGGAAGGATAGTGGTTCCCAGAGTTGCATTCTCTTTAGGAAGAGTTGTTTCAGGAGACTCTTCATTCGAGAGTGATGATTTATTCGGAGTGTATCCGAAAATAGTGAGTATTGAGACGTTCATGTTGGTGGAACAATATATGGGACACGGTTGATTTCGCAGTTTGAGGTTGGGTATGCCAACAAGCAAAGGTGGAATATTGTGATCGGTAGGATTACATACCGTGATGAAGTGAGAGCCTAGTACGTCAGACTGTGTTGGGAGATTATCTAGAAATCGGAAAGGACTTGATGTGATTTGGGTAATCGATGATCGATTAGCTAGGTCTGTTCATTTTCTTCCGAGCCGTAAGATGAATTTCATTGGATCGCTTGATGGAATTATATCCATGGGGTAACTTTGAGTATCATTTCTGATAGTAATTCATGATTCACCTTACGATTCTGGCAAAGTTTTCCATCGGTTACGAGTACAGAGCTCCACTTTGGTACAGTTATTGACCTTTTAATAGGTCGGTTGAGAGTGTATATAAGAGCTGAAATATAATATTCGAGCTCAGTACCCCACTTAGTCACTTGAGGTGTGACTTTTTCTCCAGATACTTGGGATGGTTGTTGTGACATCTCGTACTCGTACGTGAGTCGGAAATTTGGGGACCAAATTTTTATAAGTGGGGGAGAATGTAAAATACGAAAAAAAAAATTATATGGATTAACCCTTTAATTAATTGGATTTAATTAGTGGGTTAATTGGATTAATTAGGGGATTAATTGAGCTTAATTAGTGGGCTAATTGGGTTGATTAGCTTGTTGGGCTGAGCCCATTGGGCCAAATGGTTGGGCTTGAAAATTTCTGAATCAAATGGGATTGGGTTAGTTAGGGTTCAATTGGAGCTAGCCTAATCACCTCAGAACGACATTTAAAAACCAATCCTGATCTATCCTTTCCTCGATTAGCCGCGATCCCTGATTCTCCTCTTCGTCAAAATGTCGATCGCCGCCCCATCCGTGGCCAGCCTCTGCTCGGCGCCGACAGCTTCCCTCTTCCACGGCCACCGAGCTAGCTGATCGGCCACTGCGCATGGGTCGACCAGCGATGTGGCGAGACCTTTGGGCGGCGTGGTCGCCGCCACCGCCTGTGCCGTCGATTATCCCGGCCGACCACCGCGGGAATACAACTTAGATTGGTATTGCCTTTTCCCCTTAGCTTAGTTCTTGATCTTGCTTCGGGTGACTGGTCTTTGATCCTCTGTTCACGATCGTCGCGAGCTTAGCTATTTCCGACCATCATCTCGGTCGATTTCTTCCTCCGTCGCTACCTCTGCTCTGCCCCTTGACACCATACCTCTAGTCATTGGAGTCGTTGGCCAGCGATTGGGTTGACCCCACGAGCTTAACGTGGCAAGATCCGTGTCGTCGTCTTGCTCCGCCGATCCAAGCAGCAGCAGGCGCCGATGATCCCGATCTGGTGAGCCACTTCCTTAAGCTTTGCTTGTTTTCTCTGCTTCTCCACTGCCTGTTCGGTGGCGATGTCTTACCTGGATTATCATCTTCTCGCGAGTTGACGATGAGGCCAAGAGGAAGATCTGGCGGCTAAGGTTGGAACGGGAAGGTATGTTGTGTTATAGTTTGATTTGGAGTGTTAGCTAATTGTTCTTTAGGGATTTGGATGATTTCGGTAGTGGTTGATGGAAATTTTGTGATGATTTTGAGATATTGATGAGCTGTGAACTCAGATTTGGTGAAACAGCAATGGAGATTGATTTGTAACTTAGGACCATGGATCCAGAAGCGGTGGAAGCAAGGCTCAGATTGGGTTGTGGATGTAGATCAATCGGCCAAGGATGAATGTAGATTTGGGGATGCATTTGAAGTGAGCTGTGGAATTGTGAAGAGGTTAGATTTGTAAGTATGCAGTTTGAATTAAGTGTGTATAGATCTATTTACCTTAATTGATCTTGAGGATGTCAATGATTTATTCATGTTGTTACTTTGGACTAGGTAAGTTCGATTTGGGATTTGATATCATTCTTGGACTTATGATAGTACGTGTCAATGTTGTATGTTGATTTCAGGACTTGATTAGTGATGGATGCTCGTATGCATGGACAGCTAGCCAGGCTACATAGCAGGTGGGTAATATCTACCTGGTCTGGTAGTTTTGATCAAATTATAGTGCATGAATTTGGATATATGTTTATACCTGTTTACCTTAAATCCACTCTTATTTAATCATATGCTTGTATTGCCTTGACCTTTGAGATATATACTCTGGTACTTCATTGATTATCTAGCTCGGATAGGAACTATAAACCCTATTATGTATTAGCTGATGGATGTTCAGTAAGTACAGGTGGTTAGGGTTATATTTGTGACCTCAGATTGGGTTACTGTGTTACATCACTAGGGTTAGGTGATGAATTGGGTTATGGAGTCGATCGTTGTATCGTACACATATTAGTTGTGCATCTATGGTGGATTTAGTTGTCTATGCATAGATAAATGTGTGTGGTTGTCAGTATGTGGTTACGGACTAGAGGTCCTAGCATGATTGTATATCCATTATGGATCGTATATCTGTGTATGGTTATATGGATGGTCGATAGTATCTCTCTACTGACTAGAGGTCTTAGTGTGGTTGACTGTTAGATGAGTATGACTCTTTGTACGATAGAGAGAGTCTTGTGGATTGTAGTCCTTGCATAGTTGACTTTTGGTTGACCAGGACTCCCCGTGAGATAGGGAGTGTTGCGAGGAAACTTGTGTGGATCTATGCATCATTACATTTGCATGCATGCTGACGACTAGGTCTCCCTTATGGATGAGACGGGTCGTCAGTCATCCTGCCTCCTCGGCCACTCGGGGTAGTGGTAGCAGGGTTGAGGGTAGAGCATTGGATGTGCCGCGCTCGGCCACTATAGATGGTGGTAGCTGGAGATGCGCACCTGGCCACTGTGAAGAGTGGTGTTAGCACTCGCCCACTATAGACGGTGGTTGTGTGACGTGCAGTTGTCCTGTGTGCGGCGTTTGTCTACTCATGGGTAGGGACAGCGTGGCTTGTAGCAGGGGCCCCTAGGAGTAGTTAACTTTTTACGCTTATACGCTACTTAGTCATACTACCTAACTCGGTCACTCGAGAGTGGTGGCAGCTGGAGTCGGGCTAGTTGTCATTTGTCGTGCCACCCTGGCCACTCTGGGGTCATGGTTGGACGGGTCCACAGACAGTGACCATGCATATGCATTGCTGATATATATGTATGCATGTATTTGATATATGTTTTACATATGCCTGTGAGATGCTGCATTTGATTGAGCTATGATTGTTGCACATGCTTGTACATCATGATACGTGTCATTTGTATTTTATTTACTGCTATGTGTTGAGCATGATACATGCATTGATTCAGACTGTTATATGCATTTGATTAGCATCATGTCATTGTGTGGTACGGACCGGGTTGTTATTACAGGTGATCATATACTGTTCATATGTTGGAGTATTGGTAAGGTATGGGATTGACCTGGTACATTATAGGGGTTATGTTATTGTATATCTGTCAGGATGATATAGCTTATGGTGTTGCAGACCATCAGGTACGTTGGTACATTACTTTATGTTCAGTTGATCAGTTTAGTATATACATTGAGTATGACTTTACTGTAGTTACTTGTTATTAGATTTGGATATGACTGTATGTCTATTGGACTCATGCTGTATACCTATAGATCTTCACATGTATACTTGTAGATCTATCCTTATATGTTGTTCATGCACTTTCTATATATTACCCCTAAGTTTATACTCACCACCCCAGGACCCTGGGCTTCCTGTCGCCCAGATAACAGGTAGAAGATTCCTTGGACGTTCGGAGCTCCGCCAGCTGATCCCATCTCACACCGGACGGATGGATATTTAATCCGCATTGTGGTATTTGTGTGGATTGTCGTTTTGTGGTTTTAGCCGTATTGTTTCTGTTAGGGCAATCTCTTGTCGTAATATGGTTTTGATGGTGTGGCAAAGGGTTTAAGTTAGTTTGATATGTTGATTTGATATGTGCGTTGAAGTCGTGCAGGACTTAGTAATTCGCACATGGAGCCGTGGCGAGTTTCACATCTCATGACTCGTGCCTTGAGTCGGTGAAGGATAGCTTTGCGGAAGCCATACGCTTGGAGCATCCGAGGGACCACCGGACGAGAAGCTTGGAGTGAAGCCGGAGGAAGTAGACCTCGAGGCAAGAGACGCGAAGGAGCATTGCAGAGTCGTGCGCCTGATGCTGCCGAGGGACATGGCTGCGAACGAAGAGAACTTCGAAGGCGAGGGACTCCGAGGGATGAGAGTGAGCGATTGTAACCCGGGAAGGGGTAGCTCTTAGGTGAAACTTGGCAATTTGGCCAAGTGTCGGATGAGTTTTCCCAACACCGATCATTGCCATGTCATAGCGATCGGCTAGTCGATCGATTCGATCGGTGGTTTAAGTCGATTGAATCAAGTTGATCGATCATTGCGGGCATAGGCGATCGTGATGGCTGATCGATCGGCGCCAAGGGGCTGGCGATCGTGATGGCCTCTGCAGACGCAGTGGAGTCGACCTCGTTGAGGACTCGGTGATTGACATCGATCGGTGATGGGTGCCATCGATCATTCTGTCAACGGGAAGAAACCCTCTTCCTCTATAAAAAGGAAGGGGATGGGCCTTTAGGGGGTTAATGCTTGAACGCCCAACTACTCCCAAAGTGCCATACACGATTCCCTACTCTTCTACTTGTTCTAATCTCTATTCTATTGTAGAAGAGTGATCCTTGTGTAAAAGAGGTTACCTCCACCTAGCTTTGTGCAAAGGAGAGATCTAGTGGATTTGGAGGAGTGATTCACCGTGGACGAATCGGACTGTGGATTAGCGGCGTAGCCGTGAACCACGTTACATCTCGGTGTTTGTATTGTTTGGTTATTTGCTTGTCTTTATTTATTTGTATTTGCATATTCCGCTTGCGCTAACGTTTTGTAGACGAGCAAATTACGACATCCAACGAACGAGAGCTATTCACCCCCCCTCTAGCCGGCCAATCGATCCCCAACAAGTGGTATCATAGCCAAGGAAATCTTGTCGAGGACTAACCGCCACAACAAGCAACTTTCAAAATGGCCGGCTCCAACATCCATCCTCCGAAGTTTGAAGGAGAATTCGCTTGGTGAAAGAAGCAAATGGAGGTATTTTTCAAAACAGATTTTGATATTATGATTACAATGGAATCCGGTTTCGTTTTGCCTAGGGATGAAGAGGGGAAGCCAATAGAGAAATCTAGGTGGACCAAAAGGCAAAGGGAAGAGCACCTTGCAAATTCAAAAGCCAAACATCATCTCTTCAATGTGCTCCCCCAACAAGAAATCAACCGAATAGGAGAATGCCTAAGTGCCAAGGAGATGTGGGAGAAGCTAATTGAGCTTCATGAAGGCACATCCGAGGCGAAGCTAGCAAGGAGAGATCTCCTCCGCTCCCAACTATCCAACATTAAATTAGAAAAGGGAGAGAAAGTAACTTCTTTGCATTCTAGATTCAAAGAAATTTTAATTGGACTAACAATTGTAGGAGAAAGGCTCTCCAATCGCGATATGATAATGAAGGTCATAGATGCTTTCCCCCGATCATCCAAGTGGAGTTCAATGGTGGACTCATTTTACATTTCAAAGAATCTAGAGGTAAGTACTCTAGATGAATTTTTCTCCACTATGGAATTACATGAATCTAGGCTTGAAGGAATACAAGAAGAGCCTAGAATCCAACCTTCAAGGGGAGTAGCATTGTTGGCAAATAAGGGGAAGAAGAAGATAGAGATCCCCTCCTCCTCCGATGATGAAGCATTTTCCTCCTCCTCCATGGATAGCACCGAAGAAGCCTATATGGTAAGGAGGGTAAGACGTGCTTTAAAAAGTTTTCATTTTCATAAATTAAATGATAGGAATAGAAGACCAAGGGGGAAGGTCATATGCTATAATTGCCAAGGAGAGGGGCACATAAGGGATAATTGTCCTCTCCTAAACAAGAGCAAGGAAGAGAAGAAAAAGAAGGAATAAAAGAAGAAGAAGAAGGGGAGCAAGAAGAAAGAGGAGAAGAAGACAAAGGAAAAGGGGAAGGCCAAAGCATTCAAGGCCAAGACATGGGATGACCCCTCCTCATCCTCTTCATCATCATCGGAAGAGGAGAATGCTTTTGTCACCAATTTGGCCTTAATGGCCTTTGATGACTTGGATTGCTCTTCCTCCGAAAATGAAGGATCAAGCTCAAGAGGAGAGAGCTCAAGTGAAGGGGGAGCCTCTACATCCTCCTCATCCGAAGAAGAAGAAGAGGACATGGAGACTATGGTAACAAATCTAACCCCCAAGAAAATAGTTTCCATGGTTTCTAGTTTAACTAGGGATTTGTTTAGAGCAAAGAAGAAAAATAAATGCATGCTTGAACAAATTAAGGACTTAGAAAATAAACTAGAAAAAGCATGCCTAAATCAAAATGAAAATATTTCTTCTTGCCATGATGATGCATGCTCACATGAATATATGTCATTTAATGTTAGTGATGCATGTATGGATGAAAATAGGGCTTTAAGGGAAAAGGTAGACTATTTGACAAAAGCCCTAGAGAAATTCACTATTGGCTCCAACACATTGAACATGATTATAGGGAGCCAAAGGGCAAGCTTCAACAAAAAGGGCCTAGGATACAAAGAAAAGAAAAATGAAAAGGCCTATAAATGCCTAATTGCTAGGGGACAAGATAAGAAGAAAGTAATAGCTAAGAAATGGATCCCCAAGGAATACTTAGTGAACCCAATAGGAAAGAACTTATTTTGGGTTCCAAAATCCATCCTTAAGGGTTAGGAAAATCCTAGGGTAGTCAACCATATGGAATTGACTTATATCATATTTTGGTTGACTTAGGATGGCGAGACAACATTTTTAGAATAGTGTTGGGTGATGATAACGTGCCTATAAATAGATAATAATGCTTAAATCATGATGATTAATGTAATTGCTATGTATGTTTGAAATCATGATTTATGATTTTAATATTTGGCACGTAATCATGGGAAATAGGGTTGAATCATGCTTTAGGTGATACTTTGTTTATTATCATCATATAATACCTAATGCATGACTATTATTTGATGAATACATGAGTTTCATGATCATAATGTAGAATTCATTCATATATGCCTTTATGATCATGAGGATTATTAGGTTGATACTTAACCTTGATAGAATTGCATGAATATATTGGTTAAGTATACACAAATACCCCCTAGGATGCATCTCACACTCACCATAGGCTACCTTGATTGAATACTTAGCATGAGTGAGATGTTAGGATGATACAAATGTCCACTAATGCCTATGGCATTTAGATGGTCATTTAAAGTATCAAAATAGCAATAATAGACCAATCATGAGGAAGGCTTATGTTTAATTCATAGACATATTGCCCAAAGATCATGGTTGGATATTTCATATGTTTTCAAAACAATTTCTTACTTTAAAATACATGTATTAATGCTTTGAAACAATTGGATGCAAGACTAGGTGTTAAAATGGATACTCTTATGATCAAAAACCTAGTAGTTTTTAAAGCTTTTGGATTTTTGGAAAATACGTGGAATTATAATGATTTTTCATGAAAACATATTTTTCACTGATAGATATAATTAAAAGAAATGTGTTCCCCAAATTTCATGATTTTTTAAATTTTCTGGAATTTTTAATGCATTTCTGAAATTCACCCAAAATCGAAATCTAAAACATCATGTTACGACGTAGTCCGAACGATCATGATGAATATCAGACCAGTAAAGGCTGAATTCCGATTTTAAATCAACTTGTGGTATTTTCTTTCTATTAGACTTGATGCCATGTGCTTTTAACTTAGTGATAATCTTTTTGATGGTGTCAAAGGGGGAGAAATGATTATGTTTAAGTTAATTATGATAGGGGGAGAAATTAAGGGGGAGTTTCATGGATTAAGGGGGAGTTGCATGTTGCTATATCATGTTTATGTTTACATGCTTTCTTTCCTTTAAAATTTATATCAAATGTTTTTACCTAACTTAAACGGATTGCCACACATCAAAAAGGAGGAGATTGTTAAGGCAATTTCTTACCGTAATATGGTTTTGATGGTGTGGCAAAGGGTTTAAGTTAGTTTGATATGTTGATTTTATATGTGCGTTGAAGTCGTACAGGACTTAGTAATTCGCACATGGAGCCGTGGCGAGTTTCACATCTCATGACTCATGCCTTGAGTCGGTGAAGGATAGCTTTGCGGAAGTCGTACGCTTGGAGCATCCGAGGGACCGTCGAACGAGAAGCTTGGAGTGAAGCCGGAGGAAGTAGACTTCGAGGCAAGAGACGCGAAGGAGCATTGCAGAGCCGTGCGCCTGATGCTGCCGAGGGACGTGGCCGCGAACGAAGAGAACTTCGAAGGCGAGGGACTCCGAGGGATGAGAGTGAGCGATTGTAACCTGGGAAGGGGTAGCTCTTAGGTGAAACTTGGCCATTTGGTCAAGTGTCGGATGAGTTTTCCCATGGCGTCGATGGGTCGATCGGTGGTTTAAGTCGGTGAATCAAGTTGATCGATCATTGCGAGGGCACGATCGATGTAAGTTGATCACCGATCGGAGGGGCGATCGATCGCCGGTCTGCAGGCATAGAGTGGAGTCGAACTCGTTGAGGACTCGACGTATTGACATCAGTCGACTAATGGGTGTCATCAGTCGACTGATGCCAATACCGTTGGATGGAATCCAACGTGGAAAGCAGCCATTATTGGGCAACGGCTACAGGACCAGTCGACTGATGGGTGCCATCAGTCGACTGCTTCTGTGTCAACGGGAAGAAACCCTCTTCCTCTATAAAAAGGAAGGGGATGGGGCTTTGGGGGGTTAATGCTTGAACGCCCAACTACTCCCAAATTGCCATACACGATTCCCTACTCATCTACTTGTTCTAATCTCTATTCTATTGTAGAGAGTGATCCTTGTGTAAAAGAGGTTACCTCCACCTAGCTTTGTGCAAAGGAGAGATCTAGTGGATTTGGAGGAGTGATTCACCATGGACGAATCGGACCGTGGATTAGCGGCGTAGCCATGAACCACGTTACATCTCGGTGTTTGTATTGTTTGGTTATTTGCTTGTCTTTATTTATTTGTATTTGCATATTCTGCTTGCGCTAACGTTTTGTAGACGAGCAAATTACGACATCCAATGAACGAGAGCTATTCACCCCCCTCTAGCCAGCCAATCGATCCCCAACAGTTTCCATATCTGTGATATACGGACGTGTTGTATATATTTGGCTTTCGATGTGGCTTCTATTATGTTTCTTGTTGTGTCAAGTCACTCCGGAGTGCACAGTTGGGTCATTGTATATTGTTTTATCTGTTGTATGTTTTCGCTGTGTTTGATATGTGATATCTTTATATATTGTGTTGTTGTTGTGGGCCTACGGGCCTTGTATTAACCTGATATGTTGCCACGTACAGGGGAGATGTCGTCCATTTGCTTTTCAGTACGGCATACTCTCGGGGCGTGACAATTTTAGATCACTTGGTTACCAGGATTCATAAACTTTAGTACTTAGCCTGGAGGTCTAGAGTTCGAATCCTGGGGAAGGCAAAAACCCACTTCCAGGGGTGGGAAGTCCAGGTGAGTAACGACGGGCCAACAGGGGCGACGGTCGTCGACCAATAGGGGTCGCCGAATTCCGCCAACATGGGTCAGGTCGTTACAATATTGCTTGTCTTATGTGAGTGTTTTGTCTTTGTTTTTTGTTTATGCTTTATTATTTCCGCTACGCATAACAAGTTTTGTAGACAAACACAAATGCAATTCACCCCCCTCTAGCGTAACGTCCGATCTTCAATAGACTGTTACCCCAAGTAACATTCAGTAAGCATCCTTCATTTGGCAAAAAATAGTAGTGATATTTTTATGATACAAATTGGGTAATGAAGTCTATATTTTTTGACTTAGCATATTGGTCAGATTTAAAGTTATGACACAATTTAGATGTGATGCATATTGAAAAGAATATATGTGATGCTTTGATTGGTACATTATTAAATATAGTTGGAAAGTCAAAGGATACTTTCAAAGCAAGATTAGACTTGCACTATATGGGGATAAGGAGTGAATTACATTTACAGACAGTAGGAGACAAATTCAGGAAATCGAATGCAAGTTACATATGACATTGAAAGAAAGACGTGAATTTTTCTTATTTTTAAACTCTGTGAAATTTCTAGATGGATATACTGCTAATATATCTATAAATGTGAATGCAAATGAAGGAAAGATACATGGACTAAAATCACATGATTGTCATGTATTGTTGTAAAGAATACTTCTAGTTGTTGTACGTAAATTTTTCCCAAGAGATATACGTAGCACATTAATTAAGTTATGTGATTTCTTCAAAAAGATTACTATAAGATCATTACAAAATGGACTTATGTAAAATAGAGGAGCAATAATCTTGATATTATATAAGATGGAACGAATATTTCTCACGATATTTTTTGATATTATCGATAATTTGACAGTTCATTTACCTTGTGAAGTCATGTTAGCTCGACCAGTTTTGTCATGACGAATGTATCCCTTTGAGCAATATTTGTGAAAACTAAAAAAATATATTCATAATAAAGCAAGACCTGAAGGATCTATTGCAAAGGGGTATATTGTAAATGAGGCGTTGACTTTCAATTTGTTTTATATGAGTTAAATTGAGACAAGATTTTCTAGGTTGGAACAAAATAAAGATGTTCAACCATCAATATGCAATTTAAGTGTTTTATCACAGCAAACAATAGTCTTTGGCAACCAACAAAGTCTGAAATTGTCATTGACTTTGTTTAAGAAAGCACATTGGTATATTCTGAATAATTATAAAGAAGTCAATCGATACTGAAAGTAAGTTTTTACATTAAGTGATTATTTTAATTCTATTTAATTAACAAATTGTAAATTGATTAAGCTTTTATATAGCGAGCATCTTCAACTTATGTCACAAAAAGTTCATTCTGATCTAGTTATACAATATCATGAGCGAGATTTTCTACTGTAGTTTAGGGATAAAATTATAGCGCTAAAAAATTATACAAATTCAAAGATCACAGATGAATTGTACTATTTAGCAATGGGACCTAATGTTAAAGTTCAACTGTAAGATGCATGCATTGTAAATGGTATTCGATATCATAGGAGGTCTCATGATTCGCGCAGAACTACTCAGAATAGTGGGGTTAACATACCATCCTCTAACGATGGGGACAATTTGGATTTTTTTGGAATGTTGAAGGATGTGGTTCAAATATTTTACTCTTTAAGGTATAAAGTCCAATTATTTTGGTGCGAATGGTTCCAATGTAATCCAAAAAAAATGTTTGTGGAAGAGTATGATCTCTTATGTATTGACCCTTCTAAAATATGGTACGATGATGACCCATTCATTTTGGCAAACTAAGCAAGTCAAGTGTTTTATTTGAATGATATCAAGTGTGGAGGCCAATGAAAGATAGTGAAAAGGATTAACCACCAATAAATATACGAAGTACCTGAAGTTGATGAAGTACCTGAAGATTTTGAAATTGGTAATATTTTGAATATAGAGCCAAACCAAGAGATTTCATCCAATGATTCAACTTCAGTAGTCGGTATTGACTTAGAGATAACTCAACTATGTCAATTAGATGTTGAGCACCAACAAATAAATATGGCAAATGCACAAGTGGAGTTGGATAGGGGTGCTCAAAGTAATGATATTGATGAGGATGAAGATAGTGAAATTGACAGTGAGACGGATAATCATTTATCCTTTTCATATGATCATAGTGATCAGATTTATTTATATTGCATTTATATTGTTCTTCATTTATAGTTCATGTATGTATGAAAATTTTGTTGGAATGTATACTGAAAGTCTAGCTCTTTTTGTATGAACATTTTATTTTGAAATAAGAATCACATGATCATTGTTTGCACTTTATATATTTATTATATGTGTGCATATTGTTTAATATTTTACATTGTAGATAACATGGTGCTTGGTGTGGCACAGAAGATCATGTTATCAGTCCCTTGTAGAATATAAGTGGAGGCTCACAACCAAGAGGGTTTTGGACAAACTATTGGCATGGTTGTAGTGTAGCTTGGTATTGTTTTGTCTTGAACATAGAGTTACACGAGTACACTTAGGTGTATTGAGCAGGACCGACATAGAGGTGATTCAATTTATTGCTGACTACATAATTGAATCGGACCTCGGATATTATGTTGTACATGCTCTTTATCCCGATATAATAACGGGCATATGTACTTAGTATTTATTTCTTTGATTTACCAGAGGGTGAGATTTAGATGGATTAAATCAATATGCCCGGTAAGTTGGGAAATGATATTATTTACATGGTGTGTCGTTGATTATAGGAGGAAACCGTATCCTATATATTAGGTTGATGATGTCCCCTTGAGGAGCTCATAAGGTTCATCATGTAAACCCAACTGGTTGACTTAGTCAACATGATGATAAGGTTGAGTGGTACTACTCGAGGAGTTAGATGTTAATTAATTGATGGTCAGTAAATCAATTAATTGATGGACATTCGATATCTTAAACACAGGGATATAGATGTACAAATAATATATGGAGCCCATATTAATTTATGGGGGTTGGTGAGGTAGTTCAGTGATGATCCTCTAGTGGAATGGAACATCATTTATGGATCAAGTTTGTATGGTTCCGATCCATTGGGTGGCCAAGATCCAACTCCTCCTTATGGTCCCTATCGTAGCCTAATATAATCCTCATGAAGTCTAGATCCAAGAATATAAAACAAAACTCTAGAACCAACGGTAGGGATTAAATCCCTAGATCCGATGGTTAGGTTGAAACCCTAGAACCAACGATTGGGATTAAATCCCTAGATCCGACGGTTGGGATGAAACCCTAGATTCGACGGTTGGGATGAAACCCTAGATCCGACGGTTGGGATGAAATCCTAGATCCAACGGTGGAGATTAAATCCCTAGATCCGATGGTGGAGATTAAAGGAGACTTAAGCCCAATTCTATAAATAGAGGGCTTAGGTTGGGCAGCAAGATGGTTCAATTGGAGTTAGGGTTTTAGGTTGGGCGGCTAGGGTTTGGAAGCTTTGGCTTGGGCGGCAACTCTTGGACAAGTGGTCGGCGCCAATCTTCTTCCATCAAGACTTGGCCGTCGCCCATCCTATTGGTCCCTCTCTTATTCCTTGGCCGGCAGCAACCTCTCTTCAAGGTTGGCCGGCGCTCACTTCTCCATTCTCTCCAAGGTGGCCGGCGGTTCCCCTTACATTGGTGGCCGGCGCTTCATCCATTCGTTCCTTGGCCGGCGGTTACATCAAACTCCCTTGATTGGTGGCCGGTTCTAGAAAGGAGAAGTTTTGTTGGTTCTTCTCTTTGTTCGCAGTGAACAAGGAAGGGAAGAACGTGATCTAGAAGGCTTCTACTCGTGGAGGATCTTCGCCCACACGTCGTCCACGAGGAGGATAGGACATACGGTAGAAGATCGTGAGGTATAAAAGTTTTACAACTTTATTTTCTGATCTTAGCATGTTCTTTTATGTGTTGATTATACAAGTGTGTGTATGTATATATTTTGTATAATCATGGACCCCGAAGACAAACACAAAAACCGGCGATCCGTCCGTCGTCTCTTCCGCGGCTAACCAACTAGAAGAGTTGTGTTGCTTGAACAACTAGTTTGTTCAAGCGATTACTCAAGTTGTTAGCACGACGATGAATAGATTGTGCTAAGGAAACTCATCCCATCCATATTAGTTCTTTCATTAGTGAAAATTTTAATACGGGGACATGGGAGCCAATGAGCCTCCGAAGCAACTCCCTTCAAGTGGTATCAGAGCCATGGTTTCCGGTTTTGTGTGTTTTGGATTCGGTTACTTTCATGCACATATCATATATTGAGTATGCCGGATAATTGTAGGATGTGCATAGGCTAACTTTTTGGTTGCAGGCATAAGATCTGACTATTATGGCTATTTGGTTGTATGTGATTGTTTTGTGTGTGATTGTATATATATTATTTGAATCCTCGGGGTTGACGAGGCTAGATTAGTATTTAATTTTTGTAATTAAATACAACATTGTTTAGCCACTCATTTTAGTTTACTTTCGATCTAGATTATTTGTACACTTCTTCATGGAGTATAGGATCGATGGATGTAAATTAAAATGATATATCTCGGCTCGGATCTCTTTGGTGACTTGCGCACGGGAAAAGATGGAGCAGACGAGGTGGCGACACGATGGGATGCGTATTGGAGAACAATGTCATAATAGTTGGAAAAATTATTTTTTTTCCATATTTATTGCTGATTTGTTTTATATGCATGTTGTGTATGCTTTAAAATTTCTCAATTTCAATTTACTAAGTGGGAGAGGGATATTTTAATTAATTCCCGCGGCCTCCATTACAATTTGACGTGTGATGCAACAAACTTGCGCGTTGGCTCTGAGTGCCTTCCTCCCCATCGGATGAGTTTGTTTGCGGATCACTAGGTCAAATAATGGTGATAGGAAATTATTTAGGAGCGTGTGTACTTCCCCATCGGTAAGGCACATAATCCGAAATAATTCTCTTAGTATCGTGTAATGGTGCACACTTAGATGCAAATAAAAGTATCCTCCCCATCGGAGTCACTGCTGTAGGGGATCGAATGGCCGGCTAGAGGGGGGTGAATAGCCCTCGTTCGTTGGACATCGTAATTTGCTTGTCTACAAAAGATTAGCGCAAGCGGAATATACAAATACAAATAGACAAAACAAAATATAAACAATAAAACAAACGCTAACACGATGGTATAACGTGGTTCACGGCTACGCCGCTAATCCACGGTCCCCGATTCGTCCTCGGTGAATCACTCCGTCAAAAACCAATCCACTAATGGTCTCTCCTTTGCACCAAGCTAGGTGGAGGTAACCTTTACAACCAAGATCACTCTTCTTACAATAGGATTGAAGTAAAAGCGAGTAAGAAGAGTTTAGAGCTTGTGGGGCACTAGGAAGA
This sequence comes from Wurfbainia villosa, assembly GCA_025175895.1. Taxonomy (NCBI): domain Eukaryota; kingdom Viridiplantae; phylum Streptophyta; class Magnoliopsida; order Zingiberales; family Zingiberaceae; genus Wurfbainia; species Wurfbainia villosa. Next base: position 100,678,409 of record CM045996.1, read on the forward strand.
TCGTTTGGAGTTTAAGCATTAGCCTCTCAAAGGCTCACACCCTCTCTTTTTATAGAGAGGGCCAACTTCTTCCCGTTGGCCGCCACCAGTCGACTGCCGCCCTTGGCAGTCGACTGCCGTCACTACAACGGCCTCCGAACACGTCGGATCCCGACCGTTGTAGTCCAACGGAACTCTTGGCAGTCAACTGATGGACCTCATCAGTCGACTGATGCCTCCGTAGTCGATACGCTACGAACGTTCTGGTCAAAACCCTATTGACCCGATCATTCGCGCTTTAGCGATCCCGTGTTGGCAGATCGGCCACGTATAGCGATCGATCCGATGCCACACTCGATCGATCGTATACCAGTCGAACTACATTCGACTCAGAGCAGTCGACTGGTGTCGGGAAAACCCAACCAACACTTGGCCAAATGGCCAAGTTTCACCTAAGAACTACTACCCCTTCCCGGGTTACATTCTCTCACTCTCATCTCTCGGAGTCCTTCGCCTTCGAAGTTCTCTTCGTTCTCGGCCACGTCCCTCGGCAGCATCAGGCGCACGGCTCTGCAATGCTCCTTCGCGTCTCTTGCCTCGAAGTCTACTTCCTCCGGCTTCACTCCAAGCTTCTCGTCCGGCGATCCCTCGGATGCTCCAAGCGCACGGCTTCCGCAAAGCTATCCTTCACCGACTCAAGGCACGAGTCATGAGATGTGAAACTCACCATGGCTCCATGTGCGAATTACTAAGTCCTGCACGACTTCAACGCACATATCAAATCATCATAACACACTAACTTAAACCCTTTGTCACACTATCAAAACCATATTACGGCAAGAGATTGCCCTAACAATCTCCCCCTTTTTGATGTGTGGCAATCCGTTTAAGTTAGGTAAAAACATTTGATATAAATTCTAAGGTAAGAAAGCATGTAAAGATAAACATGATATAGCAACATGCAACTCCCCCTTAATCCATGAAACTTTCTATACAAATTTTCTCCCCCTATCATATATTTCTCCCCCTAAAATAATTAACTTAAACATAATTATTTCTCCCCCTTTGACACCATCAAAAAGATTAACACTAAGTTATAAGCTCATGGCATCAAGTATAAAGAGAAACATACATTAAAATCAGTCAAAACCTGATAAATCATCACTATCGATATGGCAATGATCATAAAAAGAATCCAATTTACGATTTTACGGATGAATTTCAGAAATGCACTATTAATTCTAGAAAATTCGAAAAATCATGAAATTTGAGGAGCATATTTCTATTAAGTATATCTATCAAGGAAAAATAGATTTTCATGAAAAATCATTATATTTTCCGAGATTTGCCAAAAATCCAAACACTTGAAAAACCACTAGTTTTTGAGCATGTTAGTATCCATTTTAACACCTAGTCTTGCTTTGAATTGTTCCAAAACATGAATACATAGATTTTAGATTAAGGATTTGTTTTGAAAACATATGAAGTATCCAACCATGATCTTTGGGCAATATGTCTATGAATTAAACATAAGCCTTCCCCATGATTGGTCTATTATTGCTATTTTGATACTTTTAAATGACCATCTAAATGCCATAGGCATTAGTGGACATTTGTATCATCCTAATATCTCACCCATGCTAAGTTTGCAATCAAGTTAGCCTATAGTGAGTGTGAGATGCATCCTAGGGGGTATTTGTATATACTTAACCAATATATTCATGCAATTCTATCATGGTTAAGTATCAACCTAACAACCTACATGATCATAATGACATATATGATCTAATTTCACATTATGATCATGAAATACATGTTTTCATCAAATTATAACCATGCATTAGGCATTATATGATAATAAACAAACTATTACCTAAGGCATGATTTGAACCTATTGCTCATGATAATGTGCCAAATATCAATATCATAAATCATGATAGTAAACATACATAGCAATTACATTAATCATCATGATTTAAGCATTATTATCTATTTATGGGCACGTTATCATCACCCAACACTATCTAAAAAATGTTGTCCCGTCATCCTAAGTCAACCAAAATATGATATAGGTCAAGTTCATATGGTTGACTACCCTAGGGATTTTCTAACCCTTAAGGATGGATTTTGGAACCCAAAATAAATTCTTTCCTATTGGGTTCACTAAATACTCCTTGGGGATCCATTTCCTAGCAATTACTTTCTTTTTATCTTGTCCCCTAGCTATTAGGCATTTATAGGCCTTTTCATTTTTCTTTTCTTTGTATCCTAGGCCTTTCTTGTTGAAACTAGCTCTTTGGCTCCCTAAGATCATATTTAAGGTGTTGGAGCCAATTGTGAATTTCTCTAGGGCTTTGGTTAAATAATCTACCTTTTCCCTTAATGCCCTATTTTCCTCTATGCATGCATCATTAACATCCAAAGGCATATACTCATGTGAGCATGCATCATCATGGCAAGAAGAGATATTTTCATTTAAACATGCTTTTTCTTACTTATTTTCTAAGTCCTTAATTTGTTCAAGCATGCATTTATTTTTCTTCTTTGCTCTAAATAAATCCTTAGTTAAACTAGAAATCATAGAAACTATTTTACTAGGTGAGAGATTGGTTATCATAGTTTCCATGTCCTCTTCTTCTTCGGATGATGAGGATGATGAAACTCCGCCTTCACTTGAGCTCTCTCCTCTTGAGCTTGAACCTTCATTTTCGGAGGAAGAGCAATCCAAGTCATCAAAGGCCATCAAGGCCAAATTGGTGACAAAAGCATTCTCCTCATCCGATGATGAGGAGGAGGATGAGGAAGGATCATCCCATGTCTTGGCCTTGAATGTTTTGGCCTTCCCCTTTTCTTTTGCCTTCTTTTCTTCTTCCTTTCTCTTGCTCCCCTTCTTCTTCTTCCTCTTCTCTTCTTTCTTTTTCTTCTCTTCTTTGCTTTTGTTTAGGAGGGGAGATTGTTGGTGCAGGGGCACTAGATAATCGAACCTGTGTTTTGATTATGGCAAAGACACAAAGTTAAGTTTATATTGTTATCTCACGAGCTAAATCAAGTGTGCAGAAAAGTACTAAAGCTGGAGCTGAAGGCTAGCGACACCCGGAGGAAGCCGTGGTGGTCGGGCGACACTTGAGTGAATTCGGAGGGAGCCGAAGGAATCGAGTGGAAGGCCGGAAGCGAGAGCTACTATCGAGGTAAGCTCGTGTGAGTGAGAGATTGTAAGGTCGTGTCCTCTTTACGGGGACGACCGTAGGCGACGATTCGACTAAGACTTCCTGTGGAAGGTCTAGGTCGAGATCGGACGGTTAGAAACCGTCGTATTTATCATTTTCCGAGCTAATCTCTTACTGCAGGGAAGTGGCGGTGGCGATCAAGCTATTGGACATTAGGCGATCTTGTTATCGATTGGTGATGAGATGCATCGATCGTATATCGATCGGCCCGATGAGAGGCATCGATCGTGATGGCGACGATTCAGCTTTTGCGCTAGGTCAAAATGGATAACGTTTGACGCGGCCACTTCGCGATAAAAATTTGGAAAAATTCATGATCCGTTCCAAAGAAATAGGAGACAAATTCAGAGGCTAAAGTCTATAAAAGGAGGGGAGGATTCATCTCCAAATCACATCAATTATTCATCAAGTGCTCCTACAACGCCAACGCTTCAACACCGTCATAACGCCGACGCGACGACAACCTCAGATCTTCTTCGTCGGCAGCAGCATCTAGTAATACCTTTTATTATTGTATTCGTTGTTTTTTTTGTAACGAGGTGAGGTAGGCTTGTTGCCTCATCCTCGTACTTCCGGATTTTGTGATCGTTGTCTCCTACCTCCAACGAGGAGGAGACGTTATAGTGCTTTGCCCTCCGTACGCGGTCAAGGACCGATAGGGCCTTGGAGTAGCAACCACTGGGTTGTGAACCAAGTAAAATAAACGTGTCATTTTATTTTCCGCTGTGTTTACTCGTTTACTTTGCGTATCGAACGAACGAAAATGAAAGTTTTACGATCGCTATTCACCCCCCCTCTAGCGACGCTTCTCGATCCAACAGACAATTGTCCCTTATGTGTCCCTCTCCTTGGCAATTGTAGCATATGACCTTCCCCCTTGGTCTTCTATTCCTATCATTAGATTTATCAAATCTAAAATTCTTAAATACACGCCTCACCTTCCTTACCATGTAGGCTTCTTCGGTGCTATCCATGGAGGAGGAGGAGGCTTCATCATCCGAGGAGGAGGGGATCTCTATCTTCTTCTTCCCCTTGTTTGCCATCAAGGCTACTCCTCTTGAGGGTTGAATTCTAGGCTCCTCTTGTATTCCTTCAAGCCTAGTTTCGTGGAGCTCCATTGTTGAGAAGAATTCCTCCAAGGTGCTCACTTCTAAGTTCTTGGAGATGTAGAATGAATCCACCATAGAGCTCCATCTTGAGGACCGGGGAAAGGCATCTATGGCCTTCATTATCATATCCCGGTTGGATAGCTTCTCACCTACACTTGTTAGCCCAATTAAAATTTCTTTAAACCTAGAGTGTAGTGAGGTTACCTTTTCTCCCTTTTCTAGTTTTATATTGGATAGTTGGGAGCGGAGGAGGTCTCTCCTTGCTAGCTTGGCCTCGGATGTGCCTTCATGGAGTTCTACAAGCTTCTCCCACATCTCTTTGGCGCTAGCACATTCTCCGATCCGGTTGATCTCTTGTTGAGGGAGCACATTGAAAAGATGATGTTTTGCCTTTGAGTTTGCAAGGTGCTCCTCTCTTTGCTTCTTAGTCCATCATGATTTTTCGATTGGTTCACCCCTTTCATCCCTAGGCAACTCGAAACCTTTTTCCATTATTAGCATAATATCAAAATCGGTCTCAAAGAATACCTCCATTCTCTTTTTCCACCAAGAGAATTTGCCGTCGAACTTTGGTGGGTGGATGTTTGAGCCGGCCATTTTTAATGTTGCTTGTTGTGGCGGTTAGTCCTTGACAAGCTTTCCTTGGCTCTAATACCACTTGTAGGGGATCGAATGGCCGGCTAGAGGGGGGTGAATAGCCCTCGTTCGTTGGACGTCGTAATTTGCTTATCTACAAAAGATTAGCGCAAGCGAAATATACAAATACAAATAGACAAAACAAAATATAAACAATAAAACAAACGTTAACACGATGGTATAACGTGGTTCATGGCTACGCCGCTAATCCACGGTCCCCGATTCGTCCTCGGTGAATCACTCCGTCAAAAACCAATCCACTAATGGTCTCTCCTTTGCACCAAGCTAGGTGGAGGTAACCTTTACAACAAAGATCACTCTTCTTACAATAGGATTGAAGTAAAAGCGAGTAAGAAGAGTTTAGAGCTTGTGGGGCACTAGGAAGATCATTTGGAGTTTAAGCATTAGCCTCTCAAAGGCTCACACCCTCTCTTTTTATAGAGAGGGCCAACTTCTTCCCGTTGGCCGCCACCAGTCGACTGCCGCCCTTGGCAGTCGACTGCCGTCACTACAACGGCCTCCGAACACGTCGGATCCCGACCGTTGTAGTCCAACGGAACTCTTGGCAGTCGACTGATGGACCTCATCAGTCGACTGATGCCTCCGTAGTCGACTGCCCAGTCGGCTACGAACGGTTCTGTGGCTGAAACCCTATTGACCAGTCGACTGCTGCCTTTAGCAGTCGACTGCTGGTGTTGGCAGTCGACTGCCCACGTATGGCAGTCGACTGATGCCACACTCCAATCAGTCGTATACCAGTCGAACTACATTCGACTCAGAGCAGTCGACTACCATGACATGGCAGTCGACTGGTGTCGGGAAAACCCATCCGACACTTGGCCAAATGGCCAAGTTTCACCTAAGAGCTACTACCCCTTCCCGGGTTACATTCGCTCACTCTCATCTCTCAGAGTCCTTCGCCTTCGAAGTTCTCTTCGTTCTCGGCCACGTCCCTCGGCAGCATCAGGCGCACGGCTCTGCAATGCTCCTTCGCGTCTCTTGCCTCGAAGTCTACTTCCTCCGGCTTCACTCCAAGCTTCTCGTCCGGCGATCCCTCGGATGCTCCAAGCGCACGGCTTCCGCAAAGCTATCCTTCACCGACTCAAGGCACGAGTCATGAGATGTGAAACTCACCACGGCTCCATGTGCGAATTACTAAGTCCTGCACGACTTCAACGCACATATCAAATCATCATAACACACTAACTCAAACCCTTTGCCACACCATCAAAACCATATTACGGCAAGAGATTGCCATAACAACTGCTTTTATTTGTAGGGCTAAAGAGGAACCAACTATTAATTTTATTTGTCAAAAAGTAAGGTTGACAAGATAATAAAATTAATGGGTAAAACCTCCTCTTACAAATGTAGAATTCATATACGTCCACACTATCGTGGCATGCGATATTCTCGGTGTTTTGAGGTGTTGGTTGATTTCGAAATTTTATTGTTTTGAGGAATCAATAATATTTGAAATCTAATATTTTGATCATTGTGATTCTTAGGTTTTTCAAATGGCTTTCAACCCACTTACTGTGATATTAAAAGAAAATAAACTTACTGGACCAAACTATATTGATTGGAAAAGAAATCTGGATATTGTCTTAACTGTGGAGGAGTACAAATTTGTACTCTTCGAGGTCTTTCCTCCTAAGCCCCGATTGACTACTTAAAAGGAGAAAGAACGTTATAAGAAATGGATCAAGGCAGATGAGATGGTGCAGTGTTACATTTCGACATCTATATCAAATGTGCTGCAACATCAGCATCAGGCCATGGCCACAACTTATGACATGATGTTCAATCTCAAGGAACTTTTCGGACATCAGAGTAGGGCGGCTAGACAGGAGGCGATGAGAAACTTGATGACGACCACCATGATCGAGGGAACACCCGTTAGGGAACATGTTCTCAAGATGATGGCTCATCTTAATGAGATGGAAGTCCCTGAGTCGAGATCGATGGGGAAACCTGTGTCGATATCATTCTCCGCCGCTTAGGAGTTTTGAGCAGCTACCAACTTACAACATGAACAAGAGGTTGTATTCACATGAGCTTCGACTGTAACTCCAGCAGAGGGGCTTTTTCGTCAAAGCGCTCAAGCCATGGTCGCTCAGAAGGTTTCTTCTTCTAAACCGAAAGGTAAGAAGAAGAAAAAGCAAGGTGGAGCGAAGAAAGTGGCAGTGGGACCTCAGGCAGGAGTGAAGAAGCCGAAAGGTAAGTGCTTCACTTGCAAGCAGACTAGACATTGGAAGGCGAACTGTCCTCGCCGAAAGAACAAAGGTATATCTTCTTGTTTAGTTGTTAAAACATGTTTAGCGGTGTTATCTATAAGTGTATGGTGTGTAGATATAGGAGCCACTGATCATGTCTGCAATACGTTGCAGGGGTTCCAGGAAACCCGACGACTAGCTGAGGGAGAGATTATCGTCTTCATGGGCAATGCTTCAAAGGTGGCAGCTATTGCAGTGGGAGACGTTTATTTATCTTTTGATAGGAATAAAGTTTTGGTTTTGAGAAATTGTCTTTATGTACCTACTTTTAGAAAGAATTTAATTTCAGTTTCTAAATTGTTTATGGATGGATATTCTGTTTCTTTTAATGACAAAGTTGTTATAAAAAGGAATAGGGAGATTATCTGTTCTGGAACATTGGTTGGCAATTTATATACTCTAGAACCGAAAACTCCCACGATGCATATAGAAGTAAATAACTCATCTTCTAAATCTAATAAGAGAAAAGAACCTTCACAAATGAACCAGACATATCTTTGGCATCTAAGGCTTGGTCATATTAACCTAAGCATAATTCAAAGGTTGATAGCTAATGGACCTTTGGGTTCATTAGTGATGGAGGATCTCCCAACCTATGAATCTTGCTTGGAAGGTAAAATGACCAAGAGGCCATTCAAGGACAAGGGGTATAGAGCCAAAGATGTGTTAGAATTGGTTCATTCTGATCTGTGCGGTCCTATGACTATCAAGGCTAGAGGTGGCTTTGAATACTTCATCTCTTTTATAGACGATTATTCAAGATATGGATACATTTACTTGATGCGCCGCAAGTCTGAATGCTTTGACATGTTCAAAGAATTCAAGGCTGATGTGGAGAACCGTCAAGGTAAAAGTATCAAGACACTACGATCTGATCGTGGTGGTGAGTACCTCTTGGGAGAGTTTAGGAGTTACTTATCGAGTCCGATTCAATCCCAATTGTCCAGACTGCACACCCCACAGAATGGTGTGTGGAGGGCGAACAGGACTCTTATGGAGATGGTCAGATCTATGATGAGTTACTCTGAGTTACCTGATTCGTTCTGGGGGTTTGCTCTGGAAACAGCAGCACACATTCTGAACTTGGTTCCATCTAAGTCAGTACCCTCTACTCCCACAGAGTTGTGGACTGGGCGAAAGCCTAGTTTAAGACATATTCGGATTTGGGGTAGTCCAAAGACATGTGCCAAGGAGATCCGTAAGTTGGAATCTCGCATGCATGTGCATGTTTGTTGGCTACCCTAAGGGAACGAAGGGTGGTTTATTCTATAGTCCTAGAGATCAGAGGTGATCGCAGTACGAATGCGATTTCTAGAGGAGGACTATGTAATGAACCACAAGCCCAAGAGTAGGATTGTTCTCGAGGAGTCGATGTGGGAAGTCCCGACTCAGCATCACTGCACAAGAGGAGATACCACAAGTCACTGCACCGCGTGTCACAGAGCATACACAGGAGGCACCTCGTCGTAGTGGGAGGGTTGTTAGACAACCCGACAGATTCATGTTTTTGGGAGAGTCTTCGGACTTAGTCCCTGGTGAACATGAACCTGATCCCTGGACATATAACGAGGCACTCCAAGATAGAGATGCGGTATCTTGGCAAAGAGCGATGGATTCATAGATAGAATCTATGGATTCTAATCAGGTCTGGGAGCTAGTAGAACCACCCGATGGTGTAAAAGCCATTGGATGCAAGTGGATCTACAAGAGAAAGAGAGGAGTAGATGGGAAGGTTGAGACCTTCAAAGCTAGGCTTGTTGCGAAAGGGTATACTCAGAAAGAGGGCATCGATTATGAGGAGACCTTTTCGCCGGTAGCTATGCTTAAGTCTATCCGGATTCTCTTATCTATAGCTTCTCATATGGATTATGAGATTTTGCAGATGGATGTCAAGACAGCTTTCCTTAAATGAAGTCTTGAGGAGAACATCTATATGCGGCAACCAGAGGGATTCATTGCTAAAGGCAAAGAGCATCTTGTATGTAAGCTTAATCGGTCCATTTATGGATTGAAGCAAGCTTCTAGATCTTGGAACATCCGCTTTGATGAAGTAATCCAGTCATATGAATTTATTCAAAGTCCGGATGAGCCTTGTGTATACAAGAGATGTGACGGAAACGTAGTGGTGTTCCTTGTACTATACGTAGATGACATTTTGTTAGTTGGCAACAATATCAAAGTGTTATCAGACGTAAGGGTATGGTTGTCCAAACAGTTTGACATGAAGGACTTGGGAGAAGTGGGACACATCCTTGGGATCAAAGTAATAAGGGATCGCAAGAAAAGGATGTTGTGCTTATCTCAAGCTTCATACATTGACACTATCCTTGATCGTTTTAGCATGCAGAACTCCAAGAAAGGTTTTCTACCTTTTAGGCATGGAGTTCCTTTATCTAAAGAGATGTGTCCCAAAACATCAAAGGAGATAGAGGACATGAAGGCAGTTCCTTATGCTTCAGCAGTAGGAAGCCTTATGTATGCTATGCTATTTACAAGACCATATATTTGCTTTGCCGTGGGCATAGTTAGCAGATATCAGAGTAATCCTGGACAGGGACATTGGACTGCGGTAAAGCATATATTGAAGTACCTGAGAAGGACTAGGGATTATATGCTGGTTTACCGGGCAGATCAATTAGTCCCTGTGGGTTACATGGATTCGGATTTCCAATCAGATAGGGACAAGAGTAAGTGTACCTCGGGGTTTGTGTTTACTTTTGGAGGTGGAGCCATAGTATGGAGTAGTGTCAAGCAGAAATGCGTGGCGGACTCTACCATGGAAGCTGAGTATGTGGCAGCCTCTGAGGCAGCCAAGGAAGCTGTATGGCTCAGGAACTTCTTGATGGACTTGGATGTGATTCCTGGTTTGCCCAGAACTATCACAATTTATTGTGATAACAGTGGTGCAGTTGCAAACTCGAAGGAACCACGAGCCCATAAGGCGAGTAAACACATAGAGCGCAAGTACCACCTTATACGAGAGATCGTAAAGCGAGGAGAAGTTGCTGTCGCCAAGATTGCATCAGAGGATAACCTGGCGGATCCATTCACTAAGGCCCTTCCAGCGAAAGCGTTTGATAGGCATGTGGAGGACATGGGGATCAGATGTATGGCAGTGTGATGACGGCATAGTCTTTTAGTATAAGTGGGAGATTGTTGGAATGTATACTGAAAGTCTAGCTCTTTTTGTATGAACATTTTATTTTGAAATAAGAATCACATGATCATTATTTGCACTTTATATATTTATTATATGTGTGCATATTGTCTAATATTTTACATTGTAGATAACATGGTGCTTGGTGTGGCACAGAAGATCTTGTTATCAGTCCCTTGTAGAATATAAGTAGAGGCTCACAACCAAGATGGTTTTGGACAAACCATTGGCATGGTTGTAGTGTAGCTTGGTTTTGTTTTGTCTTGAACATAGAGTTACACTAGTACACTTAGGTGTATTGAGCAGGACCGACATAGAGGTGATTCAATTTATTGCTGACTACATAATTGAATCTGACCTCGGATATTATGTTGTACATACTCTTAATCCCGATATAATAACTGGCACATGTACTTAGTATTTATTTCTTTGATTTACCTGAAGGTGAGATTTAGATGGATTAAATCAATATGCCCGGTAAGTTGGGAAATGATATTATTTACATGGTGTGTCGTTGATTATAGGAGGAAACCGTGTCCTATATATTAGGTTGATGATGTCCCCTTGAAGAGCTCATAAGGTTCATCATGTAAACCCAACTGGTTGACTTAGTCAACATGATGATAAGGTTGAGTGGTACTACTCGAGGAGTTAGATGTTAATTAATTGATGGTCAGTAAATCAATTAATTGATGGACATTCGATATCTTAAACACGGGGAGATAGATGTACAAATAATATATGGAGCCCATAAATTTATGGGGGTTGGTGAGGTAGTTCAGTGATGATCCTCTAGTGGAATGGAACATCATTGATGGATCAAGTTTGTGTTGTTCCGATCCATCGGGTGGCCAAGATCCAACTCCTCCTTATGGTCCCTATCGTAGCCTAATATAATCCTCATGAAGTCTAGATCCAAGAATATAAAACAAAACTCTAGAACCAACGGTAGGGATTAAATCCCTAGATCCGATGGTTAGGATGAAACCCTAGAACCGACGGTTGGGATTAAATCCCTAGATCTGACGGTTGGGATGAAACCCTAGATCCGACGGTTGGGATGAAACCCTAGATCTGACGGTTGGGATGAAATCCTAGATCCGACAGTTAGGATGAATCCTAGATCCGACGGTTGGGAATAAACCCTAGATCCGACGGTAGGGATAAAACCCTAGATCCGACGGTGGAGATTAAATCCCTAGATCCTACGGTGGAGATTAAAGGAGGCTTAAGCCCAATTCTATAAATAGAGGGCTTAGGTTGGGCGGCAAGATGGTTCAATTGGAGTTAGGGTTTTAGGTTGGGCGGCTAGGGTTTGGAAGCTTTGGCTTGGGCGGCATCTCTTGGACAAGTGGCTAAGGGGATTCATCTTGCTTCCATCAAAGACTGGCCTACCATCCTCTTGGTCTCTCTTCCTCTTGGTCACTTACAGGGCAACCTCTTCAAGGCTTTGCTATACGGGCTGCTCACTTCTCCATTCTCTCATCAAGGGTGGCCGTGTTCCTCTTACATTGGTGGCTCGGGCTTCATCCATTCTGCTCTGCTTTATAAAGAATCATCAAACTCCCTTGGTTTTTGCAGCCGATTCTAGAAAGGAGAAGCAGTTTGTTGGTTCTTCCTTTGTTTTAGCAGCTAACAAGGAAAGGAAGATTGGTGATCTAGAAGGCTTTACTTTGGAGGATCTTCGCCACACGCCGCCCACGAAGGAGGATAGGACATACGGTAGAAGATCGTGAGGTATAAAAGTTTTACAACTTTATTTTCTGATCTTAGCATGTTCTTTTATGTGTTGATTATACAAGTGTGTGTATGTATATATTTTATATAATCATGGACCCCAAAGACAAACACAAAAACCGGCGATCCGTCCGTCATCTCTTCCGCGGCTAACCAACTAGAAGAGTTGTGTTGCTTGAACAACTAGTTTGTTCAAGCGACTACTCTTCGACACATGACGATGATTTGTAGTTAAGAAAAACTCATCCCATCCGATTAGTTTTTATCCTAGGGACAAAATTTATGAACTGTAGATATGGGAGCCAATGGGAAGCAAGTTTCAAATTTTCATTATTGGTATCTATATCCGATGCTTATGTCACAAATTATGTGTGTTTAAGAGAATTGAGCTACTTTGGCCATAAAATATTATGATTGTGCTCCTACTAGTTAGTTGTTTGGTTTTAAATATGTTTATTTAGTTTGCTATTTATTTGACTTGTTAATTGTTAACACTTTTTTATTTATAGTTCATTCGACATGTTGGGAGACACGAGGCTAGTATTCATCAATTTTGTAATTAAATCGAGGAACATTGTTTAGCCATCTCATTTACTTTTGCAAGAGCAATGGCCATCCAATTAGGACAAATGCAACTTCTTTTATGACAAAGTTAGGTCTATTAATTAAGAAGTTTGCTTTCTTGCAAGCTAAGAGTTGGAAGCATATCCCCACGACTTAAAAGGATAATGGCGAGGGATAGGATTATCAAGAAGTACAAGTAATTTGATATTTATATAGACAAAGCCATAAATAGTTAATAAATTTCAATATTGATATTTTTTGTGCTTATTGTTCGAGCATGTCGTGAGGAGGAGGCAATCCTAGAGAAATGAGACTAACAGGATAATGAGTGCGATGTATAGAGACAATAGAAATAAGATGCACACTCGTTATAAGAGCCTATTGCATCTTCCTCCTACTGAGTGTTGGCATCATATGCCGATCGAGTTTTGTGAGACACTGAAAAATTGGGATTATATGTGCGATCTCTTTGAATAAGAGAAATTTTAGGTAACTCAATATATACCAATTATCTGTGTTATATAAAAATTAAAATATTTGTTCTATAACTTATGCTTTAAGTTTTATTTTAACAAATTTTTGTATTGTAGACACGATCGATAACAAATGCCCAAAATCAATCACAACTCCCATAAACCATCGAGGTGGTTCAAAATCATTCATTCAATATAGTTACAATGGTGTAAATACAAACTTTATACTTATAGTATATTGTTTGTTGATTATAATATTAACACATTATAATGTTTTTGAGACTGATCAGTGACAGAAAAAAGATCGGATTACAATTTTTAATACAACTCATTGTAGCTCATCAAAAAGTTGGATTGGGGAGAGGGTCGAGTCTGCATATGTATGATATGATAGATATAATTTAGTTAATATGTTTTTAACTTTGCATAATTTTGTTTAAAAATATTTTTATTATGTTTGTTAATGTTAGGGTGATATGGTGAGATTGCGAGATGAGTACATTCAATCACAAGAAATCGGAGATGACATCAATGCAGTCCAAGTTGTAGATAAAGTTTGTGATCAGGTCCTCGACGTTCATTCTGGATACATTAGAGGACTTGGAAGTGAGCCAAAATTAGTTAGATCTACTTCTCCGGATGCCACCTCCTCCTCTAGAGTAACTAATGTAGGATTGCATGAACATCTTGCATCCACCCAAGAGAAGCTAACAACCACTCGAGTTCAATTAGAAAGCACCCAAGATGAGTTGACATCAATGAGATCAAGACAAGATATGTTTGAATCAATTCTGAATCGGCTTTCACCTGGAGCTTTACAATCATTTATACAGGAGTCATCTTCAGCTTCACCTCCTCCTCTATCTTAGAATTTGTGAACATTTATGTTTTGAGCTAGTGAAATTGTGAACTTGAATGTTTTTGAATTTGGATGCTAAGAATTTATGAAATTAGATGTTTTGGACTTGAAGTTAGGTTTCTAATAATGTATTTTGATTATGTTATGAGATTAGTTGTGGTTAAATGTAATTGTTGTTAAATTATTTGATTTGTATGTTGTTAAGTTAGCTATTGAAAAAAATTAAGTGATTGATATTGTATTAAAATATATTGAATGCAAATAAAAAGGGTTCTGGAAAATCATATTTTGATGGTTAGCGATGAATTTTAAATATTTCGTCGCTAAAAAATTCAACCATTCTGTATCAGTAATGGGCAGTCGATTGCTGCTTCACGTCAGGTCAAATTTCTACGCATCAGTCGATTGTACGAAAAAAGCAGTCGACTAATAAAAGATATTAACGACGAAAACTATGATAGGTTCATCACTAACTATTCAATTGACTGCCCAGTCAACTAAACAACATTCTATGACTAGCCAAAATATGGGCAGCCGACTAGTGTTGCAACACTAGTCGACTAAAAAATATTCTATGACTGGCCAAAATATGGGCAGTCGACTAGTGTTGCAACACTAGTCGATTGATATTTTGTGACGATATATATTATTTTCGTGGCTAATATCAATTATTTCTACACTTGTCGATAATCCAGTGTCAGTGACAAAATCTTTATTTTTGTCGCTAATATGAAATTTATTTAATATGCAGCGAATGTTTTATTGTTAGCGACGTTATTTTTTATCGTCATTAATATTAATGATGAAATTATGATATTTCATCATTAAAATCTTTTAGCGACAAGCTTATTGTGATGAAACTAGCGATGAAATTTTATCGTCATCAAAGTGATTTAGCGGCGAATATTAATGATTAGCGATGAAAAAAATTTGTTGCTAAATACCAATTTTCTTGTAGTGACTTCTTTGACATGCATTTCGAAGAGTTTTCCTAACTTACTATCAATTCACTTCATCTTAGTACAAGGATGTTCAAATTTAAACTACTTTATTTCCTATCTATTCTGTTCTAAATTAAGAAAGTAATAACTAAGCATGCAAGAGTTTAACTAATTAATGAAACAAGCAGTGAGTTAGCTCCCCCTGAGCGGTAGCTCTGATATGTCTTGTTCACTCATTGATCTTGACCCTTGGGAATCTAAAATTGATTTGGTCCAACTTGGTTGACTAGGCTAGACTTAGGAACCCAAGCTTGGACTCAACCCTTAGCATTTCTATTAAACAAGGACATGTATGATCTATTTGTGTCCTTAGCCTTATATCCAAGTCCGTATTTGTTGTACATGGCTTGTTAAGACCCAAGCATCATGTTGAGATACTTGGAGCCTGAGTTGAACCTTTCCAAAATTCCAGTGTGATCTTCTACTTTCCTTTTCAAGATGAAGTTCTCTTCCTAAATCTTTACAACTTGAGTAGAGTCTCTATCCTCAACTTTGCAAGTTAAAGTCTTCGAGTTGACTTGCTCCTTAAGTACTTGGACTTCCTTAAGAAGTGAGTCGACTGAATTCTCGGACTTAGTTAATTTCCTACCTAGGCATGCTATGATGTTGTACAATTTATGTTCTAAGGGAGAATTTACCTCATCTAGTCCTTCGGAAATGGATGTGGATCTGTGGTTTCTCTCGGACTTGGAGCTTGATTCGGCTTCGAACATGTTGACTGCCATGAATGTGACGAAGCTCGTCTTTGGGATGTCCATGTCTAATTCATTCGATGATGATTTGTTCAAGGTTTCCTTAGATGCCTTTTTATTTTTCTTCTTCGCTTTGGATTTCTTCCTCTTTTTGTTGATCTTGCCATCAAAACTATACCATTCTCGGTTTGACTCAAATTATCCTATTCGTGAAAATTTATTAACTTATCCTATAATTCCATAGGACTTTTAAATTATCCGACTCTATTAAGCTCTTCTTTGGTAAGTCGACATTGCAAGGTGTTAATCGACTTGAGCTCTTTTCCTAATATCCACAGTCCATTTTTCTGGATCTAACTATAGAATCTTTTGGAATGGCTAGAGGGGGGTGTATAGCCCTTCTTTAATTTCTATAAGTTTGTTCACGGAAGCAATACAATAATAGAATAAACAAAACCAAAATCAAAGACAATGCTAACAAGGCCGATGTAATGTGGTTCGGAGATGGCACTCATACTCCATGGCAATGAGTAAGGTGGATTACCCCTAGTAAGCTTTCACTAGAACCTCCTTTTGATGAACCCAAGGTGGAGAAACCTTTTCTTACAATGAACACTCTTTTTTTTACAAGATGATGAAGAATAAGCTTAGAATGAAGAATTTGAGAGCTTAAGAATATGGAAGAAGGCTTGGGAGATCAGAGGATGAGAATTTTGTATGATAGCATTAGTCTCCTCAAGCTTCCAACGCTCCTCTTATATAAACTTTTGGGCATCAATCAGTTTCTACTAGTTAAGGGTTTTGCCAGTCGACTGCTGCATACCAGCAGTCGACTAGTGCCACTATTGATCGCATCAAACGACTTCGGATGAAATCAGATCGCGGTCGTCACAACTCAATGACCACATGATCAGTTGACTGCTCTTATCATCAGTCAACTAGTATCAACCTAGTGTTAGTTATATATGAGAGGTGTCCTAAGGCAATCACCTTGTGGTTGTACTATTTATTTGATAAATGAAGATTCACTATTTGAGTGTACATATTTCATGTATTTGATTGGATCTTAAACTCTTTTACTGAATGTCCGCAATATGATTCACAGCATGAGAGAATTTGTGATTGGATCACAACTAGTGAGTATCTCTACATGTGTAATTGTGATGTATTGGAATTATCCCTAGTCGATGAATTGATGCATTAGAACGCCATCAATTCTGTGAGAGACTAGCTGTTAGTAATATATGAGAGATGTCCTAAGGCAATCACCTTATGTATGAACCATTTATATGATAAATGAAGATTCACTATTTGAGTATACATGGTTTCATGTATTTGATTGGATCTTAAACTCATTTACTGAATGTCCGCGATACGACTCACAGCATGAGAGAATTTGTGATTGGATCACAACTAGTGAGTATCTCTACATGTGTAATTGTGATGTATCAGAATTATCCCTAGTCGATGAATTGATGGATTTGGACAACATTAATTCTGTCGAGACTAGCACGAGGTATACTCCTTGGTGTATCCAAGCAGCTGATTCTCACTGGCTGGAGACATTGTGATGTCCGGAGTTAATCGTGGATGCTAGTTATGGTAACTAGTTCATTGGAGTGACCAGCCGTAAGATTTCATATGGTTCTCTGCATATATAGATATGTCAATGAAGTTCTTACTGCGGCTTAAGTGCGATGTTCCTTTGACTTGCGGTATTCAAGTCATCTTGATCATAAAGACTTATGCTTTGACATCTTAAGCAAGCAACTCTGAGGAGATGTGGACCCGGGATGATTGGGTATAAGTCGAAGTGATCGAAGGTGTTTGAATAACCTATAAAGGATTCACCACTCCTTGCGAGGAGATGTATACCCATGGCCTCTCGTCGGATTGTTACTAAAGTCTTTGGCCAAGCATTACATGTTTAGAGTAAGGTACTCTTCGATACATGTGTAGTAACTAGAATCCGTAGGACGAGGAAATGATACTTGAGCTAGGTGTGACGTAGTCAGCCTAGTGGGGACTGACACTATAGACCATGTCCTGAACCAAGTGGGTATAAGATGAGTGAAGGGAATGGGGCACGATTCATTCGAGCTGCTGAAGGGTTTCAGAAATAGTTCTGGATCAACCGTTGATCTTTTCGGTTAATTGGGGATCATGATGTACTACTAGGTGCCACTCATGATCGTTCTATAATTAATGGTTAATTATAGACGGCCAACATAAACCGAGAACCTATTTGGTCACACGCACAACGAGCGTAATCCGAAGGATTTAAAACGAGCTTGAGAATGAGATTCTCAGACCGAGAGAAACTAGGTTTGGTTGGACCAAACAAGAAGCAAGCATGAAATTGTTTCAGTCACAATGGAAGCGTGGATGGATCGTGTCTTGTGAAGACATAATCGATGAACCAAAATGGTTTGGTTCTAATCCAATGGAGGTGAATAAACCAAAGGGTTTGGTTTATTTTAAATGAATGAACCAAAGTTGGTTCGGTTCGTTTTAACTTAAAATAAACCATCATGGTTTGGTTTATTTTAACTTAAATTAATAGAGCGGGTTAACGAGCCTTATGGTTATGATCCGATAATCATTAAGAGAATTTGTTCTCTATAAAAGAGGGCTTAAGGGTTTTTGTTAAACCCTAATTGAGGCAACCCTAGTTTTGGCCGCCCCCTCCTCTCCTTGGAGAAGTCGGCGCCAACACCTCCCTTTGCCGCCGCCCACCATCAAGCTCCTTGAACCGGCATCCAGCTGCCATCTTCTCCACTTGCCGACGTCCAGCTGCTGCCGGAGGAGCTCCGGTGATCTCCCTTGGGTTCGGTAATAAGGTGAGCTTCCACCTTTCCTTTTTGGCCGGCCCTACTCCTCCACCAAAGCTGTCCAGTTTTCTGGACAGCTTGTTTCCCTCTCGTCGGAGCGTCGTTTGGACGACATTTGGAGCTCTAACAGCGGTATCCTTGCCGGGTATTCGATCTCCAGTAATCCTCATAGGTGGAGGACGAAGGATTCGTCAAACGGTTGACGAATACCTCTCCGGAGAAGCGATTTTTGAGGACTCGGTTTTTGGATCCGAATTTGGATTCGGATCGTGATCTTCTCTCGATCACATCGTCTTCAACACGACGCTAGTAACCCATATGAAGACGAAGCTCGTGACTTGGTGAAGTCATCCCGAAGATACTCGGCGTGGATACGGATAGAGACGATTCTAGCAAGGATCGTTCCGGTTGATGTCTTTCCCGCTACACGTGATACGTAAGGTATACGTAGTTAAATTTCCTTTTATTGCAAAATTTAAATTTATGGTTATGTCTACACATGTTGTACTATGCATGTGTGTGATGTGTGTATTGTAATAAATGTAGATTTATTATTTTATTTCTTCCGCTGTGCACATGTTTACGAAACATGTTCGAACACACACTCGCCGCGGTGCCGAAAACCCAACAGTGGTATCAGAGCCCAGGTTGTGTTTCGACATAATCGTAAAATTGTTTTGCGATAGTCATAATGATATTTTTGGAAATTTTCTACTTTTGGAAAGTTAGAAGTATTTATGGAAATTTTTCAATTTTGGAAAGTCTAGAAGTATTTATGGAAATCTTCCACTTTTGGAAAGTTGGAAGTATTTATGGAAATTGATATTTTCCATAAATAAAATATTTGATTAGATTTGGAAATTTGTTTCCTAATTTAATCATGATTTGATTTGGGAAATCAAATATTAAAATATTTTATTTCCATAAGTAGTTTTGATGATTTAGGAAATTGGTTTCCTTAATTGACTTTCCTTAATCAACTATTTCCACAAATAAAATATGTGATTAGATTTGGAAATTTGTTTCCTAATTTAATCATGATTTGATTTGGAGAATCAAATCTTAAACATATTTTATTTCCATAAATAGTTATGACATATAAGGAAATATTGTACATGACATAATTGTATGTCATGTAATTGCATTAGATGCATATCATTATGCCATGCGTATCGTGACATGTAGATGTTTGTCATGTATGTCATGCCATGTAGATAATAGTTATTTGCATGCAAAGAGGATGAGACATAAAAACCCTAACTCAATATTAAAGCTTACACCTTCCATTAATATGGTTAGAACCAGAGTTCCGTTTCTTGTTCGGGTTGTTGGACTCTCTCCAAGCCCGGCTCGAACCCGAACATGTTCAAACCATGGAATAGTTTAATACTAATATGGTAAGAGTCATAGGTCAATCGTTAGCTTTGGTTGTTGGACTCTCTCCAAGCCGGGATAATTGGTTGAATGCGCTCTAACCATATTAAAACTATTTCTTGATTAATGGGTCGGCTTTAACCTGAAGCATCGGCTTATTGGACTCTCTCCATGGTCGATGTAAAGGGAGGTGAAGTTGGGTGCTATGCATATGATGCATACTTGTTAATGTGTTAACAACCCGATGTATGTGTGAACATTCAATTAGTTGATAGCACATTGTGATAGTTGCATATACGTGATATGCAATCGGTATAGTTGATACCTACCATCGTAGTTATGAAAGGCTTGTTGGACTCTCTCCAAGGTTGTTCATATCTATGATGGATATAAGCCCATTCGAAGATGGACCTACGATCTCCCGAAGTGATTTTGGGGTTTTTGAAATTCGAAAAAATGAATGGGATTTATAAATGTATATTGATGCATTTTAAAATCATTTTCTCATATATGCTCGTTTTGTATTTCTAGGTCAATCGATTGATCATGACGTCTTTGAATTTGCGCACTATTTTGGATTCAAACAAACTGACTAGGCCTAACTTCTTGGACTAGCTTAGAAACCTGAGAATTGTTCTCAAGGCGGAAAAGCTAGCATATGTCCTTGAAGAGCCTCTTCCCAACCATCCTAAGAACGATGCAACTCCAGACCAAATGTTGGTATATCATAAGCATGTGGCAGATTCTGAGCTGGCGAGTTGCATCATGCTAGCGGCGATGGTACCTGAGCTACAAAAGCAGCATGAGCATATGAATGCTAATACCATGGTCTTCCATATTCATGAGTTGTTTGATGAGCAAGCGAGATCCGAAAGGTTCGAAGTCTCCAGGCTCCTCTTCACCACGAAGATGCAAGAAGGTTCGTCTGTATTGCAGTTTGTGCTAAAGATGAACGGGTACATCGAGCAGCTAGCCACCCTCGAGTTTGTGATGGATCATGAATTAAGTATTGACTTAATTCTACATTGTTTGCCCAAGAGTTTCTCACTATTTGTGATGAACTATCGGATGAACAAATTAGAATCCACTATTCCTGAGCTCCTCAATATGCTGAAGACTGTGGAGCCTTCTGTGAAGCATGAGGAGAAGGCGGTTCTTTTAGTTGATTCCTCAAAGAAAGATTCTAAGAGGAAGGCAAAAGAACAGAAGAAAGAGAAGAACAAGAAGGCAAAGAAGGCAGAACCAGCACAAAAGGGCACTTGTCATCACTGTGGCAAGGAAGGCCACTGGCGAAGAAACTATAAGATTTATCTTGAGTCCATGAAGAAGAAGAAGGCATCTGATGCCCCATCCTCTTCAGGTATCTTCGTTATTGATTGTCATTCTATTTCCTTAGACACTTGGGTATTGGATACTGGGTGTGGCTCACATATATGTAATGACATACAGGGGCTAAGGAATAGAAGAAGACTCGTCAGAGGGGAGTCAAATTTGCGAGTTGGTAATGGAGCAAAGGTTGTTGCGGTCGCCATCGGAACTTATTTGTTGAAGCTCCCTAGTGGACTAGTCTTGGAACTGGACAATTGCTATTGTGTTCCTTCTCTAATGAAGAACATTGTTTCTATTTCCTGCTTAAATAGAAATGGTTTCCATTTGACGTTTAGTAACAATTTTTGTTATATAACTTTGAATGGCGTACTTTATGGAACTAGAACTTTGAGCAATGGAATTTATACGTTGGACGTATCCAGTGACATTTTCAATATCGAAGCGAGCAACAAGCGTGCTCGAAAGGATGATCAATTAGACTCCTACATGTGGCATTGTCGTCTTGGCCATGTAAGCAAGAAACACATGTCCGAATTACATCGATGTGGAATTCTGGAATCGTTTGAATTGGATTCATACGATACATGCGAATCATGCTTAAAAGGCAAGATGACTAAGTTACCTTTTACTAGAAAAGGTGAACGAGTGGGAGAGTTACTAGGTCTAATACATACTGATGTATGTTGACCTATGTCAACTCAAGCTTTAGGAGGCTATAGCTACTTCATTACCTTCACTGATGATCACTCACGGTTTGGGTATGTGTTCTTGATGAAACATAAGTCTGAAGCCTTTGAAAGGTTCAAAGAATTCAGAAATGAAGTAGAGAAACAACATGACAAGAGTATTAAAATACTTCGATCGGATCGAGGTGGTGAATACTTAAGTCAAGAGTTTCTTGATTATCTAAGAGACAATGACATATTATCTCAATGGACTCCGCCATATACACCACAGCATAATGGTGTATCTGAGAGGCATAATCGGACCTTGTTGGACATGGTCAGGTCAATGATGAATCATGCGAATCTTCCCAAGTCCTTTTGAGGCTATGCACTTCAGACAGCTGTTTACTTGTTAAACAGAATGTCTACCAAGGTAGTCTCTACTACTCCATATGAGATATGGAATGGTAAGAAACCTCATGTATCTTACATGAAGATATGACGTTGTCCAGCTTATGTGAAACGGACTGTATCAGAAAAATTGGATGCTAAGTCTGATAAATGTCTATTTATTGGATACCCTAATGAAACAAGGGGTTACCAATTCTATCATCCTGTGGAACAAAAGGTGTTTGTTTCAAGGCATGTTGTGTTTCTAGAGAAAGAGTTTCTCTTGCAAGAAAACAGTGGGAGTGTCGTCGAGCTTGAGGAGGCTTGAGAGACTCAAATAGACATTGATGAGACACCTGGTGAAGCACAACAGTCGATAACTCATAGTGATGAGCAATCGGCTGGACCTACTGTAACACCACATCTTCGTAGATCTGGTAGAACACGCAACATTCCTGAGAGATATGGATTTCTCGTAAGTGAATCGAACGACGTATTACTCATTGATGATGAGGAGCCTACCAGTTATAAAGAAGTGTTGACAAGTTTAGAAAGGGATAAGTGGCTTGAAGCCATGAAGTCGGAAATGGATTCCATGTATGAAAACCAAGTTTGGAACTTGGTTGACCCACCTAAAGGCATCAAGCCTATAGGGTGCAAGTGGGTTTTCAAGAAGAAAACTGACATGGATGGTAATGTGATTACCTATAAAGCTAGATTAGTGGCAAAAGGATATCGTCAAAAACAAGGTGTTGATTATGACGAAACCTATTCGCCTATAGCTATGCTTAAATCCATTCGGATGCTCCTGGCCATAGCGGCTCATTATGATTATGAGATATGGCAGATGGATGTGAAAACAGTTTTCCTTAATGGAAATCTGCTCGAGGACGTGTATATGATACAGCCTGAGGGTTTCACATCGGTTGATAAAACCAAGGTATGCAAATTGCGACGGTCCATATATGGATTGAAGCAAGCATCTAGGAGCTGGAATATCCGTTTTGATGAGACGATCAAAAAGTTTGATTTCTCACAAAATCCAGACGAACCTTGTGTGTACAAGAAGGTTAGTGGGAGTGCAGTCGTGTTCCTAGTATTGTATGTCGATGACATATTACTTATATGAAACGATGTTTCAATCTTACAGTCAGTTAAGGTTTGGTTATCCAAGACATTCTCCATGAAAGACCTGGGAGAAGCAACCTACATCCTCGAGATTAAGATCTATAGAGATAGATCGAAATGGTTGCTTGGTCTTTCACAGTCTACATATATATACCGAGTGATAAAGAGGTTTAGCATGTCAGAATCCAAGAAAGGTTTCCTACCCATCAGGCATGGGGTACACCTTTCGAAGTCTATGTGTCCGCGCACAGAAGACGAGAGGATTTGCATGAGTAAGATTCCCTATGCATCCGCAATAGGATCTATCATGTATGCTATGTTATGTACGAGGCCTGATGTATCTTATGCTCTGAGTGTCACGAGCAGATACCAATCTGATCTAGGAATGGATCATTGGGTGGCTGTTAAGACGATCCTTAAGTACTTAAGAAGAACTAAGGATGTGTTACTAATATATGGAGAAGGGGACATGGTGATACGCGGGTATACAGATGCCAGCTTCCAGATAGACAAGGATGATTCCAGGTCTCAGTCTGGATATGTGTTCACCTTGAATGGGGGCGCAGTGAGTTGGAAAAGTTCTAAACAAGACACTGTAGCGGATTCTACCACTGAGACAAAATACATTGCAGCTTCGTAAGCAGCAAAGGAAGCGGTTTGGATCAAGAAGTTCGTTTATGAACTTGGTGTGATTCCAGCCATTGTTGAAGCAATACCAGTCTACTGCGACAACAATGGAGCAATTGCACAGGCGAAAGAGCCAAGGTCTCATCAACGATCCAAACATGTGCTTCACCGCTATCATCTTATCAGAGAGATCATCAGTAGGAAAGAAATACAAATCAAGAAAATCCCCACTGAAAGGAACTTAGCGGATCCTTTGACTAAGGCAATACCTCAAAGTAAGTTTGAGGGTCATATTACAGCTTATGGTATTGGATACCGTAGCGATTGGCATTAGGCCAAGTGGGAGTCTGTTAGTAATATATGAGAGATGTCCTAAGGGAATCGCCTTATGTATGAACCATTTATATGATAAATGAAGATTCACTATTTGAGTATACATGGTTTCATGTATTTGATTGGATCTTAAACTCATTTACTGAATGTCCGCGATATGACTCACAGCATGAGAGAATTTGTGATTGGATCACAACTAGTGAGTATCTATACATGTGTAATTGTGATGTATCGGAATTATCCCTAGTCGATGAATTGATGGATTTGGACACCATCAATTCTGTCGAGACTAGCACGAGGTATACTTTTTGCTATATCCAAGAAGCTGATTCTCACTGGCTGGAGACATTGTGATGTCCGGAGTTAATCGTGGATGCTAGTTATGGTAACTAGTTCATTGGAGTGACCAGCCATAAGACTTCATATGGTTCTCTGCATATATAGATATGTCAATGAAGTTCTTACTGTGGCTTAAGTGCGATGTTCCTTTGACTTGCGGTATTCAAGTCATCTTGATCATAAAGACTTATGCTTTGACATCTTAAGCAAGCATCTCTTAGGAGATGTGGACCCGGGATGATTGGGTATAAGTCGAAGTGATCGAAGGTGTTTGAATAGCCTATAAAGGATTCACCACTCCTTGCGAGGAGATGTATACCCATGGCCTCTCATCGGATTGTTACTAAAGTCTTTGGCCAAAGCATTACATGTTTAGAGTAAGGTACTCTTCGATACATGTGCAGTAACTAGAATCTGTAGGACGAGGAAATGATACTTGGGCTAGGTGTGACGTAGTCAGCCTAGTGGGGACTGACACTATAGACCATATGATTAACCAAGTGGGTATAAGATGAGTGAAGGGAATGGGGCACAATTCATTCGAGCTGCTGAAGGGTTTCAGAAATAGTTTTGGATCAACCGTTGATCTTTTCGGTTAATTGGGGATCATGATGTACTACTAGGTGCCACTCATGATTGTTCTATAATTAATGGTTAATTATAGACGACCAACATAAACAAAGAACCTATTTGGTCACACACACAATGAGCGTAATCCGAAGGATTTAAAACGAGCTTGAGAATGAGATTCTTAGACCGAGAGAAACTAGGTTTGTTTGGACCAAACAAGAAGCGAGCATGAAATTGTTTCAGTCGCAATGGAAGCGTGGATGGTTATTGTCTTGTGAAGACATAATGGATGAACCAAAATGGTTTGGTTCTAATCCAATGGAGGAGAATAAACCAAAGGGTTTGGTTTATTTTAAACGAATGAACCAAAGTTGGTTCGGTTCATTTTAACTTAAAATAAACCATCATGGTTTGGTTTATTTTAACTTAAAATAATGGACCGGATTAACAGGCCTTATGGTTATGATCCGATAACCATTAAGAGAATTTGTTCTCTATAAAATAGGGCTTAAGGGTTTTTGTTAAACCCTAATTGAGGCAGCCCTAGTTTTGGCCGCCCCCTCCTCTCCTTGGAGAAGTCGGCGCCAACACCTCCCTTTGCCGCCGCCCACCATCAAGCTCCTTGAACTGGCGTCCAGCTACCATTTTCTCCACTTTCCGGCGTCGAGCTACTGCCGAAGGAGCTCCGGTGATCTCCCATGGGTTCGGTAATAAGGTGAGCATCCACCTTTCCTTTTTGGCCTGCCCTACTCCTCCACCAAAGTTGTCCAGTTTTCTGGACAGCTTGTTTCCCTCTCGTCAGAGCGTCGTTTGGACGACGTTTGGAGCTCCGACAGGGGTAGCCTAGCCAGGGATTCAATCTCCGGTAATCCTCATAGGTGGAGGACGAAGGACTCGTCAAACGGTTGACGAATACCTCTACGGAGAAGCGAGTTTTGAGGACTCGATTTTTGGATCCGAATTTGGATTCGGATCATGATCTTCTCTTGATCACATCGTCTTCAACACGAGGCTAGTAACCCGTACGAAGACGAAACTCGTGACTTGGTGAAGTCATCCTGAAGATATTTGGCGTGGATACGGATAGAGACGATTCTAGCAAGGATCGTTCCGGTTGATGCCTTTCCCGCAACACGTGATACGTAAGGTATACGTAGTTAAATTTCCTATTATTGCAAAATTTAAATTTACGGTTATGTCTACACTTGTTGTACTATGCATGTGTGTGATGTGTGTTTTGTAATAAATGTAGATTTATTATTTTATTTCTTCCGCTGTGCACATGCTTACGAAATATGTTTGAACACACACTCGCCGCGGTGCTGGAAACCCAACACTAGCACGAGTTATACTCTTTGATTTATCCAAGCAGTTGTTTCTCACTGGCTAAAGACATTGGGATGTCCGGAGTTAACCATGGATGCTAGTTATGGTAACTAGTTCATTGGAGTGACTAGCTGTAAGACTTCATATGGTTCTCTGCATATACAGATATGTCAATGAAGTTCTTACTACATCTTAAGTGTGATGTTCCTTCGACTTAGCAATGGGAAAGTCCAAGTTTTGAGTACTTGGCATGGAAATTCCAAGCTTGAGTCTTGGCATTGGAAAGTCCAACATGGGTTGGCATGGAAAGTCCAAGCATGGGACTTGGTTAGGGAAAGTCCAAGCTTTAGTCTTGGCAATTGGAAAGTCCAACATGGGTTGGCATGGAAAGTCCAAGCTGTTGGATCGAAAAAGAGCGCTAGAGAGGGGGGGGGTGAATAGCACACTTAAAATTTCTTTTCTTTTTCGTTCGATAAAAATAATGTAAAGAGTTGCACAGTGGAAAAGTAAATGACAAGTTTATTTTTACTTGGTTCACAACTTAACGGTTGCTAATCCAAGACCCTTGCGATCCTAGACCGCGTACGGAGGGCAATTCACTAATAATCTCCTCCTCGTTAGAGGTTAGAGATGACTATTACAAACCAACAAAAAACTTGAGGTAGAGGGACAATCCCACCTCTCCTCGTTACAATCAAAAGCTTGATAAAAACAACTTTAATACACTGAATAGAAATGGAAACTTTAAACACTTATACCGACGACGAGTATATGTTTAGCTTATGATCGTGTCGTCGGCCTTTCGACAACGTTTATGCATCGTATAGGCATCGTAGAGTAGCGGTGTTGCGGGATCACTTTGTAAGCTCTTAGATGACCTAAAGGGGTGAACCCCCCCCCCCTTCTTTTATAGCCTTGGAAGGTCCCCCAACTTGTTGGATCGAGCGGATCGCTAGAGGGGGGTGAATAGTGATAAAACTTTTTCTTCGAATTCGTTCGGTAGACAATTAAACGCAGCGGAAAGATAAATGATAAATAAACAAGACAAATGGATTTTTTGCTTGGTTCGTAGCCTTCGGCTACTACTCCAAGGCCCTAACGGTCCTAGACCATGTATGGAGGGCAATTCACTAAAACACTCCTCCTCGTTGGAGGTAGGAGTTAGACAATTACAAAAACCTTTGAAAGCAAAAGATAGAGAGACAAACCCTCTCTTCTATTAAGGTAAAATGCAACGATAGAAAACCTCGATTAACAAAAAGAATTGCAATATTAAAGAGACGACAAAGTAAGATTATACCAACAACTAGGGAATAGAAATTAAGCTAGGGTTGTTGGTGTTTCGACAGCACTTCGTCATTTTGGAGTCGTTGGAGAGTCGCAATGTTGCGAAGGCTTTTGGGCACTTAGAATTGATGAAAAAACCCTAGGAGAGGCCCTCCTTTTATAGCCTTTCATCCCCTTTTCGAGAGGAACTTCAGCCAATAAGATTTGAGCACCACCCCCCTTGAAATGAGGTGATAAGCCTTGACTCCTCGAAGCTGATCCTTAACCATCAGTCGACTGATGGCCATCATCAATCGACTGATGGCAGCATCAGTCGAATGTTGACCGTAGATAGTCGACTGATGGACAACAGTCAAGTCCTCCAAGCTGGCAGTCGACTGATGCTAGTTGAAATCAAAAGTTAGCTAAACAAAAACATTATTTTGACAGCCTCCGACCATCCAATCTCGACCTAGACCACCGATAGGATGTCTTGGGTCGGATCTACACTCAAGACTATCCCCGTAAGGAGGATACGACCTCACTTATGCTTGCACAAACGAGCTTACCTCGATACTTACTGTGTCTCTTTCGCTTCCGGCCTTCCACTCGATTCTTTCGGCTTCCTCCGAAATCACTCGAGTGTCGCCCGACCACCACGGCTTCCTCCCGGTGTCGCTAGCCTTCATCTCCAGCGTTGGCACTTTTCTGCACACTCGATTTAGCTCGTGAGACAACAATATGAGCTTAACTTTGTATCATTTGCTATAATCAAAACTCAGGTTCGACTTAGGTGCCTACTGCACCAACAATCTCTCCCTTTTTGATCTATGGCAAACCTACATACAAAATTAAGAAAATAACATGCATGAAGAATAATAATGTTAAAAAAAATGAATAATAAAGATTAAGTAGGAGTAGTAAGAATTTTCTTCAAGTACTCCCCCTTGAGGAAACCTCCCCCTTGACCCAGGGTGAGTCTTGAAAGAAGACCTTAATCCTCCCCTTTGATGGTTGCTATTTAGGAAGAGTTTAAGTAATTAACATTACTTAAAGTTGGCCTTAAAACATTTAAGTTAAGAGGACTTCTTAACTTGGCCCTTTCTCCACCCATGTGAATAATAAATTTTAAGTAAGTTAAGTTATCAAAAAAAATTTGATCCCTTAACTTTGGCCTTTTTCTCCCCCTTTTGCCATATATCGAAAAGAGTGGGGGTGTTTAAAAAAAAAGGTATTAAATTTAAAGTCCAAGCATGTTCCATATTATTTTGAAAATAATATACTGAAAATAAGATCATCTATAAAATGTTCGACTCATATTTGACTTGATTGATATGAAAGATCAACAAGTCCTGGTCAGAGTTGGTTAATATATATGATTATACTGAAGGTAGGAAACTTCGCTTCCCACTTCAACTCGGTCGCTTGTTCATGGCGATCCCTTCTACATCCCCGGATAAAAAAAATTATCCTTGACAAGAGGGATTACCCAAGCAACCATTTCATCGTCGTGCTATTCGATTAGAGTAGTCACTTGAACAAACTTGTTGTTCAAGCAACCAACCTCTATTCTACGAATAACCACGGAATAGACGATGTACAGATCGCCGACTTTTGTGTTTATGTTCGGGGTCCAAGTTATATTAGCCACAAAATAGAATATATCATGCATATATAATTGAAAACAATCATAAACATGTTACATAAGAAAATAGACAAGTATTATACCTCTCGATCTTCTATCGTATGTCCTTCCTCCTTTTGGACGTCGTGTGGGCAACGATCTACCAAAAGTTGAAGCTTTTAGATCACCAATCTTCCTTCCTTGCTCGCTCTGAACAAGATGAAGACAAAGAAACAAAGCACTTCTCCTTCTTTCAACCAACCACCAAGCTCCAAGCTTGGTGCTTGCCGCCGGCCAAGAAGGAGAAGAAGAATAAGATGGAAACCGGCCAAGACTCCAAGGGAAGACCCTAAGTCATGTTTCCACTGGCCAAGAAGAAAGAGAAGGGCTGGTTTGGATGCCGGCCAAGGGAGGGAAAGGCTGTATGGGCACCGGCCACCAAGGAAGAAGAAGAAGATAAGGAAAACTTTTCCTTATTTGGTGCCGCCAACACCTAAACCCTAATCCCCTTGCTTGCCGCCCCTTTCCCTAATCCTATCTCTAATGGGATTCTTCTTGCTGCCCCCCCCCCCCTTCTCTCCTTTTATAGAGTTAGGGATAAACCTTGTTTTAATCTCCAACATTAGTTTTAGGGATTTAATCTCAATCGTCGGATCTAGAGATTTAATCTCAATCGTCGGATCTAGAGATTTAATCTCTACCTTTGGATCTAGAGTTTTGTTTTCATCCATTGGATCTAGGCTTCATGAGGTATTAATAGGCTACAATATGAAGCATGAGGGGGAGTTGGATCTTGGCCACCCAATGGATCAAGCCCACATAAAGTCTGATCCATTAATGATAATCCAATCCACTAAAGGATTATCATTGATCTACCTCACCAACCCCCATAAGTTAATATGGGCTCCATATATTATTTGTACATTTTCCTCCCCGTGTTTAAGATCTTAAATGTCCATCGATTAATTAATTTACTGACTATTAATTAATCAACATCTAACTCCATGAGTAGTACCACTCAACCTTTTCATCATGCCGGACCAAGTCCACCTGCAGGGTTTACATGATGAACCTTATGAGCTCCTCAAGGAGACATCATCATCCTAATATATAGGACACGGTTTCCTCCTATAATCAACAGCACACCATATAAATAATATCATTTCCCAACTTACCGAGCCTATCGATTTATTCTATAAATCTCGCCCATTGGTAAATCAAAGAAATAAATACTAAGTATATGTGTCCTATATTATATCAGGATTAAGAGTATGTACAATATAATATCTAAGGTC
The DNA here is from genome assembly GCA_025175895.1 of Wurfbainia villosa. NCBI lineage: Eukaryota > Viridiplantae > Streptophyta > Magnoliopsida > Zingiberales > Zingiberaceae > Wurfbainia > Wurfbainia villosa. Next base: position 100,709,216 of record CM045996.1, read on the forward strand.
CTATTCGATTATATAGTCAGCAATAAATCGAATCACCTCTAAGTCGGTCCTGCTCAATACACATAAAGTGTACTAGTGTGATTCTATAGTCAAGACAAATCAATACCAAATCACACTACAACCATACCAATGGTTTGTCCAAAGCCATCTCGGTTGTGATCCTTTACTTATACTTTACAAGGAGTCGATAACATGATCTCCCGTGTGACACCACACACCATGTTATCTACAATGTAATGTATTAGACAATATGCATAACCATAAATATGCAAACAATGATCATGTGATTCTTATTTCAAAATAAAGATGTTCGTACAAAAGATAGACTTTTCAGTATACATCCCAACATATACTTCGTGGTTCATGGCGATGCACTAGCTCTACATCTAGAACCATGAGTAAGGTCCTAACATCTCACGCCCATCTACGTGGCTAAGTACACAAACACATTAGTCCTATGTGTTGTGAGATGTATTGGCTCCTTAAATCTATAGGTGCATGATATCTAAGGTATGTCCTATGATAGTTCAATGAAAATGAAAAGTAAGAAATAGTAGTAATATAATTTTTAAGTTCCTATTCTACTATGCACATGCCCAATTTTCATCTTAATAGACTGAATTTGGCTTCGGGTAGGGGTTTAGTAGATAGGTCTGCCAAATTGGACTTCAATTCGACATATTCGAGTTGTATGACTCCGTTGGCCACATGTTCTCGAATGAAATGATGTTTGACCTCTATATGTTTGGTCCTAGAATGACATATTGGATTCTTAGTTAGGTTAATTGAGCTAATGTTACCTACGTGGAGTTTAGTGTTTGTAAAATCTAACTTAAAGTCTCGGAGAGTGTGCTTCATCCAAAGATGTTGAGTGACACACTCACCCATCGTGATGTATTCGGCTTTGGTGGTAGATAAGGCAACACAGTGTTGCTTCCTATTGCACCAACTAGCTAGACTCGAGCCGAGAAGTTGACAACAACCACTCATACTCTTTCTATCGAGCTTACTACCGGCATAGTCTGAATTGGAGTAGTCGGTTAGTTCAAACTCGGTAGATCTAGGGCACCAAATACCGACATTAAGTGTACCCTTTAGATATCTAAGGATACGCTTGACTAGAGTTAGGTGAGACTCCTTGGCACAGGTTTGGAACCTTGCGCACATACTTACTGCAAATAGGATATCAGGTCGACTCGCAGTTAAATAAAGGAGACTCCCTATTATGCTCCTATAGTATTTTAAATCAATTAAATTTCTGATTACATCTTCTTCTATATTCACATTAGTTGCCATTGGGGTATTAATAATTTTAGCGTCTTACATTCTAAAGCGTTTAATTAATTCCCTAGTATATTTGTGTTGATGTAGGTATATTCCATCATTAGTTTCTTTAATTTGTAGACCTAAGAAGAAACTTAACTCACCTACTAAATTCATTTCAAATTCACTTTCTATAAGTGAAATGAATTCGTTCAGTAAGATCGAGTTGGTGGTTCCGAAAATAATATCATCTACGTAGATTTGGGCTATGAATATGTCTTTACCTATGGTTTTTACGAAAAGAGTTGGGTCAACAACACCTTGGTTAAATCCTTTGGACTTAAGATAAACCGAAAGCCTCTCGTACCAAGCTCGAGGAGCTTGTTTAAGTCCATAGAGAGCTTTCTTTAACCTAAGAACATGGTCAGGTTTATCTAGACATTTGAAACCGGGGGGTTGACTAACATAAACCTCTTCTTTAATATATCCATTCAAGAATGTTGACTTTACATCGATTTGAAATAACTTAAATCCTCGATGTACAACATATGATAATAACATTCGAATGAACTCTAACCTAGCTACTGGAGCATAGGTCTCGTCGTAATCTAAACCTTCGACTTGACTAAACCCTTTAGCAACTAGTCTAGCTTTATTTCTAACTACTTCACCTTTATCATCAAGTTTATTTCTAAACACCCACCTTGTTTCGATGATTGTTTTATCTTTAGGTGGTGGTACTAATTCTCATACTTCATTCCTAGTGAATTTAGCCAGCTCTTCTTGCATTGCAATAATCCAATCAGGATCAAGAAGAGCTTGGGCAATAGTTTTGGGTTCAATGTTGAAAATCAAAAAGATTTGACTAAGATTTCTGTATGAGGCTCTAGTTCGAACTCCTAGGCTTGGATCACCTATCACTTGGTCGATAGGATAATTCGTTTGAGTCCTAGTTTGTTTAGAGTCATCTACCACTTGGTCAATAGGATGACTCGTTTGAGTCCTAGTTTGGTTAGAGTCATCTACCACTTGGTCAAAAGAATGACTTGGTTGACTTAGGTCAGGATTAATATTAGACTTGATCTCCGGATCAGAGTTGAGTCTGGTATGAATCGGCTCGCTAATTGGGGTTGCCGGGGTTTTGTAGGTTCGTGTCCTTCATCAAATACTACATTGATAGTCTCCTCAACTCTAAGGGTGTCATGGTTATATACTCTATAAGCTCTACTTGTAGTCGAGTATTCTAGGAAGATTCCGATCGAGGTTTTGGATGTAAATTTCCCTAGGTAATCCTTAGTGTTTAGGATATGTACCTTACACCCAAATACCGTAAAGTACTTGATGTTAGGTATTTTATCGTGATAAATCTCGTATGAGGTCTTAAGGTGCCTCTTTACCATAAGGATCCTATTTTGGACATAGTATGTCGTACTCACGGCTTCCGCCCAAAACCTATCGGGTAGGTTATACTCGTTTAACATTGTCCTAGCGGCTTCTTGTAGGGTTCTATTTTTACGTTCTACTATGCCATTCTGTTGTGGGGTTCTAGGGCAAGAGAACTCATGGTGGTATCCATTTAGGTTACAGTCTATAAACCTGTGGTTTTCAAATTCACCACCATGATCAATCCTAAGTCTTTTGATTTTAAGGTTTTGTTGATTTTCTATTAGTTTAAATAGGTTGATTAGTTGATTTAGGGTATCACTTTTGTGTTTGATGAACCTAACCCAAGTAAATCTAGAATAGTCATCAATTATGACTAAGCAGAATTTACTCTCATTAAGTGACTTAGCTCCATGTGAATCAAATAGATCCATGTGTAGGAGCTCAAGAACACTTTTGGTTCGTTCTTGATTAGTTAGTTGATGTTGTGTCCTAGATTGTTTACCTTGTTGACAAGCATTACATATTTTATTATTCAAGTTATTGAGGTTAGGCAAACCTCTAACTAAGTCACTTTGACTCATCTTGTGGATGAGTCTTGAGTGTGAGTGACCGAGTCGTCGGTGCCACAACCATGATTCCTCTTGCCGTGTCATAAGATACTTGGTTAAGGAGTTAGTTAGATTAATAGTGTAAAAATTGTTATTTCCGGTTCCCTTAAAAATTGTTTTAGAAGTTTCATTTGTATTAATTACGCATTCATTTTCTAGAAATATGGCCTTATAGTTATTATCACACAATTGGCTTATACTAAGTAAATTATATTGAAAATTTTCTACCAATAAGACATTTTGAATAATAAAGTTAGAGTTGAGCTAAATATCACCTGATCCGATGATTTTGAGCTTGTTGTTGTTTTCGAAGGCTATTGATTCTTGTCGTTTGAATCGAAGCTTCGAAAACTTGAGTTGATCCCCGGTCATGTGTCTGGAGCAACCACTGTCCAACATCCATTGATCATACACGTAAGGTAGTTGGATCAGATATTGGATTTATTAAAGATTGGTTGAAGATTATTAACCTAAATCATCTCACCCATGTCTACATGATCAAACATGTTAACCCTATATGTTCTTGTGAGATGACTTTCAATTTTACTTGATTTAAATTTAATGATTTGAACACTTGTCAACCTTGAGTTAGATTCGGATTTAACCTTAGGCTTATCAAGTCACCTTTTCAAGATCATGGCTTCCAGGTCATGGTGAGGCACAGAGGCCTTCTTTGTGTTGGCAACCGTGCTATTTCTCGGAATGCTCATAGGCTCCCATGTCCCCGGATTAAAATTTTCACTAATGAAAACTAATCCGGATGGGATGAGTTTCCTAAGAACAACCAATTCGTCGTCATGCTAACGACTCGAGCGATCGCTTGAACAAACTAGTTGTTCAAGCAACACAACTCTTCTAGTCGGTTAGCCGCGGAAGAGACGACGGACGGATCGCCGGTTTTTTGTGTTTGTCTTCGGGGTCCATGATTATACAATATATATTCATATACACACATGTATAATCATCATATATAAGAACATGCTCAGATCTGAAATTAAAGTTATAAAAATTTTATACCTCTTGATCTTCTATCGTATGTCCTAACCTCCTTGTAGACTTCGTGTGGGCGAAGATCCTCCACAAGTTGAAGCTTCTTAGATCTTCTTCAATCCAAAGAATGAAGAACTCTCTTTCCCTTCTTGCTTGAGCCAACCACCAATCCACAAAGGATTGATGCCGCCGGCCCCAAGAATAGAGAGAACATAATGGAAACAACCAAGCAACCGAACTAGGGACAAACCCTAGCTCCTAGTGCCGCCGGCCAAGAGGAAAACAAAGGGAAAAGAGGAATAGGTTGGGCACCACCAAAGGTATAGGAAAAAGGATAGGAACCGGCCAACACCCTAGGAAGAAGAAGAACACTTCCCCTATAGTTGCCACCTACCTTACCTTCCAAACCCTAGCCGCCCAACCATGCTTCCTTTGGATTTCTTGCCCAAGGTAGAGGAAGAGAAGGTAGTGGCGGCCAACCCTTAGAAGGAAGAAGATGAGCCCTTCCCCTATAGTTGCCGCCCAACCATAACTTCCAAACCTAGCCGCCTAATCCAAAGAGCCAAACCCTAATCTAATTAGGGTTTCCTCCATAGGTTTCTTGCCGCCTAAGCATGGTGGAGAGGAGAGATCTAGGAGCTAGCCACCTCCAAGGAAGAAGACAAGCTCATCCATAGGTTGCCGCCCCTTCTAGCTCCACCACCTTGGCTGCCCAACCTAAGGAGCCAAAACCCTAATTAGGGTTTCCTCCTTGAGGTTGCTTGCCAAGTAATGCTAGGCAAAACCCTAATTTCCTTAGCATCCATCATGAACCATCCATCAAACTTAGTTGCCGCCCAACCCATGCTCCCTTATATAGAACTTAGGAGAAAATTGGTTATTGATGAGGTAGCCAAAAATATAGGAACTAATTCCCAATTTTCTTGCCGCCCACCTTATCCAACCTTTCCTCTCCCTTTTATATAGAGTTAGGTTTAGGCCTTGGTTTAATCTCCACCGTCGGTTCTAGGGTTTTAATCTCAACCGTCGGATTTAGAGATTTAATCTCATCGGTTCTAGGAAATAATCCCAACCGTCGGATCTAGAGATTTAATCTCAACCGTCGGTTCTAGGAATTTAATCCCAACCGTCAGATCTAGAGATTTAATCTCAACCGTCGGTTCTAGGAATTTAATCCCAACCGTCGGATCTAGAGATCTAATCTCCACCGTCGGTTCTAGGAATTTAATCCCAACCGTCGGATCTAGAGATCTAATCTCCACCGTCGGTTCTAGGGATTCAATCCTAACCGTCGGATCTAGAGATTTGTTTTCCATCATTTGATCTAGACTTCATGAGGTTTATATAAGGCTACGATAGGGACCATGAGGAGGAGTTGGGTCTTGGCCACCCGATGGATCGGAACCACACAAACTTGATCCATCAATGATGTTCCATTCCACTAGAGGATCATCATCGAACTACCTCACCAACCCCCATAAATTAATATGGGCTCCATATATTATTTGTACATCCATCTCCCCGTTTTTAAGATATCGAATGTCCGTCAATTAATTGATTTACTGACCATCAATTAATTAACATCTAACTCCTCGAGTAGTACCACTCAACCTTATCATCATGTTGACTAAGTCAACCTGCAGGGTTTACATGATGAACCTTATGAGCTCCTCAAGGGGACATCATCAACCTAATATATAGGACACGGATTCCTCCTATAATCAACGGCACATCATGTAAATAATATCACTTCCCAACTTGCATATTGATTTAATCCATAGAAATCTCACCCTCCGTAAATCAAAGAAATAAATACTAAGTACATGTGCCCGTTATTATATCGGGATTAAGAGCATGTACAACATAATATCCGAGGTCCGATTCAATTATGTAGTCGAATAAATTGAATCACCTCTATATCGGTCCTGCTCAATACACCGAGGTGTACTAGTGTAACTCTATGTTCAAGATAAAACAATACCAAGCTACACTACAACCATGCCAATGGTTTGTCCAAAATCATCTTGGTTGTGAGCCTCTACTTATATTCTACAAGGGACTGATAACATGATCTTCTGTGCCGCACCCAGGCACCATGTTATCTACAATGTAAAATATTAGACAATATGCACACATATAAATATAACGTGCAAACAATGATCATGTGATTCTTATTTCAAAATAAAGATGTCCATACAAAAGAGCTAGGCTTTCAGTATACATCCCAACAATCTCCCACTTATACTAAAAGACTATCTTTGCCCTTCTTGCCATACATCCGATTCCCTTCCTCCACATGCCTATCAAAGCTCTCGCAGAAAGGGCCTTAGTGAAAGGGTCTACCAGTCATCCTCCGATGCAATCTTAGCGACAAGAACTTCTACCTCCTTAACGATTTCGATCGTGGTACTTGCACTCTATGTGTTTACTAACCTTATGGGCTCGTGGTTCCTTCGAGTTTGCAACTGCACCATTATTATCACAATAAATTGTGATAGTTCTGGGCAAACCAGGAATCACATCCAAGTCCATTAGGAAATTCCTGAGCCACCCAGCTTCTTTGGCCGCCTTAGAGGCTGCCATACAGTCAGCTTCCATGGTAGAGTCCACCACGCATTTCTGCTTGACACTCTTCCATACTATGGCTCCACCTCCCAAAGTAAACACAAACCCTGAGGTAGACTTACTGTTATCCCTATCAGATTGGAAATCAGAATCTGTGTAACCCACAGGGAGTAATTGGTCTGCCCGGTAAACTAGCATATAATCCCTAGTCCTTCTCAGGCACTACAATATATGCTTTACCGCAGTCCAATATCCCTGTCCTGGATTACTTTGATATCTGCTGACCATGCCCACGGCAAAGCAGATATCTGGTCTCGTACAGAGCATCGCATACATGAGGCTTCCTACTGCCGAAGCATAAGGGACCGCCTTCATCTCCTCTATCTCCTCAGATGATCTAGGATACATCTCCTTTGATAAAGGAACTCCATACCTGAAAGGTAGAAAACCCTTCTTGGAGTATTGCATGCTAAAACGATCCAAAACCATGTCTATGTATGAAGCTTGGGATAAGTACAACATCCTTTTCCAGTGATCCCTCGATCCCAAGGATGTGTCTAACCTCTCCCAAGTCCTTCATATCAAACTCATTGGACAACCATACCCTTACGTCTGATAACACTTCGATGTTGTCGCCAACCACCAAAATGTCATCTACATATAGTACAAAAATACCACTACGTTTCCGTCACATCTCTTGTATACACAAGACTCATCCGAACTTTGAATAAATCCATAAGACTGGATTTACCTCCTCAAAGCGGATGTTCCAAGACCTCGAAGCTTGCTTCAATCCATAAATGGACCGATTAAGCTTACATACAAGATGCTCTTTGCCCTTAGCAATGAATCCCTCTGGTTGCTTCATATAGATGGATTCCTCAAGACTTCCACTAAGGAAAGTTGTCTTGACATCCATCCGCCACACCTCATAAATTCATATGAGCCGCTATGCATAAGGAGCTCCTGACCTTATTTGAATCCATAGATTCAATCTCAAGATTCATTGCACTTTGCAAAGATGTCGATCTATATCTTGGATTGCCTCACATATGTCCAGGGATCAGTTCATGTTCGCCAGGACCAAATCAAGATTCTCCCAAGAACATGAATCTATCAGTCGTCTCACAACCCTCCCACTACAACGCAGGTATCACCTGTATCTGTGTGACACGCGTGCTGACATGTGGTATATCCTCTTGTACCGGTGGTACAAGTCGGACTTCCCTATCAACTCCTCAAGAACAATCCTACTGTGGGCTTGTGGTTCATCACATAGTCCTCCTCTAGAAATCGGCATTCGTACTAACGATCACCCTCGATCTCTAGGACTATAAAACAAACCACCCTTCGCTCCTTGGGATAGCCAACGAACATGCATACTTACATCACGAGGTTCCAACTTACGATTCGCCTTCAAAGACATGTCGGACTCCCTATATCCGAATATGTCTTAGACTAGGCTTTCGCCCAGTCCACAACTCTGTGGGATTAGAAGGCACTATTTAGATGGAACCAAGTTCAGAATGTACACCGTCGTATCTAGAGCATATCCTCAGAACAAATCTGGCAAGTCAGAATAACTCATCATCAATCTAACCATCTCCATAAGAGACCTATTCCTTTGCTTTGCTACACCGTTCTGCTGGGGTGTGCCAGGTGCAGACAATTGGGATTGAATCCCAACCTCTGATAAGTAATTCCTAAACTCTCCTAAGAGGTATTCACCACTACGATCAGATCGTAGTGACATCTTGAATAATTGTCTATGAAAAAGACAAAATATTCAAAACTACCTCTTGCCTGGATAGACATAGGACCATACGAATCAGAATGAACCAATTCCAACACATCTTTGGATCTATACCCCATGGCCGTGAAAGACCTCTTGGTCATCTTACCCTTCAAGCAAGATTCGCAGGTTGGGAGATCCTCCACCACTAATGAACCCAAAGGTCCATCAGCATTCAACCTTTGAATTCTGCTCAAGTTAATATGACCAAGCCTAAGATCCCAAAGATATGTTTGGTTTATCTTCGAAGGTTCTTTTCTCTTATCGGAATTAGAAGATGAGTTATTAACTTCAATTTGCATCGTGGGAGCTTGTGGTTCAAATTATTAATTTCCTTTCTATGTACCTGAATAGATAATGTCCATATTCCTTTTATAACAAATCATATTAAAAGGAATAAATTATCCATCCATAATTTAGAAACCGAAAACAATTCTTTCTAAATAAAGGTACATAAAGAAAATTCTTAAGAACCAAAAACTTTATTTTTCTCAAAAGATAAATAAAATATCTCCCACTGCAATAGCCGCCATCTTCATGGCATTGCCCAAGTAAATGGTAATATCCCCTTTGACTAGTCGTCAGGTTTCCTGGAACCCCTGCAAAGTATTGCAGACATGATTAGTCGGTTTCGTATCTACACACCAGGTGCCGGTAGATAATGCCTCTAACCATGTTTCAACGACTGGACCAAAGGATATACATTTGTTCTTGCTTCGGATTGGGATAATCCTTTCTTCTTATGTTCAGTCTGCTAGTAAGTGAAGTACTTGCCTTTCGGCTTCTTCACTCCTCCCTGAGATCCTCCCACCACCTTTGCTCCACCTTGTTTCTCCTTCTTCTAGCCTTTCGGCTTAGAAGTAGAAACCTTTTTGAGCAACCATGGCTTGAGGACACTCTTTGAAGAGTGTATACTTGTACTTCTTAGCAAATAAGACAACATCTAGATTCTTTTCCAATCAACATTATTTGGGTACAGTAAGTTTATTTCCTTTAGTATCACAATAAGTGGACTGAAAGTCATTTTGAAAATCCTAAGAATCACAATGATCAAAACTTTAGATTTCAAATATTATTGATTCCTCAAAACAATAAAATTCCGAAATCAACCAACACCTCAAAACACCGAGAATTTCGCATGCCACTCTGTGTGGACGTATACGAATTCTACATTTGTAAGAGGAGGTTTTACCCATTAATTTTATTATCTTGTCAACCTTACTTTTTGACAAATAAAATTAATAGTTGGTTCCTCTTTGGCCCTACAAATAAAAGCAGTGACTCCTATGGGGAGGATATATTTATTTGCATCTAAGTGTGCACCATTACACGATACTAAGGGAATTATTTTGGATTATGTGCCTTACCTCTGTGGAAGTACACACGCTCCTAGATAATTTCCTATAACCATTATTTGACCTAGTGATCCGCAAACAAACCCGTCCTCGGGGAGGAAGGCACTCAGAGCCAACACACAAGTTTGTTTGCATCACACGTCAAATTGTAATGGAGGCCGCGGGAATTAATTAAAATGTCCCTCTCCCACTTAGTAAATTGAAAATGAGGAATTTTCAAGCACACACAACATGCATATAAAACAAATCAGCAATAAATATGGAAAAAACAGAATTTTTCCCAACTATTATGGCATTGTTCTCCAATACGTATCCCATCGTGCAGCACCTCGTCCGCTCCTCCTACGCCATGTACGAGCCATCCGGAGATCCGAGCCGAGTATAAAACCTATTTTATTTTACATCCATCGATCCTATACTCCACGAAGGAGTGTACATGAAATCTAGATCGAAAGTAAAATAAAATAAAGAGTGGCTAAACAATGCCGTATTTAATTACAAAAATTAAATACTAATCTAGCCTCGTCAACCCCGAGGATTCAAATAATATACAATCATACACAAACAATCACATACACACATATAGCCATAATAGTTGGATCTTATGCCTGCAACCAAAAAGTTAGCCTACGCACATCCTACTATTATCCGGCATACACAATATATGATAAGTGCATGAAAGTAACCGAATCCAAAACACACAAAACCGGAAACCGTGGCTCTGATACCAATTGTTGGCAACCGTGCTATTTCTCGGAATGCTCATAGGCTCCCATGTCCCCGGATTAAAATTTTCACTAATGAAAACTAATCCGGATGGGATGAGTTTCCTAAGCACAACCAATTCATCGTCGTGCTAACGACTCGAGCGATCGCTTGAACAAACTAGTTGTTCAAGCAACACAACTCTTCTAGTCGGTTAGCCGCGGAAGAGACGACGGACGGATCGCCGGTTTTTGTGTTTGTCTTCGGGGTCCATGATTATACAATATATATTCATATACACACATGTATAATCATCATATATAAGAACATGCTCAGATCTGAAATTAAAGTTATAAAACTTTTATACCTCTTGATCTTCTATCGTATGTCCTAACCTCCTTGTAGACTTCGTGTGGGCGAAGATCCTCCACAAGTTGAAGCTTCTTAGATCTTCTTCAATCCAAAGAATGAAGAACTCTCTTTCCCTTCTTGCTTGAGCCAACCACCAATCCACAAAGGATTGATGCCGCCGGCCCCAAGAATAGAGAGAACATAATGGAAACAACTACAAACCGAACTAGGGACAAACCCTAGCTCCTAGTGCCGCCGGCCAAGAGGAAAACAAAGGGAAAAGAGGAATAGGTTGGGCACCACCAAAGGTATAGGAAAAAGGATAGGAACCGGCCAACACCCTAGGAAGAAGAAGAACACTTCCCCTATAGTTGCCACCTACCTTACCTTCCAAACCCTAGCCGCCCAACCAAGCTTCCTTTGGATTTCTTGCCGCCCAAGGTAGAGGAAGAGAAGGTAGTGGCAGGCCAACCCTTAGTAGGTAGAAGATGAGCCCTTCCCCTATAGTGCCCAACCATAACTTCCAAACCTAGCGCCTAATCCAAAGAGCCAAACCCTAATCTAATTAGGGTTTCTCCATAGGTTTCTTGCCGCCTAAGCATGGTGGAGAGGAGAGATCTAGGAGCTAGCCACCTCCAAGGAAGAAGACAAGCTCATCCATAGGTTGCCGCCTCTAGCTCCACCACCTTGGCCCAACCTAAGGAACCAAAACCCTAATTAGGGTTTCCTCCTTGAGGTTGCTTGCCTAAGCAATGCTAGGCAAAACCCTAATTTCCTTAGCATCCATCATGAACCATCCATCAAACTTAGTTGCCGCCCAACCCATGCTCCCTTATATAGAACTTAGGAGAAAATTGGTTATTGATGAGGTAGCCAAAAATATAGGAACTAATTCCCAATTTTCTTGCCGCCCACCTTATCCAACCTTTCCTCTCCCTTTTATATAGAGTTAGGTTTAGGCCTTGGTTTAATCTCCACCGTCGGTTCTAGGGTTTTAATCTCAACCGTCGGATTTAGAGATTTAATCTCAACCGTCGGTTCTAGGAAATAATCCCAACCGTCGGATCTAGAGATTTAATCTCAACCGTCGGTTCTAGGAATTTAATCCCAACCGTCGGATCTAGAGATTTAATCTCAACCGTCGGTTCTAGGAATTTAATCCCAACCGTCGGATCTAGAGATCTAATCTCCACCGTCGGTTCTAGGAATTTAATCCCAACCGTCGGATCTAGAGATCTAATCTCCACCGTCGGTTCTAGGGATTCAATCCTAACCGTCAGATCTAGAGATTTGTTTTCCATCATTTGATCTAGACTTCATGAGGTTTATATAAGGCTACGATAGGGACCATGAGGAGGAGTTGGGTCTTGGCCACTCGATGGATCGGAACCACACAAACTTGATCCATCAATGATGTTCCATTCCACTAGAGGATCATCATCGAACTACCTCACCAACCCCCATAAATTAATATGGGCTCCATATATTATTTGTACATCCATCTCCCCGTGTTTAAGATATCGAATGTCACAATTAATTGATTCGACCATCAATTAATTAACATCTAACTCCTCGAGTAGTACCACTCAACCTTATCATCATGTTGACTAAGTCAACCTGCAGGGTTTACATGATGAACCTTATGAACTCCTCAAGGGGACATCATCAACCTAATATATAGGACACAGATTCCTCCTATAATCAACGGCACACCATGTAAATAATATCACTTCCCAACTTACCGGGCATATTGATTTAATCCATAGAAATCTCACCCTCTGGTAAATCAAAGAAATAAATACTAAGTACATGTGCCCGTTATTATATCGGGATTAAGAGCATGTACAACATAATATCCGAGGTCCGATTCAATTATGTAGTCAGCAATAAATTGAATTACCTCTATGTCGGTCCTGCTCAATACACCGAGGTGTACTAGTGTAACTCTATGTTCAAGATAAAACAATACCAAGCTACACTACAACCATGCCAATGGTTTGTCCAAAACCATCTTGGTTGTGAGCCTCTACTTATATTCTACAAGGACCGATAACATGATCTTCTGTGCACACCTGCACCATGTTATCTACAATGTAAAATATTAGACAATATGCACACATATAAATATAACGTGCAAACAATGATCATGTGATTCTTATTTCAAAATAAAGATGTCCATACAAAAGAGCTAGGCTTTCAGTATACATCCTAACACTTTGATCAGAACAACGACCACTTTCTTATACAAAGCCATTTTCAAGAAAATAGAGACTTGACTCACCTAAGACCACTTCCTGGTCTAACTATTCTAGGATACGGCGAGGTAGCTTCAGCTAGTTCCACTCGGTCAAGTGCACCGAACTAGATACACCTTATTTAGCCCGAATACACAAGACTTCGCTTTCCTAGTGTAGTATCATCTCGCCACATCCTGGTACTATGTTATCAAGTATTGACGAGTTATAGTCCTCTCTAACCATTCTAAAAAGAAAAATCAAACTAAATAAAGAACCTAAGCATGCAATTTCTAAGTTAAAATACAAACAAGTTTTGTACTGGCTCCCCCTGGACAGTTGAATCAGTTCTGTCTCTCCACATAGTGAATTTGGTCCTTGGGAACCCAGTACTGGTTCGATCCTAAGTTTAAAATCAAGGTGGTCTTAGGGACCCATGCTTGGACACGTTTTTTATGTCGACTTACAATCGACATATATGACTTATTGGTCGTATTTGAGCTAAACCCTAGTTTGGCCTTGTTGTACACAACCCTTTGCGATCCAAGTAGGAGGTCAAGTCCTTTAAATCCCAAAGTAAACCTTTCCAACATATTCCTAAGATCTTCGACTTGACTCTTCAAGAGTGAGTTGTCAACTTCGAGCTTTTCAACCCGAGTTGAGTGCTCCTCTCAAACTCGACTAGTCGAAGAGGTTAGGGAGACCTCGTGTTTGAGGAGTTTAACTTCCTTAGCCAGGGTCTCGACCTTGGACTCGAACTTAGCTAATTTCCTAGTTAAGAACTTAATTGCACTATAAAGCGTACTAATAAGGGATCAACTTACCTTGAGTGTATCTTTTGAACCGGATGCGTATCCGTGGCTTGTCTTGAATAGCGCTTTGCAGTCTGACTCGTCTTCCATTTCAGATTCGTGTTTCGGTTCCGACTCCATCTCTGATTCAACTGGTTTAGCCATAAGGATGCGATCATCGTCTTCTTCCTCGGACGCTTCTTCCCACGTAGCGTTGAGTGCCTTTTTGTGTTTCGGTGCTTTGCTCTTAAGCTTCGGGCATTCGGACTTGATATGTCCAAACCTGTTGCACTCGTAACACCTAATATTAGAACTTTTAGGCTTACCTTCGTTGGGTCGAGTGACGGTTCACTTTTGGCCCTTAACTATCCTCTGAACTAGTTTGACTAGTTCGGCCTCCATTTTCGGGTCGACCTCCGAATCGGACTCATCTTCTTCTTCCTTCGGGGGTTGCTTACTCGCGGTTTTCTTCCTTAAACCTGCAAAAAGTGCTATACCCTTCTCGGGTTCCGAGTTAGACTGCTCATGAAGTTCGAAATCGGAAAACAACTCATCTAACCTAAGTTTTGAAAGATCCTTGGAGACCTTGTAGGCATCGACCATGGATGCCCACAAGGTAGTCCTAGGAAATGAGTTAAGAACATACCTAATAAGATCGCGGTTTTCGACCTTTTGCCCGATCGTGTGTAAGTTATTGACTATGTCTTGAATGTGAGCGTGAAGTTGCGTCGTCGTCTCGTGTTCCTGCATTTTTAGGTTATATAAATTATTGAACAAAAGATCACGCTTACATACCTTGGATTCACTGGTCCCTTCGTGTAGCTCCACTAGTTTTGTCCAAAGGTCCTTTGCACTGATGAAGGGGCTGACGCAATTAAGCTCCTCCTTGGACAAGCCGCATTGGAGGATTTGAGTTTCCTTGGCATCGTCTTCGACTTGTATTTTTGTCGCATTGGTCCATTGGTCATAATCCAAGTATTCACCCACTTCGTTAGTCGAAAGTGTGAATCCTATTTGGATTATGATCCACATCTCGATTTGGGTTTTAAGAAAGCATTCCATCTGACCCTTTCAATAACGGAAGTCATCTCCGTTGTAAAACGAAGGTCGGACGGTGCTAAAACCCTCGAGATGTGCCATTGAAACAAAAAAGACAAATGAGTGAAGTGGAAAAAAACCTAAAACCACAAACAATGGAAATGTCCCAAGACTCGCGTCTTGGATTAGTAGTGCGAGAGAGAGAAAAAAACTACACGAATGAGAAAGAAAGGAAAAAATTCGAAATAAACAGAAAATAAATTTTAAAAAAAAATCGTAGAAAGCTAGATTGGTGGTTTCACCAAATCTTAGCACCCCCGACTCTGATACCAATTGTTGGATCGAGCGGATCGCTAGAGTGGGGGGATGAATAGCGATTAAAACTTTTTCTTCGAATTCGTTCGATAGACAATTAAATGCAACGGAAAGGTAAATGATAAATAAACAAGACAAATGGATTTTTTTACTTGGTTCATAGCCTTCGGCTACTACTCCAAGGCCCTAACGGTCCTAGAACATGTACGGAGGGCAATTCACTAAAACACTCCTCCTCGTTGGAGGTAGGAGTTAGACGATTACAAAAACCTTCGAAAGCAAAAGATAGAGAGACAAACCCTCTCTTATATTAAAATAAAATGCAACGATATAAAACCTCGACTAACAAAAAGAATTGCAATATTAAAGAAACGACAAAGTAAGATTATATCAACAACTAGGGAATAGAAATTAAGCTAGGGTTGTTGGTGTTTCGATAGCACTTCGTCATTGTAGAGTCGTCGGAGAGTCGCAGTGTTGCGGAGGCTTTTGGGCACTTAGAATTGATAAAAAAACCCTAGGAGAGGCCATCCTTTTATAGCCTTTTAGCCCCTTTTCGAGAGAAACTTCAGCCAATAAGATTTGAGCACCACCCCCCTTGAAATGAGGTGATAAGCCTTGACTCCTTGAAGCTGATCCTTGACCATCAGTTGACTGATGGCCATCATCAGTCGACTGATGACAGTATCAGTCGAATGTTGACCGCAGATAGTTGACTGATGGACAGCAGTTGAGTCCTCCAAGCTGGCAGTCGACTGATGCTAGCTGAAATCAAAAGTTAGCTAAACAAAAACATTATTTTGACGGCCTCTGACCGTCCGATCTCGACCTAGACCACCGATGGGATGTCTTGGGTCATATCTATGCTTAAGACTATCCCTGTAAGGAGGATACGACCTCACTTACTCTTGCACACACGAGCTTACCTCGATACTTACTGTGTCGCTTTCGCTTCCGGACTTCCACTCGATTCCTTCGGCACCCTCTGAAATCACTCGAGTGTCGCCCGACCACAATGACTTCCTCTGAGTGTCGCTAGCCTTCATCTCCAACGTTGGCACTTTTATGCACACTCGATTTAGCTCGTGAGACAACAATATGAGCTTAACTTTGTATCGTTTGCTATAATCAAAACTCAGGTTCGACTTATGTGCCTACTGCACCAACACAACATTTAGTTCCAGCTTATGGTCAAAGAACCTCATTCCCCCAAGATAAGTGGAGCTTATGTTAACTCTCCTTGAGGATGGAAATTCGAATGGAAGTCGACTGCTGCCCTTATCAGTTCGACTGATGACCAGTAGTCGACTGCTACAAGCCAGCAGTCAACTGGTGGCTAGGGTTCTCGACTGTACTAAAGAGTTAGCTCGAAATAAAAATAATATAAGTGAATTTGATGGCCACTTTCCATCTGATCTCGACTTAGACCTTCCACATGAAGTCTTAGTCAGATCGCTGCCTAAGGATGTCCCCGTATGGAGGACCTGACCTTACATTCACTCACACATGAGCTTACCTTAGGTCCTTTTGTGACTCGTAGCTTTGCATTAGGTCTCCACCTGGGTTCTTCGACTCCATCCGAAGTTCTCTCGGTGTCGCTCGACCACCATGGTTTCCCGACTCGGGATTCTCTCGGTGTCGCCAACCTTCAGCTCAGCTTAACCATTCCTGTACACTTGGATCAACTCGTTAGACAACAATATGACCTTAGCTTTGGGTCTTTGCTATAATCAAAACCTAGGTTCGATTATCTGGTGCCTACTACACCAACAATCTCCCCATTTTTGATCTATGACAAACCGACACAAAGTTAAGGGAAAAATAAATGTGCATTAATGAAATGATTATGAAATAAGTATAAATATAAAAGAGGCATAAATGCATAACTTAGTAAGTTAGTGTGATAAACTTAGTAAGTTAGCATAAGTAGGAGTATGAGTAAAATTCTTTTTCAAGTCCTCCCCCCTTTACCTTAGGTGATTACTTGAAGAAGAATCTTAGCTCTCCCCCATAACGGTTGCAACTTAAGTAATCACGATTACTTAACATTGTCCTAAATGTTTAAATTAAGTTATCAAAAATAAATTTTTGATCCCTTAACTTTGGCCTTTTTCTCCCCCTTTTGCCATAAATCGAAAAGTGTGGGGGTTTATAGGAAAAAACTTTTCGAAACATAGTGATTATCTTTTATAAGTCCAAGCATGTTCCTATTAGATTTTGAAATTAATACTTTAAACATAAGCTCAACTAATAGAATGTTCAACTCTATTTGACTTGATTGATATAGAATGATCAAGAAGTCCTGATTAGAGTTGGTTAATTTAGATAATTATACTCCATGGGTCATATCGATGCACTAGATCTACATCTGGAACCAGGAGTGAGGTCCTAACATCTCATGCCCATCTACGTGGCTAAGTACATAAATACATTAGTCCTATGTGTTGTGAGATGTATTAGCTCCTTAAATCTATAGGTGCATGCTTTCTAGGGTAAGCCCTAGGCCAGTTTCATTTTGCATGAAAAGTAAATAGAGTATAGCAAAAATATAAGTTTTATATCCTACTTTATTATGCACATACCTAATTTATGTCTAAGAAGACTAAATTCTGCTTCGGGTAAAGGTTTTGTAAATAAGTCTGCCAGATTTGACTTGGATTCCACGTATTCAAGTTGTATGGTCCCATTAGCTACATGTTCTCGAATGAAGTGGTGTTTGACCTCTATATTTTTGGTCCTAGAGTGGCATATAGAATTTTTGGTTAAATCAATTAAACTAATGTTATCGATGTAGATTTTAGTGTTGTTAAAATTTAAGTTAAAGTCTTGGAGAGTGTTCTTCATCCAAAGAAGCTAAGCTACACACTCACCCATCGCGACGTATGTTGGGATGTGTACTGAAAGCCTAGCCTTTCTATGAACATCTACATTTTGAAATAAGAATCACATGATCATTATTTGCATTTTATATTTATGCATATTGTCTGATACTTTACATTGTAGATAACATGGTGTGTGGTGTCGCACAGAAGATCATGTTATTAGTTTCTTGTAGAGTATAAGTAGAGGCTCATAACCAAGATGGTTTTGGTTAAACCCTTGCCATGGTTGTAGTGTAATTTGGTATTGGTTTATCTTGACCATAGAATTACACTAGTACACTTTGTGTGTATTGAACAGAACCAATTAGAGGTGATTCAATTTATACTGATTATATAATTGAATCGGACCTCAGATATTATGGTGTATATGCACTTAATCCCGATATAATAATGGGCATATGTACTTAGTATTTATTTCTTTGATTTACCAATGGGCAAGATTTATATGTTAAATCGATAGGCCTAGTAAGTTGGGAAATGATATTATTTACATGGTGTGTCGTTGATTAGAAGAGGAAACCGTGTCTTATATACTAGGATGATGATGTCCCCTTGAGGAGCTCATAAAGTTCATCATGTAAATCCTACAGGTGGACCTGGTCCAACATGATGATAAGGATGAGTGGTACTACTCATGGAGTTAGATATTAATTAATTAAATTGTCAGTAATTTAATTAATTAATGGACATTCAATATCCTAAACACACGGAGATATTTTGTACAAATAATATGTGGAGCTCATATTTAATTATGGGGGTTGGTGAGGTAGATCAATGATAATCCTCTAGTGGAATGGATCATCATTAATGGATAAGGTTTTGTGTATTTCGGATCCATTGGGTGGCCAAGATCCAACTCCTCCTCATGGTCCCTATTGTAGCCTATTATAAATACCTCATGAAGCCTATATCTATAAATAAGGGGGAGTGGCTTGGGTGGCAAGAACAATTGAGGTTGTGCTAGGGTTTTGGAGTTGGCGTGGGAGGCTTAGGCAACAAGAAGTGGTGGCTAGGGTTTGGCTTCTCCTTGTGGGCGGAAGCAACCTAGGGCTTCTCTTCTCCTTCCCATCTCCTTGGGCAGCGCCACCTCCCCATCTCCAAGTGCTGGCGGCAACAAGAGCTCATCTCTTGGCCAGTGCCTCCTTCCATCACCTAGGGATGGTTAGGGTTTTGCTTTGGCTTTCCCTAGGGCCGATGCACCTCTTACTCTCCCTCTCCTTGGCCAGCGGCAACAACCAAGCAAGGAGGCTTGGTGGTCGGTGCTAGATAGGAGAAGAAGGGAGGATTGTCTTTTTTTTGTTCCGAGCGAGCAAGGAAGGGAAGATACGAGATTTAGGAGGCTTCGATTCTTGGAAGATCGTCGCCCACACGATGTCCAAGAAGAGGATAGGAATACAATAGAAGATAAAGAGGTAAAACAAGAGGTATAATCTTGTTTAATTTTGATTTTAGTTCTTTTTTATTTTGTATGTTATTGATTAACATGTACCCCGATGATAAACAAAAAAACCGGCGATCTGTTCATCATCTATTCCGCGGCTAATCAAGGAAAAGAGTTAGGTCGCTTGAACAACAAGTTTGTTCAAGCGACTACTCAAATCGACTAGCACGATGATGGATCAATTGCTTGGGTAATCCATCTTTGTCCGGATTAATTTTTTTAATCTGGGGACGTGTGATAGGATCACCATGCACAAGCGATCGAAGTCGGGTAGCAATTTTCCCTTCAAGTGGTATCAAAGCCACAGTTTCTGATTTTGTGTGTTTTGGATTTGGTTACTTTCATGCATTTATCATATATTTTATATCGGATAATAGTAGGATGTGCGTAGGCTAACTTTTTTCTTACAGGAATAAGATCCAACTATTATGGCTATATGGATGCATGTGATTGTATGTGTGTGATTGTAATTATTTATTTGAATCCTCGGGGTTGACGAGGCTAATTAGTATTTAATTTTTGAAATTAAATATTACATTGTTTAGCAGCTAATTTTAATTTACTTTCGATCTAGTTATGTTGTACACTCCTTCGTGGAGTATAGGATCGATGGATGTAAATTAAAATAGTTTATCTCGGCTCGGATCCCCTTATGGCTAGAGCATTGTAAAAGGAGGAGCGGAGGAGGTGGCGACACGACGGGAAGCATATTGGAAAACAAAAGTCATAATAGTAGGAAAATATTTTTTTTCATATTTATTGCTTATTGTTTGATATGCATGTTGTGTGTTTGAGAAAATTCCTCAATTTTAAATTACTAAGTGGGAGAGGGATATTTTTTTAATTCCCGCGGCCTCCATTACAATTTGACATGTGATGCAAACAAACTTGCGTGTTGGCTCGGAGTGCCTTCCTCCATATCGGATGAGTTTGTTTTGCGGATCACTAGGTAAAATATGTTTATAGAAATTTATTTAGAAGCATGTGTACTTCCCCATCGGAAGGCACATAATCCGAGGTAATTGCCTTAGTATCAGATAATGGAAAACACTTAGATGCAAATAAAAGTATCCTCCCCATCAGAGTCACTGCTTTTATTTGTAGGGTCGAAGAGGAACCAACTATTAATTTTATTTGTCAAAAAGTAAGGTTGACAGGATAATAAAATTAATGGGTAAAACCTCCTCTTACAAATGTAGAATTCGTATACGTCCACACTATCGTGGCATACGATATTCTCGGTGTTATGAGGTTTTGGTTGATTTTAAAATTTTATTGTTTGAGGAATCAATATATTTTGAAATCTAATGTTTTGATCACTATGATTCTTAGGTTTTTTAAAATGACTTTCAACCAACTTGTTGTGATTCTGAAAGAAAATAAACTTACTAGACCTGACTATGTTGATTGGAAAAGGAATCTGGACATTGTCTTAACTGCTGAGGAGTACAAATATGTACTCTTCGAAGAGTGTCCTCCTAAGCCTATGGATGATTCTGGTGAAAAGGAAAAAGAGAGTTATAGGAAGTGGATCAAGGCTGATGAGATGATGCAGTGTTACATTTTGGCTTCTATGTCAAATGTATTGAAACATCATCATCATGCCATGAATACTGCCTATGACATGATGCTCAATCTCAAGGAACTTTTCGGACACCCGAATCAGGCTGCTAGGCAGGAAGCTATGAGGAACTTGATGATGACCACCATGGTTGAGGGAACACCCATGACGGATCATGTTCTCAAGATTATGGCTCATTTAAATGAGTTGGAAGTCCTTGGAGCGAAGATCGATGGGGAAACCCAGGTCGATATCATTCTCCAATCTCTACCTAGAAGTTTTGAGCAGTTCCGCCTTAAGTACAACATGAATAAGAGGTTGTATTCATTGGTGGAGCTTCTGACAAAACTCCAGGCGACAGAGGGACTTTTCGTCAGAGTTCCCAGACTTTGGTTGCTCAGAAGGTTTCTACTTCTAAACCGAAAGGCAAGAAGAAGAAGAAACAAGGTGTAGTAAAGGTGGCGGGAAGATCTCAGGGAGGAGTGAATAAGCTGAAAGGCAAGTGCATCTGTCACGCCTCGAGAGTATGCCGAGTCGAAAATCAAACGGACAATATCTCCCCTGTACGAGGCAACATATCCTGTTAATACAAGGCTTTTGGGCCCACAATAAACATAACACATAAAGGTAAATACAACAAATACACAAAACACAGCGGAAACATAATACAACAACATCACAATCAACACACATGCATACCGGTATGACTAACACCGACTCAGAACACCATAACAAAACCAGAAAAAGAAAGGTACAACATTTACAGTGTCCAATCACTACAAAACATCACATAAACCAAATCCATATCGGAACACTAATGAAAACCCAAAAACCCGGACTCTCGGAGTTGAGATGAGACGATGCCAGTCAGCGGTGCTCCAAGTCCATCACGAAGTTGGCTACCTGTTACCTTGGTGACAGAAAAACCCAGGGTCCATTGTGGTGAGTAAAACTCAGCAAGTAATAGGAAAAAACATGTATATATCAAATATCACATGTAATTTAATAGCATAACCTAAAGGTACCACAGGTATAACAGTACAGTATATAAATACATTCATATACCATCTAACCAAATAAACAATGTATAACGCAGACATACCTGAAAGTCTGCTATGCTACTCTGATCCAACCTGAGAATATATCCAACATATATAACAAGAAGAGTAATACTAACTCACAATATACTCATGATACAGGTCAAGGTATCTAATGGTCTATCCAACAATTATACAAGTATCCGACACAACCGTTTAACAGATGCGAGAAGCATGTATGAAGATGATGTACAATCAAATGCAGCAAGCATAGTATAATCAAATGCAACATCACAATAAGCATATATATATAGACTACATCTATATATATATTAATCATAACCATCCATATATATATACATGCATATATGTATATATATGGCAATATGCAAAAATGTCATAAGTCACGGCAATGCAGCATGCATGGTCATGTCAGCTCACCCTAAAGCTACCACGACCCTAGTGTGACCTCGGTGGCTCGAGCATGCCAACTGTCCCAACTCAATACCAACCACTACTCTCGAGTGGCCAAGTGGGCAGTATGATCGAGTAGAATATAAGCGTGAAGAGCAAGCTACACGATGGGGGTCCCTACTGTTGGCCACTCCGACAGTCACTATCCATGAGTGGTCGAGTGCCACACACACAGGACTACGACACACAAATCCCACTACCACCATCTATAGTGGTAGAGTGTGGCACCACAATGCTCTTCCCTCACATTGGTTACTCCTCCTATAAGTAACCGTGGAGGCAGGATGACTGGCGACCCTCTCAACCATAAGGGAGACCACGTCGCCAGCATGCATGCAAATGACATGAACTCTCTGTCAAAAATAGACATCCACCACAGACTCTCTATTCTACAGAGAGTCATACTAATCAGATCAACGGACTCTCTATCCTACAGAGAGTCATACTCAACTGATCATAACACTCTCTATCCTGTAGAGACTCATACCAATCTAATTGACGTACTCTCTATTTTGCAGAGAGTTATACTCAACTGATGGATGCACTCTCTATTTTGTAGAGAGTCGTACTCAACTGATCGACGCACTCTCTATCCTATAGAGAGTCGTACTCAACTGATTATAACAAGCTAGGACCACCAGTCCGTAGCGACACACTAAGTACCATTCACCTGACAATTTACACAATACATGGTCGGTGGTAAACATGCAACCTAAGGGTACTAGAATTAACCCTAATTTCAAGACATTAGCTATCTACGGATGACCTTTTTGTCCAATTTACAATCAGGTCGTCATCCGGACTTTACTATTTGCACTTAACTAATCAAATTCTAAGTTACTTACTGTTGGTGCAGTGGGCACCAAAGTCGAACCGGTATTTTGATTATGGCAAAAGGCTCAATAGTTAAGGGTATATTTGTTATCTTACGAGCTCAATTAAGTGTGCAGAAATGCTAAAGTTGAGCGGAAGGTCTGCGACACCCGATGGGAACCGAGGTGGTCGGGCAACGCCAGAGGGACTTCGGAGGAAGCCGAGGTACTCGGGTGAAGACCGGAAGCGAGGCTACAAGGTAAGCTCGTGTGAAAGCGAAGCAAGGTCGTTAAGCGTAGATCCGACCCAATACCTCCAATGGAAGGTCTAGGTCGAGATCAGATGGTTAGAACCATCGTACTTTATATTTTAAGCTAACTTGTACTGCAGTCCAAAACCCTTTGACTACAGTCAACTGCTAGTCAAGTTCCAGCCACGAGAAGAGCTCGAATTTCAAGGGGGTGAATTTGGACTTGACTCGTGTTTTGGTACAAAGGGTGATGTGGCATCAAGGTGGACATCCAAACCATCACCAAGCTTCCTTGTGGTGGACGCCCAAAATAAGGTGAGTTGGCACAAGATGGTTGGCTCCCATGATGTGGCACAAGTTGAATGGCTCCAACAAGTTGGCGCCCAAGGAGGTTGGAGGTGGCACAAGGTGGTTGGATGAAACACCTCATCCTCAAGTTGGCGCCCAAGGAGGTTGGAGGTGGCACAAGGTGGTTGGATGAAACACCTCATCCTTGAGTTGGCGCACAAGAAGGTTGGAGGTGGCACAAGGTGGTTGGATGAAACACCTCATCCTTGAGTTGGCGCAAAGGATGTGGATGAACAAGTCTTGGGGGATAAGAACCTCACCTTGGACACTACCTATGTCTAAATTCATAGATCAATATCCATAAATAGACATGTTCAAGCCAAGCAAATACAAGAATTCAAGAGCTCTCAACACGCCGTCGTAACGCCGCTACTACTACTCACATTTGCTACGACGAAGTGTCGCCGACAACGAAAGCTACATCTTCTACTTATAAGAGTTGTCGGTATATTTATTTAAGTTCTACTTCTTTAAATTGTCTTTGTGCTTTAATCGTAACAAGGAAAGGGGGAGTGTCCCTTTGCCTTGATTTCTTTTTGTAATCGTTGCTCCTACTTCCAACGAAGAGGAGTGGTTTTAGTGAATTGCCCTCTCCGCACGTGATCAAGGATCACTAGGGCCGTGTGGATTAGCAATCGAAAGATTGTGAACCACGTAAAAATATCTTGTCTACTTTATATTTCATTGTGCATTCTTTACTTGCTTTTTACTTATTGCAAAAGTTTTTAACGACACCGTATCGCTATTCACCCCCCCCCCTCTAGCGACACTTTCGATCCAACAATTGGTATCAGAGCCGGGGGCGCTAAGATTCAGTGAAACCACCAATCTAGCTTTGTTTTTCTTTTTTACAGATTTTTATTTATTTATTTCTGTTTTCGTATAATTATTTCACTTGCTTATCTTCTCCTACATATAGAATTGCATTAGAGGCTTTAGGATCCGGATAAGGTTGTCCTTGGGTTAGATCCGAGTAAGGTTGTCCTCGGAACTTCAACGACATTCGCATTTGATTGTTTATTTCTTTTGCAAGTTACATTTTATATATCTTTTTACTTCCCTACTAATCCAAGGCGAAAGTCTTGGAATATTCTTTCGTGTGTTTTGCAAGATTCTTTTAAATCGTTCTTCTTCTTGTTTTTAAATGGCCCATCTCGAAGGGTTTAGCACCGCCCGACCCCGTTTACAGCGGTAATGACTTTCGTTATTGGAAGGGTCGGATGGAATGCTTTCTTAAAACCCAAATCGAGATGTGGATCGTAATCCAAACCGGTTTCACACTTCCTATTAATGAAGATGGTGAATCTTTGGGTTACGATCAATGGTCAAATTCCATGAAAAAACAAGTAGAAGCCGATGCCAAGGCAACTCAAATCTTGCAATGTGGGTTGTCCAAGGAAGAGCTCAACCGCGTCGGCCCCTTCATTAGTGCAAAGGACTTATGGACCAAGCTAGTGGAACTACACGAAGGCACCGACGACACGAAGGTATGTAAAAGAGATTTACTTTTAAATAAATTGTATAACTTGAAAATGCAGGAAAAGCGAGACCGCAACTCAACTACATGCTCGTATCCAAGACATCACAACCAACTCCATGCCATCGGACAAAAGGTCGAGAATCGCGACCTTATCAGGTATTCTCTTAACTCGTTTCCTAGGACCACCTTGTGGGCATCCATGGTCGATGCCTACAAGGTCTCCAAGGACCTTTCTAAAATTAGGTTAGACGAATTGTTTTGAACTTGAATTACATGAGCAAACTAACGTGGTCGGGCCGAGAAGAGTATTGCGTTAGTTGCGAGGTTCCAAGAAGAAGAAGCCCGCAAGCCACCCCGAAGGAAGAAGGCGAGTCCGAATCGGAAGTAGACTCGAATAGAATCCGAACTAGTCAATCTAGTTCGGAAGATGATCAAGAGACGAAACGACCAACAACTCAAGGTAAGCCTAAACCTAATTCAAATACTTCTAATTTTAGATGCTATGAGTGCAGCAGGTTCGGTCACATCAAGTCCGAGTGCCCAAAGCTAAAGAATAACGCATCAAAGACCAAGAAAGCGCTAAGCGCTACTTGGGAGGAGTTGTCGGAGGAAGAAGGCGATATCCAAGCTCTAATGGCCAAGCCGACCGAGCACGACTAAAACCGAAGAAGAGTCCGAGTCCGAATCCGATGATGAGCTTCCATTCAAGACAAGCCCGGATCAGATTCGGTTCAAAAGAATCATTAAAGGTAAGTCGGTCGTTACTTAATACTTTGTATGGTGCAATTAAATTTTTAAATAAGAAACTAGCTAAGTCCGAGTCCAAGGTCGAGACCCTAATTGAGGAGGTTAACCTTCAAACATGAGGTCTCCTAACCTCTTCGACTACTCGTATTCAAGAGGAGGACTCAACTCAAGTTGAAAAGCTTGAAGTTGAGAACTAGCTTTTGAAAACACAAGTCGAAGACCTTAGGAACACGTTGGAAAGGTTCACTTTGGGATCCAAGGGACTTGACCTCTTACTTGGATCACAAAGGGCCGTGTACAACAAGGCGGGACTCGGGTTTAACTCAAATACAACCAATAAGTCATATATGTCTATAGTAAACCAACATAAGAAAAATGTCAGAAGCATGGGTCCCTAAGACCACTTTGATTTCAACTTTAGGATCTAACATGTATTGGGTTCCCAGGACCAAATTCACTATGTGAATAGACCCACTCGATTCAATGGTCGAGAGCCAATACAAAATGTATTTTGTTAAGTCTTAGAAATTGCATGCTTAGTTTTTCCTTTATTTTTAGAATGGTTAGATAGGACTCATAACCAACTAAAATCCTGCGAAAGATTGAGCCTCGAGCCTCTTTTCAAAAATAAACCAACTAAAATCCTCTGAAAGATTGAGCCTCGGGAGCCTCTTTTCAAAAATAACTAGTTAGACCAGAGCGTAGTCTCAAGTAAGTCGAGTTATCAATTTCTTGAAATTAGCTTTGTCTAAGGAAGTGGTCGTTGTTCCGATCAAAGAAGGCCTGTGCCTCGCCACGACACGAAGCTAATCTCTTGAAAAGATTACTTGATGAGCTTAGACTAAATCGAATCTAACCTAATGTTGGTTAATTTAAATTCATTAAAATTAATCAAGTAAAATTGAAAGTCATCTCACAATAACACATAGGAATAACATGTTTTGATCATGTAGATATTGGTGAGATGATTTAGGTTTAAAACTTACAAACAACCCTTTAGTAATTCCAATATCCGATCCAACTACCTTATGTGTAGGATCAATGGATGTTGGGCGATGGTTACTCGACACATGGCCAGGGGATCAACTCAAATTTTTGATTACGATTCAAGCGACAAGGATCGGTAGCCTTCGAAATAGCGGCAAGCTCAAAATCATCGGATCGGGTGATATTGAGCTCAACTCTAACTTTACAATTCAAAATGTCTTATTAGTAGAAAACTTTCAATATAATTTACTTAGTGTAAGCCAATTGTGTGATAACAATTATAAGGTCATATTTCTAGAAAATGAATGCGTAATCAAAATAAATGCAACATCTAAAATAATACTTAAAGGAACTAGGAGTAGCAACATCTACACAATAAATTTACCCAACTCCTCAACCAAGTGTCTTATGACACGGAAGAGGAATCTTGGTTATGGCAGAAGACTGGGACACTGCTTTTAAGACTCGTCCACAAGATGAGTCAGAGTGGCTTGGTTATAGGTTTGCCTAAACTAAACAACTTGGATAATAAAATATGTAATGCTTGTCAATAAGGTAAACAATCTAGGACACAACATCAATTAACTAATCAAGAACGAACCAAAAGTGTTCTTGAGCTCCTACACATGGATCTATTTGATTCACATGGAGCTAAGTCACTCAATGGTAGTCAATTTTGCTTAGTCATAATTGACTATTCTAGATTTACTTGGGTTAGGTTTATCAAACATAAAAATGATACCTAGACCAACTAATCAATCTTTGTAGGTTAATCGAAAATCAAAAGAACCTTAAGATTAAAAGACTTAGAAGCGATCATGGTGGTGAATTGAAAACCACGAGTTTACAGTTTACGTAACCTAAGCGGATACCACCATGAGTTTTCATGTCCTAGAACCCCACAACAAAATGGGTTAGTCGAGCGGAAAAATAGAACCCTACAAGAAGCCGCTAGGACAATGTTAAGCGAGTATAACCTACCGATAGATTTTGGCGAGGGCGTTAGTACGGCTTGCTATGTCCAAAATAGGATCCTTATGGTAAAGAGGCACCAAAAGACCTCGTACGAGATTTATCACGATAAAATACCGAACATCAAGTACTTTAGGGTATTTGGATGCAAGGTACATATCTTAAACACTAAGGATTACCTAGGGAAATTCAAATCCAAAACCTCTACTGGAACCTTTCTAGGATACTCAACCACCAGTAGAGCTTATAGGGTATACAATCACGACACTCTTAGAGTCGAAGAAACCATTAATATAGTTTTCGACGAAGGACACGAACCCGTTCAATCCTTAACAAAACCAACTAGCAAATCAACTTATAGCGAACTCGACTCTGATCTTGAACTTGAATCTCGTCCTAACCCAAGTCATCCTATCGACCAAGTGATAGATGACTCTAACCCAAGTCAAACTAGAACTCACCCAAGTCATCCTATCGACCAAGTGATAGATGACCCTAACCCGAGTCACACTAAGACTCAAACAAATCATCCTATCAATCAAGTTATAGGTGATCCAAATTTAGGGGTTCGAACTAGAGCTTCATATCGAAACCTTAGTCAAATCTAGTTAATTTCCAAAATCGAACCCAAAACTATTGAACAAGCACTTCTTGATCCCGACTGGATTATTGCTATGCAAGAAGAGCTAGCTCAATTCACTAGAAATGAAGTCTGGGAATTAGTACCACCACCTAAAGAAAAATCAATTATTGGAACAAGGTGCATTTTAAATAAACTTGATGATAAAGGTGAAGTAGTTAGAAATAGGTTAGTCGCAAAAAGGGTTTAGTCAAGTCAAGGTTTAGATTACATGAGACCTACGCCTCGTAGCAAGACTAGAGTCCATCCGAATGTTGTTAGCATATGCCGCACATCGAGGTTTTAAATTGTTTCAAATGGATGTCAAGTCAGCATTTTTGAATGGATACATTAAGGAAGAAGTTTACGCTACCAACCTCCGGATTCAAAATCTAGATAAACCTCGACCATGTCCTTAGACTTAAGAAAGCCCTATATGGACTCAAACAAGCCCCAAGAGCTTGGTACGAAAGGCTTTCGATCTATCTTAAGTCCAAAGGATTCAACCAAGGTTTAGTCGACCCAACCTTATTCGTTAAAACCGTAGGGAAAAGAAATCTTTATAGCCCAAATCTATGTAGATGATATAATTTTGAACTACCAACTCGATCCTCGCTAAACTAATTCATCTCACTTATGGAAAGTGAATTTGAAATGAATTTAGTGGGAGAGTTAAGTTTCTTCTTAGGTTTACAAATTAAACAAACTAAAGATGGAATATATTTACATCAACAAAAATATACTAAGGACTTAATAAATCGATTTGGAATGCAAGATGCTAAAATAATCAATACACCTATGGCAACTAATGTTAATATAAACGAAGATGTAGAAGGAAAACCCGCTGACCTAAAAATACTATAGAGCGAATAGGAAGTCTCCTATACTTAACCGCGAGCCGACGACATTTTATTCAAGGTAAGTATGTGCGCAAGGTTACAAACCTGCGTGCTAAGGAGTCTCACCTAACCCTAGTCAAGCGATCCTTAGATATCTAAAGGGCACGCTAAACGAGGTATTTGGTACCCTAGATCTACCGAGTTTAATCTAATCGCTTACTCCGACTCACTATGCCTAGTAAACTCGATAGAAAGAGCACGAGTGGTTGTTGTCAAATCCCTCGAGTCTAGTAAGTTGGTGCAAGAGGGAAGCAAAGATTATGCTGCCTTATCTACCACCGCCGAATACGCTATGCGATGGGTGAGTGTGTCTCTCCCTCGTGGATGAAGCACACTCTCCAAGACTTTAGCTTAATCTTTAACAACATTAAAACCTACATAGATAACATTAGTTCAATTAACTTAACTAAAAATCCAATATGTCATTCTAGGACAAAACATATAGAAGTTAAACACCACTTCATTAGGGAACATGTAACTAATGGAACTATACAACTAGAGTATGTTGAGTCCAAATCAAACCTAGCGGACATCTTCACCAAACCACTACCCGCTAATTTAGTTTATTAAGACGAAAGTTAGGTATGTGCGTAATAGAGTAGGATTTAAATTTTTCTATATATGTACTCTACTTTTGCTTCTTTTATGAAATTAGCCTAAGTCTTACCTTAGAAATCATATACCTATAGATTTAAGGAGCAACATCTCACAACACATAGGACTAATGTGTTTGTGTACTTAGCCACGTAGACGGGCGTGAGATGTTAGGACCTTACTCCTGGTTCCAGATGTAGATTCAGTGCATCGACATGAACCATGGAGTATAATTATTTAAAATTAATCAACTCCTTCAAGACTTATTGATCATTCTATATCAATCAAGTCCAACCGGAGTTGTACATTTTAGATGAACATATTTTCAAGCTTATTATTATTTTAAAAAAAATATATATTTATATTGGAACTTGCTTGACTTACAAACCCTTAAAATATATTTACAAACTTTTTGAGTTAAGGCAAAAGGGGAGAAAGTCACAAAAGTAAGGAAGAAAGTAAACAAAATTATTACCTTTTATATTAAGTAATTCCGTTTACTTAAGCAACTATTAAGGGGAGTAAAATTATTTTTCAAGAACTCACCTTCAAGGGGGAGGTTACCTCAAAGGGGAGAACTTGAAACAATAATATTTCTCACTCATGCTTAATCTTTATGCTAGCTCACTCATGCTTAATCTTTATGCTAGCTCATTCATACTTAATCATTATGCTAGCTCATTCATATTTAATCATTATGCTAGCTCATTCATACTTAATCATTATGCTAGCTCATTCATATTTAATCATTATGCTAGCTCATTCATATTTAATCATTATGCTAGCTCATTCATATTTAATCTTTATGCTAGCTCATTCATGCTTAATCATTATGCTAGCTTACTGTTATGCTTAATTTTTCCTTAACTTTTGTGTCGGTTTGCCATGAATCAAAAAGGGGGAGATTGTTGGTGCAATGGGCACCAAAGTCGAACCGGTATTTTGATTATGGCAAAAGGCTCAATAGTTAAGGGTATATTTGTTATCTTACGAGCTCAATTATGTGCGAAATGCTAAAGTTGAGCGGAAGGTTCATGCGACACCCGTGGGAACCGAGGTGGTCGGGCAACGCCAGAGGACTTCGGAGGAAGCCGAGGTACTCGGGTGAAGACCGAAGCGAGGCTACAAGGTAAGCTCGTGTGAAAGCGGCAAGGTCGTTAAGCGTAGATCCGACCCAATACCTCCAATGGAAGGTCTAGGTCGAGATCGATGGTTAGAACCATCGCATTTATATTTTAAGCTAACTTGTATCAAATTCAAAACCCTTTGACTACAAATAACCGCTAGTCAAGTTCCACCTCGAGAAGAGCTCAATTTCAAGGTGAATTTGGACTTGACTCGTGTTTTGGTACAAAGGGTGATGTGGCATCAAGGTGGACATCCAAACCATCACCAAGCTTCCTTGTGGACGCCCAAAATAAGGTGAGTTGGCACAAGATGGTTGGCTCCCATGATGTGGCACAAGTTGAATGGCTCCAACAAGTTGGCGCCCAAGGAGGTTGGAGGTGGCACAAGGTGGTTGGATGAAACACCTCATCCTCAAGTTGGCGCCCAAGGAGGTTGGAGGTGGCACAAGGTGGTTGGATGAAACACCTCATCCTTGAGTTGGCGACAAGAAGGTTGGAGGTGGCACAAGGTGGTTGGATGAAACACCTCATCCTTGAGTTTGCGCAAAGGATGTGGATGAACAAGTCTTGGGGGATAAGAACCTCACCTTGGACACTACCTATGTCTAAATTCATAGATCAATATCCATAAATAGACATGTTCAAGCCAAGCAAATACAAGAATTCAAGAGCTCTCAACACGCCGTCGTAACGCCGCTACTACTACTCACATTTGCTACGACGAAGTGCCGCCGACAACGAAAGCTACATCTTCTACTTATAAGAGTTGTCGGTATATTTATTTAAGTTCTACTTCTTTAAATTGTCTTTGTGCTTTAATCGTAACAAGGAAAGGGGGAGTGTCCCTTTGCCTTGATTTCTTTTTGTAATCGTTGCTCCTACTTCCAACGAAGAGGAGTGGTTTTAGTGAATTGCCCTCCGTACGTGATCAAGGATCACTAGGGCCGTGGATTAGCAATCGAAAGATTGTGAACCACGTAAAAATATCTTGTCTACTTTATATTTCCGCTGTGCATTCTCTACTTGCTTTTTACTTATTGCAAAAGTTTTTAACGACACTGTATCGCTATTCACCCCCCCCTCTAGCGACACTTTCGATCCAACAACTTACATCACCTATATATATAACTCCTAATCATGATAAAATGAAACATTATAGCAGCAATGGAGTTAACAGCCAAAGGTAAGGTATCAAGTGCAAGAGTAAATAAGAAGAGAGTCAAGGTAACATGATCATATAAGATGCTGATGTATCTAAATATGCATGCATTTAAAACTACCTAACCAGGGTAGGAATTACCCACCTGCTAAATAGCTCATGCTAGCTATCCATGCATATAAGCATCTTTCATCGATCAAGGTCCTGCAAAAGAAAACATAGAACATAACTAAGTTCTATCTCACATCGACTGATTGAATCGAATTCTACCTCGATCTTTACATCTAACTAATTCAACATTCTCCAACCAGTATCCTATATAGCAGACTGGTCTAATTTAATAATTGACCTAATCAATCCTCAACACATTCCATATCCTGTAACCCCCAATAGAACAACTTCATTCACTAATTATTAATCATTGATTCAATTATAACATCAGCTGTAATTATCATACAATAGTTGTAATTCAATGAACACCCAAATACTTGCTTACCTCGCGTCGTTCCACTTTTAGAAAGTTCAAATCAGAAATGGCCAGATCCATTACCCAAACCATCACTCCGATTGCTCTTCTCCACCTAGCAATCACAACATCATAGCTGACATTAACTTTTGATCAACTTCCCTAATCTATACTTGAATCAAGACATTACCTATCCATGAAAGGATGTCCACCGGCTGAGCCAGCACCGCGACAAAGACTGGATGCGAGACACAGAGCATCTGCAGTGGCCACCTTGTGGCTGGCGATTGGCTGAGGAGACTAAGGGCGTCGGCGATGGGTATTCTTCCTCTCAACAACGATAGCAACTCGAACTCGCTACCGCGGTAGAATAGGTCACGACATAAAAAGAGGAAATGGGCTGAAGAGATCCGGAAGAGATCGACAACAGTGTCTCGCATCCACGGCAATGATGTAGCCGATCTGCTCACACAAAGAGCCGATAAATGCCAAGGATCCGACAACTGCGAGAAGATCTGGCTAAGGAAGGGAGGAGACGATGAACTGACTCCCGTATAGGAGACCGACGGTCGTGCACGATGGGGGATTGTGATGGCGGTTGATAGAGTTCTCGATGGTCAACCATCGATGGTCCTCCCCTCAAGGTGACCTCCGACGACCAAGTGGCAGCAGCGCGGCCATCGTCACGACGGAGATGGTGGCGACAGCAACTGGAGATCGCAACGGCGACGAGCGACGAATATCCCGGACATGGCTGGCAATCAACACTATGCACCGGCGAGAGGGGCAGCGACACAGACGAAATCAAGCTCCTGTGATCGAGAAGGTAGGAGTCATCGGCGTTGGTCGCGAGGCATCGGAGATCGAGAGGAAGAAGAAGAAAAAGAGTCGGGAAAATGAGGGAAACGTCGATCAAGGGAAAACGGAAGGAATTGGGGGAGAAAATAAATGATTTAATTAAACCTATTAATTCCTAGCAGATAGTCTTAATAGGCTTTACAAAAGCCTATCCGCTTTATCCCCATGAAATATCCATAAAACTTTCGTTAAAATCTAGAAAAACTTCTAAAAATTTCTGAAAATCTCTATAAGACAATTTCTTAATTAACAAGGGTATTTTCTATTATTTTATTTTATGGTTTATTATATTCTCCCCCACTAAAAAAATAATTTGGTCCTCAAATTTCATACTAAGATACAAAAATTACTTCAAGCAAGTTTCCGAAATGACCACATATATTCCTCAAGTGAACAGATGAGGGTATCGAGCTCGGATAGTACTTCCAGCTCCCACGTAGCCTCCTCATCCGTATGATGTTGTCATCCAACCTTTACAAGTCGGATGATTTGTTCCGTACTGTCGCTCCTTACGACTAAGAATTCGCGCCGAAATCTCCTCATAGGTTGCATTAGACTGAGATAGAATCAAAACTTCTTTCAGAACATGATCTGAACGCGGATCGTATTTCCTCAGCATAAAAACATGAAATACATTATGAACACCCGTAAGTGTCAGAGGTAAAGCCAATCGGTAAGCTACACCCCCAATCCGCTCCAATATCTCAAATGGATCAATATAGTGTGGGGCTAATTTTCCTTTCGACCCAAATCAGTTCACCCCTTTCGTAGGTGAAACACGCAGAAATACCTATTCCCCAACTAAGAATTCCAAAGGCCTTCACCTCCAGTCTGTGTAACTCTTCTGTCGATCATGTGCCTCTAATAACCATCATCCGATGACGCACACCAGCTCTGCATCATGTTGGATACTCTGTGACCCCAATAGCTATCGTTTCCCAACCTCCTCCCATAACACAGGTGATCTGCAGGGTCTGTCGTATAAGGCCTCGGAAGGAGCCTTTTGAATGGAGGAGTGATAACTGTTCTTATAGTCAAATTCCACTAAAGGAATGTGATCCTTCCAACTACCTCCATAATCCATGACACAAGATCTTAATAGATCTTGCAGAGTTTGAATGTTACGCTCAGACTGTTCATCTGTCTGTGGATGAAACGATGTACTGAGTCGAAGCCCTGTGCCCATAGTTGGATGCAAACTCTGTCAAAATCATGTGGTAAATCACGGGTCTCTATCCGATATAGTACTTAAAAGTACCCCACGCAATTTGATAATCTTTCGGCAATACAACTCTGTCGGACAATCCAATGAGTCCGTCCCACGAATCGAAAGGAAGTGAGATTATTTGGTTAACCGATCCACGATCACCCAAAATTGCATCATGTCCTTTACGGGTTTTGGGTAATCCCATAAATAAATCCATCGTGATATGCTCTCACTTCCATTCCAACATCGGGATTTCCTGAAGTAACCTAGCAGGTTTTTGATGTTTAGCCTTCACTTGCTGGCATACTAAACATCATGCAACAAAATCTGCTATACCCCTCTTCATATCATTCCACCAGTATATACGTTTCAACTCTCGGTACATCCGAGTACCATCAGGACGAATAGCAAATCTCTAATGATGTGTCTCCTGTAGCAACTCTTCCTTAATTGGATGTGTGTCCAGAACACATATCCATATTAGAGATGGAAAATTATCTTCTCACAAGAGAAGTTCATCTACCATCCAAAATTCACTCCACCACACACTCAGTAGGTGCATGGGAGACTATTGCGACCAATCTCCCTTATTACAACTGTTAGTGTTCCAGCAACTCTATAGTAGCTACGCACTAGCTAGTCAAAACTCCATGAGTCTGCTGCATGCAACTACTACACACGATCATATCTGCTAGAACCATATCACGTGCCTAAAAACTTATCTCGTAGTTTCTTAACCTACGTAAGCATAAGATATGTCTCATGTAACTGCATCGGGATCGCTCCGATCCCTGAAACGATGCATTTGCGTACAACATCCTTTTTTATCCATCCCGAAAGGATTAACTAATACTCATGTAAAAGTTAACCATCATCTTGATCTTGTAAACTTGTTTCACCAACTTCTGACTAAATGATTTCCATTATCATCCTTGTCAAACAAGTCCGTGGTATAGTAATGCTAAAACATTCTATCCACATCTACAGTAATAATCAAATCATACAAGGAAACCACCACAACGGTGGCTGAGTGCGCAACTCCAACTATCACCATCAACAGTGGCCAAGTTACGCAACTCCAACAGCCACAAACTTATCTAATCGTGTCTAGAATACACGATTTCTCAAATCCATGGATGACTAAATCATTAAATAGTCTAACAACATAATCAAAAGCTCATACAATTCATACCAAATATGAAATTGTCGTCTCTACACACCTACATCCTCTTTACTCTAGGCTGATGATATATCAATCATCACAACGACAATAATAATTGTATGACACCATGTCACTACAATATCAACACACAAGTCGTAAATCAACCCTAGAGTATACACAGGTGTCTTTTAGCAGATCTAACCAGATCATCTATCCACAACGAAGGATATTCATTCACAACAACTATTGTATTCCATCATCGATGATCGATGCATAATCTCAAAGGTCCATCTCTCTTTTAGCAAAGAGTTCCGAATCTTCTCTAGAAGAAATACTGGGACAGATTAAATATTCCATCCAACATCTCCTATAATCACAACTTACATTCTCCCAATTTTCATAGTGTTTAGCAACACTTATACCAATCAAATTATCACCCGGTATGAGATCTTTGATATCGGAACTATTTTCGCAATCATTTCGATCGCCTACTCCACTTACCTATGTGGCAAGCCTAGGAGTTCATCCGAAACTATATCCGAATGCTCTCGGATTATACACACATCTGAGAGACATAATCATACCATAATCTCAATAAGTTGACCATCTGTAAGGATATGTCTACAGTAAAGATATGTCTATCCAAGTCTAAGGGCATCCCTTGACTTCTTAATTATTGGTCCACATCTCACCTGACGATAGAGATACCACCGACCCACCAGTCGATGTATGGGAATTCTTCTAATCCGAACTAGGAATGTTCTAGACGAAGATACTTGTAAACTACAAGTATCTCTCAATATATTAACCAAGAGGGTAAACTAAAGTAATACTCTAAACGATCAATTATCTACCGATCCGATCCAAAGGCTCCATGCAGGTCTTGGCCTTTCCCCGAAGAGAACCGAATCATATCCAACAGTCCGCGACAAAGCGATCATATTTCTGCGACGAATTAACAGAGGATTTTCCTGGATCATCTAATCCCATTACTTAATTCTACGAGATGCAACTGCAGAATACCGAATAGGTACGCCCATCGTCATATACTCTCTCTTCTGAACAAAGCCAATCCACATCTGGGAGGTAAATGTTGTTGTTGTTTGCATGAGTCTTCTAAGATGTCTTCTGCTGATGTTGTTGAGTACATCACTTCCCCTGAAGGGGAGTATCAAGGAACTCCAACCTCGCCTGAGGTATTAGGTCGCTGCTAGTGAGATAACCTAATCTTTTATGATGATCTGTATTGTCGAGACGGTGCATCATTCTCCCGGAACACCATTGAGAGTCTTCAACTGAGTCTTCAAAGTACACCTCCTCAAATGTACTAGTTGCTTGCAATGACAATAGATGAACTGATCCAACGGATAATCTGACTTCGCATGCCTTCGTGATCCACACTACACGTGCATAATCCCTTCGGAGTTTTTGTTCTGATTTCGTCGATAACATCAGATAGTTCTGACGATATGCGGTTGGTCTTCTATAATCGAAAACACTCTCCAATAGTGGCTCGTGGCCTATGACTTCCGACCTTGCTCCTTTTTTCCAACATTTGGAGACTTCTGACTCTAATAAGTGTATTTGCAATATCTTCTTATCAATCTCCAACTCCTAAACACTTGTATTGAGTCATTTATAAACTCATGACTCAATCCAATGTCTTTCGGCAGAATCTGATGGAGGATCCATGTTGCGATGTATACTGAAAAGTTTATCTTTTGTATGAACATCTTTATTTTTGAAATAAGAATCACATGATCATTGTTTGTATATTTATGGTTATGCATATTGTCTAATACATTACATTGTAGATAACATGGTATGTAGTGTCACACGGGAGATCATGTTATCAGTTCCTTGTAGAGTATAATAAAGGCTCACAACCGAGATGGTTTTGGACAAACTATTGGTATGGTTGTAGTGTGATTTGGTATTGGTTTGTCTTGACCATAGAATTACACTAGTACACTTTGTGTGTATTGAGCAGGATCGACTTAGAGGTGATTCGATTTATTACTGACTACATAATTGAATCGGACCTCGAATATTATGGTGTACATGCTCTTA
This sequence comes from Wurfbainia villosa, assembly GCA_025175895.1. Classification (NCBI taxonomy): domain Eukaryota; kingdom Viridiplantae; phylum Streptophyta; class Magnoliopsida; order Zingiberales; family Zingiberaceae; genus Wurfbainia; species Wurfbainia villosa. Next base: position 100,747,762 of record CM045996.1, read on the forward strand.
ATCCTGAAATAATAATGGGCACATGTACTTAGTATTTATTTCTTTGATTTATCAATGGGCGAGATTTATAGATTAAATCGATAGGCTCGGTATGTTGGGAAATAATATTATTTACATGGTGTGCCATTGATTATAGGAGGAAACTGTGTCCTATATATTAGGATGATGATGTCCCCTTGAGGATCTCATAAGGTTCATCATGTAAACCCTGCAGGTGGACTTGGTCCGGTATGATGATAAGGTTGAGTGGTACTACTCATAGAGTTAGATATTAATTAATTAATTGGCAGTAAATTAATTAATTGACAGACATTTAAGATCTTAAACACAGGGAGATATTTGTACAATTAATATATGGAGCCCATATTTATTTATGGGGGTTGGTGAGGTAGATCAATGATAATCCTCTAGTGGAATGGACTATCATTAATGGATCAGACTTTATGTGGGCTAGATCCATTGGGTGGCCAAGATCCAACTCCTCCTTATGGTCCCTATTGTAGCCTATTAAAACCCTCATGAAGCCTAGATCCGATGGTGAAAAATGGAACTCTAGATCTGACGGTGGAGATTAAATCTCTAGATCCGATGATGGAGATTAAATCTCTAGATTTGACAGTGGAGATTAAATCCCTAGATCCGACGGTTGAGATTAAATCTCTAGATCCGACGGTGGAGATTAAATCTCTAGATTCGACGGTGGAGATTAAAAGGAGGCTTAAGCCTAACTCTATAAATAAGGCTTAAGGGTTTGGCAGCAAGGATAACTCAAAGAGATTAGGGTTAGGGTTTAGAGTTGTCTTTAGGCTTGGGTGGCTAGGGTGTGCTAGGGTTTCTCTCCTAGGGTCGGCGACATAAGTAAGGTGAGATCTTCCTTCTCCTTTTCTTCATTACTGGCGCCACCCTCTCTCCCTCTCCTTTGACCGGTGGCACCACCCTCTTCCTTGGCTAGCGGCAAGAGTTAGGGTTTCTTCCCTTGGAGCTTTTGGCCGGCGCCCATACTTCCTCTTCCTCTCCTTGGCCGGCGGCAAGGATCAAGCTTGGAGCTTGGTGGTCGGTTCTAGATAGGAGAAGAAGTTTTCTTTTATTCTTCCCTTTGTTCAGAGCGAGCAAGGAAGGGAAGAACTTGATCTAGGAGGCTTCAACTTTTGGAAGATCATCGCCCACATGACGTCCAAAGGAGGATATGACATACAATAGAAGACCAAGAGGTAAACAAGAGGTATAATTCTTGTTTTGATTTCCTTTTGTTTCTTTATATGATGTATGTAATTTCATGTGGCTAATTTACTTGGACCCCAAAGACAAACACAAACAGCGGTGATCCGTACATCGTCTATTCCGCGGCTAATCGAAGAAAAGAGGTAGGTTACTTGAACAACAACTTTGTTTAAGTGACCACTCTATTCGAATAGCATGATGATGGATCAGTTGCTTGGGTAATCCCTCTTCATCAAGGATTAATTTTTTTAATCCGGGGACGTAGATGGGATCGCCATGCACTAGCGACCAAGTTGAAGTGGGAAGCAAAGCTTCGACCTTCAAGTGGTATCAGAGCCACGGTTTTCGATTTTGTGTGTTTAGGATTCGGTTAATTTTATGCACTTATCATATATTGTATGTGTCGGATTATAGTAGGATGTGCGTAGGCTAACTTTTTGGTTGCAGGCATAAGATCCAACTATTATGGCCATATGTGTGTGTATGTGATTGCATGTGTGTAATATTATTTGAATCCTTAGGGTTGACGAGGCTAGAATTTAATTTTTGTAATTAAGTACGACATTGTTTAGCCACTCTTTTATTTTAGTTTACTTTCGATCTAGATTTCATGTACACTCTTTCATGGAGCATAAGATCGATGGATGTAAATTAAAATAATTATTCTTGGCTCGGATCTCCGGATGGCTTGTACATGGCGTAGGGAGGAGTAGACTAGATGGCGATATGACGGGAGGCATATTGGAGAACAAAAGCCATAATAGTTGGAAAATATTTTTTTCATATTTATTACTTCTTGTTTGATATGCATGTCGTGTGCTAGAAAAATTCCTCAATTTTAAATTACTAAGTGGGAGAGGGATATTTTTTAAAATTCTCACGACCTCCATTACGATTTGACATGTGATGCAAACAAACTTTCGCGTCGGCTCTGAGTGCCTTCCTCTCCATCAGATGAGTTTGTTTTGTGGATCACAAGGTCGAATATGGTTATAGGAAATTTTTTAGGAGCATGTGTACTTCCCCATCGAAAGGCACATAACCCGAGATAATTGCCTTGGTACCAAGTAATGGTGAACACTTAGATGCAAATAAGAGTATCCTCCCCATCGGAGTCACTACTTTTATTTGTAAGGCCGAAGAGAAACCAACTATTAATTTTATTTGTCAAAAATTTAGATTGACAAGATAGCAAAATTAATGGGTAAAACCTCCTCTTACAAATGTAGAATTCGTATATGTCTACACGATCGTGGCATATGATATTCTCGGTATTTTGAGGTGTTGGTTGATTTTAAAATTTTATTGTTTGAAGAATCAATAATTTTTTAAAATCTATTTTTTTTATCTATGTGATTCTTAGGTTTTTTAAAAATGACTTTCAACCCGCTTGTTGTGATACTAAAAGAGAATAAACTTACTGGACCCAATTATGTTGATTGGAAGAGGAATCTTGATATTGTCTTGATTGCTGAGGAGTACAAATATGTACTCTTCGAAGAGTGTCCTCCTAAGCCTGCGGATAATTCTGGGGAAAAGGAGAAGGAGAGTTATAAGAAGTGGATAAAGGCTTATGAGATGGCACGGTGTTACATTTTGGCTTCTATGTCAAATGTATTGCAACATCAGCATCAAGCCATGCCCACTTTTTCTGACATTATGCTCAATCTCTAGGAGCTTTTCGGACACCAAAATCGAGCTGCTAGGCAGGAAGCCAGAAGAAACTTGATGACGACCACCATGATCACGGGAACACCAATGAGGGATCATGTTCTCAAGATGATGGATCATTTTAATGACCTGGAAGTCCTTGGAGCTGAGATCGATGGGGAAACCCAGGTCGATATCATTCTCCAGTTTCTACCTAGGAGTTTTGAGCAGTTTCGCTTGAACTACAACATGAATAAAAGGTTGTATTCATTGGCAGAGCCTATGACAGAACTCCAGGTAGCAGAGGGGCTTTTTCGTCAGAGTGCTCAGGCTCAGGCCATGGTTGTCACGCCCCGAGAGTATGCCGTGCCGAAAAGTAAACGGACGACATCTCCCCTGTACGTGGCAACATCTAGTGTTAATACACGGCCCGTAGGCCACAACAACAACAACATATATATATATATATATATATATATATATATATATATATATATATATATATATATATATATATATATATATATATATATATATATATATATATATATGTAAACAAACCACAGTGGAAACTAAAACACAACAACATCACAAACTACACACATGCATACCGGTATGAATAACACCGACTTAGAACACCATAACAAAACCAGAAAAAGAAAGGTACAACATTTACAGCATCCAATCACTACAAAACATCACATAAACCAAATCCATATCAGAACACCAATGAAAACCCAAAAACCCGGACTCTCGGAGTTGAGATGAGACGATGCCAGCCAGCGGTGCTCCAAGTCCATCACAGAAAAACTCAAGATCCATGGTGGTGAGTAAAAATCAGTAGGTAATAGGAAAAACATGTATATATCAAATATCACATGTAATTCAACAGCATAACCTAAAGGTACCACAGGTATAACAGCACAGTATAAAAATACATGCATAAACCATCTAACCAAATAAACAACGTATAACGCAGACATACCTAAAAGTTTGCTACGCTACTCTGATCCAACCTGAGAATATATCCAACATATATAACAGGAAGAGTAATACTAACTCACAATATACTCATGATATAGGCCAAGGTATCTAATGGTCTGTCCAAGAAATATACAAGTATCCGACACCACCGTATAATAGATGCGAGAAGCATGTATGAAGATGATGTACAATCAAATTCAGCAAGCATAGTACAATCAAATGCAACGTATCAATAAGCATATATATATAGACTTCATATATATGTATATATATATATATATATATATATATATATATATATATATATATATATATATATATATATACTTAATATATATTTATATATCTATATATATATATATATATATATATATATATATATATGTTGGATCGATGCGGTTCACTAGAGGGGGGGGTGAATAGCGAAAAGCCTTTTTCTTTCGAATTCGTTTCAAGACAAATATACGCAGCGGAAATGTAAATGAAACAAAAAGAGACAAGTTTATTTTTTACTTGGTTCGTAGCCTTCGACTACTACTCAAGGCCCTAACGGTCTTAGACCGTGTACAGAGGGCAATTCACTAAAACACTCCTCCTCGTTGGAGGTAGGAGTTTGACGATTACAAAAAAAACTTTCGAAGCAAAATGATAGAGAGACAAACCCTCTCTTCTATTAAAGTAAAATGCAACGATAGAAAAACCTCGAGTAAAAGAGTTGCAATATTGAAAACAATAACAAGGATTATACCAACAACTAAAAAGAAAGACCTTAAGCTAGGGTTGTTGGTAGCACTTCGTTGTCGTAGAGTCGTCGGAGAGTCGCAGCATTGCGGAAGCTTTTGAGCACTTTGAATTATTGTGAAAACCCTAGGTTAGGACCTCCTTTTATAGCCTTTGAGCCCCTTTTCGAGAGGAACCCTAGCCAATCATATTTGAGCACCATTCCCCTTGAAATTTGGTGATAAACCTTGACTCCTCGAGGCTGATCCTTTGACCGGGATCGTGATGGCCATCACCCGATCATTCTTTGGCGATGCTCGATCGAGTGCTAGCCGTAGTCATCCGGGATGGGCGGCGATCGAGTCCTTGAGGTTAGCGGTCGTGATCTTTGTGCAAGGCAATGTTAGCAAAGAAAACACTATTTCGGTCGTCGGCCGTCGATCTCGACCTAGACCACCTATGAGATGTCTTGGGTGGATCTACGCTAAGTCTTTCCCGTAATGAGGATCGACCTTACTTACACTCGCACACACGAGCTTACCTCGATACTTACGTGTTGCTTTTGCTTAGGCCTTCCACTCAATTCCTTGGCTCCCTCCGAAGTCACTTGAGTGTCGCCTACCAGCGGCTTCCTCCGGGTGTCGCTAGCCTTCAGCTCCAGCTATAGCAATTTTCTGCACACTCGATTCAGCTCGTGAGATAACAACATGAGCTTAACTTTGTATCGTTTGCTATAATCAAAACTCATGTTCGACTTAGGTGCCTACTGCACCAACAATCTCCCCCTTTTTGATTTATGGCAAACCCACATACAAAGTTAAGTGCATTAAGAAAAGATATGCATGAATGAGCAGGAGTGTTAAGAGCATGAATGAACAGGAGTATAAAAACTCTTTTTCAAGTGCTCCCCCTTGAGGAATCCTCCCCCTTGACCGAGGGTGAGTACTTGAGAAAGAGTTTTAACTCTCCCCCTTGACGTTTGCTACTAAAAAAGAATTAAGTAACCGAAATTACTTAATATTGGCCATAGTATTTAAAATAAATAAGTTTAAGTTAAGAATTCTTTGGCCTTTGAATAAGTTTTAACTTTTGGTTTAAATATGAAGTAAGAGTTTAAGTTGTCAAAAAAATTTGACCCCTTAACTTTGACCTTTTAACTTTGGCCTTTTTCTCCCCCTTTTGTCGTATATCGAAAAGAGTAAGGGGTGTGTGGAAAACAAAATAAGTGTTAAATTTAAAGTCCAAGCATGTTCCCCATTTTTTAATTATTTTTTTTTTAAAAAAAATATACTGAAAATAAGTTCATCTATAAAATGTTCGACTCATATTTGGCTTGATTGATATGAAAGATCAACCAGTCCTGGTCAGAGTCGGTTAGTGTGTATGATTATACTCCATGGTTCATGGCGATGCACTAGATCTACATCTGGAACCAGGAGTAAGGTCCTAACATCTCACGCCCATCTACGTGGCTAAGTACACAAACACATTAGTCCTATGTGTTGTGAGATGTATTGGCTCCTTAAATTTATAGGTGCATGATATCTAAGGTATGTCCTATGTTAGTTCCATAAAAATGAAAATTTAATAAATAGTAGTAAGAAAATATAATTTACAAGTTCCTATTCTACTACGCACATGCCCAATTTTCGTCTTAATAGACTAAATTCGGCTTCGGGTAGGGGTTTAGTAAATAGGTCTGCTAAGTTAGACTTCGATTCGACGTATTCGAGTTGTATTGCTCCGTTGGCCACATGTTCTCGAATGAAATGGTGTTTGACCTCTATATGTTTGGTCCTAGAGTGACATATCGGATTCTTAGTAAGATTAATTGAACTAATGTTGTCTACGTGAAGTTTAGTACTCATAAAGTCTAACTTAAACTCGCGGAGAGTGTGCTTCATCCAAAGAAGTTGAGTGACACACTCACCCATCACGATGTATTCGGCTTCGGTGGTAGATAAAGCGACACAGTGTTGCTTCCTACTGCACCAACTTACTAGACCCGAGCCGAGAAGTTGACAACAACCACTCGTGCTCTTTCTATCGAGCTTACTACCGGCATAGTCCGAATCGGAGTAGCCGATTAGTTCGAACTCCGTAGATCTAGGGTACCAAATACCAACATTAAGTGTACCCTTAAGATATCTAAGGATACGCTTAACTAGGGTTAGGTGAGACTCCTTAGCACAGGTTTGAAACCTGGCGCACATACTTACTGCGAATAGTATGTCGGGTCGGCTCGCAGTTAAGTATAGGAGACTTCCTATCGCGCTCCTATAGTACTTTAAGTCAATGGACTTACTTTCTAGGTCTTCTCCTATGTTAACATTAATCGCCATTGGGGTGTTTATTATCTTAGCGTCTTGCATTCCAAATCTTTTAATTAACTCCTTAGTGTATTTTTGTTGATATAGGTATATACCATCCTTAGTTTGTTTAATTTGTAGACCTAAAAAGAAACTTAACTCGCCTATCAAGTTCATTTCGAACTAACTTTCCATGAGTGAAACGAACTCGTTTAGTAAGGCTGAGTTAGAGGTTCCAAAAATTATATCGTCTACATAAATTTGAGCTATGAATATTTCTTTACCTAAGGTTTTTACGAAGAGAGTTGGGTCAACTAAGCCTTGGTTAAACCCTTTTGACTTAAGATGGATTGAAAGTCTCTCGTACCAAGCTCGAGGAGCTTGTTTAAGTCCATAGAGAGCTTTCTTAAGTTTTAGAACATGGTCGGGTTTATCTAGATTTTTGAATCCGGGGGGTTGGCTAACATAAACTTCTTCTTTAATGTATCCATTTAGGAATGCCGACTTAACATCCATTTGAAATAGCTTAAATCCTCGATGTGCGGCATAAGCTAGCAACATTCGAATGGATTCGAGTCTAGCTACTGGGGCATAGGTTTCGTCGTAATCTAAGCCTTCGACTTGACTAAACCCTTTGGCGACCAACCTAGCCTTGTTTCTAACTACTTCACCTTTATCATCAAGCTTATTTCGAAACACCCACTTTGTTCCAATTATCGTTTTGTCTTTAGGTGGTGGTACTAATTCCCACACTTCATTCCTAGTAAATTGTGCTAGCTCTTCTTGCATTGCAATAATCCAATCGGGATCAAGAAGAGCTTGTTCAATTGATTTGGGTTCTATCTTTGAAATTAAGGAAATTTGACTAAGGTTCCTATAGGATGCTCTAGTTCAAACTCCTAGATTAGGATCTCCTATCACTTGATCGATAGGGTGGTTAGTTTGAATCCTAGATTGGGTTGGGTTTGTGTCACCTAATGCTTGATCAATGGGGTGACTTGGTTGAACACTAGTTTGACTCGGATCACTTGTCACTTTGTCGACAAGAGAAGTTGGTTGATGTGGATTAGACTCGATCTCAGGGTCGGAGACGAGTTTGGTATCAGTGGGCTCAACACTTGGGGTCATTAAGGGTTTTGTAGGTTCGGGTACTTCATCGAACACTACATTAATAGTCTCTTCGACTTTAAGGGTATCGTGGTTATATACCCTATAGGCCCTACTCGTGGTTGAGTATCCTAAGAAGATTCCGGTGGAGGTTTTGGATTCGAATTTCCCTAGGTGGTTCTTAGTGTTTAAGATATGTACTTTACATCCAAATACCCTAAAGTACTTGATGTTGGGTACTATATTGTGATAAATCTCGTACGAGGTCTTAAGGTGCCTCTTTACCATAAGGATCCTATTCTGGACATAGCAAGCCGTGCTAACGGCTTCTGCCCAAAACCTATCAGGTAGGTCGTATTCGTTCAACATGGTCCTAGCGGCTTCTTGTAGAGTTCAGTTTTTCCGCTCCACTAGGCCATTTTGTTGAGGGGTCCTAGGGCAAGATAATTCATGGTGGTATCCGTTTAGGTTACAGAAGTCGGTGAACCTTTGATTTTCGAATTCACCACCATGATCGCTTCTAAGTCTTTTAACCTTAAGGTTTTTTTGATTCTCGATTAATTTGAATAGATTAATTAATTGATCTAGGGTATCATTTTTATGTTTGATGAACCTAACCCAGGTAAACCTGGAGTAGTCGTCAATTATGACTAAGCAATATTGACTTCTATTGAGTGACTTGGCTCCATGTGAATCGAATAGATCCATATGCAGGAGCTCAAGTACACTTGAGGTTTGTTCTTGGTTAGTTAACTTGTGTTGTGTCCTAGGTTGTTTTCCTTGTTGACAAGCATTACAGATTTTATTAACCAAGTTGTTGAGGTTGGGTAAGCCTCTGACTAAGCCACTCTGACTCATCTTGTGGACGAGTCTTGGGTGCGAGTGACCGAGTCGTCGGTGCCACAACCATGATTCCTCTTCCTGTGTCATAAGACATTTGGCTGAGGATTTAATTAAGTTAATTGTATAAATGTTATTTGTCCTAGTTCCTTTGATTATTGTTTTAGCTGTTTTATTTGTTTTAATTACACATTCATTTTCTAAAAATACAACCTTATAGTTATTGTCACATAATTGACTTACGCTAAGCAGGTTATATTCAAAATTCTCTACAAGTAATACATTTTTTATAACAAAATTCGAGTTAAGCTCGATATCACCTGATCCGATGATTTTGAGCTTGCCGTTATTCCCAAAGGCTATCGATCCTTGTCGTTTGAATCGAAGCTTTGTGAATTTGAGTTGATCCCTGGTCATGTGTCGGGAGCAACCGCTGTCCAACATCCATTGATCCTACACACAAGGTGGTTGGATTGGATGTTAGATTTTTAAAAAATTGGTTGTGAGTTGTTAAACCTAGGTCATCTCACCTGTGTCTATATGATCAAGCATGTTATACTTATGTGTTTTTTGTGAGATGACTTCCAATTAAGTTGATTAAGTGCATTTAGGTTCAAGTAATTTTATGTTAGATTTGGATTTGACCCTAGGCTTGTCAAGTTTACCTTTTCAAGATCATGGCTTCCAGGTCGTGGCGAGGCACAAGGGCCTTCTTTTATCGGATCATCGACCACTTCCTTAGACAAAGCCATTTTCAAGAAAATGATGACTTGACTCACCTAAGATTATTTCCTAGTCTAACTGGTTATTTTTGAAAAGAGGCTCCCCGAGGCTCAATCTTTTCGAAGAATTTTAGTTGGTTATGTTTTTGAAAAGAGGCTCCCCGAGGCTCAATCTTTTCGAAGAATTTTAGTTGGTTATGTTCATGTTCTAAGTGAGTTCACAAGTTTTAAAGCACAAACTTTCTAAGTTAAAATATGCAATTTCTAAGTTAAAGCACAAACATGTTTTGTACTGGCTCCCCCTAGACCGTTGAATCGGTTCGGTCTATCCACATAGTGGATTTGGTCCTTGGGAATCCAGTACGGGTTGGATCCTAGAGTTGAAATCAAAAGGTTCTTAGGGACCCATGCTTGGACATGTTTCCTATGTCGACTTACAATCGACATATACGACCTATTAGTCGTGTTTGAGTTAAACCCTAGTCCAGCCTTGTTGTACACGGTCCTTTGAGATCCAAGTAGGAGGTCAAGTCCTTTGGATCCCGAAGTGAACCTTTCCAACGTGTTCCTAAGATCTTCGACTTGACTATTCAAGAGTGAGTTCTCAACTTCGAGTTTTTCAACCCAAGTTGAGTCCTTCTATTGAACTCGACTAGTCGAAGAGGTTAGGGAGACCTTGTGTTTGAGGAGTTTGACCTCCTCAACCAGGGTCTCGATCTTGGACTCGGATTTAACTAATTTCCTAGACAAAAACCTAACCGTATTTTGTAAAGTATTAAATAAAGTTCGACTTACTTTAAGGGTATCTTTTGAACCAGATGTGTATCCGTGGCTTGACTTGAAGGTAGCTTCATAGTCCGAGTCATCCTCAGGTTCTGACTCAAGTTCAGGTTCGGTCTCCGTGTCTGACTCAATTGATTTCGCCATGAAGACGTGGTCTTCGTCTTCTTCGGATGACGCTTCTTCCCATGTTGCATTGAGGGCCTTCTTGTGCTTAGGTGCTTTGTGGTTGAGCTTGGGGCACTCGGACTTGATATGTCCATACCTGTTACACTCATAACACCTAATATTAGAACTTTTAGGCTTACCTTGGTTGGGTCGAGTTGTGGTTCGCTTTCGTCCCTTGGCTATCCTTCGAGCTAGGTTCATTAGCTCGGCAGTCAATTCCGGGTCAACTTCTTCTTCGGACTCGTCTTCCTCCTCGGTTGGTGGTGGCTTGCTTGCGATTTTCTTCTTCTTTGAACCTACAAACAAGGCTATACCCCTCTCGGGTTCCGAGTTGGACTGCTCATGTAATTCAAAATCGGAAAAGAGTTCATCTAATCTAAGTTTAGAGAGGTCCTTGGAGACCTTGTAAGCATCGACCATGGATGCCCACAAGGTAGTCCTCGGAAAAGAGTTTAGAACATACCTTATAAGGTCACGATTTTCGACCTTTTGCCCGATTGCGTGTAGGTTGTTGACTATGTCTTGGATACGGGCGTGGAGTTGCGTCACGGACTTGTGTTCCTGCATTTTTAGATTATATAATTTATTGAACAAGAGGTCGCGCTTACATACCTTGGCTTCATCGGTCCCTTCGTGTAGCTCCACTAGTTTTGTCCAAAGATCTTTTGCGCTTATGAAGGGGCCGACGCGATTTAGCTCCTCTTTGGATAGGCCGCATTGGAGGATTTGTGTTGCCTTGGCATCGGCTTCGACTTGTCGTTTTGTCGCAATGGTCCATTAATTGTAATCCAAGGATTCACCTTCTTCATTAGTAGGAAGGGTGAACCCGGTTTGGATCACAATCCACATCTCTATTTGGGTTTTTAGGAAGCATTCCATCCGACCCTTCCAATAACGAAAGTCATCTCCATTGTAAAACGGAGGTCGGACGGTGCTAAAACCCTCGAGATGGGCCATTAGAACAAAAGACACAAGGAGACGACGACGAAGAAACTAGCAACGACAAAAACACAAAAACAAGTGCCAAGACTCGCATCTTGGATTAGTAGTGCGGGAGAATACATAACAAAGCGAAATAAATCCAAAAAAAAGAAAAAAAACAGAATTAAAAGAAACAAAAAAAAAATAAATCTGTAAAAATGGCTAGATTGGTGGTTTCACCAAATCTTAGCAACCCCCGGCTCTGATACCAATTGTTGGATCGATGCGGTAAGCTAGAGGGGGGGGGGAATAGCGAAAAGCCTTTTTCTTTCGAATTCGTTTCAAGACAAATATACGCAGCGGAAATGTAAATGAAACAAAAAGAGACAAGTTTATTTTTTACTTGGTTCGTAGCCTTCGGCTACTACTCCAAGGCCCTAACGGTCCTAGACCGTGTACAGAGGGCAATTCACTAAAACACTCCTCCTCGTTGGAGGTAGGAGTTTGACGATTACAAAAAAAACTTTCGAAGCAAAATGATAGAGAGTCAAACCCTCTCTTCTATTAAAGTAAAATGCAACGATAGAAAAACCTCGAGTAAAAGAGTTGCAATATTGAAAACAATAACAAGGATTATACCAACAACTAAAAAGAAAGACCTTAAGCTAGGGTTGTTGGCAGCACTTCGTTGTCGTAGAGTCGTCGGAGAGTCGCAGCGTTGCGGAAGCTTTTGAGCACTTAGAATTATTGTGAAAACCCTAGGTTAGGACCTCCTTTTATAGCCTTTGAGCCCCGTTTCGAGAGGAACCCTAGCCAATCATATTTGAGCACCATTCCCCTTGAAATTTGGTGATAAACCTTGACTCCTCGAGGCTGATCCTTTGACCTGATCGTGATGGCCATCACCCGATCATTGCTGGCGATCGATCGAGTGCTAGCCGTAGTCACCCGACTGATGGATGGCAGTCGAGTCCTTCAAGTTGGCAGTCGACTGATGCTGGCTGCAAGGCAATGTTAACTTAAAGAAAACACTATTTCGATGGTCGTCGACCGTCCGATCTCGACCTAGACCACCTATGAGATGTCTTGGGTCGGATCTACGCTTAAGTCTTTCCCCGTAACGAGGATACGACCTTACTTACACTCGCACACACGAGCTTACCTTGATACTTACGTGTTGCTTTTGCTTCCGGCCTTCCACTCAATTCCTTCGGCTCCCTCCGAAGTAACTTGAGTGTGGCCCGACCACCGCGGCTTCCTCCGAGTGTCGCTAGCCTTCAACTCCAGCTATAGCAATTTTCTGCACACTCGATTCAGCTCGTGAGATAACAACATGAGCTTAACTTTGTATCGTTTGCTATAATCAAAACTCAGGTTCGACTTAGGTGCCTACTGCACCAACAATATATAGATGCAGTCTATATATATATATGCTTATTGAGATGTTGCATTTGATTGTACTATGCTTGCTGAATTTGATTGTACATCATCTTCATACATGCTTCTCGCATCTATTATACGGTGGTGTCGGATACTTGTATATTTCTTGGACAGACCATTAGATACCTTGGCCTGTATCATGAGTATATTGTGAGTTAGTATTACTCTTCCTATTATATATGTTGGATATATTCTTAGGTTGGATCAGAGTAGCGTAGCAGACTTTCAGGTATGTCTGCGTTATACGTTGTTTATTTGGTTAGACGGTTTATGCATGTATTTTTATACTGTGTTGTTATACCTGTGGTACCTTTAGGTTATGCTATTGAATTACATGTGATATTTGATATATACATGTTTTTCCTATTACCTACTGATTTTTACTCACCACCACGGATCTTGAGTTTTTCTGTCCTCCAGGTAACAGGTAGCCGACTTCGTGATGGACTTGGAGCACCGCTGGCTAGCATCGTCTCATCTCAACTCCATATATATGGCAATATGCAAAAATGCCATAAGATACGGCAATGCAGCATGCATGGTCATGTCTGCACACCCGTACTCGCTACCACGACCCCAGTGTGGCCTAGGTGGCACGACATGACAACTATCCCAACTCAACACCAACCACCGCTCTAGAGTGGCCGAGTGGGCAGTATGATCAAGTTGCATATGAGCATAAAGAGCTCGCTACATAACGGGGGTCCCTACTACTTGCCACTCCGACTGACACTACCAATGAGTGGTCGAGTGCCACGCACCTAGGACAACTACAAGCAACTCCAACTATCGCCGTCTATAGTGGTAGAGTGCGCCACAATAAATGCTCTGCCCTCACACCAGTTACTCCTCGGGGAGTAACCTGGGAGGAAAAATGACTGACGACTCTCTCAACCCCAAGGGGGACTATGTCGTCAGAATGCAAGGAAATGACATGAATGTACTGTCACACGTACAAACATCTACCACAGAATCTTTATTCAACAGAGAGTCATACCCATCTGATCAATACACTCTCTATCCTATAGAGAGTCATACTCAAATGATCGACATACTCTCTATCCTGTAGAGAGTCATACTCAACTGATCATAACTCTCTATCCAATAGAGAGTCGTACTCAACTGATCGACGTACTCTCTATCCTGTAGAGAGTCGTACTCGACTAATCATATCAAGCTGGGACCACCGGTCCGTAGCGACACACTAATCATTCTTCACTTAACCATTACACAACACATGGTTGATAATAAGTATGTAACATACGGGTATTGGAATAAATCCTACCTTTATGGCATTACCTACCCACGGATGAACCTTTACCCAATTTACAAATCACGTTATCATCCGTACTCTAACATCTACACCCTGCTAAACATTTAGGCCTATTTACATCACATCTATAACCCTAAATCATAATAAAGGAAATGTGATATCGACCTTTGAGTAAATATAGGCAATGACAAGTATCAAGCATAAGATAAATAAGAGCAGGGTCAAGATAATATGAACACCTAACATGCTCATATTTATGACTAAATCTGAATGCAATTACATCTACCTGACCAGGGTAGGAAATTACCCACATGATATGAAGACTTATCTGAGCATCTCCACATACACAAGACCCTCCTGAACCCAGGTCCTGCAATTAACATACAACATAACCAAACACCAACATAAACAATATGTAGGAAAAAAGAATCTAACCCAATCCTAATCCCTGATCAATCAACCAAATATCATAGTGGTACAATCTTATATCATTCATTAATTACCCAAAAAATCTCCAATATTAATCAAATTAAATTTATTATATAATCCATGAATCAACTCTAGCATCAACTATAACGATAACACACCCTACTTCATAACATACCAAATCAAAGCTTACCTCACAATGATTCACAGCTCCCTCACAAGCACAAATAGAGCATCGGCCAGATCGATATTCATCCATGCCTTTAATCTATCCTTGCCCTGTTAAATCATATCCAATTTCCCCAACAAATTTCTGATCACCACCACAACTTATCAACCCCACCAAACAACCTGTAAACACAACATATATCTCAAATCTCTCAATACAACTCCTTACTCCTAAAATCAACTATCCAACAAACAAAAGATGGAGGAATTTTTATCCCACAATAACAAGGTGCTCACCAGAGCTAATCAACGCATAGTTGTAGCCTTAACCATGACAACCCGAACCAAGGAAGGAGATCGGCGACTTCAATTGTCCACAGAGGCATACAGTGGTGACCAGTGGGGGAGGGAAGGCTATCAGAGCTTGTTACCGTCTGAATCGGTGGAGCACAGTAAGGAAATCTGATGACACAACTAGGGCAGAGTGCACAGGATAGAGATCATCACTGGCGAAGGGGAATTGACCGGGATGTGAAAACTAGAGGTCGACGAGAGGGCAACAGTGCCAATGAAGCCAAGCTTGGAGCGATCCAAGGTGACTGTAGATCGAGATCGGTGTTGAAAGAGGAGCTATGGCATCGAAGCAGAGGGGAGAAGAGGCGACGAAGTCAAATCGTGTGACTGTGAGCGAAAGGCTACAGAGCGATGGTAGATCGATCTGGGCTCGTTGTTGCCTGCATCAACCGAGGGCGGCGACTGTCAAGAGGGAGAAGGTTTGCAGTTGCGGCTGCTCGAGCATGGAAGCGGCCAGATTGATCAAGAAGCATCGTGATCGGCAGTTGGGTGGCAGCGACCTTGCTTCTGTTGGATCAGGAGAAGAATGGGGGAGCGGTCGGTGCTTGTGTGGGTTCGGGAGAGGGGACATCTGTAGGGATGTTTACTGAAAAGTCTACCTTTTGTATGAACATCTTTATTTTGAAATAAGAATCACATGATCATTGTTTGCATTTTTATGGTTATGCAATATTGTCTAATACATTACATTGTAGATAACATGGTGTGTGGTGTCACATGGGAGATCAT
This sequence comes from Wurfbainia villosa, assembly GCA_025175895.1. Lineage (NCBI taxonomy): Eukaryota > Viridiplantae > Streptophyta > Magnoliopsida > Zingiberales > Zingiberaceae > Wurfbainia > Wurfbainia villosa. The sequence goes on from CM045996.1 coordinate 100,763,574, forward strand.
GTTATCGGCTCCTTATAAAGTATAAGTAAAGGCTCACAACTGAGATGACTTTGGACAAACCATCAGAATGGTTGTAGTGTGATTTGGTATTGGTTTGTCTTAACCATAGAATCACACTAGTACACTTTGTGTGTATTGAGCAGGACCGACTTAGAGGTGATTCGATTTATTCCTGACTACATAATCGAATCGCTCCTCAAATATTATTTAGTACATGCTCTTAATCCTGATATAATAACGGGCACATATACTTAGTATTCATCTCTTTATTTACCAATGGGTGAGATTTATAGATTAAATCGATAGGCTCGGTAAGTTGGGAGATGATATTATTTATATGGTGTGTTGTTGATTATTGAGGAAATCGTGTCCTATATATTAGGATGATGATGTCCCCTTGAGGAGCTCATAAGGTTCATCATGTAAACCCTGCAGGTGGACTTGGTCTGGCATGATGAAAAGGTTGAGTGGTACTACTCAAGGAGTTAGATGTTGATTAATTAATGGTCAGTAAATTAATTAATTGACGGACATTCGAGATCTTAAACACGGGGAGAAAATGTACAAATAATATAAGGAGCCCATATTAACTTATGGGGGTTGGTGAGGTAGATCAATGATAATCCTTTAGTGGATTGGATTATCATTAATGGATCGGACTTTATGTGGGCTTGATCCATGGGTGGCCAAGATCCAACTCCTCCTCATGGTCCCTAATGTAGCATATTAACACCTCATGAAGATTAGATCCAATGGATAGAAACAAAACTCTAGATCCATAGGTAGAGATTAAATCTCTAAGATCCGATGGTTGATATTAAATCTCTAGATACGAATGTTGAGATTAAATCCCTAGAACCAATGGTAGAGATTAAAAGGAGGCTTATCCCTAACTCTATAAAAGGAGATTGAGGGGTTGGCGTGGAGTAATCATCAAGAGGAGCTAGGGTTTTGGGCGTAAAGGCTATAGGAAGCTAGGGTTTAAGGGTGGCGGCACCAAATAAGGAAGGTAATTCCTTTCTTCTTCTTCCTTCAAGGTGGTCGGCATCCAGCAGCTTTTCCAGCCCTTTTCTAGCCATTGTCCAGCATCCAAACCTCTCTTCTCCTCCTCCTTGAGTGGTGGAAACAAGACTTAGGACTTTCCCTTAGTGTCTTCGTAGGTTTCCATCATCATCTCCTCCTCTTTCTTTGGAAGAGCAAGGAAGGAAGATTTACGATCTAGGAGCTTCAACTTTTGGTAGATCGTCGCCCACATGACGTCCGAAAGGAGGAAGGTCATACATAAGAAGATCAAGAGGTATACCTATTCTTCATTCTCTTTTGTAACATGTTTGTTTTTGTTTTTCAATTATGAGCATGTAATATTCTGTTTGTGGCTAAATAATACTTGGATCCTGATCATAAATACAAAAACCAGTGATCCGTACATCGTCTATTCCGTGGCTACTCGTAGAATAGAGGATGGTCGCTTGAACGAGTTTGTTCAAGTGACCTCTCTAAACGAATAGCTCAACGATGACTTGATTGTTTGGGCAATCCCTTTTGTCTAGGATTAAATTTTTTTTTAATCTGGAGACATCGATGGGATCGCCATAAACAAACAACCAAGGTATAGTGGGAAGCGAAGTTTCCCCTCACGGACTCGATAAGCAAAACCCTTCAATTGGTATCAGAGCTACCAAGGTTTCCGATTTTGTGTGTTTAGGATTCGGTTAATTTTTATGCACTTTTCATATATTATATGTGCTGGATAATAGTAGGATATGTGTAGATTAACTTTTTGATTGCAGGCATAAGATCCGACTATTATGGTCATATGTGTGTATGTGATTGTATGTGTATATTTTGTTGAATCCTCAGGGTTGACGAGGCTAGTATTTGATTTTTTGTAAATTAGATATGGCATTGTTTAGCCACTCTTTATTTTATTTTACTTTTGATCTGGATTTCATTTACACTCCCTCGTGGAGTATAGGATCGATGGATGTAAATTAAAATAGGTTTTAGTCTCAGCTCGGATCTTCGGATGGTCTGTACATGGCGTAGGAGGAGCGGACGAGAAGGTGTTGCGACGGGAGACATCTTGAAGACAAAAGCCATAATAGTTGGAAAATAATTTATTTTTCATATTTATTGCTTTTTGTTTGATATGCATGTCGTAGGCTAGGAAAATTCCTCAATTTCAAATTACTAAGTGGGAGAGGTCCCACGGCCTCCATTACGAATTGACAAGTGATGCAAACAAACTTGCGCGTCGGCTCTGAGTGTCTTCCTCTCCATCGGATGAGTTTGTTTACAGATCACAAGGTCAAATATGGTTATAGGGAATTATCAAGGAGCGTGTGTACTTCTCCATCGGAAGGCACATAACCCGAGATAAATACCTTGGTACCGAGTAATGGTGAACACTTAGATACAAATATATGTATCCTCCCATCGGAGTCACTGCTTTTATTTGTAGGGCCAAAGAGGAACCAACTATTAATTTTACTTGTCAAAAAGTTAGTTTGACAAGATAGTAAAATTAATGGGTAAAACCTCCTCTTACAAATGTAGAATTCGTATACGTCCACACTATCGTGGCATACAATATTCTCGGTGTTTTGAGGTGTTGGTTGATTTTAAAATTTTATTGTTTGAGGAATCAATAATTTTTTTAAATCTAATGTTTTGATTTATGTGATTCTTAGGTTTTCTTTCAAAATAACTTTCAACCCACTTGCTGTGATACTGAAAGAGAATAAACTTACTGGACCAAACTATGTTGATTGGAAGAGGAATCTAGACATTGTCTTGACTGCTGAGGAATACAAATATGTACTCCTCGAAAAGTGTCCTCCCAAGCTTGCAGATGATTCTGGGGAAAAGAAGAGAAAGAGCTATAAGAAGTGGATCAAGGCCGATGAGATGGCGCGGTGTTACATTTTGGCATCTATGTCAAATGTACTCCAACATCAGCATCAAGCCATGCCCACTGCTTATGATATGATGCTCAATCTCAAGGATCTTTTCGGACACAAGAATCGGGCTGCGAGGCAAGAAACCATGAGAAACTTGATGACGACCACCATGATCGAGGGAACACCCGTAAGGGATCATGTTCTCAAGATGATGGCTCATTTGAATGAGCTGGAGGTCCTTGGAACTGAGATCGATGGGGAAACCCAGGTCGATATCATACTCCAGTCTCTACCTAGGAGTTTTGAGCAGTTTAGCCTAAACTACAACATGAACAAGAGGTTTTATTCATTGGCGGAACTTCTGACAGAACTCCAAGCGGCAGAGGGGCTATTTGGTCAGAGTACTCAAGCACATGCCATGGTGACCCAAAAGATTTTTACTTCTAAACCGAAAGGTAAGAAGAAGAAGAAACAAACTGGGACAAAGGCGGCGGAAGGTACTCAGGGAGGAGTGAAGAAGCCAAAAGGCAAGTGCTTCACTTATATGCATACTGTACACTGAAAGAAGGACTGCCCCAACCGCAAGAACAAAGGTATATCTTTTGGTCTAGTTGTTGAAACATGTGTAGTGGTGTTATCTACCGGCACCTGGTGTGTAGATACGGGAGCCACTGATCATGTCTGCAATACTTTGCAGGGGTTCCAGGAAACCAGACGACTGGCTGAGGGGAGATTATCGTGTACTTGGGCGATGCCACGAAGGTGGCGACTGTTGCAGTGGGAGATGTTCATTTATCTTTTGAGAAAATTAAACTTTTGGTTCTTACGAATTGCTTTTATGTACCCTTATTTAGAAAGAATTTAATTTCGATTTCTAAATTGTTTATGGATGGATATTCTATTTCTTTTAATGACAGAGTTGTTATAAGAAGGAATAGGGACATTATCTGTTCGGGTGCATTGATAGGAAATTTGTACACACTTGAACCAAAAGCTCCCACGATGCATATTTAAATTAATAACTCATCATCTAATTCCAATAAGAGAAAAGAACCTTCGAAGATGAACCAAACATATCTTTGGTATCTTAGGCTTGGTCACATTAACCTAAGCAGAATCAAAGGTTGATAGCTGATGGACCTTTGGGTTCATTAGTGGTGGAGGATCTCCCAACCTGCGAATCTTGTTTGGAGGGTAATATGACCAAGAGGCCATTTAAGGCCAAGGGGTATAGAGCCAAAGATGTGTTAGAATTGGTTTATTCTGATTTGTGTGGTCCTATGTCTATCCAGGCTAGAGGTGGTTTTGAGTATTTCGTCTCTTTTATAGATGATTACTCAAGATATGGATACATTTACCTGATGCGCCGCAAGTATGAATGCTTTGACAAGTTTAAATAATTCAAGGCTGATGTGGAGAAACGTTAAGATAAAAGTATCAAGACATTATGATCTGATCGTGGTGGTGAGTACCTCTTGGGAGAGTTTATGAACTACTTATCAGAGGTTGGGATTCAATCTCAATTGACTGCACCTGGCACACCCCAGCAGAACGGTGTAGCAGAGCGAAGGAATAGGACTCTTATGGAGATGGTTAGATCGATGATGAGTTATTCTGAGTTGCCAGATTCATTCTGGGGATATGCTCTAGATACGGTGGTGTACATTTTGAACTTGGTTCCATCTAAATCAGTGCCTTCTACTCCCACAGAGTTGTGGACTGGGCGAAAGCCTAGTCTAAGACATATTCGGATATGGGGGAATCCAGCACATGTGCTGAAGGCAGATGCTGGTAAGTTGGAACCTCGTACAGAAGTATGCATGTTCGTTGGCTATCCTAGAGGAACGAAGGGTGGTTTATTTTATAGTCCTAGAGATCAGAGGGTGATCATTAGCACTAACGCCAGATTTCTAGAGGAAGACTATATGATGAGCCACAAGCCCAAAAGTAAAATTGTTCTGGAGGAATTAAAAGGGGAAGTCACTTCTTTAGTACCACCAGTACAAGATGATATACCACATGTCACTGCACCGCGTGTCACAGAGGATACACAGGAGATACCTGGTCGTAGTGGGAGGGTTGTTAGACAGCCTGATAGATTCATGTTCTTGGGAGAATCTTCTGATTTCGTCCCTGGCGAACATGAACCTGATCCCTGGACATATGAAGAGGCAATCCAAGATAAAGATGTAGTATCTTGGCAAAGTGCAATGAATGCTGAGATTGAATCTATGGATTCAAATCAGGTCTAGGAGCTAGTAGATCCACCCAGCGGTGTAAAAACCATTGGATACAAGTGGATCTACAAGAGAAAGAGAGGAATAGATGGGAAGGTTGAGACCTTCAAAGCGAGGCTTGTTGCGAAGGGGTATACTCAGAAAGAGGGTATCAACTATGAGGAGACCTTTTCGTCGATAACCATGCTTAAGTCTATCCGGATTCTCTTATGCATAGCAGCTCATATGGATTATGAGGTGTGGCAGATGGATGTCAAGACAGCTTTCCTTAATGGAAGTCTTGAGGAAAACATCTATATGAAGCAACCAGATGGATTCATTGCTAAAGGCAAAGAGCATTTTGTATGTAAGCTTAATCGTTCCATTTATGGATTGAAGCAAGCTTCGAGGTCTTGGAACATCCACTTTGATGAGGTAATCCAGTCTTATGGATTTATTCAAAGTCCGGATGAGTCTTGTGTATACAAGAGATGTGACGGAACGTAGTGGTATTTCTTGTACTTTACGTTGATGACATTTTGTTGATTGGCAACAATATCAAGGTGTTATCGGACGTAAGGGTATGGTTGACCAACAGTTTAATATGAAGGACTTGGGAGAGGTGGGACACATCCTTGGGATCAAGGTTATAAGGGATCGCAGGAAAAGGATGTTGTGCTTATCCCAAGCTTCATACATAGACATGATTTTAGATCGTTTTAGCATGCAGAACTCCAAGAAGGGTTTTCTACCTTTCAGGCATGGAGTTCCTTTATCTAAGGAGATGTGTCCTAGATCATCTGAGGAGATAGAGGAGATGAAGGTGGTTCCTTATGCTTCGGTAGTAAGAAGCCTCATGTATGCGATGCTATGTACGAGACCAGATATCTTCTTTGTCGTGGGCATGGTCAGCAGATATCAGAGTAATCCAGGACAGGGACATTGGACTGCGGTAAAGCATATATTAAAGTACCTGAGAAGGACTAGGAATTATATGCTGGTTTACCGGGCAGACCAATTACTCCCTGTGGGTTACACGGATTTTGAATTCCAATCTGATAGGGATAACAGTAAGTCTACCTCAGGTTTTGTGTTTACTTTGGGTGGTGGAGCCATTGTATGGAGGAGTGTCAAGCAAAAATGCATGGCGGACTCTACGATGGAAGCTGAGTATGTGGCAACCTCTGAGGAGGCCAAAGAAATTGTATGGCTCAGGAACTTCCTGATGGACTTGGATGTGATTCCTGGTTTGCCCAGAACTATCACAATTTATTGTGATAATAGTGGTGCAGTTGCAAACTCGAAGGAACCACAAGCCCATAAGGCTAGTAAACACATAGAGCGCAAGTACCACCTGATACGAGAAATCATAAAGAGAGGAGAAGTTGTTGTGGCCAAGATTGCATCGGAGGATAACCTGGCAGATCCTTTCACTAAGGCCCTTCTGGCGAGAGCTTTTGATAGGCATGTGGAGGGAATGGGGATCAGATGTATGGAAGTTTGAGAATAGCATAGTCTTTTAGTATAAGTGGGAGATTGTAGGGATGTATACTGAAAAGTCTACCTTTTGTATGAACATCTTTATTTTGAAATAAGAATCACATGATTATTGTTTGCATTTTTATGGTTATGCAATATTGTCTAATACATTACATTATAGATAACATGGTGTGTGGTGTCACACGGGAGATCATGTTATCGACTCCTTGTAAAGTATAAGTAAAGGCTCACAACCGAGATGGCTTTGGACAAACCATAGGAATGGTTGTAGTGTGATTTGGTATTGGTTTGTCTTGACCATAGAATCACACTAGTGCACTTTGTGTGTATTGAGCAGGACCGACTTAGAGGTGATTCGATTTATTCCTGACTACATAATTGAATCGCTCCTCAGATATTATTTAGTACATGCTCTTAATCCCGATATAATAACGGACACATATACTTAGTATTCATCTCTTTGATTTACCAATGGGCGAGATTTATAGATTAAATCGATAGGCTCGGTAAGTAGGGAGATGATATTATTTATATGGTGTGTCATTGATTATAGGAGGAAACCGTGTCCTATATATTAGGATGACGATGTCCCCTTGAGAAGCTCATATGGTTCATCATGTAAACCCTGCAGGTGGACTTGGTCCGGCATGATGAAAAGGTTGAGTGGTACTACTCAAAGAGTTAGATGTTGATTAATTAATGGTCAGTAAATTAATTAATCGATGGACATTCGAGATCTTAAACACGGGGAGAAAATGTACAAATAATATATAGAGCCCATATTAACTTATAGGGGTTGGTGATGTAGATCAATGATAATCCTTTAGTGGATTGGATTATCATCAATGGATCAGACTTTATGTGGGCTCCATGGGTGGCAAAGATCCAACTCCTCCTCATGGTCTCTAATGTAGCCTATTAACACCTCATAAAGATTAGATCCAATGGATAGAAACAAAACTCTAGATCCATAGGTAGAGATTAAATCTCTAAGATCCGATGGTTGAGATTAAATCTCTAGATCCAACGGTTGAGATTAAATCCCTAGAACCAATGGTAGAGATTAAAAGGAGGCTTATCCCAAACTCTATAAAAGGAGATTGAGGGGTTGGCGTGAAGTAATCATCAAGAGGATCTAGGGTTTTGGGCGGCAAGGCTATAGGAAGCAAGGGTTTAAGGGTGGCAGCACCAATTAAGGAAGGTAATTCCTTTCTTCTTCTTCCTTCAAGGTGGCCGGCGTCCAACAGCTTTTCCAGCCCTTTTCCAGTCATTGTCCAGCATCCAAACCTCTCTTCTCTTTCTCCTTGAATGGTGGAAACAAGACTTAGGGCTTTCCCTTTGTGACTTGGTAGGTTTCCATCATCATCTCCTCCTCTTTCTTTGGAAGAGCAAGGAAGGAAGATTTACGATCTAGGAGCTTCAACTTTTGGTAGATCGTCGCTCACATGACGTCCGAAAGGAGGAAGGTCATACATAAGAAGATCAAGAGGTATACCTATTCTTCATTCTCTTTTGTAACATGTTTGTTTTTGTTTTTCAATTATGAGCATGTAATATTCTGTTTGTGGCTAAATAATACTTGGATCCCGATCATAAATACAAAAACCAGTGATCCGTACATCGTCTATTCCGTGGCTACTCGTAGAATAGAGGATGGTCGCTTGAACGAGTTTGTTCAAGTGACCTCTCTAAACGAATAGCTCAACGATGACTTGATTGTTTGGGCAATCCCTTTTGTCTAGGATTAAATTTTTTTTTAATCTGGAGACATCGATGGGATCGCCATAAACAAACAACCAAGGTATAGTGGGAAGCGAAGTTTCCCCTCACGGACTCGATAAGCAAAACCCTTCAATTGGTATCAGAGCTACCAAGGTTTCCGATTTTGTGTGTTTAGGATTCGGTTAATTTTTATGCACTTTTCATATATTATATGTGCTGGATAATAGTAGGATATTGTTGGGAGTATGGGGAATACAATCAAAGTCCCACATTGGTAAGACATGGAAAAGATCATGTGCTTATAAGAAAAAAGATATCTCCATTGGTATGAGGCCTTTTGGGTAAAGCCCAAAAACAAAACCATGAGGGCTTGGGCCCAAAGTGGACAATATCATACCATTGTGGAGATATGTGGATCTTATATGCACTAACAATTGGTATCAGAGCCATGGTCCATGTCAAGCCATGAACCTCGAACGAAGGAAGTTGAGCTCCCACGTCCGGATCAAAAAGAACCAGACATTAGGAAGGAAGTCTAGTTGGGTCGGGGGGACCGAACAACTGGCAGGAAGTCCTGGTGGGTTGAAGATCGGACATCAAGCAGAGAAAATCCTTCGAGGAGGGATAGGCTTGAGGGGGGGCCCAATGTGGTCCTTCGTTTGAGGGGGGGATTGTTGGGAGTATGGGGAATACAATCAAAGTCCCACATTGGTAAGACATGGAAAAGATCATGTGCTTATAAGAAAAAAGATATCTCCATTGGTATGAGGCCTTTTGGGTAAAGCCCAAAAATAAAACCATGAGGGCTTAGACCCAAAGTGGACAATATCATACCATTGTGGAGATATGTGGAGCTTATAAGCACTAACAATACTTTCATCCAACCTTTACGAGTCGGATATTTTCGTCCCACTACTGTCACTCCTTGTGACCCAGGTGTTGGGTTGATCCGTGTGGGGAAACTTCGCTTCCCACTTCAACACGGTCTCTTGTTCATGGTGATCTCATCGATGTCCCCAGATTAAAAATTTAATCCTAGACAAAAGGGAACACCCAAACAACCTTGTCATCGTCGTGCTATTCGTTTAGAGTTGTCACTTGAACAAATTTGTTGTTCAAGCGACCAACCTCTATTCCACGAATAGCCGCAGAATAAACGATGTACGGATTGCTATTTTTTGAGTTTATGATCGGAATCCAAGTATTATTTAGCCACAAACAGAATATATCATGCTCATAATTGAAAAACAAATATAAACATGTAACAAATAAAATTAGAGAATCGATATACCTCTCGATCTTCTATTGTATGACCTTCCACCTTTCGGACGTCGTGTGGGCGACGATCTACCAAAAGTTGAAGCTCCTAGATCGCCAATCTTCCTCCCTTGCTTGTTCTGAGCAAGAGGAAAAATAGAAAAAAGTCTCTTCTCCTTCTTTCAACCAACCACCAAACTCCAAGGTTGGAGCTTGCCGCCGGCCAAGGAGGAAGAGGAGAATAGGTGAATGCCAACAAAAGCTCCAAGGGAGAACCCTAAGCCTAGGTTTTGCCGGCCAAAGAGAGGGAGGGGGGCTGCTTTGGACGCCGGCCAAGGGCTGGAAAGGGAAGCTAGGTCGCCGACAACCTTGAGGGAAGAAGAAGAAAGGAAAGTCCTTCCTTATTTGGTGCCGCCAACCCCTAAACCCTAGCCTCCAAGCCTTGTCGCCCAAAACCCTAATCCTATCTCTAGTTGGATTCTAGTTGCCGCCCACCCCTTGCCCTCCTTTTATAGAGTTAGGGATAAGCCTTGTTTTAATCTCCACCATTGGTTCTAGGGATTTAATCTCAACCGTCGGATCTAGAGATTTAATCTCAACCGTCGGATCTAGAGATTTAATCTCTACCTTTGGATCTAGAGTTTTGTTTCTATCCATTGGATCTAAGCTTCATAAGGTTTTAATAGGCTACAATAGGGACCATTAGGAGTTGGATCTTGGCCACTCAATGGATCAAGCCCACAAAAAGTCCGATGCATTAATGATAATCCAATCCACTAAAGGATTATCATTGATCTACCTCACCAACCCCCATAAGTTAATATGGTCTCCAAATATTATTTGTACATTTTCTCCCCGTGTTTAAGATCTCGAATGTCCGTCGATTAATTAATTTACAGACCATTAATTAATCATCATCTAACTCCATGAGTAGTACCACTCAACCTTTTCATCATTCCGGACCAAGTCCACCTGCAGGGTTTACATGATGAACCTTATGAGCTTCTCAAGGGAACATCATCATCCTAATATATAGGACACGGATTCCTCCTATAATCAACGGCACACCATATAAATAATACCATTTCCCAACTTACCGAGCCTATCGATTTAATCTATAAATCTCGCCCATTGGTAAATCAAAGAAATGAATACTAAGTATATGTGCCCGTTATTATATCGGGATTAAGAGCTTGTACAATATAATATCTGAGATCCGATTCGAATATGTAGTCAGCAATAAATCGAATCACCTTTAAGTCAGTCCTGCTCAATACACACAAAGTATACTAGTGTGATTTTATGGTCAAGACAAACCAATACCAAATCACACTACAACCATACTAATGGTTTGTCCAAAGTCATCTCGGTTGTGAGCCTTTACTTAAACTTTACAAGGAACCGATAACATGATCTCCCGTGTGACACCACACACAATGTTATCTACAATGTAATGTATTAGACAATATGCATAGCCATGAAAATATGCAAACAATGATCATGTGATTCTTATTTCAAAATAAAGATGTTCATACAAAAGATAGACTTTTCAGTATACATCCAAACAATCTCCCACTTATACTAAAAGACTATGTTGTCCTCAAATTGTCATACATCTGATCCTCATTCCCTCCACATGTCTATCAAAAGCTCTCGCCGGAAGGGTCTTAGTGAAAGGATCTGTCAGGTTATCCTCCGATGCAATATTGGCCACAACAACTTCTCCTCTCTTTACGATTTCTCGTATCAGGTGGTACTTGCACACTATGTGTTTACTTGCCTTATAGGCTCATGGTTCTTTCGAGTTTGCAACTGCACCACTATTATCACAATAAATTGTGATAGTTCTGGGCAAACCAGGAATCACATCCAAGTCCATCAGGAAGTTCCTGAACCACACAGCTTCTTTGGCTGCCTCAGAGGTTGCCACATACTCAGCTTCCATGGTAGAGTCCGCCATGCATTTCTGCTTGACACTCCTCTATACAATGGCTCCACCTCCCAAAGTAAACACAAAACCTGAGGTAGACTTACTGTTATCCCTATCAGATTGGAAGTCGGAATCCGTGTAACTCACAGGGAGTAATTGGCCTTCCTGGTAAACTAACATATAATCCCTAGTCCTTCTCAGGTACTTCAATATATGCTTTACCGCAGTCCAATGTCCTTGTCTTGGATTACTCTGATATCTGCTGACCATGCCCACGACATAGCAGATATCTGGTCTCGTACATAGCATCGCATACATGAGGCTTCCAACCGCCGAAGCATAAGGAACCGCCTTCATTTCTTCTATCTCCTCAGATGTTCTAGGACACATCTCCTTAGATAAAGGAACTCCATACCTAAAAGGTAGAAAACCCTTCTTGGAGTTCTGCATGCTAAAACGATCCATAACCATGTCTATGTATGAAGCTTGGGATAATCACAACATCCTTTTCCTATGATCCCTTATAACCTTGATCCCAAGGATGTGTCCCACCTCTCCCAAGTCCTTCATATCAAACTGTTTGGACAACCATACCCTTACGTTTGATAACACCTTGATATTGTTGTCAATCAACAAAATGTCATCTACGTATAGTACAAGAAATACCACTATGTTTCCGTCACTTCTCTTGTATACACAAGACTCATCCGGACTTTGAATAAATCCATAAGACTGGATTACCTCATCAAAGCGGATGTTCCAAGACCTCGAAGCTTACTTCAATCCATAAATGGACCGATTAAGCTTACATACAAGATGCTCTTTGCCCTTCGTAATGAATCCCTCTGGTTGCTTCATATAGATATCTTCCTCAAGACTTCCATTCAGGAAAGCTATCTTGACATCCATCTGCCACACCTTATAATCCATATGAGCTGTTATGGATAAGAGAATCCAGATAGACTTAAGAATGGCTACCGGCGAAAAGGTCTCCTCATAATTGATACCCTCTTTCTGAGTATACCCCTTCATAACAAGCCTCACTTTGAAGGTCTCAACCTTCCCATCTATTCCTCTCTTTCTTTTGTAGATCCACTTGCATCCAATGGTTTTTACACCATCGGGTGGTTCCACTAGCTCCCAGACCTGATTTGAATTCATAGATTCAATCTCAGTATTCATTGCACTTTGCCATGATGTTGCATCTATATCTTGGATTGCCTCGTCATATGTCCAGGGATCAGGTTCATGTTCGCCAGGGACCAAATCAGAAGATTCTTCCAAGAACATGAATCTATCAGGCTGTCTAACAACCCTCCCACTATGACGAGGTATCTCCTGTGTATCCTCTGTGACACGCGGTGCAGTGACTTATGGTATATCCTCTTGTACCGGTGGTACTGAAGAAGTGACTTCCCCTTTTAATTCCACCAGAACAATTTTACTCTTGGGCTTGTGGCTCATCACATAGTCTTCCTCTAGAAATCTGGCGTTCGTTCTAACGATCACCCTCTAATCTCTAGGACTATAAAACAAACCACCCTTCGTTCCTCTAGGATAGCCAATGAACATGCGTACTTCTGTACGAGGTTCCAACTTACTAGCATCTGTCTTCAGCACATGTGCTGGACTCCCCCATATCTGAATATGTCTTAGACTAGGCTTTCGCCCAGTCCACAACTCTATGGGAGTAGAAGGACTGATTTCGATGGAACCAAGTTCAGAATGTACACCGTCATATCTAGAGCATATCCCCAGAACGAATCTAGCAACTCAGAATAACTCATCATCGATCTAACCATCTCCATAAGAGTTCTATTCCTTCGCTCTGCTACACCATTCTGCTGGGGTGTGCCAGGTGTAGACAATTGGGATTGAATCCCAGCCTCTGATAAGTAATTCCTAAAGTCTCCTAAGAGGTACTCGCTACCATGATCAGATCGTAGTGTATTGATACTTTTACCTTGACATTTCTCCACATCAGCCTTGAATTCTTTGAACTTGTCAAAGCATTCAGACTTGCGGCGCATCAGGTAAATGTATCCATATCTTGAATAATCGTCTATAAAAGAGACGAAATACTCAAAACCACCTCTAGCCTGGATAGACATAGGACTACACAAATCAAAATGAACCAACTCCAACACATCTTTGGCTTTATACCCCTTGGCCTTAAAAGGCCTCTTGGTCATTTTACCCTCTAAGCAAGATTCACAGGTTGGGAAATCCTCCACCACTAATGAACCCAAAGGTCCATCAGCTATCAACCTTTGAATTCTGCTTAGGTTAATATGACCAAGCCTAAGATGCCAAAGATATGTTTGGTTCATCTTCGAAGGTTCTTTTCTCTTATTAGAATTAGAAGATGAGTTATTAACTTCAATTTGCATCGTGGGAGGTTTTGGTTCAAGTGTGTATAGATTTCCTATCAATGCACCTGAACAGATAATGTCCCTATTCCTTTTTATAACAACTCTATCATTAAAAGAAATAGAATATCCATACATAAATAATTTAGAAACCGAAATTAAATTCTTTCTAAATAAAGGTACATAAAGGCAATTCTTAAGAACCAAAAGTTTATTTTTCTCAAAAGATAAATGAACGTATCCCACTGCAACAGCCGCCACCTTCGTGGCATTGCCCAAGTATACGGTAATCTCCCCCTCAGCCAGTCGTCTGATTTTCTGGAACCCCTGCAAAGTATTGAAGACATGATCAGTGGCTCCCGTATCTACACACCAGGTGTCGGTAGATAACACCGCTAAACATGTTTCAACGACTAGACCAAAAGATATACCTTTGTTCTACTTGTAGTTGGGGCAGTCCTTTTTCCAGTGTCCAATCTGCTTACATGTGAAGCACTTGCCTTTCGGCTTCTTCACTCCTCCCTGAGTACCTCCCACCGCCTTTGTCCCAGTTTGTTTCTTCTTCTTCTTGCCTTTCGGCTTAGAAGTAGAAACCTTTTGGGTCACCATGGCATGTGCCTGAGCACTCTGATGAAATAGTCCCTCTGCCGCTTGGAGTTCTGTCAGAAGCTCCGCCAACGAATACAACCTCTTGTTCATATTGTAGTTCAGGCGAAACTGCTCAAAACTCCTAGGTAGAGACTGAAGTATAATATCGACCTGGGTTTCTCCATCTATCTAAGCTCCAAGGACCTCCAACTCATTCAAATGAGCCACCATCTTGAGAACATGATCCCTTATGGGTGTTCCCTCGATCATGGTGGTCGTCATCAGGTTCCTCATGGCTTCCTGCCTTGCAGCCCGATTCTGGTGTCCGAAAAGCTCTTTGAGATTAAGCATCATGTCATAAGCAGTTTGCATGGCTTGATGCTGATGTTACAGTACATTTGACATAGATGCCAAAATGTAACACCGCACCATCTTATCAGCCTTTACCCACTTCTTATAACTCTCTCTCTCTCCCTTTCCCCAGAATCATCCGCAGGCTTAGGAGGCCACTCTTTGAGGAGTACATATTTGTATTCCTCATCAGTCAAGACAATGTCTAGATTCCTCTTCCAATCAACATAGTTGGGTCCAATAAATTTATTCTCTTTCAGTATCAGAGCAAGCGGGTTGAAAGTCATTTTGAAAGAAAACCTAAGAATCACATAGATCAAAACATTAGATTTCAAAAAAATTATTGATTCCTCAAACAATAAAATTTTAAAATCATCCAACACCTCAAAACACCGAGAATATCATATGCCACGATAGTGTGGACGTATACGAATTCTACATTTGTATGAGGAGGTTTTACCCATTAATTTTACTATCTTGTCAACCTAACTTTTTGACAAGTAAAATTAATAGTTGGTTCCTCTTTGGCCCTACAAATAAAAGTAGTGACTCCGATGGGGAGGATACTTATATTTGTATCTAAGTGTTCACCATTACTCGGTGCTATGGTAATTATCTCGAGTTTTGTGTCTTCCGATGGGGAAGTACACATGCTCCTAAATAATTTCCTATAACCATATTTGACCTTGTGATCCGCAAATAAACTCATCCGATGTGGAAGAAGGCACTCAGAGCCGACATGCAAGTTTGTTTGCATCACATGTCAAATTGTAATGGAGGCCGTGGGAATTTATAAAAATACCCCTCTCCCACTTAGTAATTTGAAATTGAGGAATTTTCTAGCCTACGACATGCATATCAAACAATAAGCAATAAATATGAAAAATAAATTATTTTTCGACTATTATGGCTTTTGTCTTCAATATGTCTCCCGTCGCATCGCCTTCTCGTTCGCTCCTCCTACGCCATGTACGAGCCATCCGGAGATCCGAGCCGAGACTAAAATCTATTTTAATTTACATCCATCGATCTTATACTCCACGAGCGAGTGTACATGAAATCTAGATCGAAAGTAAACTAAAATAAAAAGAGTGGCTAAACAATGTCGTATCTAATTTACAAAAAATTAAATACTAGCCTCATCAACCCCGAGGATTCAACAAAATATACACAAACAATCACATATACACATATGGCCATAATAGTCGGATCTTATGCCTGCAACCCAAGAGTTAACCTATGCATATCCTACTATTATCTGGCCCATATAATATATGAAAAATGCATAAGAGTAACTGAATACTAAACACACAAAACCGGAAACCTTGGCTGTGATACCAATTGTTGGGTTGATTCGTAAGGGGAAACTTCGCTTCCCACTTCAACTCGGTCGCTTGTTCATGGTGATCCCATCGATGTCCCCGGATTAAAAATTTAATCCTAGACAAAAGGGAACACCCAAGCAACCTTGTCATCGTCGTGCTATTCGTTTAGAGTAGTCACTTGAACAAACTTGTTGTTCAAGCGACCAACCTCTATTCCGCGAATAGCCGCGGATTAGACGATGTACGGATTGTCAGTTTTTGTGTTTATGATCGGGTCACCCAATGGATCAAGCCCACATAAAGTCTGATCCATTAATGATAATCCAATCCACTAAAGGATTATCATTGATCTACCTCACCAACCCCCATAAGTTAATATGGGCTCCATATATTATTTGTACATTTTCTCCCCGTGTTTAAGATCTCGAATATCCGTCAATTAATTAATTTACTGACCATTAATTAATCATCATCTAACTCCATGAGTAGTACCACTCAACCTTTTCATCATGCCGGACCAAGTCCACCTGCAGGGTTTACAAGATGAACCTTATGAGCTCCTCAAGGGGACATCATCATCCTAATATATAGGACACGGTTTCCTCCAATAATCAACAGCACACCATATAAATAATACCATTTCCCAACTTACCGAGCCTATCAATTTAATCTATAAATCTCGCCCATTGGTAAATCAAAGAAATGAATACTAAGTATATGTGCCCGTTATTATATCGGGATTAAGAGCTTGTACAATATAATATCTGAGGTTCGATTCGATTATGTAGTCAGCAATAAATCGAATCACCTCTAAGTCAGTCCTGCTCAATACACACAAAGTGTACTAGTGTGATTTTATGGTCAAGACAAACCAATACCAAATCACACTACAACCATACCAATGATTTGTCCAAAGTCATCTCGGTTGTGAGCCTTTACTTATACTTTATAAGGAACCGATAACATGATCTCCCGTGTGACACCACACATATTGTTATCTACAATGTAATGTATTAGACAATATGCATAGCCATGAAAATATTCAAATAATGATCATGTGATTCTTATTTCAAAATAAAGATGTTCATACAAAAGATAGACTTTTCAGTATACATCCCAACACCAGGCTCCACCCTGGAATCTCCTCATAAGTCACATTAGGCTGAAGTGGAATTGATACCTCCTTCAGAACATGATCAACAAGCGACACGTATTTCCTCAGTATAGAAACAGAAAATACATTGTGAACACCCGCCAGTGTCAGAGATAAAGCCAACCAGTAAGCTACACCTCTTATCCATGCCAATATCTCAAATGGGCCAATAAAGCATCGAACTAATTTCCCTTTTTATCCCAAATCATTTCACCTCCTTTCGTAGGTGAAACACGTAGAAATACCTATTACCCAACTGAGAACTCCAAAGGCTTTCGCCTCTGATCTGCGTAACTCTTCTGTAAACCCTGTACCTCTAATAACCGTCATCCGATGACGTGCACCAACTCAGCATCATGCTGGATGCTCTGTTGCCCCAGCCACTGTCATTCCCCGACTTCCTCCAACAACACAAGAGATCTGCAGGGACTACCGTATGAGGCCTCGAATGGTGCCATCAGAGTAGACGAGTGGTAGTTGTTATAGGCAGATTCTACTGAATGAACGTGGTCCTCCTAACTGCCTCTAAAATCCATGACACAGGATCTCAATAGATTTTCCAATGTTTGAATGATATGCTCAGACTGTCCATATGTCTGCGGATGAAATGTTGTATTGAGTCGAAGCTCTATGCCCATGGTTTGATCCAGACTCTACCAGAATCGTGAGGAAAATTACGGAATCTCTATCAGATACAATACTCAAAGGTACTCAAAGGTGACTTGCATGAGGACACTAAATCTGATAATCTTCGGTAGTATAACTATGCTAGACGATCCAACGAGTTCGTTCCACGGATAGGCAGAAAGTGACCTGATTTGGTTAGTCGATCCACGATCACCCAAATCGCATCATGTCCTTCATGGGTTCTAGGAAATCCCGTAACGACACCAATAGTGATATGCTCCCACTTCCATTCTGGAATCACCATTTTCTAGAGCAATCCAGTGAGTTTCTGTTGTTCAACCTTCACTTACTGGCATACTAAACATCGAGCAAAAAAAATTGCTATATCTCTCTTTATACCGTTCCTACTAGTATAAATGTTTTAAATCTCGGTACATCCAAGTACCACCAGGATGTATTGCAAAACTAAAATAAGGTACTTCCTGTAGCAACTCCATAGTAGCTACACAGTACCTAGTCAAAACTCCATGAGCATTTCTGCTCCATACAACTACTACATTAGATTATATATGCTAAAACTACTTCACATGTGTAACAACTTATCTCGTAGTTTCTTAACTGACGTAGGCATAAGATACATCTCATGCAATTGTACGATCCCTGAAACTATACATTTGCAAACAACATCCTTTTATCCACTCCGGAAGGATTAACTAATACTCGTGTAAAAGTTAACCGCCGTCTAGATCTTGTAAACTGGTTTCACCAGCTTCTGACTAAATGATTTCCATCATCACCTTTGTCAAACAAGTCCGTGGTATAGTAATGCTAAAACATTCTATCCACATCTACAGTAATAACCAAATCATACATGGCACACCACCATCTACGGTGGTCGAGTGCGCAACTCCAACTACCACAATCAACAGTGGCCAGGTTACACAACTCCAACAATCACAAACTGATCCAATCGTGTCCAGGATACACGATTCTCAAATCCAGTGGCGACTAAATCGTTAATTAGTCTAACAACTTAATTAAAACTCATAAAATTCATACTAAGTATGAAATTGTCATCCTTCATACACCTGCATCCTATTTACTCTAATCTGATGATATATCAATCATCACAACGACAATGATAATTGTATGACACCATGTCACTACAATATCAATACTCCAGTCGTAAATCAACTCTAAACTATAAACAGGTGTCCCTAACTAATCTAAATAGATCATCTATACACAACGAAGGATATTCATTTACAACAACTACCATATTTCATCATCGATAATCGATGCCTAATCTCAAAGGTCCATCTCTCTTTCAACAAAGAGTTCCGGATCTTCTTAAGGAGAAATACTGGGATAGATAAATCTCCCCTCCAACATCTCCTATAATCACAACTTACATTCTTCAAATTCCCATAGTGTTTAGTAACACTAATACTAATCAAATTATCACCCGGTCTGGGATCTTTGATATCAGAACTATTTCCGCAATCATTTCGATCGCCTACTCCACTTGCCTACGGGCAAGCCTAGAAGTTCATTCGAAACTACATCTGATTACCCTCGGATTATACACACATTCGAGAGACATAATCATACCATAATCTCAACAATTTAACCATCCGTAAGGATATCTCTGTAGGGGATCGATAGGCAGGCTAGAGGGGGTGAATAGCCCTTTGTCGTTGGATGACGGAATTTGCTCGTCTACACAATTGTTAGCGCAAGCGCAATAATAATAAAGACAAACAAATAAACAATAAAGAATACAAACAATGCTAACATCGAAATGTAACGTGGTTCACGGCTACGCCGCTAATCCACGGTCCCCGATTCGTCCTCGGTGAATCACTCCGCAACCAAATCACTATCGGTCTCTCCTTTGCACTAAGCTAGGTGGAGGTAACCCTTACAACTCAAGAACACTCCTTTTACAATAGATGTGAAAGAGAACTAGAAGAAGGAGTTTATCACTTGTGGAGCACTTGGATGATGGTTTAGAATATGACCATTAGTCATCCAAAAGCCCACACCCTCTCTTTTTATAGAGAGGGCTGATTTCTTCCCGTTGGCCACCACCAGTCGACTGCTGCCCTTGGCAGTCGACTGCCGCCACTTCAATGGCCTCCGAACACGTCGGATCCCGACCGTTGTAGTCCAACGGATCCCTTGGCAGTCGACTGATGGATCCATCAGTCGACTGCTGCCTCCATAGTCGACTGCGAGCGGTTCTGTGGCCCAAACCCTCTTGACCAGTCGACTGCTGCCTTCAGCAGTCGACTGATGGTCTTGGCAGTCGACTGCCGCCATATGGCAGTCGACTGCTGGGCCAAAATCCACTCAGTCGGATACCAGTCGAACCGCGTTCGACTCAGAGCAGTCGACTGCCATTTCATGGCAGTCGACTGATGTCGGGAAAACTCATCCGACACTTAGCCATTCGGCCAAGTTCACCTAATGAGCTACTTACAATTCACTCATTCTCTCATCTCACTCGAAGTCCCTCGTCGAAGCTCTCTTCGTTCGCGGCCACGTCCCTCGGCAGCATCAGGCACACGGCTCTGCAATGCTACTTCGCGTCTCTTGCCTTCGAAGTCTGCTTCCTTGGCTTCGCTTCAAGTCATCTCGTCCGGCGGTCCCTCGGCAGCATCAAGAGCACGTCTCTGCAATGCTCCTTCTCCGACTCAAGCACGAGGTTATGAGTGGTGAACCCGCCAAGGCTCCATGTGCGAATTACTAAGTCCTGCATGACTTCAACGAACATATCAAATCACAATAACAAACTAACTTAAACCCTTTGCCACACACATGAAAACCATATCACGGCAAGAGATTGCCCTAACAATGTCTACAGTAAAGATATGTCTATCCAAGTCTAAGGACATCCCTTGACTTATTAATTGTTGATCCACATCTCACCTAACGGTAGAGATACCACCGACTTACAAGTCGATGTAAAAGACCCTTCTAATCCAAACAAAGAATGTTCTAGACAAAGATACCCGTAAACTACAAGTATCTCTCAATATATTAACCTAAAGGGTACACTAAAGTAATACCCTTAATGATCAATTATCTGCCGATCCGATCCAAAGGTTCCCCGTAGGTCTCGGCCTTTCTCCGAAGAGAACAAGATCATATCCCATAGTCTGTGACAAACGATCACATTTCTGCGACAAATGAACTGGGAATTTTCCTAGATCATCTAATCCCACCACTTAATCCTACGACTTGTAACTATAGAATACCGAATAGATACGACCATCATCATATACTCTCTCCTCTGTACAAAGCCAATCCACATCTGGGGGTAACTATTGTTGTTGTCTGCATGAGTGTTCTATGATGTCTTCTGCTGATACTGCTGCGTAAATCAATTCCCTTGAAGGGAAGTATCACAGAACTCCAACCATGCCTGAGGTAGTAGGTCACTGCAGATGAGATAACCTAATCTTCTGTGATGATCTTTGCTATCGAGACGGTGCATCATCCTCCCGGAACACCATTGATAGTTTTTAACTGAGTCTTTAAAGTATAGCTCCTCAAATCTACTGGTTGCTTACAATAGCAACAGATGAACTGATCCAACAGATAATCTGACTTCGTGTGTCTTCGTGATCTGAACTGCATGCACATAATCCCTTCGGAGTCTTTGTTCTGATTTTGTTGATATGCACAAGAACATCCTGATGATTTGTGGTTGGTCTTCTATAATCAGAAAGTAGCTCAAGGCCTATGACTCCGATCTTGCTCCTTTTATCCAACAATCGAAGACTTCCGACTCTAATAAGTTGACCTACAATATCTGCTTATCGGTCTCCAACTCATAAATATTTGTACGGAGTCATTTCTAAATTTCATAGGCATTAGTGGACATTTGTATAATCCTAACATCTCACTCATGCTAAGTTTTCAATCAAGGTAGCCTATGGTGAGTGTGAGATGTATCCTAAAGGTATTTGTATATACTTAACCATTATTTTCATGCAATTCTATACAAGGTTAAGTATCATCCTAACATCCAACATGATCATAAAGACATATATGGATGAATTTCATATTATGACCATGAAACAAATGTATTCATCAAATTGTGATCATGCATTAGGTATTACATCATGATAATAAGGCAAATACCACCTAAAGCATGATTTATCTATTTATGGGTGCATTATCATCACCCAACACTATTACAAAAATATTGTCCCGCCATCCTAAGTCAACCAAAGACATGATATAGGTAAATTCCATATGGTTGACTATCCTAGGGTTTTCCTAACCCTTAAGGATGGATTTAGGAACCCAAAACAAATTCTTTCCTATTGGGTTCACTAAATACTCCTTAGGGATCCATTTTCTAGCAATTGTCTTCTTTTTATCTTGACCCCTAGCAATTAAGCATTTATAGGCCTTTTCATTTTTATTCTCTTTATATCCTAGGCCTTTCTTATTGAAGCTTGCTCTTTGGCTCCCAATTATCATGTTAAGGGTATTGGAGCCAATAGTGAATTTTTCTAGGGCTTTGGTTAAATGATCTACCTTTTCCCTTAAAGCCCTATTTTCATCCATACATGCATCACTAACATTAAAAGGCATATAATCATGTGAGCATGCATCATTTAGGCTAGAAGAAATATCATCATTAATATTTAAGCATGCTTTTTCTAATTTTTCTTCTAAGTCCTTAATTTGATCTAGCATGCATTTATTTTTCTTCTTTGCCCTAAACAAATCCTTAGTGAGGCTAGAAATCATTGAAACTATTTTACTAGGTGAGAGATTCGTTACCATAGTCTCCATATCTTCTTCTTCTTCGAATGAGGATGGTGAAGAAGCTCCCCCTTCACTAGAGCTCTCCTCACTTGTGCTTGATCCTTCATTTTCGGAGGAGGAGGAGTCTAGATCATCAAAGGCCATCAAAGCTAGGTTGGTGACAAAAGCATTCTCCTCTTCTGATGATGATGAAGATGATGAAGAGGGGTCATCCCATGTCCTTGCTTTTAGTGCCTTGGCCTTTCCTTTTTCTTTGCCCTTCTTCTCTTCTTCCTTCTTCTTGTTCCCCTTCTTCTTCTTCTTTTCTTCCTTCTTTCTCTTCTCCTCCTTGCTTTTGTTCAATAGGGGACAATTATCCCTTATATGTCCCTCTTGTTGGAAATTGTAGCAAATCACCTTCCCCCTTGGTCTTATTCTCCTATCATTAGATTTATTAAATTTAAAACCTTTTAATGCACGCCTTACCCTCCTTACCATATAAGCTTCTTCCGTGCTATCCATGGAGGAGGAGGAGGAAGCTTCATCAGAGGAGGAGGGGGTCTCCATCTTCTTCTTCCCTTTGTTAGCCATCAAGGCTACTCCTCCTGAAGGTTGAAACCTTGGCTCTTCTACTATTCCTTCGAGCCTTGTTTCATGGAGCTCAATAGTTGAGAAGAACTCCTCCAAGGTGCTCACTTCCAAATTCTTGGAGATGTAGAAGGAGTCCACCATAGAGCTCCATCTTGAGGACCGGGGAAAGGCATCTATGGCCTTCATTACCATATCCCGGTTGGAGAGTTTTTCACCTACACTTGTCAAACCGGTTAGAATTTCCTTAAATCTAGAGTGTAGGGATTTTACCTTCTCTCCCTTTTCGAGTTTGATATTGGATAATTGGGAGCGAAGGACATCTCTCCTTGCTAGCTTCACCTCGGATGTGCCTTCATGAATCTCTATTAGTTTCTCCCACATCTCCTTGGCGCTAGCACACTCTCCTATCCGGTTTACTTCTTGTTGGGGGAGTACATTGTAGAGGTGATGTTTGGCTTTTGAGTTTGCCAAGTACTCTTCCCTTTGCCTATAATGCCCTGTAAAATTTCTAGCAATTTTACAAGAATTTTTGGTTTATTATGATGGGCTTTATGTGGGCTCTTTCAAAAATAAAAGAAAATGAGCCAAAAAGGATACAAGGCCTAGGAATTGAACCCCAAACCTCTAGAGATAGCCAAGCCCTAAAGATGCATCCAATAACCAGAAGCCCAGCAAGGTTGTACTATTAGAGGAATATGGGAAATTATAGTTAGGGGTAAGGGAGACTAAGGGACTCTTCAAGTGAATAAATAGGGGGAATGAAGAGACATGAGTGATCAAATTGCTTTTCTCTCCTCTCATCTTCTTCCTCACCGAGATCCATTTCCCCTCCCTTTTCATCCTTTGTCTGAAATTCATCCAAGCAAGAAGAAGGCTAGGTTTGCTTCCCTTAGGTCATCTTCCAACCAAAAAGAAAAGCGAAGGATGTAAGTATCCCCTCACCTGCATACAAGTAGCTTTTCGATTGAAGTTGTTATGTCAAATTCTCCATGAACCATTCGGCCAAGACCTTTACTTGAGTTTTCAATGAAGATCCATGCCATATCTTGCATGAATATGATGATGATAGGATGCTAGATGGATTAGGTTAAGAGTTTAACCCTAAAAGCCCCAAGAAACTTTCGGCCAAGACCATAACTAGGGCTCACCATGAAGATCCATGTTATATCTTGTATGAATATGATGATGATAGGATGCTAGATGGATTAGGTTAAGAGTTTAACCCTAAAAACCCCAAAGGACCATTCGGCCAAGACCATAACTAGGGCTCACCATGAAGATCCATGCTATATCTTGTATGAATATGATGATGATAGGATGCTAGATGGATTAGGTTAAGAGTTTAACCCTAAAGCCCCAAAGGACCATTCGGCCAAGACCATAACTATGGCTCACCATGATAATCCATGTTATATCATGTATTGATTTGAAGTTGAGGGATTTCTAGATGAGTTTGGTTGAGTGGTTAACCTTAAAAACCCAAGGGATCATTCGGCCAAGACCATAACTTGGGCTCACCATGATGATCCATGCTATATCTTGTATTAATATGAAGATGAGGGATTTTTAGATGAGTTTAGTTAAGTGGTTGATCCATGAAACCCCTTTGAATCATTCGGCCAAGACCATAACTTGGGCTCACCATGATGATCCATGCTATATCTTGTATTAATATGAAGATGAGGGATTTTTAGATGAGTTTAGTTAAGTGGTTGATCCATGAAACCCTTTTTGAACCATTCGGCCAACACCCCTAATGTGTTCTTTATGCCATGCTTTAGGTGAGTTCATGATAACTTGCGATGTTAAATGATGCTAGATGGAGATAACATGCTCTAGGTTAGGATAACATGTGTTTTATGCATTAGGTGAGTTCATGATAACTTGTGATGTTAAATGATGCTAGATGAAGATAACATGCTCTAGGTTAGGTTTGAAATGAGTTCATGCCATGTTTGATGTTAGAAGAAGATAACATGTTCCATTCCATGCTTTATACGTTAAAGAATTAACATGTGTTTAGTTAGACCATGCCTATATATATAAGTTGTTTGGTGTTTAAAACTTTGATAGAGTTCCATGCAGTTTAGGCCACTCCAGGTATACTTGCTCATGATGTTGATGCCTTATGTCATGCCCTATATGTGTGTGATATTTATGATATGTTTATGAAATGAAATATGATATGTTATGAAGTGAAATATGATATGTTTATGAAGTGAAAGATGATATGTTTATGAAATGAAATATGATATGTGTTTATGAAATGAAATATGATATGGTTATGAAATGAAATATGATATATTCATGAAGTGAAATATGATATGTTTATGAAGTGAAATATGATATGTTTATGAAATGAAATATGATAGGTTGATGAAATGAAATATGATATGTTTAGGAAATGAAATATGATATGCTATGATAAGAAGCATGTATGTATTTTACCTTTTGCATAGCTTATACCAGGACCCTAACAAGGTCCAAAGGGATGGGCTCCTAAGTTGCCCCAGGCCGACGGACTAAGATCGGGCCTAGGATGGGCTTCTATGTTATGATTGCCCCTAGGTCGACGGACTAAGATCGGGCCTAGTATGGGATGGGCTCCCAGATGCCCTAGGCCGACGACTAAGATCGGGCCTAGGATGGGCTTCTATGTTATGATGATGGCCCCTAGGTCGACGGACTAAGATTGGGCCTAGTAACCTAGTAGGTTCGAGACTTGCTACCTCGGGTCTATTTAGGAATGCGCGCTATGATGATGATGATGTGGTACAATGTCGGGCCCAATATGTTGAGAGTTATGTTCAAATACCTATGCTATATGTTTTCGAAAAGCATCCTGCATATACCTTTATGTTATGTTTGCTTATGTCATATATGTACATGATACGTTGCTTATGTTATATGTGTTGCATGTTATGTTTGCTTATGTTACATACATTACATGTTATGTTTGCTTATGTCATATATGTACATGATATGTTGCTTATGTTATATGTGTTACATGTTATGTTTGCTTATATGTTATGAATGTTTACATGCTTATGTTATATGTGTTGCATGTTATGTTTGCTAATGTTACATATGCTACATGTTATGTTTGCTTATGTCATATATGTTACATGTTATGTTTGCTTATATGTTATGAATGTTTACATGCTATGCTTAATGTTGATGTATGGTTTTGTGAGTATGACAGGATCTTACTAAGCCTATGTGCTTATAGTTTATTTTCCCTTGTACTACAGATAAGGGTAAAGGGTGGATAAACTAAAGGGAGCAGCAGGAGGGGCAAAGTGTGTGTGGTAGTGGCATGGTGGAGGAGATCTGTTATGTCCCTTGTGCATGTTTTCCTTAAGATGATTTGTTTATGGACTTGAATTATGCACTAAGTACTTATGAAATAATGATGCATGCTCTATATTAAGAAGAAGTACCTACGAAATGACGATGCATGTTTATTTTTAAAAGAAAAAAAAATATGTCTAAAGTCTTCCGCTGTAAGTAGTACGATGTATGTATGTACGATTGCGTCGCCCTGCCCCTCCGGACCCTAGGAAAAGGGCGGGCGTGACATTGCCTCTTGCTCCACCTTAATTTTTCCAATGGCTCCCCTTCTTCATCCCTAGACATTTCAAAACTGTTTTCCATAATTAAAAGAATTTCGAAATCGATTTCGAAAAATATCTCCATTATCTTTTTCAACCAAGAGAATTCTCCTTCAAACTTTGGTGGATGAATGTTCGAGCCGGTCATTCTTGAATGTGCTTATTGTGGAGGTTAGTCCTCGACAAGCTTTCCTCGGCTCTGATACCACTTGTAAGGGATCGATCGATGTGGTTGGCCGGCTAGAGGGGGGTGAATAGCCCTCTTCGTACGATGATGGAATTTGCTCATCTACAAAGAATATTAGTGCAATGGAAACAAAACAAGACAAGAAAATATAAATAAGAATACAAATGCTAAGAAAGGATGTAACGTGGTTCACGGTTGCGCCGCTAATCCACGGTCCGATTCATCCACGGTGAATCACTCCGCAAGCTTCCACTATTCTCTCCTTTGCACCAAGCTAGGTGGAGGTAACCTCTTTACAAGGATTCACTCCTCTTACAAATATGATGTAAATGTTGGAATGTATACTGAAAGTCTAGCTCTTTTTGTATGAACATTTTATTTTGAAATAAGAATCACATGATCATTGTTTGCATTTTATATATTCATTATATATGTGTGCATATTGTCTAAATATTTTACATTGTAGATAACATGGTGCTTGGTGTGGCACAGAAGATCATGTTATCAGTTCCTTGTAAAATATAAGTAGAGGCTCACAACCAAGATGGTTTTGGACAAACCATTGGCATGGTTGTAGTGTAGCTTGGTATTGTTTTGTCTTGAACATAGAGTTACACTGGTACACTTAGGTGTATTGAGAAGGACCGACATAGAGGTGATTCAATTTAGTACTGACTACATAATTGAATCGGACCTCGGATATTATGTTGTACATGCTCTTAATCCCGATATAATAACGGGCACATGTACTTAGTATTTATTTCTTTGATTTACCAGTGGGTGAGATTTAGATGGATTAAATCAATATGCCCGATAAGTTGGGAAATAATATTATTTACATGGTGTGCCGTTGATTATAGGAGGAAACTGTGTCCTATATATTAGGTTGATGATGTCCCCTTGAGGAGCTCATAAGGTTCATCATGTAAACTCAGCTGGTTGACTTAGTCAACATGATGATAAGGTTGAGTGGTACTACTCGAGGAATTAGATGTTGATTAATTGATGGTCAGTAAATCAATTAATTGACGGACATTCGATATCTTAAACACGGGGAGATTAATGTACAAATAATATATGGAGCCCATATTGATTTATGAGGGTTGCTGAGGTAGTTCAATGATGATCCTCTAGTGGAATTGAACATCATTGATGGATCAAGTTTGTGTGGTTCCGATCCATCGGGTGGCCAAGACCCAACTCCTCCTTATGGTCCCTATCGTAGCCTAATATAATCCTTATGAAGTCTAGATCCAAGAATGTAAAACAAAACCTAGAACCAACGGTTGGGATTAAATCCCTAGATCCGATGGTTGGATGAAACCCTAGAACCAACGGTTGGGATTAAATCCCTAGATCCGATGGTTAGGATGAAATCCTAGAATCGACGGTTGGGATTAAATCCTTAGATCCGACGGTTGGGATGAAACCTTAGATCCGACGGTTGGGATGAAATCCTAGATCCGATGGTTGGGATTAAACCCTAGATCCGACGGTTGGGATAAAACCCTAGATCCGACGGTGGAGATTAAATCCCTAGATCCGACGGTGGAGATAAAAGGAGGCTTAAGCCTAATCCTATAAATAGAGGCTTAGGTTGGGCGGCAAGAGAAGTTTTTTTTTGGATTTAGGGTTTGGCTCCTGGAGAGGTGGGCGGCTAGGGTTTGGAGCAAGGGTGGCCGGCAACTATCTTCTTCCTTCTAGTTGTTGCCGGCGCCCAACTTGCACCATCAATACTTGGCCGGTGCCCAACCTTAAGGCTTTTCTCTTCTTCCTTGGCCGGCGGTTCTCCTCCCATTGGTGGCCGGTTCTCTTCCTCCTCCCTATTCTCCAAAAGTGGCCGGCGGCAACTCTTCTTGGAGAAGTTGGTCGACGCATCATCCATTGCTCCTTGGCCGGCGGTTGCACCAAATTCCCTAATTTGGTGGCCGGTTCTAGATAGGAAAGGTATTTGCTAGTTCTTCTCTTTGTTCGCAGCGGACAAGGTAGAGAAGAAAGCGATCTAGAAGGCTTCTACTCGTGGAGGATCTTCGTCCACACGTCGTCCACGAGAAGGATAGGACATACGGTAGAAGATCGTGAGGTATAAAGTTATTTTAACTTTATGTACAGATCTGAGCATGTTCTTATTTGTTTTGATTATGTATGTGTGTGTATGAATATATATTGTATAATCATGGACCCCGAAGACAAACACAAAAACCGGCGATCCATCCGTCGTCTCTTCCGCGGCTAACCAACTAGAAGAGTTGTGTTGCTTGAACAACTAGTTTGTTCAAGCGACCACTCAAGTTGTTAGCACGACGACGAATAGGTTGTGCTAAGGAAGCTCATCCCATCCAGATTAATCCTTTCATTAGTGAAAATTTTAATCCGGGGACATGGGAGCCAATGAGCCTCCGATGCGGCCACCTAACAATTGGTATCAGAGCCAACGGTTTCCGGTTTTGTGTGTTTTGGATTCGGTTAATTTTTATGCATTTTTCATATATTATATGTGCCGGATAATAGTAGGATATGCGTAGTTAACTCTTTGGTTGTAGGCATAAGATCCGACTATTATGGCCATGTGTGTGTATGTGAATGGATGTGTGTAAAAATTTATTATTTGAATCCTCGGGGTTGACGAGGCTAGGTTAGTATTTAATTTTTGTAATTAAATATGGCATTGTTTAGCCGATCATTTTAGTTTACTTTTGATCTAGATTATTTGTACACTCCTTCGTGGAGTATAGGATCGATGGATGTAAATAAAATGATTTATCTCGGCTCGGATATCTTTGGTGACTTGCGCACGGGAAAAGGTGGAGCGGACGAGGTGGCGACACGACGGGATGCATATTGGAGGACAATGCCATAATAGTTGGAAAAAATTCTGTTTTTCCATATTTATTGCTTATTTGTTTTATATGCATGTTGTGTATGTTTAAAATTCCTCGATTTCAATTTACTAAGTGGGAGAGGGATATTTTAATTAATTCCCGCGACCTCCATTACAATTTGACGTGTGATGCAACAAACTTGCGTGTTGGCTTTGAGTGCCTTCCTCCCCATCGGATGGGTTTGTTTGCGGATCACTAGGTCAAATAATGGTTATAGGAATTATTTAGGAGCGTGTGTACTTCCCCATCGGTAAGGCACATAATCCGAAATAATTCCCTTAGTATCGTGTAATGGTGCACACTTAGATACAAATAAAGGTATCCTCCCCATCGGAGTCACTGCTTTTATTTGTAGGGCTAAAGAGGAACCAACTATTAATTTTATTTGTCAAAAAGTAAGGTTGACAAGATAATAAAATTAATGGGTAAAACCTCTTCTTACAAATGTAGAATTCGTATACGTCCACACTATCGTGGCATGCGATATTCTCGGTGTTTTGAGGTGTTGGTTGATTTCAGGATTTTATTGTTTTGAGGAATCAATAATATTTGAAATCTAATATTTTGATCATTGTGATTTTTAGGATTTTCAAATGGCTTTCAACCCACTTGCTGTGATTTTAAAAGAAAACAAACTTACTGGTCCAAACTACATTGATTGGAAAAGAAACCTGGATATTGTCTTAACTGCGGAGGAGTACAAATTTGTACTCTTCGAGGTCTGTCCTCCTAAGCCCTCCGATGACTCTGATGAAAAGGAGAAAGAACGTTATAAGAAATGGATTAAGGCAGATGAGATGGCGCGGTGTTACATTTTGGCATCTATGTCAAATGTGCTGCAACATCAGCATCAGGCCATAGCCACTGCTTATGACATGATGTTCAATCTCAAGGAACTTTTCGGACATCAGAGTAGGGCGGCTAGGCAAGAGGCAATGAGAAACTTGATGACGACCACCATGGTCGAGGGAACACCCGTTAGGGATCATGTTCTCAAGATGATGGCTCATCTTAATGAGATGGAAGTCCTTGGAGCTGAGATCGATGGGGAAACCCAGGTCGATATCATTCTCCAGTCTCTGCCTAGGAGTTTTGAGCAGTTCTGCCTCAACTACAACATGAATAAGAGGTTGTATTCGTTGGCGGAGCTTCCGTGAACTCCGGCAGAGGGGATTTTTGTCGAGTTCTCAGCCATGCCATGGTCGCTCGGAAGATTTCTTCCTCTAAACCGAAAGGTAAGAAGAAGACAAGGTGGAGCGGTTAGGTGGCAAGCAGACTCAGCAGTGTGAGTGAAGAAGCCAAAGGCAAGTGCTTCACTTGCAAGCAGATCGACATCGAAGGCTGACCGTCTCTCGCCGAATGAACAAAGGTATATCTTCTTGTTTAGTTGTTGAAACATGTTTAGCGGTGTTATCTACCAGTGCCTGGTGTGTAGATACAGGAGCCACTGATCATGTCTGCAATACTTTGCAGGGGTTCCAGGAAACCCGACGACTAGCTGAGGGAGAGATTACCGTCTTCATGGGCAATGCTTCAAAGGTGGCGGCTATCAAAGGGGAGACGTTTATTTATCTTTGATAGGAATAAAGTTTTGGTTTTGAGAAATTGTCTTTATGTACCTACTTTTAGAAAGAATTCAATTTATAAATTGTTTATGGATGGATATTCTGTTTCTTTTAATGACAAGGTGGTTATAAAAAGGAATAGGGAGATTATCTGTTCTGGTACATTGGTTGGCAATTTATATACTCTTGAACCAAAAACTCCCACGATGCAAATAGAAGTAAATAACTCATCTTCTAAATCTAATAAGAGAAAAGAACCTTCAAAAATGAACCAAACATATCTCGCATCTAAGGCTTGGTCATATTAACCTAAGTAGAATTCAAAGGTTGATAGATGATGGACCTTTGGGTTCATTAGTGGTGGAGGATCTCCCAACCTGCGAATCTTGCTTGGAAGGTAAAAATGACCAAGAGGCCTTTTAAGGCCAAGGGGTATAGAGCCAAAGATGTGTTAGAATTGGTTCATTCTGATTTGTGCGTCCTATGTCTATCCAGCAAGAGGTGGCTTTTGAATACTTCATCTCTTTTATAGACGATTATTCAAGGTATGGATACATTTACTTGATGCGCCGCAAGTCCAATGCTTTGACAAGTTCAAAGAATTCAAGGTCATGTGGAGAACCGCAAGGTAAAAGTATCAAGACATTACGATCCGATCGTGGTGGCGAGTACCTCTTGGGAGAGTTTAGGAGTTACTTATCGAGGTCGATTCAATCCCAATTGTTCGCACCGCACACCCCAGAATGGTGTGGCGGAGCGAAGGAATAGGACTCTTATGGAGATGGTCGATCGATGATGAGTTATTCGAGTTACCCGATTCGCTCGGGGTTTGCTCGAAACAAGATACACATTCTCAACTTGGTTCCATCTAAATCGCACTTCTACCCCACAGAGTTGTGGATCGCAAAGCCTAGTCTAAGACATATTGGGGTAGTCCAAAGACATGTGTCAAGGGAGATGTAAGTTGGAATCTCGCATGGCGCGCTTGTTTGTTGGCTACCCTAAGGGAACGAAGGGTGGTTTATTCTATAGTCCTAGAGATCAAGGTGATCGTGAGTACTGAATGCCGATTTCTAGAGGAAGACTATGTGATGAACCACAAGCCCACGAGTAGGATTGTTGAGGAGACAGGGAAGTCCCGACTTCAGCACACTGCAGACAAGAGGAGACACCACAAGTCACCGCACCGCTGTCACAGAGCATACACAGGAGGCACCTCGTCAGAGTGGGAGGGTTGTTAGACAACCCGACAGATTCATGTTTTTGGGAGAGTCTTCTGACTTAGTCCCCGTGAACATGAACCCGATCCTCGGACATATGACAGGCAATCCAAGATAGAGATGCGATTCTTGGCAAAGAGCGATGAATTCGAGATAGAATCTATGGATTCTAATCAGGTCTGGGAGCTAGTAGAGCCACCCGATGGTGTAAAACCATTGGATGCAAGTGGATCTACAAGAGAAAGAGAGGAGTAGACGGGAAGGTTGAGACCTTCAAAGCTAGGCTTGTTGCGAAAGGGTATACTCAGAAAGAGGGTATCGATTATGAGGAGACCTTTTCGCCGGTAGCTATGCTTAAGTCTATCCAGATTCTCTTATCTATAGCTGCTCATATGGATTATGAGATTTGGCAGATGGATGTCAAGACAGCTTTCCTTAACGGAAGTCTTGAGGAGAACATCTATATGCGCCAACCAGAGGGATTCATTGCTAAAGGCAAAGAGAATCTTGTATGTAAGCTTAATCGGTCCATTTATGGATTGAAGCAAGCTTCTAGATCTTGGAACATCCGCTTTGATGAGGTAATCCAGTCATATGGATTTATTCAAAGTCCGGATGAGCCTTGTGTATACAAGAGATGTGACGAAAACGTAGTGGTGTTTCTTGTACTATACGTAGATGACATTTTGTTAGTTGGCAACAATATCAAAGTGTTATCAGACGTTAGGGTATGGTTGTCCAAACAGTTTGATATGAAGGACTTGGGAGAAGTGGGACACATCCTTGGGATCAAAGTTATAAGGGATCGCAAGAAAAGGATGTTGTGCTTGTCTCAAGCTTCATACATTGACACTATCCTTGCTCGTTTTAGCATGTAGAACTCCAAGAAAGGTTTTCTACCTTTTAGCCATGGAGTTCCTTTGTCTAAAGAGATGTGTCCCAGAACATCAAAGGAGATAGAGGACATGAGGGCGGTTCCTTATGCTTCGGCAGTAGGAAGCCTTATGTATGCTATGCTATGTACGAGACCGGATATCTGCTTTGCCGTGGGCATGGTTAGCAGATATCAGAGTAATCCTGGACAGGGACATTGGACTGCGGTAAAGCATATATTGAAGTACCTGAGAAGAACTAGGGATTATATCTTTGGTTTATCGTAGATCAATTAGTCCACATGGGTTACACGATTCGATTTCCAATCAGATAAGGACAAGAGTAAGTCTACCTCGGGGTTTGTGTTTACTTTTGGAGGTGGAGCCATAGTATGGAGGAGTGTCAAGCAGAAATGCGTGGCGGACTCTACCATGGAAGATGAGTATGTGGCAGCCTCTGAGGCAGCCAAGGAAGTTGTATGGCTCAGGAACTTCTTGATGGACTTGGATGTGATTCCTGGTTTGCCCAGAACTATCACAATTTATTGTGATAATAGTGGTGCAGTTGCAAACACGAAGGAACCACGAGCCCATAAAGCGAGTAAACACATAGAGCGCAAGTACCACCTCATACGAGAGATCGTAAAGCGAGGAGAAGTTGTTGTCGCCAAGATTGCATCAGAGGATAACCTGGCGGATCCATTCACTAAGGCCCTTCCAGCGAAAGCGTTTGATAGGCATGTGGAGGACATGGGGATCAGATGTATGGCAGAGTGATGACGGCATAGTCTTTTAGTATAAGTGGGAGATTGTTGGAATGTATACTGAAAGCCTAGCTCTTTTTGTATGAACATTTTATTTTGAAATAAGAATCACATAATCATTGTTTGCATTTTATATATTCATTATATATGTGTGCATATTGTCTAAATATTTTACATTGTAGATAACATGGTGTTTGGTGTGGCACAGAAGATCATATTATCAGTTCCTTGTAAAATATAAGTAGAGGCTCACAACCAAGATGGTTTTGGACAAACCATTGGCATGGTTGTAGTGTAGCTTGGTATTATTTTGTCTTAAACATAGAGTTACACTTGTACACTTAGGTGTATTGAGTAGGACCGACATAGAGGTGATTCAATTTAGTACTGACTACATAATTGAATCGGACCTCGGATATTATGTTGTACATGCTCTTAATCCCGATATAATAACGGGCACATGTACTTAGTATTTATTTCTTTGATTTACCAGTGGGTGAGATTTAGATGGATTAAATCAATATGCCCGGTAAGTTGGGGAATAATATTATTTACATGGTGTGCCGTTGATTATAGGAGGAAACTGTGTCCTATATATTAGGTTGATGATGTCCCATTGAGGAGCTCATAAGGTTCATCATGTAAACCTAGCTGGTTGACTTAGTCAACATGATGATAAGGTTGAGTGGTACTACTCGAGGAATTAGATATTGATTAATTGATGGTCAGTAAATCAATTAATTAACGGACATTCGATATCTTAAACACGGGGAGATTAATATACAAATAATATATGGAGCCCATATTGATTTATGGGGGTTGGTGAGGTAGTTCAATGATGATCCTCTAGTGGAATGGAACATCATTGATGGATCAAGTTTGTGTGGTTCCGATCCATCGGGTGGCCAAGACCCAACTCCTCCTTATGGTCCCTATCGTAGCCTAATATAATCCTTATGAAGTCTAGATCTAAGAATGTAAAACAAAACCTAGAACCAACGGTTGGGATTAAATCCCTAGATCCGATGGTTGGATGAAACCCTAGAACCAACTGTTGGGATTAAATCCCTAGATCCGATGGTTAGGATGAAATCCTAGAATCGACGGTTGGGATTAAATCCTTAGATCTGACAGTTGGGATAAAACCCTAGATCCGACGGTTGGGATGAAACCTTAGATCTGACGGTTGGGATGAAATCCTAGATCCGATGGTTGGGATTAAACCCTAGATCCGACGGTTGGGATAAAACCCTAGATCCGACGGTGGAGATTAAATCCCTAGATCCGACGGTGGAGATAAAAGGAGGCTTAAGCCTAATCCTATAAATAGAGGCTTAGGTTGGGCGGCAAGAGAAGTTTTTTTTTTGGATTTAGGGTTTGGCT
Source organism: Wurfbainia villosa (assembly GCA_025175895.1). Lineage (NCBI taxonomy): Eukaryota > Viridiplantae > Streptophyta > Magnoliopsida > Zingiberales > Zingiberaceae > Wurfbainia > Wurfbainia villosa. Next base: position 100,799,351 of record CM045996.1, read on the forward strand.
CTTGGAGAGGTGGGCGGCTAGGGTTTGGAGCAAGGGTGGGCGGCAACTATCTTCTTCCTTCTAGTTGTTGCCGGCGCCCAACTTGCACCATCAATACTTGGCCGGCGCCCAACCTTAAGGCTTTTCTCTTCTTCCTTGGCCGGCGGTTCTCCTCCCATTGGTGGCCGGTTCTCTTCCTCCTCCCTATTCTCCAAAAGTGGCCGGCGGCAACTCTTCTTGGAGAAGTTGGCCGGCGCATCATCCATTGCTCCTTGGCCGGCGGTTGCACCAAATTCCCTAATTTGGTGGCCGGTTCTAGATAGGAAAGGTATTTGCTAGTTCTTCTCTTTGTTCGCAGCGGACAAGGTAGAGAAGAAAGCGATCTAGAAGGCTTCTACTCGTGGAGGATCTTCGTCCACACGTCGTCCACGAGAAGGATAGGACATACGGTAGAAGATCGTGAGGTATAAAGTTATTTTAACTTTATGTACAGATCTGAGCATGTTCTTATTTGTTTTGATTATGCATATGTGTGTATGAATATATATTGTATAATCATGGACCCCGAAGACAAACACAAAAACCGGCGATCCATCCGTCGTCTCTTCCGCAGCTAACCAACTAGAAGAGTTATGTTGCTTGAACAACTAGTTTGTTCAAGCGACCACTCAAGTTGTTAGCACGACGACGAATAGGTTGTGCTAAGGAAGCTCATCCCATCCGGATTAATCCTTTCATTAGTGAAAATTTTAATCCGGGGACATGGGAGCCAATGAGCCTCCGATGCGGCCACCTAACAGTAAATAAAACCAAGTAAGAGGATGGAAAAACTTTAGGGTACTTTGGGAGAAGGTTAGAGCATAAGCAATAGCCTCCCAAAGCCCCACACCCTCTCTTTTTATAGAGAGGGTCGATTTCTTCCCATTGGCCCCCATCAGTCGACTGCTACCTTTGGCAGTCGACTGCCGCCACTACAACGGCCTAAGAACACGTTGGATCCCAACCGTTGTAGTCCAACGGATCCCTTGGCAGTCGACTGATGTAACCATCAGTTGACTACTGCCTCCGTAGTCGACTGGTCAATCGACTACGGGAGGTTCTGTGCCCGTGACTTCCTCTGGCAGTCGACTGTCATTCCATGGCAGTTGACTACTGGGCCTAAACCCATCAGTCGGATACCAATCGAATCCCATTCGACTCAGAGCAATCGACTGCCATTTCATAGCAGTCGACTGGTGTCGTGCGAAACTCAAACATAACATTCGTTTGAGCTTCCGGCGGTCAGGTAAACCTCAACCCTTGTGGTCAAGCCTCCGACACTCAGCCATTTGGCCAAGTTCACCTAATGAGCTACTTACATTTCACTCATTCTCTCATCTCACTCGAAGTCCCTCGCTGAAGCTCTCTTCGTTCGCGGCCATGTCCCTCGACAGCATCAGGCACACGGCTTTGCAATGCTCCTTCGCGTCTCTTGCCTCCGAAGTCTGCTTCCTTGGCTTCGCTTCAAGTCATCTCGTTCGGCGGTTCCTCGGCAGCATCAAGCACACGGCTCTGCAATGCTCCTTCTCTGACTCAAGCACGAGGTTGTGAGTGGTGAACCCGCCAAAGCTTCATGTGTGAATTACTAAGTCCTGCAAGACTCCAACGCACATATCAAATCACAACATCCTAACTTAAATCCTTTGCCACATGCATCAAAACCATATCACGGGTTGATTGCCCTAACATTTATTTCTTTTATTTACCAATGGGCGAGATTTATAGATTAAATCGATAGGCTCGGTAAGTTGGGAAATGATATTATTTACATGGTGTGCCATTGATTATAGGAGGAAATCGTGTCCTATATATTAGGATGATGATGTCCCCTTGAGGAGCTCATAAGGTTCATCATGTAAACCCTGCAGGTGGACTTGGTCCGGCATGATGATAAGGTTGAGTGGTACTACTCATGGAGTTAGATGTTGATTAATTTATTGTCAGTAAATTAATTACTTGACGGATATTCGATATCTTAAACACGGGGAGATATATATACAATTAATATATGGAGCCCATATTTATTTATGGGGGTTGGTGAGGTAGATCAATGATAATCCTCTAGTGAAATGGATTATCATTAATGGATCGGACTTTATGTGGGCTAGATCCATTGGGTGGCCAAGATACAACTCCTCCTCATAGTCTCTATTGTAGCCTATTAAAACCCTCATGAAGCCTAGATCCGATGGTGGAAAATGGAACTCTAGATCCAACGGTGGAGATTAAATCTCTAGATCCGACGTTGGAGATTAAATCCCTAGATCCGGCGATTGAGATTAAATCTCTAGATCCTATGGTGGAGATTAAAAGGAGGCTTAAGCCTAACTCTATAAATAAGGCTTAAGGGTTGGGCAGCAAGGATAACTCAAGGAGATTAGGGTTAGGATTTGGAGTTAGCTTTAGGCTTGGGCAGATAGGGTGTGTTAGGGTTTCTCTCCTAGGGCCGGTGGGATAAGTAAGGTGTGATCTTCCTTCTCCTTTTCTTCATTGTTGGCGCCACCCTCTCTCCCTCTCTTTTGGCTGGTGGTGCCACCCTCTTCCCCTCTTCCTTGGCCGGCGGCAAGAGTTAGGGTTTCTTCCATTGGAGCTTTTGGCCGGCGCCCATACTTCCTCTTCCTCTCCTTGGCCGGCGGCAAGGATCAAGCTTGGAGCTTGGTGGTCAGTTCTAGATAGGAGAAGAAGTTTTGTTTTATTCTTCCCTTTGTTCAGAGCGAGCAAGGAAGGGAAGAATGTGATATAAGAGGCTTCAACTTTTGGAAGATCGTCGACCACACGACGTCCAAAAGGAGGATAGGACATACAATAGAAGACCAAGAGGTAAACAAGAGGTATAATTCTTGTTTTGGTTTCCTTTTGTTTCTTTATATGATGTATGCAATTGCATGTGGCTAATTTACTTGGACCCCGAAGACGAACACAAAAACCGGTGATCCGTACATCGTCTATTATGCGGCTAATCGAAGAAAAGAGGTAGGTTACTTGAACAACAACATTGTTCAAGTGACCACTCTATTCGAATAGCACGACAATGGATCGACTGCTTGGGTAATCCCTCTTCGTCAAGGATTAATTTTTTTAATCCGGGGATGTAGATGGGATCCCATGCACTAGTGACCAAGTTGAAGTGGGAAGTGAAGCTTCGACCTTCAATCCAAACATCTAAATCCAAATGTAAGCCAATAATCCGTAGATGGCTTAACACACCGATTCACTTTCTTGAGCTATTAGGTGAGCTTAAACTCTGCAAGTCTAATGACTATGCATGATATTCTCGTTATGAACGATCACCCTACTTGAAGCTCAAGAATTCCCTACAATGTGTCACTGAAAGTGACGCGAGGAAATACTCTCTTTCAACATCACCAAACCATGATCAAGTGATGTTACAATAAGAGAGAAATTAAGACCTAGACGTCGGAGAGAAAGCACTTCGTTGTCGGAAAAGTTGTAGCTTGGCGGAGGCTTTTGGAAGCTTTAGAATTGATGAAGAAACCCTAGGATTGGCCCTCCTTTTATAGCCTTTGAGCCCCTTTTCGAGAGGAACCCTAGCCAATCAAAATTGAGCACCAATCTCCTTGAAATGGGGTGATAAGCCTTGACTTCGGCGATCATTGACCATCATCGATGGCCATCATCATCGACCGATGGCGACATCGATCAGTCTTGACCTCGGCCGATCGACTAATCGATGGCGATCGAGTCCTCTAAGCTAGCAGTCGACTGATGCTTGCCATAAGTCAAAGTTAGCTCAAAGAAAACATTATTTCGGCGGCCTTCGACCATCCGATCTCGACCTAGACCATCGATGGGATGTCTTTGGTCGGATCTACGCTTAAGACCATCCCCGTAAGGAGGATACGACCTCACTTACGCTCGCACACACGAGCTTACCTCGATACTTACCATGTCGCTTTTGCTTCCGGCCTTCCACTCGATTCCTTCGGCTCCCTCTGAAGTCACTCGAGTGTCGCCCGACCATCGCGGCTTCCTCCGGATGTCGCTAGCCTTCAGCTCTAGCTATAGCAATCTTCTGCACACTCGATTCAGCTCGTGAGATAACGACATGAGCTTAACTTTGTATCGTTTGCTATAATCAAAACTTAGGTTCGACTTAGGTGCCTACTGCACCAAGAATCTCCCCCTTTTTGATTTATGGCAAACCCACATACAAAGTTAAGTAAATAGCAAGCATGAAGAATAATGTGCATTAGGAACAAACAAAAAAATAAAGAAGATTAAGTTGGAGTAGTAAGGATTTTCTTCAAGTACTCCCCCTTGAGGAAACCTCCCCCTTGACCGAGGGTGAGTCTTGAAGAAAGACCTTAATCCTCCCCTTGAGGGTTGCTTTAAGTAATTACTTAAAGTTGGCCTTAGTAAAACGTTTAAGTTAAGAGTTCTTCTTAACTTGGCCCTTTCTCCCCCTTAAGTAAAACATTAAAAATAAGTAAAACGTTGATGGCACAAATAAGTTTAAGTTAAGAATTCTCTTAACTTGGCCTTTAATAAGTTTTCAAAACTTAAAGTTAACTTTTGGTTTAAATATAAAGTAAGAGTTATACCAAAAAATTTAAAAATTTGACCCCTTAACTTTGGCCTTTTTCTCCCCCTTTTGCCATATATCAAAAAGAGTCAGGTTTTGTGTGGAAAACAAAAATAAGTGTTAAATTTAAAGTCCAAGCATGTTCCACATTATTTTGAAAATAAGTTCATCTATAAAATGTTCGACTCATATCTGGCTTGATTGATATAAAAGATCAACCAGTCCTGGTCAGAATCGGTTAGTATGTATGATTATACTCCGTGGTTCATGGTGATGCACTAGCTCTACATCTGGAACCAGGAGTAAGGTCCTAACATCTCACACCCATCTACGTGGCTAAGTACACAAACACATTAGTCCTATGTGTTGTGAGATGTATTGGCTCCTTAAATCTATAGGTGCATGATATCTAAGGTATATCCTATGCTAGTTCCATAAAAATGAAATTTAAGAAATAGTAGTAAGAAAATATAATTTGCAAGTTCCTATTCTATTACGCACATGCCCAATTTTCATCTTAATAGACTAAATTCAGCTTCGGGTAGGGGTTTAGTAAATAGGTCTGCTAAGTTAGACTTCGATTCGACGTATTCGAGTTGTATGGCTCTATTGGCCACATGTTCTCGAATGAAATGGTGTTTGACTTCTATATGTTTGGTCCTAGAGTGACATATCGGATTCTTAGTAAGATTAATTGAACTAATGTTATCTACGTGAAGTTTAGTATTCGTAAAGTCTAACTTAAAGTCGCGGAGAGTGTGTTTCATCCAAAGAAGTTGAGTGACACACTCACCCATCGCGATGTATTCGGCTTCGGTGGTAGATAAGGCAACACAGTGTTGCTTCCTACTGCACCAACTCACTAGACTCGAGCCACAAAGTTGACAACAACCACTCGTGCTCTTTCTATCGAGCTTACTATCAGCATAGTCCGAATCGGAGTAGCTGGTTAGTTCGAACTCGGTATATCTAGGATACCAAATACCGACATTAAGTGTACCCTTTAGATATCTAAGGATACGCTTGACTAGAGTTAGGTGAGACTCCTTGGCACAGGTTTGAAACCTTGCGCACATACTCACTGCAAATAAGATATCAGGTCGGCTTGCAGTTAAGTAAAGGAGACTCCCTATTATGCTCCTATAGTATTTTAAATCAATTTGGTTTCCAATTACTTCTTCTATATTAACATTAGTTTCCATTGGGGTATTAATAATTTTAGCGTCTTGCATTCCAAAGCGTTTAATTAATTCCCTAGTATATTTGCATTGATGTAGGTATATTCCATCTTTAGTTTGTTTAATTTGTAATCCTAAGAAGAAACTTAATTCGCCTACTAAATTCATTTCAAATTCACTTTCCATAAGTGAAATAAACTCATTTAGTAGGATTGAGTTGGTGGTTCCGAAAATAATATCATCTACGTAGATTTGGGCTATGAATATGTCTTTACCTAAGGTTTTTACGAAAAGGGTTGGGTCAACTACACCTTGGTTAAAGCCTTTGGACTTAAGATAAATCGAAAGTCTCTTGTACCAAGCTCGCGGAGCTTGTTTAAGTCCATAAAGCGCTTTCTTTAATCTAAGGACATGATCGGGTTTGTCTAAACTTTTGAAACCGGGGGGTTGACTAACGTAAACTTCTTCTTTAATGTATCCATTTAAGAATGCAGATTTCACATCCATTTGAAACAATTTAAATCCTCGATGTGCTGCATATGCTAATAGCATTCGAATGAACTCTAATCTAGCTACTGGGGCATAGGTCTCGTCGTAATTTAAACCTTCGACTTGACTAAACCCTTTAGCAACTAGTCTAGCTTTATTTCTAACTACTTCACCTTTATCATCAATTTTATTTCTAAACACCCACCTTGTTCCAATGATTGTTATATCTTTAGGTGGTGGTACTAATTCCCATACTTCGTTCCTAGTGAATTGAGCCAACTCTTCTTGCATTGCAATAATCTAATCGGGATCAAGAAGAGCTTGGTCAATAGTTTTGGGTTCAATTTTAGAAATCAAAGATATTTGACTAAGGTTTCTGTATGAGACTCTAGTTCGAACTCCTAGACTTGGATCACCTATCACTTGGTCGATAGGATGATTCGTTTGAGTCCTAGTTGGATTTGGGTTTGAGTCTACAACTTGATCCATAGGATGACTCGTTTGAGTTCTAGTTTGGTTGGAGTCATCTATCACTTGGTCGATAGAGTGACTTGGTTGACTTAGGTTAGGATTAACACTAGACCTGATCTCTGGATTAGAGTTAGGTCTAGTATGAATCGGCTCGCTAATTGTGGTTGCCGGGGGTTTTGTAGGTTCGTGTCCTTCATCGAATACTACATTGATAGTTTCCTCGACTCTAAGGGTGTCATGGTTATATACTCTATAAGCTCTACTTGTAGTCGAGTATCCTAGAAAGATTCCGGTCGTAGTTTTGGATGTAAATTTCCCTAGGTAATCTTTAGTGTTTAGGATATGTACCTTACACCCAAATACCCTAAAGTACTTGATGTTAGGTATTTTATCGTGATAAATCTCGTATGAGGTCTTAAGGTGCCTCTTTACCATAAGGATCCTATTCTGGACATAGCATGTCGTACTACCCGCCCAAAACCTATCGGGTAGGTTATACTCATTAAGCATTGTCCTAGCGGCTTCTTGTAGGGTTCTATTTTTGCGTTCTACTAGGCCATTTTGTTGTGGAGTTCTAGGGCAAGAGAACTCATGGTGGTATCCATTTAGGTTACAGAATTCTGTAAACCTATGGTATTCGAATTCACCACCATGATCAGTCCTAAGTCTTTTGATTTTAATGCTTTGTTGATTTTCTAATAACTTAAATAGGTTGATTAATTGATCTAGGGTATCACTTTTGTGTTTGATGAACCTAACCCAAGTAAATCTAGAGTAGTCATTAATAATGACTAAAAAGAATTTACTTCCGTTAAGTGACTTAGCCCCGTGTGAATCAAATAGATCCATGTGTAGGAGCTCAAGCACACTTTTGGTTCGTTCTTGACTAGTTAGTTGATGTTGTGTCCTAGATTGTTTACCTTGTTGACAAGCATTACATATTTTATTATCCAAGTTGTTGAGGTTAGGCAAACCTCTGACTAAATCACTCTGACTCATCTTGTGGATGAGTCTTGGGTGTGAGTGACCGAGTCGTCGGTGCCACAACCATGATTCCTCTTGTCGTGTCATAAGACACTTAGTTGAGGAGTTAATTAAGTTGATAGTGTAAATGTTGTTATTTCTAGTCCCTTTAAGAATTGTTTTAGAGGTTTCGTTTGTATTAATTATGCATTCATTTTCTAGAAATATGACCTTATAGTTATTATCACACAATTGGCTTACACTGAGAAGATTATATTGAAAATTTTCTACTAATAAAACGTTTAGAATGACAAATTTTGAGTTAAGCTCAATATCACCTGATCCGATGATTTTGAGCTTGCCGTTATTTCCGAAGGCTACCGATCCTTGTCGTTTGAATCGAAGCTTTGAAAACTTGAGTTGATCCCCGGTCATGTGTCGGGAGCAACCACTGTCCAACATCCATTGATCCTACACGCAAGGTAGTTGGATCGGATATTGGATTTATTAAAAATTGGTTGAAAATTATTAACCTAAATCATCTCACCCATGTCTACATGATCAAACATGTTAATCCTATATATTCTTGTGAGATGACTTCCAATTTTAGTTGAATTAAATTTAATGACTTAAACACTTGTCAACCTTGCGTTAGATTCGGATTAGACCTTAGGCTCATCAAGTCACCTTTTCAAGATCATGGCTTCTAGGTCGTGGCAAGGCACAGAGGCCTTCTTTGATCGGAAAAATGACCACTTCCTTAGACAAAGCCATTTTCAAGAAAATAGAGACTTGACTCACCTAAGACCACTTCCTGGTCAAACTAGTCTAGGATACGGCGAGGTAGATTCAGCTAGTTCCGCTCGGTCAAGTGCACCGAACTAGATACGCCTTATCTAGCCCGAATACACAAGACTCCGCTTTCCTAGCGTACTATCATCTCGCCGCGTCCTGGTACTATGTTATCAAGTATTGATGAGTTATAGTCCTATCTAACCATTCTAAAAAGAAAAATCAAACTAAATAAAAACCTAAGCATGCAATTTCTAAGTTAAAACACAAACAAATTTCGTACTAGCTCCCCCTGGACCGTTGAATCGATTTGGTCTCTCAACATAGTGGATTTGATCCTTGGGAACCCAGTACTGGTTTGATCCTAAGTTTGAAATCAAGGTGGTCTTAGGGACCCATGCTTGGACACATTTTTTATGTCGACTTACGATTGACATATACGACTTATTGGTCGTGTTTGAGCTAAACCCTAGCCCGGCCTTGTTGTACACGGCCCTTTGCGATCCAAGTAGGAGGTCAAGTCCTTTGGATCCTAAAGTAAACCTTTCCAACGTATTCCTAAGATCTTTTACTTGACTTTTCAAGAGTGAGTTCTCAACTTCAAGTTTTTCAACCCTAGTTGAGTCCTTCTCTTGAACTCGACTAGTCGAAGATGTTAGGGAGACCTCATGTTTGAGGAGTTTAACTTCCTCAACCAGGGTCTCGACCTTGGACTCAGACTTAGCTAACTTTCTATTTAAAAACTTAATTGCACTATAAAGTGTAGTAATAAGAGAGCGACTTACCTTGAGTGTATCTTTTGAACCGGATGCATATCTGTGGCTTGTCTTGAATAGTGTTTCGCAGTCCGACTCGTCTTTGATTTCCGATTCAGGTTTCGGTTCTGACTCCGTCTCCGATTCCACCGGTTTAGCCATAAGGACTCGATCGTTGTCTTCTTCCTCGGAAGCTTATTCCCAAGTAGCGTTGAGTGCCTTTTTATGTTTTGGTGCCTTGCTCTTGAGTTTTGGGCATTCGGACTTAATGTGTCCAAACCTGTTGCATTCATAACATCTTATGTTTGAACTTTTAGGCTTACCTTCGTTGGGTCGAGTGACGACTCATTTTCGGCCCTTGACTATCCTCCGAACTAGGTTGACTAGTTCGGCTTCCATTTCCGAGTCGACCTCCGAATCCGACTCATCCTCTTCTTCCTTCGGGGGTGGCTTGCTTGCGGTTTTCTTCCTCGAACCTGCAAAAAGTGCTATACCCTTCTCGGGTTCCGAGTTAGACTGCTCATGAAGTTCGAAATCAGAAAAGAGTTCATCTAACCTAAGTTTAGAAAGATCCTTGGAGACCTTGTAGGCATCGACCATGGATGCCCACAAGGTAGTCCTCGGAAAAGAGTTTAGGACATACCTTATAAGGTCGCGGTTTTCGACCTTTTGCCCGATTGCGTGTAGGTTGTTGACTATGTCTTGGACACGGGCATGGAGTTGCGTCGCGGACTCGTGTTCTTGCATTTTTAGGTTATATAGTTTATTGAATAGAAGATCACGCTTACATACATTGGCTTCATCGGTCCCTTCGTGTAGCTCCACTAGTTTTGTCCAAAGGTCCTTTGCGCTTATGAAGGGGCCGACGCGATTTAGCTCTTCCTTGGATAAGCCGCATTGAAGGATTTGAGTTGCCTTAGCATCGGCTTCGACTTGTCTTTTTGTCGCAATGGTCCATTGGTCATAATCCAAGGATTCACCCACTTCGTTAGTCGGAAGTGTGAATCCCGTTTGGATTATGATCCACATCTCGATTTGGGTTTTGAGAAAGCATTCCATCCGACCCTTCCAATAACGGATGTCATCTCCATTGTAAAACGGAGGTCGGACGGTGCTAAAACCCTCAAGATGGGCCATTAGAACAAAAGACACAAGGAGACGAAGACGAAGAAACTAGCAACGACAAAAACACACAAAAAAGTACCAAGACTCGCGTCTTGGATTAGTAGTGCAGGAGAAAAAGTAACAAAGCGAAATAAATTTGAAATAAACAGAATTAAAAAAAAATCTGTAAAATGGCTAGATTGGTGGTTTCACCAAATCTTAGCAACCCCCGGCTCTGATATCAATTGTTGGATCGATTTGAAACGCTAGAGGGGGGTGAATAGCATTAAAACTTTCTTTTTTCGTTCGTTTAAAATCTAAGTAGATAATTAATTTGCAGCAGAAAAGATAAGCAATAAGTAAAAGAGACAATTCTTTTTACTTGGTTCATAGCCTTCTGCTACTACTCCAAGGCCCTAGTGGTCCTTGACCACGTACGGAGGGAAAAAACACTAAAGGAACTCCTCCTCGTTGGAGGTAGGAGTTAATCGATACAAGAAGGAAAAAACTTGAGGTAGAGGGACACTCCCCCTCTCCTCGTATACGATAAAAGCTTCGAAAGATTAAAGTAATGAACTTAAAATAAAAGCTAAAACCGACGTTACAATAAGAGAGAAATTAAGTCCTAGACGTCGGAGAGAAAGCACTTCGTTGTCGAAAAAGTTGTAGCTTGGAGGAGGCTTTTGGAAGCTTTAGAATTGATGAAGAAACCCTAGGATTGGCCCTCCTTTTATAGCCTTTGAGCCCCTTTTCGAGAGGAACCCTAGCCAATCAAAATTGAGCACCAATCTCCTTGAAATGGGGTGATAAGCCTTGACTCCTCGAAGCTGATCATTGACCATCAGTCGACTGATGGCCATCATCAGTCGACTGATGGCGATCGCCGAGGCCGACCTCCGGCAATGATCGATTGACGCGGTCGAGTCCTCCAAGCCGCAATGATCGATGTTTGCCATAAGTCAAAGTTAGCTCAAAGAAAACATTATTTCGGCGGCCTTCGACCATCCGATCTCAACCTAGACCATCGATGGGATGTCTTTGGTCGGATCTACGCTTAAGACCATCCCCGTAAGGAGGATACGACCTCACTTACGCTCGCACACACGAGCTTACCTCGATACTTACCATGTCGCTTTTGCTTCTGGCCTTCCACTCGATTCCTTCGGCTCCCTCCGAAGTCACTCGAGTGTCGCCCGACCATCGCGGCTTCCTCCGGATGTCGCTAGCCTTCAGCTCTAGCTATAGCAATCTTCTGCACACTCGATTCAGCTCGTGAGATAACGACATGAGCTTAACTTTGTATCGTTTGCTATAATCAAAACTTAGGTTCGACTTAGGTGCCTACTGCACCAACATTAAGTACTCAAAAGTACTTTCAAAGTTATACAACACAGTACGCATAACTCAGGGATCAAAATCCCTATGAAACACCTTATACTAACCCATCTGCTTACTGTAGCAATAAAAGAGCCCAGGTTGTGTTTCGACATAATCGTAAAAATGGTTTTGCGATAGTCATAATGTATTTCTTGAAATTTTCTAATTTTGGAAATTTAGAAGTATTTATGGAAATTTTTCAATTTTGGAAAGTCTAGAAGTATTTATGGAAATCTTCCACTTTTGGAAAGTTGGAAGTATTTATGGAAATTGATATTTTCCATAAATAAAATATTTGATTAGATTTTGGAAATTTGTTTCCTAATTTAATCATGATTTGATTTGGGAAATCAAATCTTAAAATATTTTATTTCCATAAGTAGTTTTAATGATTTAGGAAATTTATTTCCTAAATAGATTTTCCTTAATCAAATAATTCCATGAATAAAATATGTGATTAGATTTGGAAATTTGTTTCCTAATTTAATTATGATTTGATTTGGAGAATCAAATCTTAAACATATTTTATTTCCATAAATAGTTATGACATATAAGGAAATTATATACATGACATAATTGTATGTCATGTAATTGCATTAGATGCATAACATTATGTCATGTGTGTCGTGACATGTAGATGTATGCCATGTATGCCATGCCATGTAGATAATAGTTATTTGCATGCAAAGAGGATGAGACATAAAAACCCTTAAACAATATTAAAGCCTACACCTTCCATTAATATGGTTAGAACCAGAGTTCCGTTTCTTGTTTGGGTTGTTGGACTCTCTCCAAACCCGGCTCGAACCAGAACATGTTCAAACCATTGAATAGTTTAATACTAATATGGTAAGAGTCAGAGGTCAATCGTTAGCTTTGGTTGTTGGACTCTCTCCAAGCTGGGTTAATTGGTTGAATGCGCTCTAACCATATTAAAACTATTTCCCGATTAATGGGTTGGCTTTAACCTGGAGCATCGGCTTGTTGGACTCTCTCAAAGGTCGATGTAAAGGGAGGTGAAGTTGGGTGCTATGCATATGATGCATACTTGTTAATGTGTTAACAACCCGATGTATGTGTGAACATTCAATTAGTTGATAGCACATTGTGATAGTTGCATATACGTGATATGCAATCAGTATAGACGATACCTACCGTCGTAGTTATGAATGGCTTGTTGGACTCTCTCCAAGGTTGTTCATAACTATGATGGATATCAGCCCATTCGGAGATGGACCTACGATCTCCCGAAGTGATTTTGGGGTTTTTGAAATTCGAAAAATGAATGGGATTTATAAATGTATATTGATGCATTTTAAAATCATTTTCTCATATATGCTCATTTTGTATTTCTAAGATTGATCATGATGTCTTTGAATTTGCGTTCCATTTTAGATTCGAATAAATTGACTGGGCCGAGCTTCATGGACTGGCTTAGAAGCTTGAGAATTATTCTCAAGGTTGAAAAGCTTGCAAATGTCCTCGAAGCGCCTCTTCCCGCCCGTCCTAGTGACGATGCAACTCTGGACCAATTGTTGACCTATCAGAAACATGTGAGTGATTCTGAACAAATGAGTTGCATCATGCTAGCCGCGATGGAACCCAAGCTACGAAAGCAGCATGAGCATATGGATGCTCATATCGTAGTCCTTCATCTTTGTGAGTTAGTTGATGAGCAAGTGAGATTCGAAAGGTTTGAAGTCTCAAAGCTCCTCTTCACCTCTGAGATGCTAGAAGGTTCATCTGTGGTACTGCTCAATATGCTGAAGACTGTGGAGTCTTCTGAGAAGCATGAGCAGGGGACGGTGCTGTTAGTTGATTCCTCGAAGAAAGGTTCTAAGAGGAAGTCAAAGGAACAGCAGAAGGGAAGAAGAAAAAGGCTAAAAAGGCAGAACCAGCTCAAAAGGGCACTTGCCATCATTATGGCAAGTAGGGCCATTTGCGAAGAAAGTGCAAGATTTATCTTGAGTCCGTGAAGAAGGATAAGGCATCGGATGCCCCATCTTCTTCAGAAATCTTCTTTATTGATTGTCATTCTATTTCCTCAGACACTTGGGTATTTGATACTGGGTGTGGCTCACATATATGTAATGACATACATGGGCTAAGGAATAGAAGAAGACTCGTCAAGGGAGAGTCAAATTTACGTGTTGGGAATGGAGCAACGGTTGCTGCACTCTCCATCGGAACGTATTTGTTGGAACTCCCTGTAGGACTTGTCTTAGAACTGGACAATTGCTTTTATGTTCCTTCGTTGATAAAGAACATCATTTCTATTTCTTGTTTAAATAGAAATGGGTACCATTTGACTTTTAGTAACAATTGTTGTTACATAACTTTGAATGGAGTTCTTTAAGGGACTGGAACTTTAAGCAATGGTGTTTATACGTTGGACGTATCCAGTGATATTTTCAATATCGAAGCGAGCAACAAGCGTGCTCGAAAAGATAATCAATTAGACTCCTACATGTGGTATTATCGTCTTGGCCATGTAAGCAAGAAACGCATGTCCGAATTACACAAATGTGGAATTCTGGAATCGTTTGAATAGGATTCATACGATACATGCGAATCATGCTTAAAAGGAAAGATGACTAAGTTACCTTTTACTGGAAAAGGTGAACAAGTGAGAGAGTTACTAGGTCTAATACATACTGATGTATGTGGACCTATGTCAACTCAAGCTTTAGGAGGCTATAGCTACTTCATTACCTTCACCGATGATCACTCACGGTTTGGGTATGTGTTCTTGATGAAACACAAGTCGGTAGCCTTTGAAAGGTTCAAAGAATTCAGAAATGAAGTAGAGAAACAACATGACAAGAGTATTAAAATACTTCGATCGGATCGAGGTAGTGAATACTTAAGTCAAGAGTTTCTTGATTATCTAAGAGACAATGGCATATTGTCTCAATGGACTCCGCCATATACACCATAACATAATGGTGTATCTGAGAGGCATAACCGGACCTTGTTGGACATGGTCAGGTCAATGATGAATCATGCGACTCTTCCCAAGTCCTTTTGGAGCTATGCACTTCAGACAACTGTTTACTTGTTAAACAGAATGCCTACCAAGGTAGTCTCAACTACTCCATATGAGATATGGAATAGTAAGAAACCTCATGTATCTTACTTGAAGATATGGGGTTGTCCTGCTTATGTGAAGCGGACTGTATCAGACAAATTGGATGCTAAGTCTGATAAATGTCTATTTTTTGGATACCCTAAGGAAACAAGGGGTTACCAATTCTATCATCCTGTGGAACAAAAGGTGTTTGTTTCAAGGCATGCTGTGTTTCTAGAGAAAGAGTTTCTCTTGCAAGAAAACAGTGGGAGTGTCATCGAGCTTGAGGAGGCTCGAGAGACTCAAATAGACATTGATGAGATACCTGGTGAAGCACAACAGCCGACAACTCATAGTGATGAGCAATCGGCTAGACCTATTGTAACACCACATCTTCGTAGATCTGGTAGAACACGCAATATTCCTGAGAGATATGGATTTCTCGTAAGTGAATCGAACGACGTGTTACTCATTGATGATGAGGAGCCTACCAGTTATGAAGAAGTGCTAACAAGTTCAGAAAGGGATAAGTGGCTTGGTGCCATGAAGTCGGAAATGGATTCCATGTATGAAAACCAAGTTTGGAACTTGGTTGACCCACCTGAAGGGATAAAGCCTATAGGGTGCAAGTGGGTTTTCAAGAAGTAAACCGACATGGATGGTAATGTGATTACCTATAAGTCTAGATTGGTGGCGAAAGGATATCGTCAAAAATAAGGTGTTGATTATGACGAAACCTATTCGCCTGTAGTTATGCTTAAATCCATTTGGATGCTCCTGGCCATAGCGGCTCATTATGATTATGAGATATGGCAGATGAATGTGAAAACAGCTTTCCTTAATGGAAACCTGCTCGAGGACGTGTATATGATACAGCCTGAGGGTTTCACATCGGTTGATAAAACCAAGGTATGCAAATTGTGACGGTCCATTTATGGATTGAAGCAAGCATCCAGGAGCTGGAATATCCATTTTGATGAGACAATCAAAAAGTTTGATTTCTCACAAAATCCGCATTTAACCTTGTGTGTACAAGAAGGTTAGTGGGAGGCAATGATTCCTAGTATTGTATGTCGATGACATACTACTTATAGGAAACGATGTTTCAATCTTACAGTCAGTGAAGGTTTGGTTATCCAAGACATTCTCCATGAAAGACCTGGGAGAAGCAACCTACATCCTCGGGATTAAGATCTATAGAGATAGATCGAAATGGTTGCTTGGTCTTTTGCAGTCTACATATATAGACCGAGTGCTAAAGAGGTTTAGCATGTCGGAATCCAAGAAAGGTTTCCTACCCATCAGGCATGGGGTACACCTTTCGAAGTCTATGTGTCCGCGCACAGAAGATGAGAGGATTTGCATGAGTAAGATTCCCTATGCATCCGCAATAGGATCTATGATGAATGTTATGTTATGTACGAGGCCCGATGTATCGTATGCTCTGAGTGTCACGAGCAGATACCAATCCGATCCAGGAATGGATCATTGGGCGGCTGTTAAGACGATCCTTAAGTACTTGAGAAGAACTAAGGATGTGTTCCTAATATATGGAGAAGGGGAGATGGTGATACGCGGGTATACGGATGCCAGCTTCCAGACAGACAAGGATGATTCAGTCTCGATGCGGATCGATCGTGTTCACCTTGAATGGGGAGTGCGATGAGTTGGAAAAGTTCCAAACAAGAGATCAGAGCGGATTCTACCATCGAGGTAATACATTGCGGCTAAGCGGCAAAGGAAGCGGTTTGGATCAAAAGTTCGCTTCATGAACTTGGTGTGATTCCGCCATTGTTAAGCAATACCGGTCATCATGCGACAACAATGGAGCAATTGACAGCGAAAGAGCTAAGGTCTCATCGTGATCCAAACATGTGCCGCTATCATCTTATCGAGAGAGATCATCGAGGAACGAAATACAAATCGAGAAAATTCTAATGAAAGGAACTTAGCGGATCCCTTGACTAAGGCATTACCTCAAAATAAGTTTGAGGGTCATGTTCGAGCTTATGGTATTGGATACCGTAGCGATTGGCATTAGGCCAAGTGAGAGTCTGTTAGTAATATATGAGAGATGTCCTAAGGCAATCGCCTTATGTATGAACCATTTATATGATAAATGAAGATTCACTATTTGAGTATACATGTTTTATGTATTTGATTGGATCTTAAACTCATTTACTGAATGTCCACGATACGATTCACAACATGAGAGAATTTGTGATTGGATCACAACTAGTGAGTATCTCTACATGTGTAATTGTGATGTATCGGAATTATCCCTAGTCGATGAATTGATGGATTTGGACACCATCAATTCTGTCGAGACTAGCACGAGGTATACTCCTTGGTGTATCCAAGCACCGATTCTCACCGGGCCGAGACATTGTGATGTCCGGAGTTAATCGTGGATGCTAGTTATGGTAACTAGTTCATTGGAGTGACCAGCCGTAAGACTTCATATGGTTCTCTGCATATATAGATATGTCAATGAAGTTCTTACTGTGGCTTAAGTGCGATGTTCCTTAGACTTGCGGTATTCAAGTCATCTTGATCATGGAGACTTATGCTTTGACATCTTAAGCAAACATCTCTAAGGAGATGTGGACCCGGGATGATTGGGTATAAGTCGAAGTGATCGAAGGTGTTTGAATAGCCTATAAAGGATTCACCACTCCTTGCGAGGAGATGTATACTCATGGCCTCTCGTCGGATTGTTACTAAAGTCTTTGGCCAAAGCATTACATGTTTAGAGTAAGGTACTCTTCAATACATGTGGAGTAACTAGAATCCGTAGGACGAGGAAATGATACTTGGGCTAGGTGTGACGTAGTCAGCCTAGTGGGGACTAACACAATAGACCATGTCCTGAACCAAGTGGGTATAAGATGAGTGAAGGGAATGGGGCACGACTCATTCGAGCTGCTGAAGGGTTCCAGAAATAGTTCTGGATCAACCGTTGATCTTTTCGGTTAATTGGGGATCATGATGTACTACTAGGTGCCACTCATGATCGTTCTATAATTAATGGTTAATTATAGACGGCCAACATAAACCGAGAACCTATTTGGTCACACGCACAACGAGCGTAATCCAATGGATTTAAAACGAGCTTGAGAATGGGATTCTCAGACTGAGAGAAACAAGGTTTGGTTGGACCAAACATGAAGCGAGCATGAAATCGTTTCAGTCGCAATGGAAGCGTGGATGGGCCGTGTCTTATGAAGACATAATGGATGAACCAAAATGGTTTGGTTCTAATCCAATGGAGGAGAATAAACCAAAGGGTTTGGTTTATTTTAAAGCGAATGAACCAAAAGTTGGTTCGGTTCGTTTTAACTTAAAATAAACCATCATGGTTTGGTTTATTTTAACTTATCTTAATGGAGCGGGTTAACGGGCCTAATGGTTATGATCCAATAACCATTAAGAGAATTAGTTCTCTATAAAAGAGGGCTTAAGGGATAATTAAGCCCTAATCCAAGCCCTAGCAAAAGTTGCCGCCCACCCCATTGAAGAAGTTTTTCGGCGCCAACCCTAAGCTTGTCGCCCAGCTCCTTGTGCCGCCATCCAGCTCCTTGCCGGCGTCCAAGCTTCAGCCGGTGAACCCTCCGGCGACCCTCCGGTGATCTTCTTAGGCCTCGGTGAAAAGGTGAGCACTTGGCTTCCTTGTTTTGGCCGGCGCCTACTCCTCCACCAAGCTGTCCAGTTTTCTGGACAGCTTCTTCTCCTCTTGTCAGAGCGTCATTTGGACGACGGTTAGAGCTCCGACAGCGGATAACTTATCGAGGATTCGATCTCCGGTAATCCTCTGAGGTGGAGGTCGAAGGATTCGTCAATTGGTTGATGAATACCTCTCCGGAGAAGCGAGTTTTGAGAACTCGTATTAGGATCTGAATTTGGATTCGGATCGTGATCATCTCTCGATCACGTCGTCTTCAACACGAGGCTAGTAACCCGTACGAAGACGAAGCTCGTGGCTTAGCGAAGTCATCCCGAGGAACTCGGCGTGGATACGGATAGAGACGATTCTAGCGAGGATCGTTCCGGTTGATGTCGTTCCCGCTACACGTCATACGAAAGGTATAATGTAGATAAATTTCCTTTTATTGCAAATTTAAATTTACGGTTATGTCTACACTTGTTGTAATATACATGCGTGTGTTGTGTGTGTTGTAATAAATGTAGATTTATTATTTTTATTGCTTCCGCTGTGTTCATGTTTACGAAACGTGATCAAACACACACACACCGCGGTGCCGAAAACCCAACATACCCCACAGGTAACGATCTGACTAGCATAATTAGTGAAAATCTCTGAGACTGTAGTCTCTGATTTCCACAAGAAATGTGACGACTTGACCCCTATTTTCCGACTTGGTATCAGTCGGCTCTCAAAGGTAAATCACCTTTTCGACACAGGTTCAAGACTCACAGACCCAATAGGTCATTTCCGTTGTCAACTCATACCACAATTACGAACAATAACCAAGATACTACATGTTATTCCCTGTTATAAGCATCTAAATGCATAGCCAACAAAAACGGGAGTATAAACCCTAACGGCAACTCTGGTTGGTCGCCACGGTGGACGACTTCTACTACAAGTCTGCACAGGTGTCTTAACTCTAACTATATACACCTGTTGAGCAAATTTAGATAAATATCTACTAAACTATAAGTTATAAGGAATTCTTATCTCGTATTGCTTGGAGCTCAGGCCGTTGTCAATCTCATCTCAGAAAACCAAAACCGAATAAATCGACTCCCGAGAATCCAAGACTCGACACAAAATAACATTGTATGGCATCGCAGAACCTAGGGCTCCGATACCAATTGTTAGTACCTATAAGATCCACATATCTCCACAATGGTATGATATTGTCGACTTTGGGCCTAAGCCCTCATAGTTTTATTTTTGGGCTTTACCCAAAAGGCATCATGCCAATGGAGATATCTTTTTATCTTATAAGCACATGATCTTTTCCATGTCTTACCAATGTGGGACTTTGATTGTATTCCCCATACACCCAACAATCCCCCCTAATGTAAGACACCATAAAATAAAATAATAGAAAATACCCTTGTTAATTAAGAAATTGTCTTATAGAAATTTTTAGGAATTTTTAGAAGTTTTTCTGGATTTAAACGAAAGTTTTATGGACATTTCATGGGGATAAAGCGGATAGGCTTTTGTAAAGCCTATTTAGACTATCTGCTAGGAATTGTTAGGTTTAATTAAACCATTTATTTTCTCCCCCGATTCCTTCCGTTTTCCCTCGATTGACGTTTCCCTCATTTTCCTGACTCTTTTTCTTCTTCTTCCTCTCGATCTCCGATGCCCTGCGACCAACGTCGATGCCTCCTGCCTTCCCGATCACGGGAGCTTGATTTCGTCCACGTCGCTGCCCATCTCATCGGTGCATAGCGTTGGTTGCCAGCCTTTTCGGGGATATCCATCACTCGTGGCCGCCGCGAGCTCCAGTTGTTGTCGCCACCATCTCCGTCACGATGATGGCAGCGCTGCCGCCACTTGGTCGTCGGAGATTACCTTGAGGGGAGGACCATCGATGGTTGACCATCGGGAACTCTATCAGCTGTCGTCACAAGCCCCCATCGTGCGCGACCGTCGGTCTCCTATTCGGGAGTCAGTTCACCGTCTCCTCCCTTCCTTAGCCTGATCTTCTCGCTGCTACCGGATCCTTGGCCTTTATCGGCTCTTTGTACGAGCAGATCGGCAACATCATCACTGTGGATGAGAGACACTATTGTCGATCTCTTCCGGATCTCTGCAGCCCATTTCCCCTTTTTCTATTGTGACCTATTCTACTGCAGTCGCAAGTTCAAGTTGTTATCGCTGCCAAGAGGAAGAACAGCCATCGCTGACGCCCTGAGTCACCTCAACCGACCGCCAGCCACAAGGTGGCCACCGCAGACGCTTTGTGTCTCGCATCCAGTCTGACTCAGCCGGTGGACATCCTTCCATGGATAGGTAATGGCTTGATTCAAGTATAGATTAGGGAAGTTGATCAAAAGTTGATGTCAGCTGTGATGTTGTGATTGCTAGGTGGAGAAGATCAATCGGAGTGATGGTTTGGATAATGGATCTGTCCATTTCAGATTTGAACTTTCTAAAAGTGGAACGATGCGAGGTAAGCATGTATTTGGGTGTTCATTGAATTACAACTGTGGTATGATAATTACAGCTGATGTTATAATTGAATCAATGATTAATAATTAGTGAATGAAGTTGTTCTATTGGGGGTTACAGGATATGGAATGTGTTGAGGATTGATTACGTCAATTATTAAATTAGATCGGTCTGCTAGATAGGATACTAGTTGGAGAATGTTGAATTAGTTAGATGTAACGATCGAGGTAGAATTCGATTCAATCAGTCGATGTGAGATAGAACTTAGTTATGTTCTATGTTTTCTTTTGCAGGACCTTGATCGATGATAGATGCTTATACGCGTGGATAGCTAGCATGAGCTATTTAGCAAGTGGGTAATTCCTACCCTGGTCAGGTAGTTTTGAATGCATGCAGATTTAGATACATGATCATCTTATATGATCCTATTATCTTGACTCTGTTCTTATTTACTCTTGCGCTTGATACCTTACCTTTGGATGTTAACTCCATTACTGCTATCATGTTTCATTTTATCATGATTAGGAGTTATATATATAGGTGATGTAAGTAACTTAGAATTTGTTTAGTTAAGCGCAAATAGTAAAGTCCGGATGACGACCTGATTGTAAATTAGGCAAAAAGGTCATCCGTAGGTAGATAATATCTTGAACCTAGGGTTAATTCTAGTACCCTTAGGTTGCATGTTTACCACCAACCATGTATTGCGTAAATGGTCAGGTGAATGGTACTTAGTCTGTCGCTACGGACCGATGGTCATAGCTTGTTATAGTAAGTTGAGTATGACTCTCTACAGGATAGAGAGTGCATCGATCAGTTGAGTATGACTCTCTACAGAATAGAGAGTGCATCCATCAGATGAGTACGACTCTCTGCAAGATAGAGAGTGCATCGATTAGATTGGTATGACTTTCTACAGGATAGAGAGTGTTATGATCAGTTGAGTACAACTCTCTGTAGGATAGAGAGTGTGTTTATCTGATTAGTATGACTCTTTGTAGAATAGAGAGTCTGTAGTGGATGTCTATTTGTGACAGAGCATTCATGTCATTTGCATGCATGCTGGCGACATGGTCTCCCTTATGGTTGAGAGGGTCGCCAGTTATCCTGCCTCCATGGTTACTCATAGGAGGAGTAACCGGTGTGAGGGCAGAGCATTGTGGTGCCGCACTCTACCACTATAGACGGTGGTAGTGGGATTTGCGTGTCGTAGTCCTGCGTGTGTGGCACTCGACCACTCATGGGTAGTGACTGTCGGAGTGGCCAACAGCAGGGACCCCCATCATATAGTTTTCTCTTCACGCTTATATGCTACTCGATCATACTACCCACTCAGCCACTCGAGAGTAGTGGTTGGTGTTGAGTTGGGACAATTGTAATGCTCGAGCCACCGAGGCCACACTGGGGTCGTGGTAGCTTTAGGGTGAGCCGACATGACCATGCATGCTGCATTGCCGTGACTTATGGCATTTTTGCATATTGCCATATATATACATATATGCATGTATATGTATATATATATATATATATATATATATGGATGGTTGTGATTAATATATATATAGATGTAGTCTATATATATATGTTTATTGTGATGTTCATTTGATTGTACTATGCTTGCTACATTTGATTGTACATCATCTTCATATATGCTTCTCGCATCTGTTATACGATGGTGTCGGATACTTGTATATTTGTTGGACAAACCATTAGATACCTTGACCTGTATCATTAGTATATTGTGAGTTAGTATTACTCTTCCTGTTATATATGTTGGATATATTCTCAGGTTGGATCAGAGTAGCGTAGCAGCCTTTCAGGTATTTCTGTGTTATACGTTGTTTATTTGGTTAGATGATATATGCATGTATTTATATACTGTGTTGTTATACCTGTGATACCTTTAGGTTATTCTATTGAATTACATGTGATATTTGATATATACATATTTTTCCTATTACCTACTGAGTTTTACTCACCACTACGGACCTTGTGTTTTTCTGTCACCCAGGTAACAGGTAGCCAACTTCATGATGGACTTGGAGCACCGCTGGCTGGCATCGTCTCATCTCAACTCTGAGAGTCTGGGTTTTCATTGGTGTTTCGATATGGATTTGGTTTATGTGATGTTTTGTAGTGATTGGACGTTGTAAATGTTGTACCTTTTCTTTCTGGTTTTGTTATGGTGTTCTGAGTCGGTGTTAGTCATACCGGTATGCATGTGTGTAGTTTGTGATGTTGTTGTATTATGTTTCCACTGTGTTTTGTGTATTTGTTGTATTTACCTTTATGTGTTATGTTTATTGTGGGAC
Organism: Wurfbainia villosa; assembly: GCA_025175895.1. Lineage (NCBI taxonomy): Eukaryota > Viridiplantae > Streptophyta > Magnoliopsida > Zingiberales > Zingiberaceae > Wurfbainia > Wurfbainia villosa. The sequence goes on from CM045996.1 coordinate 100,822,571, forward strand.
CAAGGGCCTTGTATTAACAGGATATGTTGCCACATACAGGGGAGATGATGTTCGTTTGATTTTTGGCTCGGCATACTCTTGGGGCGTAACAACTTAAGATTGGTATCATAGCAATGGTCCATGTCAAGCCATGAACCTCGAACGAAGGAAGTTGAGCTCCCATGTCTGGATCAAGAGAACAAAACACCAAGCAGGAAGTCCAGTTGGGTCGAGATGACCGAACAACTGGTAGGAAGTCTAGTTGGACCAGAAGGGCTGGACAATTGGTAGGAAGTGCAGCTGGGTCAGGAGGACCAGACAATTAGCAGAATGTCCTGGTGGGTTAAGGATCGGACATCAAGTAGAGGATGTTCTTCGAGGAAGGATAGGCTTGAGGGGGGATCAATGTGGTCCTTCGTTTGAGGAGGGGATTGTTGGAGTATTAGAAATACAATCAAAGTCCCACATTGGTAAGACATGGAAAAAATCATGTGCTTATAAGATGAAAAGATATCTCCATTGGTATGAGGTCTTTTGGGTAAAGCCTAAAAACAAAACCATGAGGGCTTATGCCCAAAGTGGACAATATCATACCATTGTGAAGATATGTGAATCTTATAGGCACTAACAATTGGTATCATAGCCATAGTCCATGTCAAGCCATGAACCTTAACCGAAGGAAGTGGAGCTCCTATATTCGGACTAGAGAACCAGACACTAGGCAGGAAGTCTAGTTGGCTAGAAGGGTTGGACAACTGATAGAAAATCCTGGTGGGTTGAAGATCAGACATCAAGCAGAGAATGCCCTTCGAGGAGAGATAGGCTTGAGGGGGGCTCAATGTGGTCCTTCATTTGTGTGTGTGTGGGGGGGGGGGGGGGGGGATTGTTGGGAATATGGGGAATACAATCAAAGTCCCACATTGGTAAGACATGGAAAATATCATGTGCTTATAAGATAAAAAGATATCTCCATTGACATGAGGCCTTTTGGGTAAAGCCCAAAAACAAAACCATGAGGGCTTAGGCCCAAAGTGGATAATATCATACCATTGTGAAGATATGTGGATCTTATAGGCACTAACAGCTTCACTTGCAAGCAGACTGGACATTGGAAGGCGGACTGTCCCAACCGCAAACATAACAAAGGTATACCTTTTGATCTAGTCGTTGAAATATGTTTAGCGGTGCTATCTATCGGTACCTAGTGTGTAGATACGGGAGCCACTGATCATGTTTGCAACTCTTTGCAAAGGTTCCAGGAAATCAGACGACTAGCTGAGGGGGAGATTACTGTCTACATGGGCAATGCTATAAATGTGGCGGCTATTATAGTGGGAGATGTTTATTTATCTTTTGATAAGAATAAAAGTTTGGTTATGAGAAATTGCCTTTATGTACCTTCATTTAGAAAGATTTTGATTTCAGTTTCTAAATTATTTTTGGATGGATATTCTATTTCTTTTAATGACATAGTTTTTATAAAAAAAAATAGGGAGATTATCTGTTCTGGTGCATTGGTAAAATATTTATATACTCTTGAACCAAAAACTCCCACGATACAAAGAGAAATAAATAACTCATCTTCTAAATCTAATAAGAGAAAAGAACCTTCGAAAATGAACCAAACATATCTTTGGCATCTAAGGTTAGGTCACATTAACCTGAGTAGAATTCAATGGTTGATAGCTGATGGACCTTTGGGTTCATTAGTGGTGAAAGATTTCCCAACTTGCGAATCTCGCTTGGAAGGTAAAATAACCAAGAGGCCTTTTAAGGCCATGGGGTATAGAGCTAAAGATGTGCTGGAATTGGTTCATTCTGATTTGTGTCATCCTATGTCTATCCAGGCTAGAGGTGGTTTTGATTATTTTGTCTCTTTTATAGATGATTATTCAAGATATGGATACATTTACTTGATACGCAGCGAGTCTAAATGCTTTGACAGATTCAAAGAATTCAAGGCTTATGTGGAGAAATGTCAAGGTAAAAGTATCAAGACACCACGGTCTGATCGTGGTGGTGAGTACCTCTTAGGAGAGTTTAGGAGTTACTTATCAAAGGCTGGGATTCAATCCCAACTTTCTGCACCTGGTACACCCCAGCAAAATGGTGTGACGGAGCGAAGGAATAGGACTCTTATGAAGATGGTTAGATCGATGATGAGTTATTCTGAGTTATCAGATTCATTCTGGGGGTATACTCTGGATACTGCAGTGTATATTTTGAACTTGGTACCATCTAAATCAGTACCTTCCACTCCCATAGAATTATGGACTGGGCGAAAGCCTTGTCTGAGACATATTCGGATTTGGGGTAGTCCAGCACATATGCTAAAGGGAGATGCTGGTATGTTGGAATCTCGTGCAGAAGTGCGCCTGTTCGTAGGCTATCTTAGAGGAACGAAAGGTGGTTTATTCTATAGTCCTAGAGATCAGAGGGTGATCGTTAGCACGAATGCCCGATTTTTAAAGGAAGACAATATGATGAACCACAAGCCCATGAGCAAGATTGTTGTGGAGGAATTAAGAAAGGAAGTCACTACTTCAGTACCAACGGTACAAGAGGACATACCACAAGTGACTGTACCGCGTGTCACAGAGGATACACAAGTGATACCTCATCGTAGTGGGAGGGTTGTTAGACAACCTAACAAATTTATGTTCTTGGGAGAATCTTCTGATTTGATCCCTGGTAAACATGAACTTGATCCCTGGACATATGATGAGGCAATCCAAGATAAAGATGTGGTATCTTGGCAAGGGGCGATGAATTCTGAGATAGAATCTATGGATTCAAATCAAGTCTTGAAGCTAGTAGAACCACCCAATGGTGTAAGGGCCATTGGATGCAAGTGGATCTACAAAAGAAAGAGAGGATCAGATGGGAAGGTAGAGACCTTCAAACCAAGGCTTGTTGCGAAAGGGTATACTCAGAAAGAAGGTATCGATTATGAGGAGACCTTTTCGCTGGTAGTCATGCTTAAGTCTATCCGGATTCTCTTATCTATTGCTGCCATATGAATTATGAGGTTTGGAATATGGATGTCAAGACAACTTTCCTTAATGGAAGTCTTGAAGAAAACATCAATATGGAGCAACCAGAGGGATTCATTGCAAAGGGAAATGAGCATCTTGTTGTTGGGTTTCCGGCACCGCGGCATGTGTGTGTTCGATCATGTTTCTTAAACATGAGCACAGCGGAAGCAATTAAAAATAATAAATCTATATTTATTACAACACACACAACACACGCATGCTATTACAACAAGTGTAGACATAACCGTAAATTAAAATTTGCAATAAAAGGAAATTAAACTACGTTATACCTTCCGTATGACGTGTAGCGGGAACGGCATCAACCGGAACGATCCTCGTAAGAATCGTCTCTATCCGTATCCACGCCGAGCTCCTCGGGATGACTTCGCTAAGTCACGAGCTTCGTCTTCGTACGGGTTACTAGCCTCGTGTTGAAGACGACGTGATCGAGAGATGATCACGATCCGAATCCAAATTCGGATCCTAAAACGAGTTCTCAAAACTCGCTTCTCCGGAGAGGTATTCGTCAACCGTTTGACGAATCCTTCGTCCTCCACCTCAGAGGATTATCGGAGATCAAATCCCCGGTAAGTTAGCCGCTGTCGGAGCACTAACCGTCGTCCAAACGACGCTCCGATGAGAGGAGGAGAAGCTGTCCAGAAAACTGGACAGCTTGGTGGAGGAGTAGGCGCCGGCCAAAAACAAGGAGAGAAAAAGCCCACCTTGATGCCGAACCTATAGGAGATCACCGGAGGGTCGCCGGAGGTTCACCGGCTGGAGCTTGGACGCCGGCAAGGGTCTTGGACGGCGGCACAAAGCTGGGCGGCGGCAGCTTGTAGTTGGGCGCCGAAATCACCAACAAGGGGTGGGCGGCAACTAGGTTGGGCGGCCAAAATAGATTAGGGTTTTGGATTAGGGTTTAAGCCCTATTTTATAGAGAACTAATTCTCTTAATGGTTAATGGATCATATCCATAAAGCCCGTTAACCCGCTCCATTAAGATAAGTTAAAATAAACCAAACCATGATGATTTATTTTAAGTTAAAACGAACCGAACCAACCTTTGGTTCATTCGTTTAATATAAACCAAACCCTTTGGTTTATTCTCATCCATTGGATTAGAACCAAACCATTTTGGTCCATCCATTATGTCTTCATAAGACACGGCCCATCCACGCTTCCATTGTGACTGAAACAATTTCATGCTCGCTTTATGTTTGGTCCAACCAAACATAGTTTCTCTCGGTCTGAGAATCCCATTCTCAAGCTCGTTTTAAATCCTTTGGATTACACTCGTTGTGCGTGTGACCAAATAGGTTCTCGGTTTATGTTGGCCGTCTATAATTAACCATTAATTATAGAACGATCATGAGTGGCACCTAGTAGTACATCATGATCCCCAATTAACCGAAAAGATCAACGGTTGATCCAGAACTATTTCTGAAACCCTTCAGTAGCTCGAATGAATCATGCCCCATTCCCTTCACTCATCTTATACCCACTTGGTTCAGGACATGGTCTATTGTGTCAGTCCCCACTAGGCTGACTACGTCACACCTAACCCAAGTATCATTTCCTCGTCCTACGGATTCTAGTTACTCCACATGTATCGAAGAGTACTTTACTCTAAACATGTAATGCTTTGGCCAAAGACTTTAGTAACAATCCGACGAGAGGCCATGGGTATACATCTCCTCGCAAGGAGTGGTGAATCCTTTATAGGCTATTCAAACACCTTCGATCACTTCGACTTATACCCAATCATCCCGGGTCCACATCTCCTCAGAGATGTTTGCTTAAGATGTCAAAGCATAAGTCTCCATGATCAAGATGACTTGAACACCGCAAGTCAAAGGAACATCGCACTTAAGCCACAGTAAGAACTTCATTGACATATCTTTATATGCAGAGAACCATATGAAGTCTTACGGCTGGTCACTCCAATGAACTAGTTACCATAACTAGCATCCACGATTAACTCTGGACATCACAATGTCTCCAGCCAGTGAGAATCAGCTGCTTGGATACACCAAGGAGTATACCTCGTGCTAGTCTCGACAGAATTGATGGTGTCCAAATCCATCAATTCATCGACTAGGGATAATTCCGATACATCACAATTACACATGTAGAGATACTCACTAGTTGTGATCCAATCACAAATTCTCTCATGTTGTGAATCGTATCGTGGACATTCAGTAAATGAGTTTAAGATCCAATCAAATACATAAAACATGTATACTCAAATAGTGAATCTTCATTTATCATATAAATGGTTCATACATAAGGCGATTGCCTTAGGACATCTCTCATATATTACTAACACTTGTGTGCAAGCTTAATTGGTCCACTTACTGATTGAAGCAAGCTTCGAGATCTTGGAACATCCGCTTTGATGAGGTAATCCAGTTTTATGGATGTATTCAAAGTTTGGATGAGTCTTGTGTATACAAGAGATGTCACGGAAACGTAGTGGCATTTCTTGTACTATACGTAGATGATATTTTGCTCATTGGCAACAATGTCAAAGTGTTATCATACATAAGGGTATGGTTGTCCAAACATTTTGACATGAAGGACTTGGGAGAAGTGGGACACATCCTTGGGATCAAGGTTATAAGGGATCGTAAGAAAAGGATGTTGTGCTTATCTCAAGCTTCATACATAGACCCTATTTTAGCTCGTTTTAGCATGCAAAACTCTAAGAAAGGTTTTCTACCTTTTCGTCATGGAGTACCTTTATCCAAAGAGATGTGTCCTAGAACATCAAAGGAGATAGAGAAAATGAAGGCGGTTCCTTATGCTTCAGCAGTAGGAAACCTCATGTATGCTATGTTATGTACGAGGACGGATATCTTCTTTACCGTGGGCATGGTTAGCAGATATCAAATTAATCCAAGATAAGGACATTGGACTGCAGTAAAGCATATATTGAAGTACCTGAGAAGGACTAGGGATTATATACTGGTATACCAGGCAGATCAATTACTCTCTATAGGTTACACAGATTCTGACTTCCAATCAGATAGGGAAACAGTAAGTCTACCATAGGTTTTATGTTTACTTTGGGAGGTGGAGCCATTATATGGAGGAGTGTCAAGTAGAAATTCATGGCGGACTCTAAGGTAGCCAAAGAAGTTGTATGGCTCAGGAACTTCTTGATGAACTTAGATGTGATTCCTGGTTTGCCAAGAACTATCACAATTTATTGTGATTGTTAGGACCCTTATAATGGCTAGAGGGGGGTGAATAGCCTTTCTTCGTTTCTACAAGTAAGTTAGCGGAAGCAATACAAATACGAAAACGAATACGAATAAGAAATAAGAAACCAAACGCTAACACCCGATGTACGTGGTTCGGAGATGACGCTCCTACTCCATGGCAATCCGTAAGGTGGATTAGTCCTAGCCAAGCTTCACTATATTCTCCTTTGGATGAACCAAGGTGGAGAAACCTTTCTTACAATGCTCTCCTCTTCCTTTACAATGATGGATGATTAAGAACTAGAGAAGAGGAGGTTTTGAATTGCTAAAACACTTGGGAAAGCTTGGTGAGCACGAGGGTGTAGTTAGGAATGAGAGCACTAGCTTCACCAAGCTCCCCAAGGCTCCTTTTTATAGAAGAGGGGTTGTTTTTCCCATTGGGCCTCGATCAGTTGACTGATGCTTGCCACTGATCGCCGGCCAACCGGCTTCGACCATGTAGATCCGCGAGATTCAGAGTCGCATTTTCCAACGGCCGTGTGATCACCGACCGATCCTCCATCACCGACTGATGGAGTGATCAGTCGAGTGAGACTGCATTCTGTGGCGATTTTCTCCTTGATCACCGATCACGCCTCGAGCAATGATCGATCGCAACATCGGGCCGATCGATAGTCGTGGTTTCACTCGACTACCGAACGCCGAATTAATCGATCGATATATCGACGGGCCGATCGATACTCATCAAATATGAGTAATTCACACTTGATTTTACACCCTAGACCTAGACTCAACCTTCTAGCTCCTCATTAAGCCTTACGCCTCCAGGATCCATCCGAGTCCACGACTTGTTCATCCTTTGCGCTTTGCTTCCAAGAGCTTCCTTCGGTTTCGTCATGTCTTGGGTTGTCAAATGCTTGGACTTTACGCCGCCAATACTACAAGCTTGGACTTCCTTTGCCAAGGTTCACTTGGACTTTATGCTGCCAAGTCCATCCCTTGGACTTCCTTTGCCAAGATCATACTTGGACTTCCTTTACCAAGGTTCACTTGGACTTTACGCTGCCAAGACTACAAGCTTGGTCTTATGCTGCCAAGTCCATCCCTTGGACTTCCCTTGCCAAGATCATACTTGGACTTCTCTTTTACCAAGTCTTCATCCTTAGATTTCCCTGTCACTTAAAACATATTCGCAATTAGATCACAAGATATTGCCTAACTTAGATGATTATCCAAACATCAAAACATATAAATGCTTGGAGCATTGTTGCACCAACAATCTGTCCCTTTTTGATGTTTGGCAATCATTTAAGTTAGGTCTTTAAAGATACACACATAATCATATTTTCAATATGAATTATAACTTAAACACTCCTTCTCCCCCTTTGACATACATCAAAAAGAGAAGGATTCAAATATGAAAGAAATAATGTGTTGGATATTGAAATTAAGCTCCCCCTTAATCCAAGATATGCTTGATAATGTGTAAATAATATTTGAAGCAAAGCATAATCAAAAATTCAAAAGTTAAGTCCTAACTGTGCACCAATAATGATTTTGGGGATGAAAAAGAAACTCCCCCTAAAACACTGCATTAATCAGTCCTAAAACTTTATGTATACGCAATATTATCATACTATAATTTTAGGACATAAAAGATACACTAAATACCAAAACATGGAGCTATTTATCAATGTATCACTGATGGTTTCAACCAATGATCGCATACTCAAATCGAAATTTCAACCTTTTCAACCCAACTCGTAAATGTTAGAAAATTTAGAAACCTCGAAAAATCACGAAATTTTGTGTACACATTTCTGGAATCATACTTTATTAAGGAAAAATAGTTTGAAAAATATATGTTTTCCAGATTTCAAGATTGATACAAACTTGGAACCTACCAAAAGTTCTAAAGATTTGGCAAACTTTGTATCACTTTTGTGTTCCACTTGAAAACTGTTTTTCAAAATATGATGAATATAGTTTAAAATATATATGATTTGGAATTTCCAACCATGTTCTTAGAGCTATGTATCCATTACTTGAATACAAGTCTTCCCAATGATTGGTTCATAAGGTATTTATGTCTCTAGGTGTGTCATTGGCTCATAGTAATGCATCATAACAAGCATGATGAGCCAAGTACACCTTTCCTATCATCTCACATGTTTCTAAGTGTCTCAATACAAAAATCAAGGTTTCTTAAGGCTTTTGTGAGATGTATCAAGGTATAATGCCAACATATAAATATAGGATCATGCATACCTAGAATTTTACTCTACAAAACACATACCAAGCTCTCTCCTTAATGATAAAAATTCGGTTTCGGGAAGAGCTTTGGTGAAGATATCGGCAAGGTTGGACTTAGATTCTACATAATTTAGTTCAATGTCCCCTCTTGCCACATGATCTCTTATGAAGTGATGTTTCACTTCAATGTGCTTGGTCCTAGAGTGATGTACCGGATTTTTTGTCAAGTTGATGGTACTCACATTATCACAATAAACTTTAATGTTAGAGTAGTGTAGCTCATAGTCCACAAGAGTATGTCTCATCCAAAGTAATTGAGCTACACAATCACCCATAGCCACATATTCGGCTTCGGTGGTTGATAACGCAACACAATGTTGCTTCCTACTACTCCAACTAACTAGGGAGGACCCAAGAAATTGGCATCCACCACTAGTACTCTTCCTATCCAATTTGCATCCGACATAATCGGAATCGGTAAAGCCAAGCAACTCAAAGGACCTAGTCCTGGGATACCAAAGTCCTACATTTAGAGTGCCATTAATATATCTTAAAATTCTCTTAACGGCTATTAAATGTGATTCTTTGGCACAAGATTGGTATCTTGCACACATACCTACCGCAAATAAGATATCGGGTCTACTAGCGGTTAGGTATAGTAGGCTACCAATCATACTCCTATAAAGTTTAAAATCAATTGATTTACCTTCATGATCACTATCTATTCTAGTGCTAGTGGCCATAGGAGTGGTTACAATTTTGGCATTCTCTAAACCAAATTTCTTGATCATTTCATTTGCATATTTGGTTTGATAAATATGAATACCTTCATTGGTTTGTTTGACTTGTAAACCTAGGAAAAAGGTAAGCTCTCCAACTAAACTCATTTCAAATTCATTTTCCATATTTTTTATAAAGTCTTGAAGAAGATCATCATTCGTTGACCCAAAAATGATATCATCAACATATACTTGGGCTATGAATATATCCTTTAATGTTGACTTTATAAACAAAGTTTGATCTACTTGTCCTCTTCTAAAATCCTTAGAAATTAAGAAAGATGAAAATCTTTCATACCATGCCCGGGGAGCTTGTTTTAACCCATATAATGCTTTCCTAAGCTTACATACATGGTTTGGATAATCTATGTTCTCAAATCCGGGTGGTTGCTCTACATATACTTCCTCCTTAATAAAACCATTTAAGAATGCCGATTTAACATCCATTTGGTAAAGTTTAAATCCCATATAAGAAGCATATCCTAAGAGAATTCTAATAGATTCTAACCTAGCAACCGGGGCATAAGTCTCATCATAGTCAAGCCCCTCAACTTGATTAAATCCTCTAGAAACCAACCTAGCCTTATTTCTAGTGATATTTCCTTGGTCATCTAGCTTATTCCAAAAGACCCATCTTGTGGTAATTATGGTGCTATCATTGGGTCTAGGTACTAACTCCCATACTTGACTCCTCTCAAATTGAGCCAATTCATCTTGCATTGCCAAAATCTAATCCGGATCATGTAATGCATCATTGATCGATTTGGGCTCAATTTGTGAAATGAGAGCTACTTGACTAGTAGGAGGTCTATGAAATGACCTAGTTCTTACTCCTTGAGATAGATCTCCTACTACTTGGTCAAGTGGATGATCTTGATGAATTCTTAGGGTTCTAGAAGGGGTTTCAAATTGATCATTGTTATCTTCTACCCTCCTTTCATCATCGGAATCTCCTCTTTCTCCCCCTTGATCATTACCCCTAATGGTCAAACTTTGAAGTTTTTGGGTAATGTCTTGATTATTGTCATTAATATCCTTATCAATGGAGGACTTTCTAGGGTAGGTACTAGTAGTTTCATCAAATTGAACATTGGAGGACTCCTCAATCCCTTAGGTTCTCTTATTGTAGACTCGATACCCTCTACTTGTGGATGAGTATCCAACTAGGATTCCCTCATCCGCTTTGGATTCAAATTTTCCTAAGTTATCCTTGGTGTTTAGAATATAAACTTTACATCCAAAGACTTTGAAATAATGAATTGTGGGAATAGTCCCATTCCATAATTCAAATGGTGTTTTTCCTAAAAACCTATGGATTTGAACCCTATTTTGGATATAGCAAGCGGTATTAACCGCTTCCGCCCACAAGTAGCTAGGTAGAGAATATGCATTAAGCATAGTCCTAGCCACCTCTTGTAGGGCACGATTTCTCCTTTCCACCACCCCATTTTGTTGAGGTGTTCTAGGACAAGAGAACTCATGCTTGTACCCTTGCTCTAAACAAAATTGTGAAAATTTTGAGTTCTCAAATTCACCACCATGATCACTACGGATCCGGTTGATTTTGAGACTCTTTTCATTTTCAACCCTTTTACTAAATCCTATGATTATTTCTAAGGTATCATCCTTATGTTTCATAAAGTAAACCCAAGTATACCTAGAAAAATCATCTACTATAACCAAACAATATTTGTTACCATTTAAAGATGGAGTACTATGACAATCAAATAAGTCAAGATGCAACAATTCTAATGGTAAAGAGGTATTAGTTAGGGTTTTACCTTTGTGTGATGCTTTTGTTTGTTTTCCTTCTTGGCAAGCATCACACATTTTGTTCTTGACATACTTGATCTTCGGTAGCCCTTTGACCAACTCCATCTTGGCTACCTTGGCTATGTTTTTCATGTTGATGTGCCCCAATCTCCTATGCCATAGCCAACTTTCCTCTTCTTTTGCAACAAAACACTTAGTAGAAATGTTAGAAGCATATGAAAGATCAACATAATAGATATTTGATTTCCTATATCCAACTAACATGCAATCATTTAATTCCTTGTGCCTAATCATGCATTTAGAGGATTCAAAAGAAACATGATAGTTTGCATCACAAAGTTGACTAACACTTAATAAATTAAATTTCATATTTTCAACTAGTAAAACTTTGTGAATGACAATTTTGGGGGATACCTCAATTGTACCTCTACCTAATATCTTGAGTTTTCCACTATTCCCAAAGACACCGCTCCCTTCTTCACATACTTAATTGTGGAGAACTTGCTCACATCCCCGGTCATATGTGTTGAGCAACCTCTATCCACAATCCACATACCTTGCTCTCCTACCTAAATCACATGAAAAATATAAGCTTTTGGTACCCAAACATTTGGACCGGTAACATTAAGTAAAAACTTCTTAGGTACCCATGCTTTCTTAACCTTTCCCTTAATGGTTGCTTTCCTATTAATCAATGAAATATAAGCAACTTCTTTTTCTTTTGGCTTATATCCTAAACCGGCCTTGTTGTAAACGGCTCTTTGTCGACTAAGGATCATATCAAGACATTTTGAGCCATTTGAAAAATTTTCTAAACATGTTTTTAATTCACTAACCTCATCCTTAAGTTTGTCATTTTCTTCCTTAAGCAAGCAATAATCGACATGTGAAGGTTTTTCATTCCTAATGGCCTTTAGTTCTACCTTCATGCTCTTAACCTTAGATTTAGACTTATCTAGAGCTTCTTTAAGGTAGGCAATTGATTTACAGAGAAGCTTAACTTTGGGAGAGTTCATTACCTCATCATCACTAGATGACGATTCATCACTTGAGGAGTCTTCTTGGCTTGATGTATCGGAATCATCTCCTAGGGCCATAAGTGTCACATGGCGTGTGATGTGGCAAAGTTCATCATCGGAGGAGGAGTCTTCAACACTTGGTGTGTCCCATGTGGTTTGAGCCACCATGGCCTCCTTTTTCTTCTTCTCCTTCTTGTCCTTCTTTTTCTTTTCTTTTTCCTCCTCCTTCTTTAGCTCCGGGCAATTCGGCTTTATGTGCCCCTTCTTGTTGCAAGCATGGCAAATCACATTATTGTTAAAACTTGAATTACCACTATTTTTACCTCTTGAAGAATGAGACCCCTTTCTTGCTTCTCTATTCTTGAACTCCTTTGATTTTCTATATAGCTTCTTGACAGAATTAGTCATCTCGCTAGACGAGTCTCCATCACTACTTGAGTCATGCTCCGATTCGGATGATGACGATACTTCTTTCCTTTCTTTCTTCTTTTTTTCTTTCTTTTCAACAAATAGAGCTAAACCCTTTTCCTTAGAGGACATGTTAGTTTGCTCATGTAATTCAAACTCACAAAATAATTCATCAATTTTAATTTGAGAGAGATCCCTAGTTACCTTAATGGCATCAACTATAGAAGTCCATAAATAATTTCTAGGAAATGCTTGAAGAATATACCTTACCAAGTCCTGGTTGTCAACTCGCTCACCTATGATATGGAGTCCGTTCACAATCTCCTTGAACCTTCCATGCATTTGGCTTACGGTTTCATGCATCTTCATTTGGAAGGCTTGAAGTTGTCCAATTAGTAAGTCCTTCTTGGCCCTCTTTGACTCCTTGGATCCTTCATTTAGCTCAATGAGCTTTTCCCATAATTCCTTGGCGGATTCGAAAGGCCCCACCTTGTTGAGTTGCTCCATGGTAATACCACATTGAATGGTGAGCACCGCCTTTGCATTTGACTCGAAACGCCTATTCATTTCCCTTGTCCAATACTTGCTTGGAATAGGGTTTCCTTGTTCATCCACCGGTTCCTCGAAGCCATCTACAATACTATGCCAAATTTCAATATTGCTCATTAGATAATACTTCATCCTACCTTTCCAATATGCAAAGTGACTCCCATCGAAGAGTGGTGGCTTGGCGGTGCTATATCCCTCTTGAAGAGTCATTGATGCCTTGGTTGATGGTGAGATCTTCCAAGCTATCCGGGCTCTGATACCACTTGTTAGGACCCTTGTAATGGCTAGAGGGGGGTGAATAGCCTTTCTTCGTTTCTACAAGTAAGTTAGCGGAAGCAATACAAATACGAAAATGAATACGAATAAGAAATAAGAAACCAAATGCTAACACCCGATGTACGTGGTTCGGAGATGACGCTCCTACTCCACGGCAATCCATAAGGTGGATTAGTCCTAGCCAAGCTTCACTATATTCTCCTTTCGATGAACCAAGGTGGAGAAACCTTTCTTACAATGCTCTCCTATTCCTTTACAATGATGGATGATTAAGAACTAGAGAAGAGGAGGTTTTGAATTGCTAAAACACTTGGGAAAGCTTGGTGAGCACGAAGGTGTAGTTAGGAATGAGAGCACTAGCTTCACCAAGCTCCCCAAGGCCCCTTTTTATAGAAGAGGGGCTATTTTTCCCGTTGGACCTCGATCAGTCGACTGATGCTTGCCATCAGTCGACTGCCGCCGAAGCCAATGACTTCTGACCATGCAGATCCGTGGAGATTCGTAGCCACATTTTCCAACGGCCAGGTGATCAGTCGACTGATCCCTCCATCACGATCGTGATGGAGTGATCGATCGGCCCGATCCATCGATCCGATGGGTGATCGATTAGTGATCAAGGCGTGATCGAGTGAGACGCATTGCGTGTGATTTTCTCCTTGATCGATCGGCTGCCGCCTGAGCGGCTCGATCGCGCATCGATCGACGCCTTGACCAAAAGCTGATCGTGATAGTCGATTTCACCGACGGCTCGAACGCGACGGTCGGTGATACATCGTATCAGTCGACTGATACTCATCAAATATGAGTAATTCACACTTGATTTTACACCCTAGACCTAGACTCAACCTTCTAGCTCCTCATTAAGCCTTGCGCCTCCAGGATCCATCCGAGTCCGCGACTTGTTCATCCTTTGCGCTTTGCTTCCAAGAGCTTCCTTCGGTTTCATCATGTCTTGGGTTGCCAAATGCTTGGACTTTACGCCGCCAAGACTACAAGCTTGGACTTATGCTGCCAAGACCTTACTTTGGACTTCCTTTTCCAAGGTTCACTTGGACTTTATGCTGCCAAGACTGTAGGCTTGGTCTTACGCTGTCAAGTCCATCCCTTGGACTCCTTTGCCAAGATCATACTTGGACTTCCTTTGCCAAGGTCCACTTGGACTTTACGCTGCCAAGACTACAAGCTTGGTCTTATGCTGTCAAGTCCATCCCTTGGACTTCCCTTGCCAAGATCATACTTGGACTTCTCTTTTACCAAGTCTTCATCCTTGGATTTCCCTGTCACTTAAAACATATTCGCAATTAGATCACAAGATATTGCCTAACTTAGATGATTATCCAAACATCAAAACATATAAATGCTTGGAGCATTGTTGCACCAACAGTGATAACAGTTGTGCAGTTGCAAACTCGAAGGAACCATGAGCCCATAAGTCAAGTAAACACATAGAGCGCAAGTACCACCTGATACGAGAGATCGTAAAGCGAGGAGAAGTTGGTGTCGCCAAGATTGCATTAGAGGATTTTGATAGATCCTTTCACTAAGGTCGTTTCAATGAGAGATTATGATAGGCATGTGGAGGTAATGGGAATCAAATGTATGACAGTTTGATGGCAGCATAGTCTTTTAGTATAAGTGGGAGATTGTTGGGATGTATACTGAAAGCCTAGCCTTTGTATGAACATCTTCATTTTGAAATAAGAATCACATGATTATTGTTTGCATTTTATATTTATGCATATTGTCTGATACTTTACATTGTAGATAACATGGTGTATGGTGTCGCACAAAAGATCATGTTATCAGTTTCTTGTAGAGTATAAGTAGAGGCTCACGACTAAGATGGTTTTGGATAAACCATTTGGCACGGTTGTAGTGTAATTTGGTATTGATTTATCTTGACCATAGAATTACACTAGTACACTTTGTGTGTATTGAGCAGGACCGATTTAGAGGTGATTTAATTTATACTGATTATATAATTGAATCGAACCTCAAATATTATGGTGTATGTGCTCTTAATCCCGATATAATAACCGGCACATATACTTAGTATTTATTTCTTTGATTTACCAATGGACGGGATTTATGTGTTAAATCGATAGGCCTGGTAAGTTGAAAAATGATATTATTTACATGTTGTGCCGTTGATTATAGGAGGAAACCGTATCCTATATACTAGGATGATGATGTCCCCTTGAGGAGCTCATAAAGTTCATCATGTAAATCTTGTAGGTGGACTTGGTCCAACATGATGATTAGGATGAGTGGTACTACTCATGAAATTAGATATTAATTAATTAAATTATCAATAATTTAATTAATTAATGGACATTCGATATCTTAAACACGGGGAGATATTTTGTACAAATAATATGTGGAGCCCATATTTAATTATGGGGGTTGGTGAGGTAGATCAATGATAATCCTTTAGTGGAATGGATCGTCATTAATGGATCGGGTTTTGTGTGGTTCAGATCCATTGGGTGGCCAAGATCCAACTCCTCCTCATGGTCCCTATTGTAGCCTATTATAAATACCTCATGAAGCCTAGATCTATAAATAAGGGGGAGAGGCTTGGGCGGCAAGAACAATTGAGGTTGTGCTAGGGTTTTGGAGTTGGCGTGGGAGGCTTAGGCGGCAAGAAGTGGTGGCTAGGGTTTGGCTTCGCCTTGTAGGCGATGGCAACCTCGGGCTTCTCTTCTCCTTTCCATCTCCTTGGGCGGCGCTACCTCCCTATCTCCAAGGGTCGGTGGCAACAAAAGCTCATCTCTTAGTCGGCGCCTCCTTCCATCACCTAGAGTCGGTTAGGGTTTTTCTTTGGCTTCTCCTAGGGCCGACGCACCTCTTCCTCTCCCTCTCTTTGGCCAGCGGTAACAACCATGCAAGGAGGCTTGGTGGTCAGTGCTAGATAGAAGAAGAAGGGAAGATTGTCTTGCTTTTGTTCTGAGCGAGCAAGGAAGGGAAGATACGAGATCTAGGAGGCTTCAATTCTTGGAAGATCATCGCCCACATGACCTCCAAGAAGAGGATAGGAATACAATAGAAGATAAAGAGGTAAAACAAGAGGTATAATCATGTTTAATTTTGATTTTAGTTCTTTTATATTTTGTATGTTATTGATTGACATGTACCCCGATAATAAACACAAAAACCGGTGATCCATTCATCATCTATTCCGCGGCTAATCGAGGAAAAGTGTTAGGTTGCTTGAACAACAAGTTTGTTCAAGAAACTACTCAAATCGAATAGCACGATGATGGATCAGTTGCTTGGGTAATCCATCTTCATCTGGATTAATTTTTTTTAATTCGGGGATGTGTGATAGGATCGCCATACACAAGCGACCGAAGCGGGGTAACAATTTTCCCTTTAACGTATTCGTCTTCGGTGGTAGATAAGGCAACACAATATTGTTTTCTACTACACCAACTCACTAGACTCGAGTCGATGAGTTAACAACAATCACTCGTGCTCTTTCTATCTACGTCCCTAGATTAAAAAAAATTATCCTTCACGAAGACGGATTACCCAAGCAACCGATCCATCATCATGCTATTCGATTAGAGTGATATCTTGAATAAACTTGTTGTTCAAGCAACCTAACTCTTTTCCTCGATTAGCCGTGGAATAGATGATGTATGGATCACCGATTTTTGTGTTTATCTTCCGGGTCCAAGTAAATTAGCCACATACATAATATACAAAAGAACTAAATCAAAACAAACAAGATTATACTTCTTGTTTACCTCTTGATCTTCTATTGTATGTCTTATCCTCCTCTTGGACATTGTGTGGGCAATGATCCTCCAAGAGATGAAGCCTCCTAGATCACGTTCTTCCCTTCCTTGCTCGCTCCGAACAAAGGTAAGATGAAAGCTCCCTTCTTCTCCTATCTAGTGGCGACCACCAAGTCACCTTACTTAGTTGTTTCCACCGGCCAAACAGAGGGAGAGGAAGATTGGGTGTCGGCCAAGAGTTGACCTCCAAAGATTGAAGAAGAAGAACCACCGGCCAAGCTTCAAGGAAGGAGCGTCGGCCCTTAGGTAAGGAGAAGAGATGTCGGTTCAACCTTAGGAAGAGAGGAAACAAAACCCTAAACATCTCCTCCACTTCTTGCCGCCGACCAAGCAAACTCCAAACCCTAAACCTCTTCTAATCTTGCCGCCCAATAATTTGGAAGCAAACCCTAGAATCCTCAATTCATTATTGCCGCCCAAGCCTTGGCCTCCTTTATATAGATTTAGCCCAAGCCTCCTTTTAATCGTGTCCGTTAGATCTAGGCTTCATGAGGATTTTAATAGGCTACAATAGGGATCATGAGGAGTTGGATCTTGGCCACCCAATGGATCCGACCCACATAAAATCCGATCCATTAATGATAATCTATTCCACTATAGGATTGTCATTGATCTACCTCACCAACCCCCTGATGAACAGATATTTGTCATGGTACCGTTTCAAATTAATTACCGAACCCCCTAACTACACTAATAAAGCATAGTGGATGGCCCGGATCGTTTTCCAACGAGTGTAATCGATAGAATAGTAAACTTAGGATCACTGATTATTGCTTTTGGTTTTCTAATGAAGATGGGGATTTGGGATTTGAGATCTAACCTACAATTGCAAGGTAATTAAAATCCTAAACTAATATGCAATAACTAAAACAAACAAAGCAGGAATTAAAGCAATTAAAACTGGAAAAGGAAATAATCTAATAAACCCAAGATATGCCCGATGAATGACCAAGGTCCTTCGGCTAAGTCCAGCGAAGCTCAATCGAGACTCCACAAGTGACAGTGGATGTGGGATGGTGCAAACTCCTGAATTCAGTAGTTTAATGGACACTCCGAACTCTCACGGATCCGGTTGAGCTCGAAGAAGTGTCGTCAGAGCGGAACTTCTCCTCGAATCCGAAAGAGAAGGTGGATGAGTTGTGAGATGGATGACGTCGTCGAAATCACTCGATGAGGCGGTTCTCCTCAAATCCGAAGGAGAAAAATGGGTGGAGGCAAGGTGGATGCGACTGCTAAGGCTCAAGGGAAGAAAAGATTTAACTAACAACCTAATGAAAACATGATTAAAAGAAAACAATTAAAGTAAAGCATGAAATTAAATCTAATCTAACTAACTACGACCTAATTACTCCAAGAGGCATTTAATCAAACATTACATGTGCATGGAACAAATTAAACTAAACGTGTGCAATTCAAAACGTGGAAGATTGAAACTATTACAGACATCACAAATTAAAATGAACAACAATCAAAACACATCAAAATGAAGGAATTCTGAAATTCTTTGGAAAAGGCTGATCTGGAAATAGGAGTGAGCAGAAACTGCTGTGAATGGAGATGGAAACGCCAGAAATCAATGAAGGTGGATGTTGTTCGGCGTGTGGAGGAGCTGTGGCGGCCTAGCTGCGGAGGAAGGAGTAGGACCGGGCTATTGGCACCTCGATCGGAGGTGGAAACTGAGGCCTGTGTGGTGTGGAGGAGATGATAGAGGTGGAGTGACACAGTCACCGGAGAAGGAGGATCCTTCCTCCGGCCAGCGGAGGAGAGATAATGCTGAAGGAGAGGCGTCGGCGTTTGTCGCGTGTGGGAAGAAGAGTGAAGCCTGCTTTGGTGGAGAAGTGTTGGTTTTATTAAATGCATTTTGGTATCCGTCCGATCAAAGCAGCCTTCAATCTCATCCGTCCATTATAGCTAGGTTAATTACTCCGATTAATCCACTAATGGGTTGTGCATCCAACTATGAAATTACTCCAACTCTGGATGGACGGATCCGATCCATCCGGATAGATAATCACGATCGGTGAATCTGACGAAGGGCTCGGATGTCTAGATCAAAATGTACGGACCGGATCTTTCCAGATCTGGGTAGATGGCTCAGAATCAAATTGCTTTCATCGACGGTCCATATCGCTCAAATCGATCTCTTGATTAAATTGCCCTCAATCATGATGAAAGGTTGATTTATCCAAACAAAATGTCCTTCTAGCCCTAGATGAAGTCATATTTGATCTAACTCGAGTCTAATCCATTGGTTCATCTCGATCTCCTACAAATAAAGACAAAATTTGCATATAAGTCCAGAATTTAGGAGAATTTACAATAAGGTCCAAAAATATATCCAACTCATAAAATATACAAATAATCGATAATTAATCACTCAGAGGATAAAAACAATGATATTAAGGACCAAAATAATCCACAAAATGACAGTTATCAATTCCCCCACACTTATTCTTGCACGTCCCGAGCAAGTCAATAAAACTAAAAACAACTGAAAGTATATTTCCCTAGCAATTCCCAAGCATACATAGAAAATCGTGAAAGAAAGTTACCTAGGATTGTCAATTCTCAGAAACTCAAGCAAGCATGGACTTAAATCTTGCACAGGTTAACAAACATGGTAACTTCAATCCATTATGAATAGACTAAGAATGATTAAGCCTCACAAGGTAAGTGGTGGTTTCTCTCGCTCTCATAAGCATGTAATAGTGGAGTTCACTCAAGCTACTCATGGTTTATGAACTACCATATGCTTGCTTTTCTTCTACCTTCACCACTATATACACATAAGAATGCACAATCACTGAAGGCTTATTAGGAATGTAAGGGAAAAATGAATGCAAGGAAAATGACAATATGTGTGAAAGGAAAGAAAGGTAAAACATGAAATAGCTACAGAAATGCAAGGAGATATGGAAATACTTGAATGCTACATAGATGAGTACAAGAAAACAGTGCCCCAAAAGTTTTCATCCAAGCTAGCATTTTACCATCCACTAAACATGTAAACAACCCCTATCACATTTACAATACAAGTCCAGATATGATATCAAATAACTCTCTCAATAGTTGTAATAAGGGATATCTATCACAAAAATACTATCACACAGATAAAAAAAAATTGCACAACATGTCAAAGTCTTTTTTTTTTTTTTGGGAACAAATGTTCTTTTTTTTCCATTTTTTTTTCAATTTTTTTTCGAACTTTTTTTTTTTGACATGCAGTACACTTTCATATACTCTAAAACATCAAGCTCATCTATAAAAATAAAAACACGGCTTGTCCATGGTGATCAAGCACGACATGCCTATGCTTACATTAAATTCTCCTGAACTACTCTCTCCCCCACACTTAAACTTTTGTCCGTCCCTGGTAAAAACTCATCATGAAACATCCAATATTCCACATCCAAGAATAGAAATGGAGAAAAAAAAATAAGGAAAGAAAAATGTAAGGATGAATGACTAGGATGTTATTCAATAAGCATGTGATGATAAAAGAAGTAAAGGAAACATGTGAGATTGCCTTCAAAGTAATCATGCAAACCTATGGTTGTGTGGTCTCAAAAGAATCAAAGCAAGTTCTAGAGTTACAATAACCACAAGTGCACCACACACAAGCAATAAAAATAGGCTCAATCCTCACTAGGTAAACAAAAACAATCAACTCAGTCTATCAACATAGAATCCATCACCAAGTAGTAACCACATGCAATCAAATAATCCATTCATAACAATAAATCCTCAAAACTCGACAATCAAATTTAACTAGTTTTCACGACTTCTAAGATGATATAAAGGAATGCATAGGAAATTTATTTGAAAAACTGACAAAACAAAAACTCAACAAACAAAACATAACAACTAAAACAAAAACAAATGAAGTAAAAAAAATGTATATACAAGGAAAAAGAAAAGAGATAAGATGGAACAAACTCCCCTGAGGTCCTGGTGGTTGGAGAAGGTTCAGTAAGAGAAGCCACTCAGGTAGTGGAGTGCTTCGAGAGAAATCCCGTCCCGGTGGTTGAAGCAGATTCAGCAAAAGCATCCATGCCGGGAGTGGGATGGACTGAATGAGGGTGAGCGCCTTCATGATGTGATCATGATTATCCTGTGTTGCTCCCTCTAATATGATCGCCTTCTTATATATCTTCTCTGGAGGTCGGAGGCGATTCATCAGAAGTTTCCAACCTGGGGGTTGGATTATTGCATTTTCTGTTAGGGCCTTCATCAGCAAAGGTGTTGGAGACACTGGCTGTGAAGGAAGTGTCTAGTCTGGGGAACTCCAGCTATCCACCACTTTCATGGAAATCAGCTCGTCAGAATTGCTTGCCCGTCTCATTTGTCTTACATTACGATTGGCAAGTCTCGCACCGTATCAGCAACACAAGGAGTACAACCTCATCTGCAAAAACCTCTTCACTTTCCTCTTCAATAGCATCAGAAAAAGAAACAACATCAATATTCTTATCAGCATCCGAGACATCAACAACTGCATCACCATGATATAAATCAACAGAGGAGTCCCAGAGTAGAAGTAGAAGAAAGTGTATCGTCAACTCTGCAATCCATCTCCTCAAGCACATCACTTCCATCAGAAATGATCTCTGAGGAAAACTGGGAGGAATCTTGTGCTTGCATTTGGTTGATAGATGATGCCATTTGATTTAACTGAGTCTGCAAGTTTTGTAACCTTTGTTGTTGTTGCTGATAACTATCGTTCATTTGTTGCTGATATTGATGTAGAAATGATGCTAGTTCTTCTAGTGCCTTTGTATTTTCTTGACTGTGAGCAGGGGTTTCTTCATAGTGACTTGATTGATCTCCCCAACTAGGCATGTAAGTATCAATAGACGGTGGGGGTAGATAGCACTGAGACTGCTCAGAGGTGCACTGTTGTGTGTTCCCATGTATAAAATCTGAATTGTAAGCATGTGTACCAGAAAATGAATTATACATCTCGATATGATCATGATATCTTGAGGCATAGGTGATTATCTGAGGATCAAGATGTTGATAGTCAGATTGATAATACTGAGAATATGCATCTGTATTACTCCTACCATAATATCCAGTGCTTGGATAATGAATGTCACTAAAGTCTCCAAATGGCTGATAATATGGATCCATGATTGCTACAAAAGAAATTTTCCTGTTCTTGTCCTGAAACACTGGCGAATAAAATCAAAAGATACAGGAAACATGCAAAATAGAACGCATGGATATACAAGACATAAAAGAATTAAGCCCTCAACAAAAATTTTGAATTTTGATTTTTTTGTTTTTTTTTAGAAAAATAGACAAGCAATCCTAAATCTACTAAGCATCATTACACTCCCCGGCAACGGCGCCAAATTTGATGAACGGATATTTGTCGTGGTACCGTTTCAAATTAATTACCGAACCCCCTAACTACACTAATATAGCATAGTGGATGACCCGGATCGTTTCCCAATGAGTATAATCGATAGAATAGTAAACTTAGGATCACTGATTATTGCTTTTGGTTTTCTAATGAAGATGGGGGTTTGGGATTTGAGATCTAACCTACAATTGCAAGGTAATTAAAATCCTAAACTAATATGCAATAACTAAAACAAACAAAGAAGGAATTAAAGCAATTAAAACTAGAAAAGGAAATAATCTAATCAACCCAAGATATGCCTGGTGAATGACCAAGGTCCTTCGGCTAAGTCCAGCGAAGCTCAATCGAGACTCCGCAAGTGACAGTGGATGTGCGATGGTGCAAACTCCTGAATTCAGTAGTTTAATGGACACTCCGAACTCTCGCGGATCCGTTTGAGCTCGAAGAAGTGTCGTCGGAGCGGAACTTCTCCTCGAATCCGAAAGAGAAGGTGGATGAGTTGTGAGATGGAGGACGTCGTCGAAATCACTCGATGAGGTGGTTGTCCTCGAATCCGAAGGAGAAAAATGGGTGGAGGCAAGGTGGACGCGGCTGCTAAGGCTCAAGGGAAGAAAAGATTTAACTAACAACCTAATGAAAACATGATTAAAAGAAAGCAATTAAAGTAAAGCATGAAATTAAATCTAATCTAACTAACTACGACCTAATTACTCTAAGAGGCATTTAATCAAACATTAAATGTGCATGGAAAAAATTAAACTAAACGTGTGCAATTCAAAACGTGGAAGATTGAAACTATTACAGACATCACAAATTAAAATGAACAACAATCAAAACACATCAAAATGAAGGAATTCTTTGAAATTCTTTGGAAAAAGGCCGATCGGAGGAAATAGAGCTGTGAACGGTTGCTGTGAATGGAGATGGAAACGTCGAAAATCAATGAAGGTGGATGTTGTCTGGCAGTGTGGAGGAGCTATGGGCTTTGGAGGAAGGGGGTAGACGATCGGAGTCGGTGGCACCTCCGACGGAGGTGGAAACTCGTGAGTCGGGTGGATGAGGAGATGATAGAGGTGGAGTGACCCAGGTCACCGGAGAAGGAGAGGATCCCATTCCTCTCCGTGATCAGCGAGGAGGAGATGAGCCATTTGAAGGAGAGGCGTTAGCGTTTGTCGCTGGAAGAAGAGTGAAGTCAAGCTTTGGTGGAGAAGTGTTGGTTTTATTAAATGCATTTTGGTATCCGTCCGATCAAAGCAGCCTTCAATCTCATCCGTCCATTATAGCTAGGTTAATTACTCTCGATTAATCCACTAATGGGCGTGCATCCAACTACCAAATTACTCCAACTCTGGATGGACGGATCTGATCCATCTGGATAGATAATCACGATCGGCTGAATCTGGATGAAGGGCTCAGATGTCTAGATCAAAATGTACGGACCGGATCTCTCTAGATCTGGGTAGATGGCTCAGAATCAAGCTGCTTTCATCAGACGGTCCATATCGTTCAAATCTGATCTCTTGATTAAATTGCCCTCAATCATGATGAAAGGTTCAGATTGATCCAGCTTAAAATGTCCTTCTAGCCCTAGATGAAGCCATATTTGATCTAACTCGAGTCTAATCCATTGGTTCATCTCGATCTCCTACAAATAAAGACAAAATTTGCATATAAGTCCATAATTTAGGAGAATTTACAATAAGGTCCAAAAATATATCCAACTCATAAAATATACAAATAATCGATAATTAATCACTCAAGAGGATAAAAACAATGATATTAAGGACCAAAATAATCCGACAAAATAACAGTTATCACCCCCATAAATAAATATGGGCTCCATATATTAATTGTATAAATATCTCCTCGTGTTTATGATATCGAATGTCTGTCAATTAATTAATCAACATCTAACTCCATGAGTAGTACCACTCAACCTCATCATCATGCCGGACCAAGTCGACCTGCAGGCTTTACATGATGATCCTTATGAGGTCCTTAAGGGGACATCAACATCCTAATATATAAGACATGGTTTCCTCCTATAATTAATGACACACCATGTAAATAATATCATTTCACAACTTACCGAGTCTATCGATTAAATCTATAAATCTCGCCCATTGGTAAATCAAAGAAATGAATACTAAGTACATGTGCCCATTATTATATTAGGATTAAGAGCATGTACACCATAATATCCGAGGTCCGATTCAATTACGTAGTCAACAATAAATTGAATCACCTCTAAGTCGGTCCTACTCAATACACGCAAAGTGTACTAGTGTAATTCTATGGTCAAGATAAACCAATACCAAATTACACTGCAATGGTTTGTCCAAAACCATCTCGGTTGTGAGCCTCTACTTATACTCTACAAGGAACTGATAACATGACCTTCCGTGTGACACCACACACCATGTTATATACAATGTAATATATTAGACAATTTGCATAACTATAAATATACAAACAATGATCATGTGATTCTTATTTCAAAAATAAATATGTTCATACAAAGAATAGACTTTTCAGTATACATCCCAACAATCTTCCACTTATACTAAAAGACTATGTTGTCCTCATACTGCTATATATTTGATTCCCATTCCCTCCACATGCCTATCAAAAGCTCTCGCTTGAAGGGCCTTAGTGAAATGATCTACCAAGTCATCCTATGATGCAATCTAGGTGACAACAACTTCTACCCGCTTTACGATCTCTCGTATCAGGTGGTACTTGCGCTCTATGTGTTTACTTGCCTTATGGGCTCGTGGTTCCTTCGAGTTTGCAATTGTACCACTATTATCACAATAAATTGTGATAGTTCTGGGCAAATCAAAAATCACATCCAAGTCCATCATAAAGTTCTTGAGTCATACAGCTTCTTTGGCTGCCACAGACTCAGCTTCCATGGTGGAGTCCGCCACGCATTTTTGCTTGACATTCCTCCATACAATGGCTCCACCTCCCAAAGTAAACACAAAACCCGAGGTAGACTTACTGTTATCCCTATCTGATTGGAAATCGGAATCTATGTAACCCACAGAGAGTAATTGATCTGCCTAGTATACCAGCATATAATCCCTAGTCCTTCTTAGGTACTTCAATATATGCTTTACTGCTGTCCAATGTCCCTATCCTGTATTACTCTGATATCTGCTAACCATGCCCACGGCAAAGCAGATATCCGGCCTCGTACATAGCATAGCATACATGAGGCTTTCTACCACCGAAGCATAAGAAACCGCCTTCATTTCTTCTATCTCCTTTGATGTTCTAGGACACATCTCTTTAGATAAAGGTACTCCATGCTTAAAAGGTAGAAAACCTTTCTTGAAGTTCTGCATGCTAAAACGAGCCAAAATAGTGTCTATGTATGAAGCTTGAGATAAGCACAACATCCTTTTCTTGCGATCCCTTATAACCTTGATCCCAAGGATGTGTCCCACTTCTCCCAAGTCCTTCATATCAAACTGTTTGGACAACCATACCCTTACATATGATAACACTTTGATATTGTTGCCAATTAATAAAATGTCATCTACGTATAGTACAAAAAATACCACTATATTTCTATCACATCTCTTGTATACACAAGACACATCCGGACTTTGAATAAATCCATAAAATTGGATTACCTCATCAAAGTGGATGTTCCAAGACCTCGAAGCTTGCTTCAATCCATAAATGTTTTAGGGCAATCAACCCATGTGATATGGTTTTGATGTGTGTGGCAAAGGGTTTAAGTTAGGGTGATTGGATTTGATATGTGCGTTGGAGTCTTGCAGGACTTAGTAATTCACACATGGATCATTGGCAAGTGTCACCACTCGCAACCTCGTGCTTGAGTCAGCGAAGGAGCATTGCAGAGACATGAGCTTGATGCATCCGAGGGACCGTCGGACGAGATGACTTGAAGCAAAGCCAAGGAAGCAGACTTCGTGGGCAAGAGACGGGAAGGAGCATTGCAGAGTCGTGCACTTGATGCTGCTGAGGGACGTTGCAGTGAACGAAGAGAGCTTCGGCGAGGGACTTCAAGTGAGATAAGAGAATGAGTGAATTATAAGTAGCTCATTAGGTGAACTTGGCCGAATGGCTGAGTGGCGAAGGCTCGACCGCAAGGGTTGAGGTTTACCCGACCACCGGACGCTCAAACGGATGTTAAGTTTGAGTTTGACCCAGCACCAGTCGACAGCCATGTCTTGGCAGTTGACTGCTCCAAGTTGATCATCAATCGACTGGTGTGGTTGATAGATCAAGTTGACACTAGTCGACTGATAGAACTATGCACGGGCACAGAAGCTAGTCGAGCTCGCGGGTCACTCGAATGGAAATCGACATCAGTCGACTGATGAAAGCATCAGTCGACTGATCATCCGACTGTGGAGAAAGCGATCATGTTTCCCACGAATCCAGCCTGGTCAGAAGCCATTGGAGTCGACATTAGTGGACTAATGAAAGCATCAGTCGACTGATAGTGCTCGACGAAAAGATTTGCTTCCTCTCTATAAAAAGAGAGGGTGTGGGCTTTTAGAGGGTTAATGCTCATGCTCTAAACTTCCCGCTTCAACTTGGTCGCTTGTGCATGGTGATCCTATCTACGTCCCGGGATTAAAAAAATTAATCCGTGATGAAGAAGGATTACCCAAGCAACCGATCCATCATTGTGCTATTCGATTAGAGTGGTCTCTTGAACAAACTTGTTGTTCAAGCAACCTAACACTTTTCCTCGATTAGTCACGGAATAGATGATGTATGGATTGCCGATTTTTGTGTTTATCTTCGGGGTCCAAGTAAATTAGCCACATACATAATATACAAAAGAACTAAATCAAAACAAACAAGATTATACCTCTTGTTTACCTCTTGATCTTCTATTGTATGTCCTATCCTCCTCTTGGACGTTGTGTGAGCAATGATCCTCTAAGAGATGAAGCCTCATAGATCACGTTCTTCCCTTCCTTGCTTGCTCCGAACAAAGGGAAGATGAAAGCTCCTTTCTTCTCCTATCTAGTGCTGACCACCAAGTCACCTTACTTAGTTGTTGCCGCCGGCCAAGGAGAGGGAGAAAAAGATTGGGCGCCGGCCAAGAGTTGACCTCCAAAGATTGAAGAAGAAGAACCGTTGGCCAAGCTTCAAGGAAGGAGCACCGACCCTTAGGGAAGGAGAAGAGATGTCGGCTCAACCTTAGGAAGAGAGGAAACAAAACCCTAAACCTCTCCTCCACTTCTTGTCGCCGACCAAGCAAACTCCAAACCCTAAACCTCTTCTAATCTTGCCGCCCAAAAATTTTGAAGCAAACCCTAGAATCCTCAATTCATTATTACTGCCCAAGCCTTGGCCTCCTTTAAATAGATTTAGCCCAAGCCTCCTTTTAATCGTGTTCATTGGATCTAGGCTTCATGAGGGTTTTAATAGGCTACAATAGGGACCATGAGGAGGAGTTGGATCTTGGCCACCCAATGGATTCGACCCAGATAAAATTCGATCCATTAATGATAATCCATTCCACTAGAGGATTATCATTGATGTACCTCACCAACCCCCATAAATAAATATGGGATCCATATATTAATTGTACAAATATCTCTCCGTGTTTAAGATATCAAATGTCTATCAATTAATTAATTTACTGACAATTAATTAATCAACATCTAATTCCATGAGTAGTACCACTCAACCTCATCATCATGCCAGACCAAGTCAACTTGTAGAGTTTACATGATGATCCTTATGAGCTCCTCAAGGGGACATCATCATCCTAATATATAAGATACGGTTTCCTCCTATAATCAACTGCACACCATGTAAATAATATAATTTCCCAACTTACCAAACCTATCAATTTAATCCATAAATCTTGCCCATTG
Source organism: Wurfbainia villosa (assembly GCA_025175895.1). Lineage (NCBI taxonomy): Eukaryota > Viridiplantae > Streptophyta > Magnoliopsida > Zingiberales > Zingiberaceae > Wurfbainia > Wurfbainia villosa. The sequence goes on from CM045996.1 coordinate 100,850,883, forward strand.
GTAAATCAAAGAAATAAATACTAAGTACATGTGCCCGTTATTACATTGGGATTAAAAGCATGTACACCAATATATCCGAGGTCCGATTCAATTATGTAGTCAGCAATAAATTGAATCACCTCTAAGTCGGTCCTACTCAATACACACAAAGTCTACTAGTGTAATTCTATGGTCAAGACAAACCAATACCAAATTACACTACAACCATATCAATGGTTTGTCCAAAACCATCTCGGTTGTGAGCCTCTACTTATACTCAAAGAGGAACTGATAACATGATCTTCCGTGTGACACCACACACCATGTTATCTACAATGTAATGTATTAGACAATATGCATAATCATAAATATGCAAAAAATGATCATGTGATTCTTATTTCAAAAATAAAGATGTTCATACAAAGAATAAACTTTTTAGTATAAATTCCAAAAAGCTCGTCAAGTAACTTTTTCAAGAAATTGGCTTCCAAGTCGTGGTGAGGCACAGAGGCCTTCTTTGATCGAAACAACGACCACTTTCTTACACAAAGACAAATTCAAGAAATCGATTACTCGAGTTACTTAAGATTACTTTCTGATCTAACTAGTTAAGGATATGGCGAGGTAGCTTCAGCTAGTTCAACTTAGTCGAGTGCACCAAGATAGATATGCCTTATCTAGTTGGGATGCACAATACTTCGTTTCCCTAACGTACTATCATCTCGCCGCATCCTAGTATTATGTTGTCAAGATTGATGAGTTATTGACCCTATCTAGCCGTTCTAAAAATTAAAACAAAATAACTAAGCATGCAAAGACTAATTTCATGTAATGGAACAAACAAATTTAGTACTAGCTCCCATTGAATCTATTCGGTCTATCCACGTAGTGGATTTGATCCTGGAGAATCCAATACTTATTGTATCCTAATTGTGAAATTAAGGCGGTCTTAGGGACCCATGCTTGGACTTGTTTTCTATTACGATTTACAATTGACATATACGACTTATTAGTCATATTTGATCAAAACCCTAGTCTGACCTTGTTGTACATGGCCCTTTGCAATCCAAGTATTAGGTCAAGTCCCTTGGATCCCAAAGTAAACCTTTCCAAGGTTTGCCTAAGATCTTCGACTTGTCCTTTCAAGAGCGAGTTCTCAACTTTGAGTTTTTCAAATCAAGTTGAGTCTTCCTCTTGAACTTGACTAGTCAAAGAGGTTAGGGAGACCTCGTGTTTAAGGAGTTTAACCTCCTCGACTATGGTTTGGACCTTGGATTCGGACTTAGCTAACTTTCTAGTTAAAAAGTTAATTGCATTATATAATGTATCAATTAAAGACCGACTTACCTTAAGTGAATCTTTTGAACCGGATACAGATCTATGGCTTGTCTTGAACAGAGACTCGTCGTCGGATCTGGAGTCGGACTATTCCTCGGGTTTGGACTCTCCCTCGGGTTCAGTTGGCTTGGCCATGAAGATGAGGTTGTTGAGCTCGTCTTCCTCCTCTGACGATTCCTCCCATGTAGCGTTGAGTGCTTTCTTGGACTTTTGTGCCTTGTTCTTGAGCTTTAGACATTTCGACTTGATGTGACCCAACCTATTACACTCATAGCATCTATAGTTGGAATTTGATTTAGACTTACCTTCCTTTTATTGTTTTATGTGTCATTTTTGGATTTTGATCATCTTCCAAACTAGATTCACTAGTTCAATTTCCATCTCATCGTTAATCTTCGACTCATACTCGTCTTCTTCCTCCGGAGGTGGTTTACTTTTGGGCTTCTTCTTCAATCCTGCAAAAAAGGCAATACTTTTCTCGGTGAGGGCCGAATTAGACTGCTCATGTAATTCAAATTCAAAAAATATTTCATCTAATCTAATCTAAGAAAGGTCCTTAGAAACCTTGTAGGCATCAACTATGGATGCCCACAAGGTAGTCCTAGGGAAAGCATTAAGCGTGTACCTTATTAAGTCCCGGTTCTCGACCTTCTGTCCGATCGAATGTAAACCGTTGACGATATCTTGGATCTGTGCATGTAATTGGGTGGCGGTCTCGTGAACCTGCATTTTTAGATTATATAATTTATTCAAAAATAGATCCCTCTTACATACCTTAGCGTCGTCGGTTCCTTCGTGTAGCTTGATGAGCTTGTTCCACAAATCCTTCGCACTGATGAAGGGGCCAACGCTGTTGAGCTCTTATTTGGACAAGCCACACTATATGATTTATGTAGCCTTGGTATCGGCTTCCACTTGGCGTTTTATGGCATTTTTCCATTGATCGCAATCCAACAATTCACCATCTTCATTAGTAGGAAGTGTGAACCTGGTTTGGATTACAATCCACATCTCTACTTGGGATTTTAAATAGCACTCCATCCGACCCTTCCAGTAATGGAAGTCGTCTCCGTTGTAAAATGGAGGTCGGGCGGTGCTAAACCCTTCGAGATGGGCCATTTAGAAAGAAAAGAGAACCTCGCAAAAAAAAATGACAAAAAGTTACCAAGACTCTCATCTTGGATTAGTAGTGCGGGAGAAGGAAATTAAATGAAACGAAAAGACTTAACTTACGAATTGTAAAACAAAAAATGAAAAGAAAACTTAAAGCCAAGTGCTAGATTGGTGGTTGCACCAAATCGTAGCACCCCTGCTCTGATACCAATTGTTGGATCGAAAAAGAGCATTAGAAGGGGGGGTGAATAGCGCATGTAAAATTTCTTTTCTTTTTCATTCGATAAAAATAAAGTAAAGAGTTGCACAGTAGAAAAGTAAATGACAAGTTTATTTTTACTTGGTTTACAACCTAACGGTTGCTAATCCAAGGCCCTTGCGATCCTAAACCGCGTACGAAGGGCAATTCACTAATAATCTCCTCCTCATTGGAGGTAGGAGATGACGATTACAAACCAACGAAAAACTTGAGATAGAGGGACAATCCCACCTCTCCTCGTTACGATCAAAATATTGATAAAAACAACTTTAATACACTGAATAGAAATGGAAACTTTAAACACTTATACTGATGATGATTATATGTTTAGCTTGCGGTCATGTTGTCGGTGTTCCAGCAGCATTTTGGCATCGTAGAGGCGTTGTAGAGTAGTGCCGTTACGGGATCACTTTGTAAGCACTTAGATGACAAAAAGGGGTGAAATCCCCCTTCTTTTATAGCCTTGGAAGGTCCCCCAATATTAAGTTCCAACTCATGGTCAAAGAACCTCATCCCCCCAAGATAAGTGGAGCGTATCTTGACTCTCCTCGAAGCTGAAAATTCGAATGGCAGTCGACTGCTGCCCTTATCAGTTCGACTGATGACCAGCAGTCGACTGGTGGCTAGGGTTCTCGACTGCACTAAAGAGTTAGCTCGAAATAAAAATAATATAAGTGAACTCGGCGACCACTTACCATCCGATCTCGATGTAGACCTTCCACGCGAAGTCTTAGTCAAATCGCCGCCTAAGGATATCCCCGTACAGAGAACCTGACCTTACATTCACTCACACATGAGCTTACCTTAGGTCCTTTTGTGACTTGCATCTTTGCTTCTGGTCTCCACCTAGGTTCTTCGGCTCCATCTGAAGTTCTCCCGGTGTCACCCAACCACCACGATTTCCCGACTCGAGATTCTCTAGGTGTTGTCGACCTTCATCTCACCTTAACCATTCCTGCACACTTGGATCAGCTTGTTAGACAACAACATAACCTTAGCTTTAGACTTAGCCATAATCAAAACCTAGATTCAATTATCTTGTGCCTACTGCACTGACACAAGCATGGGTCTTGGCAAGGGAAAGTCCAAGCTTGAGTCTTGGCAAATGAAAAGTCCAATATGGGTTGGTAAGGGAAGTCCAAGGGTTTATATTGGCGGCGTAAAATCTAAGGGTGGAGTCTTGGCATCTTAAGTCCAATGGTTGCTAGCGTAAAGTCCAAGCGATAGTCTTGGCAGCGTAAGCCCAAATGAGCCTTAGCGGTATAGACCACGTTAGCATGACAATAGCCGATGGAAGCACTTGAAGGCTAACATTTTGATGAACAAGTCATGAATGACTTGAAGGGATCCAATAGACGTGAGGCTAATGGAGGTGGCTAGAAGGCTTAGGGCTAGGTTAAGGGTGGTCTAGCAAGTATGAGGGCATCATACTTGGGGTTAAACCTCATGTTTGAGGTTAGTCAGTCGACTGGGGTTATGGATCACTCGACTATTCAAGTGTTGATACTTGATAACCGAGTCGACTCTGAGCAGTTGATTGGGATTCTGACCAGTCGACTGGCCAAGAGTCGACTGGCATTTGACTGCGGCCGCGTGACTTTGATAGTGGACTGTCGGCATTGCACAGTTGACTGATGACTTGATCAGTCGACTGCAATGGATAACAGACGACTGATGGCCGAGGACACATGCACAAAATGTTTCCTAGTTGACTGCTAGGGTTTGGCAATCAAGTGGAGGCATGATCAGTCGACTGATGGCCTATCCATTGGAACTTTTTCAACGTGGATCGAGTCATTGTGAGACAACGGCTATAGGAGCAGTCGACTGATGGGTATGAGCAGTCGACTGCTAGGTGGAAATCAGCCCGAGTTGTAGCTTGAAAAGGATCTTGAAGGGAAGGTTTTTGGACGCGATTTCTTGGGCAATTTGAAATAATTTGCTAGTGCAAGTCAGGGTCTTCAAGTGCAGCTCAAGCAATCAAACAAGCAAGCATTCAAAAGAGTTTTTGGTAAAGTATTCTTTACTTCTTTTGTTGTATTTAGTTTGTATTTACTTGTTTTATCTTGTATTACTTTTCTAATGTGTTGTAAGAGATTTTCTCCGCCTCTGACATGTTGTCGAGAAGGAGTATATTGATTAGTGGTGGTGTTTGCATCGCTAGAGCTCATTTGAGCTCAATCTGTGGAGTAGGATCCCTAAGGTTCCGAACCACATTATATCATCGTGTTCTTGTGCATTGTGTGTTTGTATATTTTGTTTATGCTTTATTATTATTTTCGCTGTGCATATTAACAAGAATTGTAGACAAATACACAAGAACAAACGAATTTCATCAAACGATGAGAATGCGCCATTCACCCTCCCCCCTCTCTAGCGCTCACCGAAGATACTGTTAGTAATATATGAGAGGTGTTCTAAGACAATCGCCTTATGATTGTACCATTTATTTGATAAATGATGATTCACTATTTGAGTATACATGTTTTCATGTATTTGATTGGATCTTAAACTCATTTACTGAATGTCCGCAATACGATTCACAGCATGAGAGAATTTGTGATTGGTCACAACTAGTGAGTATCTCTACATGTGTAATTGTGATGTATTGGAAATATCCCTAGTCGATGAATTGATGGATTTGGACACCATCAATTATGTCAAGACTAGCACGAGATATACTCCTTGGTGTATCCAAGAAGCTGATTCTCAAAGGCTGGAGACATTGTGATGTCCGGAGTTAATCGTGGATGCTAGTTATGGTAACTAGTTCATTGGAGTGACCAGCTGTAAAACTTCATATGGTTCTCTGCATATATAGATATGTCAATGAAGTTCTTACTACAGCTTAAGTGCATTGTTCCTTTGACTTGCGATATTCAAGTCATCTTGGTCATGAAGACTTATGCTTTAACATCTTAAGCAAGCATCTCTGAGGAGATATGAACCCGGGATGATTGGGCATAAGTCGAAGTGATCAAAGGTTTTTGAATAGCCTATAAAGGATTCACCACTCCTTGCGAGGAGATATATACCCATGGCCTCTCATCGGATTGTTACTAAAGTCTTTGGCCAAAGCATTACATGTTTAGAGTAAGGTATTCTTGGATACATGTGCAGTAACTAGAATCCGTAGGACGAGGAAATGATACTTGGGCTAGATGTGATATAGTTAACCTAGTGGGGACTGACACTATAGACTATGTCCTGAACCAAGTGGGTATAAGATGCGTGAAGGGAACGGGGTACGATTCATTGTAGCTGCTGAAGGGTTTCAGAAATAGTTCTGGATCAACTGTTGATCATTTCGATTAATTAGGGATCTTGATGTACTACTAGGTGCCACTCATGATCATTCTATAATTAATGGTTAATTATAGACGACCAACATAAACCGAGAACCTATTTGGTCACACGCACAACGAGCGTAATCTGAAGGATTTAAAATGAGCTTAAGAATGAGATTCTCAGACCGAGAGAAACTAGGTTTGGTTGGACCAAACAAGGATCGAGCATGAAATTGTTTCAGTCGCAATGGAAGCATGGATGGGCTGTGTCTTGTGAAGATATGATGGATGAACCAAATTGGTTTGGTTCTAATCCAATGGTGAAGAATAAAGCAAAGGGGTTTGGTTTGTTTTAAACGAATGAACCAAAGTTGGTTGGTTTGTTTTAACTTAAAATAGACCAACTCGGTTTGATTTATTTTAACTTAAGTTATTGGAGCAGGTTAACGGGTTTTGGTTATGAACCAATAACCATTAGGAGAATGTGTTATCTATAAAAACAAGGCTTAAGGGTTTTTCGTGGATAACTTTTGGTTGTTGAAAAAACCTAGCCGCCCAACCCTCTCCCTCTCTTCTCCTTGCCATCGCCCAAGGGTTCCACGCCACCCAACTTTTTGCCGCCATCCACCCTTGCTGTCGGCATCCAGCTGCTGTCGGCCACTCCTCCGGCGACCCTCTGACGACTCACCTTGGTTCCGACGACCAATGGTTGGCCGACCATCCACTTTGGTCGGTGCAACATCCTCCACCAAGCTTCCAGTTTTCTGGACAGCTTGTTTCCTTCATGTCGGAGCGTCATTTGGACGATGTTTGGAGCTCTGACAGAGGCTACCTTGTTGGGGATTCAATCTTCGATAATCCTCATAGGTGGAGGACGAAGGATTCGTCAAATGGTTGACGAATACCTCTCTGGAGAAGCGATTTTTGGGGACTCGTTTTTAAATCCGAATTTTGATTCGGATTGTGATATTCTCTCGATCACATCGTCTTCGACACGAGGCTAGTGACTCGTACGAAGACGAGGCTTGTGGCTTTGTGAAGCCATCCCGACGATACTCAGCGTGGATACGGATAGAGGTGATTCTAGCGAGAGTCGCTCCGATTGATGTCTTTCCCACTACACGTGATACATCAGGTATACGTAGAGTAATTTCCTTTTATTGCAAAATTTGAAACTACGATTATATCTCACATGTTGTACTATGCATGCGTGTGGTGTATGTGTTGTAATAAATTAAATTTATTGCTTTTTATTTCTTCCACTGCGCATATGTTTGCGAAACATGTTCGAACACACACTCGTCGCGGTATCGGAAACCCAACAGTGGTATCGGAGCCCAGGTTATGTTTCGACATAGTCGTAAAATTGTTTTGCGATAGTCGTAATTTTATTTATGGAAATTTTCTACTTTTGGAAAATTTAGAAGTATTTATGAAAATTTTCTAATTTTGGAAAGTTTAGAAGCATTTATGGACATCTTCTACTTTTGGAAAGTTAGAAGTATTTATGGAAATTAACATTTTCCATAAATAAAATATTTGATTAGATTTGGAAATTTGTTTCCTAATTTAATTATGATTTTATTTGGGAAATCAAATCTAAAATATATTTTATTTTAATAAATAGTTTTGACAATTTAGGAAATTTATTTCCTAAATTAAATTTGACTTTTCCTTAATTAACACTTTCCAAAAATAAAATATGTGATTAGATTTGGAAATTTGTTTCCTAATTTAATCATGATTTGATTTGGAGAATTAAATCTCAAACATATTTTATTTCCATAAATAGTTATGACATATAAGGAAAATTTGTAAATGTCATAATTGTATGTCAAGTAATTGCATTAGATGCATATCATTATGTCATGCCTGTCGTGGCATGTAGATGTATGTCATGTCATGTTGATAATAGTTATTTGCATGCAAAGAGGATGAGACATAAAAACGCTCACTCAATATTAAAGCCTACATCTTCCATTAATATGGTTAGAACCAGAGTTCTATTTCCTGTTTGGGTTGTTGGACTCCCTCCAAGCCCGACTCGAACCTGAACATGTTCAAACCATGGAATAGTTTAATACTAATATGGTAAGAGTCAGAGGTCAATCGTTAGCTTTGGTTGTTGGACTCTCTCCAAGCCGAGCTAATTGGTTGAATGCTCTCTAACCATATTAAAATTATTTCTCGATTAATGGGTTGGCTTTAACCTAGAGCATCGGCTTGTTGGACTCTCTCCAAGGTCGATGTGAAGGGAGGTGCAGTTGGGTGCTATGCATATGATGCATACTTGTTAATGAGTTAACAACCTGATGTATGTGTGAACATTCAATTAGTTGATAGCACATTGTGATAGTTGTATATATGTGATATGCAATCGGTATATTTGATACCTACCATCGTAGCTATGAATGGCTTGTTGGACTCTCTCCAATGTTGTTCATATCTATGTTGGATATCAGCCCATTCGGAGATAGACCTACGATCTTTCGAAGTGATTTTTGGGGTTTTTAAAATTCAAAAAATGAATGGGACTTATAAATGTATGTTGATGCATTTAAATCATCATTCTCATATATACTCGATTTGTATTTCTAGGTTAATCAATTGATCATGACATCTTTGAATTTGCGCTCTATTTTGGATTCAAATAAATTGACTGGGCCGAACTTCTTGGACTGGCTTAGAAACTTGAGAATTGTTCTCAAGGTGGAAAAGCTTAAGTATGTCCTCGAAGCATCTCTTCCCGCCCATCCTAGTGATGATGCAACACCAGACCAATTGTTGGCCCATCAGAAACATGTGAGTGAGAAAGTGAGTTGCATCATGCTAGCTGTGATGGTACCCAAGCTACGGAAGCATCATGAGCATATGGATGCTCATACCATAGTCCTTCATCTTTATGAGTTGTTTGATGAGCAAGTGAGATTCGAAAGGTTCAAAGTTTCCAAGCTCCTCTTCACCTCTGAGATGCAAGAAGGTTCATCTGTGGTAATACTCAACATGCTGAAGACTGTGGAGCCTTCTAAGAAGCATGAGCAAGGGACGGTGTTGTTAGTTGATTCCTCAAAGAAAGGTTCTAAGAGGAAGTCAAAGGAACAACAGAAGGGGAAGAAGAAAAAGGCTAAAAAGGCAGAACCAGCTCAAAAGGGCACTTACCATCATTATGGCAAGGAGGGTCATTGGCGAAGAAACTGCAAGATTTATCTTGAGTCCGTGAAGAAGAATAAGGCATCAGATGCCCCATCTTCTTCAGATATCTTCGTTATTGATTGTCATTCTATTTCCTCAGACACTTGGGTATTGGATACTGGGTGTGGCTCACATATATGTAATGACATACATGGGCTAAGAAAATAGAAGAAGACTCGTCAAGGGAGAGTCAAATTTACGTGTTGGGAATGGAGCAAAGGTTGTTGCACTCGCCATCGGAATGTATTTGTTGAAACTCCCTACAGGACTTGTCTTAGAACTGGACAATTGCTTTTATGTTCCTTCATTGATAAAGAGCATCATTTCTATTTCTTATTTAAATAGAAATGGGTACCATTTAACTTTTAGTAACAATTGTTGTTACATAACTTTGAATGGCGTTCTTTATGGGACTGAAACTTTAAGCAATGACATTTATGTTAGTGAAATCCCTAGAGTTAATCATGTGATGATTGTTGTATGGACTTTGTTGTATCATATTCCTATTTATAAAGGTATGGTTATTATATTTACTTGTATTGGTACCAAATAACTAAGTATAATAACGTCCTTGAGTAGAAGGTTCTTATCTATATCAATCGATTAGTTGAATCGATAATGAGATAATATAGAGAACACTACTCTTAATTATTCCTAGTCAAGTAATAACATTCAGAAACAATGTTAATGCAAAGAGAAAAGCATGTAGGTCAACTCGATGACTTGATCTCACAAGTCATGGATATGTGATATCAAGTTGACACATGGGTATGCATTGGAGAATGTATACTGAATGACCCTCCATGAGAAAGTATCATGGATCGTTATATAAGTGTCATATACTTTCTCATGTGACTATTAGTATGACTATTAGTCCTTGGACCTGAAGTCACCATGGTTCCCTACATAAGGAGTTGCATACTTTGGCTTCATCAAACGTCACCTGTAAATGGGTGGACTATAAAGGCAATTACTGGATATGTAACAAATTATGCAGAGGGATGTGAGTGATGTAGATGGGATCTATCCCTCCTATATGATGGGAGTAACATCGTTATTCGTGATAGAGTGAGACTACTAAGTGCATGACCATGTTCAAATGAGTCAATATGAGATATTGAGCTCATTTGATTAGAGTGAGTCTGCTTGGAGTTCAAGATATAGATTGTACCAAGGATGACACGGTCTATGCCTCAATTGGTCAATCTAGATGTCAAGGATAGAGGGACATTGTCATATATTGTGAGAGTCACAATTAGTAGTCACAAAGGTGATGTTGGATCTCAACATTCTTGTAACTTGGGTAGCAATGATGTGTTGCTAGATATCGCTCATTGCTTATGTTCCTAAATCGGTTTAGGAGCATTGCCAACGTTACAAGAACCTATAGAGTCACACACAAAGGGAAATTAGATGGAGATTAGGTTCATATGATGAACTATGAGGATTAGGTTCATGGGATGAACCAAATTGGATTAAGAGTAATCCAAATTAGACTAATTGAGTTGGACTCAAGTTGATTCAAGTGTTGAATGGGTCTAATTTATATTTGATTGATCGAGTCAATTTAAACTAATGAATTGAGATTCATTAAATCAAATTGACTTGAATCAAATGGTTGGATTTGATCAACCATGAGAGATAAGAAGTCAAGTTTGACTTGACTTGAGAGGGAAGATAAATGTTCAATTTTGACTTGACCAATTGTCATGTCATGGTGACTTGGCATGGGGGTTGGCCAATGATGATGTTCCACATCATCATGGACTCATCATTGGCTCTTGGAGTTACATGCATGCATGTAACCCCCCAAATAGTGGCCGACCACTTTGATGGGTTATCAAAGTGTGAAGTTAAGTTTGTAACTTCATCTTCTTCTTTGGATCTTACCTCAAGCTCTCTCCCTAATCTTCCTCATCTTGCCATGAGCCTCCAAGGGGTTCTAGCAAACTCTAGGTTGCTTTTCTCCACCTATTGTTTGTATGGATACCAATAGAGGAGTGTACACTTGACACTCTCGAGTTCCGGCAAGCCGTTTGGACGAGTGAGATAAGCGAAGGGCGTCACATCGAGGGTTAATTCTTAACACGTAGATCTAGAGTAGATCTAAAGTTTTTAAACATGTACATATAGTTTTATTTACCTTCTCACGGATCCGTGGCCGACTTTCGGGGTTTTTGCAACGCAAAAAAAGCGGTTTTTGTGGCTCGGATAGTCCAACAATTTATACGTTGGACGTATCCAGTGACATTTTCAATATCGAAGCGAGCAACAAGCGTGCTCAAAAGGATAATCAATTAGACTCCTATATGTGGCATTGTCGTCTTGTCCATGCAAGCAAGAAACGCATGACCGAATTACACCGATGTGGAATTCTGGAATCGTTTGAATTGGATTCATACGATACATGTGAATCATGCTTAAAAGGCAAGATGACTAAGTTCTCTTTTACTAGAAAAGGTAAACAGGTGGAAGAGTTGCTAGGTCTAATACATACTGATGTATGTGGACCTATGTCAACTCAAGCTTTAGGAGGCTATAGCTACTTCATTACCTTCACCGATGATCACTCATAGTTTGGATATGTGTTCTTGATGAAACACAAGTCTGAAGCCTTCGAAAGGTTCAAAGAATTCAGAAATGAAGTAGAGAAACAACATGACAAGATTATTAAAATACTTCGATCGGATCAAGGTGGTGAATACTTAAGTCAAGAGTTTCTAGATTATCTAAGAGACAATGGTATATTGTCTCAATGAACTCCGCCATATACACCGCAGCATAATGGTGTATATGAGAGGGATAACCGGACCTTGTTGGACATGGTCAGGTCAATGATGAATCATGCGAATCTTCCCAAGTCCTTTTGGGGCTATGCACTTCAGACAGCTGATTACTTGCTAAATAGAATGCCAACCAAGGTAGTCTCCACTACTCCATATGAGATATGGAATAGTAAGAAACCTTATGTATCTTACTTGAAGATATGGGGTTATCCTGCTTATGTGAAGCGGACTATATCAGACAAATTGGATGCTAAGTCTGATAAATGTCTATTTATTGGATACCCTAAGGAAACAAGGGGTCATCAATTCTATCATCCTGTGGAACAAAAGGTGTTTGTTTTAAGGTATGTTGTGTTTCTAGAGAAAGAGTTTCTCTTGTAAGAAAATAGTGGGAGTGTCGTTGAGCTTGAGGAGGCTCAAGAGACTCAAATAGACATTGATGAGATACCTGGGGAAGCACCACAATCGATAACTCATAGTGATGAGCCATCGGCTTGACCTATTGTGACACCACATCTTCGTAGATCTGGTAGAACATGCAATATTCCTGAGAGATATGGATTTCGCGTAAGTGAATCGAATGACGTGTTACTCATTGATGATGAGGAGCCTACCAGTTATGAAGAAGTTCTGAAAATTTTGGAAAAAGATAAGTGGCTTAACGCCATGAAGTCGGAAATGGATTCCATGTATGAAAATCAAGTTTGGAACTTGGTTGACCCACCCGAAGGCATTAAGCCTATAGGGTGCAAGTGGGTTTTAAAGAAGAAAACCGTCATGGATGGTAATGTGATTACCTATAAGGCTAGATTGGTGGCGAAAGGATATCGTCAAAAGCAAGGTGTTGATTATGACGAAACCTATTCACCTGTAGCTATGCTTAAATCTATTCAGATGCTCCTGGCCATAGCAGCTCATTATGATTATGAGATATGACAGATGAATGTGAAAATAGCTTTCCTTAATGGAAACCTACTCGAGGACGTGTATATGATACAGCCTGAAGGTTTCACATCGGTTGATAAAACCAAGGTATGTAAACTATAACGGTCCATTTATGGACTGAAGGAAGCATCCAGGAGCTGGAATATCCGTTTTGATGAGACAATCAAGAAGTTTGATTTCTCACAAAATCCGGACGAACCTTGTGTGTACAAGAAGGTTAGTGGGAGTGCAATCGTGTTCCTAGTATTATATGTCGATGACATATTACTTATAGGAAACGATGTTTCTATCTTATAGTCAATTAAAATTTGGTTGTCTAAGATATTCTCCATGAAAGACCTGGGAGAAGCAACCTACATCCTCGGGATTAAGATCTATAGGGATAGATAAAAACGGTTGCTTGGTCTTTCGCAGTCTACATATACAGACCGAGTGTTAAAGAGGTTTAGCATGTGGGAATCCGAGAAAGGTTTCATTCCCATCAGGCATGGGATACATCTTTCGAAGTTTATGTGTCCGCACACAGAAGATGAGAGGATTTGCATGAGTAAGATTCCCTATGCATCCGCAATATGATATATCATGTATGCTATGTTATGTACGAGGCCCGATGTATCGTATGTTCTGAGTATCACGAGCATATACCAGTCTGATCCAGGAATGGATCATTGGGCAGCTGTTAAGATGATCCTTAAATACTTAAGAAGAACTAAGGATGTGTTTCTAATATATAGAGAAGGGGACATGGTGATACGCGGGTATACGGATGCTAGCTTCCAGACAGACAAGGATGATTCCAAGTCTCAGTCTGGGACCTGGAATGGAGGCACAATAAGTTGGAAAGGTTCCAAGCTTGACACTATAGCAGATTCTACCACTAAGGAAGAATACATTGCAGCTTCGAAAGCAGCAAAGGAAGCAGTTTGGATTAAGAAGTCATCTCTAAACTTGATGTGGTCTCATCAATGATCCAAACATGTGCTTCGTCGCTATCATCTGATCAGAGAGATCATTAGTAGGAAGGAAATACAAATCGAGTAGATTCCCACTGAAAGGAACTTAGCGGATCCTTTAACTAAGGCATTACCTCAAAGTAAGTTTGAGGGTCATGTTAGAGCTTATGGTATTAGATACCGTAGCGATTGGTATTAGGCCAAGTGGGAGTTTGTTAGTAATATATGAGAGGTGTCCTAAGACAATCGCCTTATGGTTGTATCATTTATTTGATAAATGAAGATTCACTATTTGAGTATACATGTTTTCATGTATTTGATTGGATCTTAAACTCATTTACTGAATGTCCGCAATACGATTCACAGCATGAGAGAATTTGTGATTGGGTCACAACTAGTGAATATCTCTACATGTGTAATTGTGATGTATTGAAATTATCCCTAGTCGATGAATTGATGGATTTGGACACCATCAATTCTGTCGAGACTAGCACGAGGTATACTTCTTGGTGTATCTAAGCAGCTGATTCTCACTGGCTAGAGACATTATGATGTTCAAAGTTAATCGTGGATGCTAGTTATGGTAACTAGTTCATTGGAGTGACCAGCTGTAAAACTTCATATGGTTCTCTGCATATATAGATATGTCAATGAAGTTCTTACTACAGCTTAAGTGTGATGTTCTTTTGACTTGCGGTATTCAAGTCATCTTGGTCATGAAGACTTATGCTTTGACATCTTAAGCAAGAATCTCTGAGGAGATGTGGACTCGGGATGATTGGGTATAAGTCGAAGTGATCGAAGGTGTTTGAATAGCCTATAAAGGATTCACCACTCCTTTCGAGGAGATGTATACCCATGGCCTCTCGTCGGATTGTTACTAAAGTCTTTGGCCAAAGCATTACATGTTTAGAGCAAGGTACTCTTGGATACATGTGCAGTAACTAGAATCCGTAAGATGAGGAAATGATACTTGGGCTAGGTGTGATGTAGTCAACCTAGTGGGGACTGACACTATAGACCATGTCCTGAACAAAGTGGGTATAAGATGCGTGAAGGGAACGGGGCACGATTCATTGTAGCTGATGAAGGCTTTCAGAAATAGTTCTGGATCAACCGTTGATCTTTTTGGTTAATTGGGGATCATGATGTACTACTAGGTGTCACTCATGATCGTTCTATAATTAATGGTTAATTATAGATGGCCAACATAAATCGAGAACCTATTTGGTCACACACACAATGAGGGTAATTTGAAGGATTTAAAATGAGCTTGAGAATGAGATTCTCAGACCGAGAGAAATTAGGTTTGGTTGGACCAAACAAGGATCGAGCATGAAATCATTTCAGTCGCAATGGAAGTGTGGATGGGCTGTGTCTTATGAAGACATGATGGATCAACCAAATTGGTTTGGTTCTAATCCAATGGTGAAGAATAAATCAAAGGGGTTTGGTTTGTTTTAAATGAATGAACCAAAGTTGGTTCGGTTCGTTTTAACTTAAAATAGACCAACTCGGTTCAGTTTATTTTAACTTAAGTTATTGGAGCGGGTTAACGGGTTTTTGTTATGAACCAATAACCATTAGGAGAATGTGTTCTCTATAAAAACAAGGCTTAAGGGTTTTTCGTGGATAACTTTTGGTTGTTGGAAAAACCTAGCCGACCAACCATCTCCCTCTCTTCTCCTTGCCACCGCCGAAGGGTTCCATGCCACCCAGCTTTTTGCCGCCATCCACCCTTGCTGTCGACGTCCAGCTGCTGCCGGGTACTCCTCCGGCGACCCTCCGGCAAATCACCTTGGTTCCGGCGACCAAGGGTTGGCCGACCATCCTCTTTGGCCGGCGCAACATCCTCCACCAAGCTGTCCAGTTTTCTAGACAACTTGTTTCCTTCATGTTGGAGCGTCGTTTGGACGATGTTTGGAGCTCCGACAATGGCTACCTTACTGGGGATTCGATCTCCGGTTATCCTCATAGGTGGAGGACGAAGGATTCATCAAACGGTTGACGAATACCTCTCCGGAGAAGCGAGTTTTGGGGACTCATTTTTAAATCCGAATTTTGATTTGGATTGTGATCTTCTCTCAATCACATCATCTTCGATATGAGGCTAGTGACTCATATGAAGATGAGGCTCATGGCTTTGTGAAGTCATCCTGATGACACTCGGCGTGGATACGGATAGAGGTGATTCTAACGGGAGTCGCTCCGGTTGATGTCTTTCCCACTACACGTGATACGTCAGGTATACATAGAGTAATTTTCTTTTATTGCAAAATTTGAAACTATGATTATGTCTCACATGTTGTACTTTGCATGCGTGTGGTTTGTGTGTTGTAATAAATTAGATTTATTGCTTTTTATTTCTTCCCCTGTGTACATGTTTACGAAACATGTTCGAACACACACTCGCCGCGGTGCCGGAAACCCAACAGATACTACAATTGGTATTAGAGCTTGGAGATGTTCTACGGATTAACACCTAGGAGAAAATGTGCTAGAGGAAATGGAGCTACCTAAGGATAGATTGGGGTACGCCATCGACATTCCTCCACCATGTTAGGGCAATCTCTTGCCGTGATATGGTTTTGATGGTGTGGCAAAGGGGTTAAGTTAGGTTGGTATTGTTGATTTGATATGTGCGTTGAAGTCGTGCAGGACTTAGTAATTCGCACATGGAGCCATGGCGAGTTTCACCAACTCATCACTCGGGCCTTGAGTCGGTGAAGGACTGCTTTGCGGAAGCCGTGCGCTTGGAGCATCCGAGGGACCGCCGGACGAGAAGCTTGGAGTGAAGCCGGAGGAAGTAGACTTCGAGGCAAGAGACGCGAAGGAGCATTGCAGAGTCGCTGATCTTTAGGGGCGTGGCCGAGAACGAAGAACTTCAAAGGCGAGGGACTCGAGAGATGAGAGTGGCGATTGTAACCGAAGGGTAGCTCTTAGGTGAAACTTGGCCATTTGGCCAAGTGTCGGATGGTTTTCCGACACCGGTCGGCCGCCAGTCATGGTAGTCGATCGCTCGAAGTCGATGGGTCAATCGACCGTATAAGACCGGTCAAGTGCTTGGCGATCGATTGCCATGGATCGACAATGATCGATGTCGGCAATGATCGAGCGGTGAATGGCGGTCGATTGATGACCTGTCTGCACGTGAATGGAGTCGACTCGGCGGGCACTCGATCGAGCACCGGTGCCGATCGATGGTGCCATCGATCGGTGATGCGATCTGGATTGGATGGTATCCAACGTGGAAAGCAATTATTGAGCATCTGGCCAGATGGGTGCCATCGATCTCTTCCTCTATAAAAAGGAAAGGGTTAGGGCTTTTGGAAAAAAAAAATGCTTGAACGCCCAACTACTCCCAAAGTGCCCTAAACGATTTCCCACTCTTCTACTAGCTCTAATCTTTATTCCATTGTAGAAGAGTGATCTTTGTGTTGTAAAGGTTACCTCCACCTAGCTTGGTGCAAAGGAGAGACCAATAGTGATTGGGTTTCGGAGTGATTCACTGTGGACGAATCGGACCGTGGATTAGCGGCGTAGCCGTGAACCACGTTACATCTCGGTGTTTGTATTGCTTGCTTATATTTTGTTTGTCTTTGTTTGTATTTGTATATTCCGCTTGCGCTAACGCTTTGTAGACGAACAAAATACGACGATCATCGAACGAGGGCTATTCACCCCCCTCTAGCCGGCCAATCGATCGATCCCAACAAGTGGTATCAGAGCCAAGTCGTTTGTCGAGGACTAACCGCCGCAACAAACACTTCATCTAAAGATGGCCGGCTCAAACATCCACCCACCGAAGTTCGACGGCGAATTCTCTTGGTGGAAAAAGAGAATGGAGGTATTCTTCGAAACCGACTTTGAAATATTGTTAATTATGGAAAACGGTTTCGAGTTGCCTAGGAACGAAAATGGGGAGCCATTGGAGAAATCAAGGTGGAGCAAGAGACAAAGAGAAGAATACTTGGCAAATTCAAAGGCCAAGCACCACCTATACAATGTCCTCCCCCAACAAGAAGTAAATAGAATAGGGGAGTGCTCAAGTGCCAAAGAGATGTGGGAGAGATTGGTTGAACTTCATGAAGGCACTTCGGAAGCCAAGCTAGCGAGAAGAGATCTCCTCCGCTCCCAACTATCAAATATTAAGCTTGAAAAGGGAGAAAAGGTAACTTCCCTACATTCTAGAATTAAAGAAATATTAATTGGGCTAACAAGTGTAGGTGAGAAGCTATCAAACCGGGATATGGTAATGAAGGCCATAGATGCCTTTCCCCGGTCCTCAAAATGGAGCTCCATGGTGGACTCATTTTACATCTCCAAGAACCTAGAAGTGAGCACCTTGGAGGAATTCTTTTCAACCATGGAGCTTCATGAGACAAGGCTTGAAGTTATACAAGAAGAGCCTAGAGTCCAAAATTCAAGGGGAGTAGCCTTGTTGGCAAATAAGGGGAAAAAGAAGATGGAAGTCCCCTCCTCCTCATCCGATGAAGCCTCTACCTCCTCCATGGATAGCACGGAAGAAGCCTACATGGTAAGGAAGGTAAGGCGTGCATTTAAGAATCTTAGATTTGATAAATTTCATGATAGGAATAGAAGACCAAGGGGGAAGGTCATATGCTACAATTGCCAAGGAGAGGGGCACATAAGGGATAATTGTCCCCTCCTAAACAAGAGCAAGGAAGAGAAGAAAAAGAAGGAAGAAAAGAAGAAGAAGAAGGGGAGCAAGAAGAAAGAGGAGAAGAAGGCCAAAGAAAAAGGAAAGTCAATGGCTCTCAAAGCCAAGGCATGGGATGACGTTGCCCCATCCTCCTCATCCGAAGAAGAAGAGCATGTCTACTCCAACCTAGCACTAATGGCTCTTCATGACTCGGAGTGCTCCTCCTCCTCCTCAAATGAAGAATCAAGCTCAAGTGGGGAGAGCTCAAATGAAGGGGGAGCCTCCACATCCTCCTCATCCGAAGAAGAAGAAGAGGATATGGAAACTATGGTAACGAAAGCCTCCTGTAAGAAAATAGTTTCCATAATTTCTAGTTTAACTAAGGACTTATTTGGCATGAAAAAGAAAAATAAAAGCATGCTTAATCAAATTAAGGATTTAGAAAATAAGCTAGAAAATGCATGCTTAAATGAAAATAATTCTTCTTGCCATGATGATGCATGCTCACATGATTATATGCCTTTAGATGTTAGTGATGCATGCATAGAGGAAAATAGGGCATTAAGGGAAAAGGTAGATTATTTAACCAAAGCCCTAGAGAAATTCACAATTGGCTCCAACACCTTAAATATGATCTTAGGGAGCCAAAGAGCTAGTTTCAACAAGAAAGGCCTAGGATACAAAGAAAAGAAAAATGAAAAGGCCTATAAATGCCTAATAGGGGACAAGATAAAAAGAGGGTAATAGTTAGAAAATGGATCCCCAAGGAATATCTAGTGAACCCAATAGGAAAGAACTTATTTTGGGTTCCAAAATCCATCCTTAAGGGTTAGGATACCCCTAGGGTAGTCAACCACATGGACCTAATCAATATCATATTTTGGTTGACTTAGGATGACGGGACAATATTTTTTAGATAGTGTTGGGTGATGATAACGTGCCCATAAATAGGTAATAATGCTTAAATCATGATGATTAATGTAATTGCTATGTATATTTGCAATCATGATTTATGTTTTTGAAATTTGGCACGTTATCATGAGAAATAGGTTTGAATCATGCTTCAGGTAATACTTTGTTTATTGTCATCATATAATACCTAATGCATGACTATTATTTGATGAATACATGAGTTTCATGATCATAATGTAGAATTCATTCATATATGTCATTATGATCATGTTAATTGTTAGGTTGATACTTGACCATGATAGAATTGCATGAATATATTGGTTAAGTATATTCAAATACCCCCTAGGATGCATCTCACACTCACTATAGGCTACCTTGATTGAAAACTTAGCATGAGTGAGATGTTAGGATGATACAAATGTCCACTAATGCCTATGGCATTTAGATGGTCATTTAAAGTATCAACATAGCAATAATAGACCAATCATGGGGAAGACTTATGTTTAATTCATAGACATATTGCCCAAAGATCATGGTTGGATATTTCATATATTTTCAAAACAATTTCTTACCTTTAAATACATGTATTCATGTTTTGGAACAATTGGAACCAAAACTTGGTGTTAAACTTGATACTATCATGATCAAAAACCTAGTAGTTTTTAAAGCTTTTGGATTTTTAGCAAAAACGTGAAAATATAATGATTTTTCATGAAAAACTATTTTTCCCTGATAGATACACTTAAATGAAATGTGTTCCCCAAATTTCATGATTTTTCAAATTTTCTGGAATTTTTTATGCATTTCTGAAATTCGGCCAGAAAAATCAGAAATTCCAAAAATCATGTGCGGTTGAGTATCTGAACGATCGTGATGGCACATTCAGACCCGATGTAATTTGAATTCAATTTTTATCAAATTGTGGTATTTTCTTTCTATTAGACTTGATGCCATATGCTCTAACTTAACTTAGTATTTTTGATGGTGTCAAAGGGGGAGAAATGAATATGTTTAAGTTAATTATGATATGGGGAGAGATTAAGGGGGAGTTTCAATTAAGGGGGAGTTTCAGAGATTTAGGGGGAGTTGCATGTTGCTATCAAATGTTTATGTTTACATGCTTTCTTTCCTTAAAAATTTATATCAAATGTTTTTACCTAACTTAAACGGATTGCCACACATCAAAAAGGGGGAGATTGTTAGGGCAATCTCTTACCGTGATATGGTTTTGATGGTGTGGCAAAGGGGTTAAGTTAGGTTGGTATTGTTGATTTGATATGTGCGTTGAAGTCGTGCAGGACTTAGTAATTCGCACATGGAGCCATGGCGAGTTTCACCAACTCATCACTCGGGCCTTGAGTCGGTGAAGGACTGCTTTGCGGAAGCTGTGCGCTTGGAGCATCCGAGGGACCGTCGGACGAGAAGCTTGGAGTGAAGCCGGAGGAAGTAGACTTCGAGGCAAGAGACACGAAGGAGCATTGCAGAGCCGTGCGCCTGATGCTGCCGAGGGACGTGGCCGAGAACGAAGAGAACTTCGAAGGCGAGGGACTCCGAGAGATGAGAGTGAGCGATTGTAACCCGGGAAGGGTAGCTCTTAGGTGAAACTTGGCCATTTGGCTCAAGTGCTTAGCGGTCATTGCCATGGATCGGGCGATCGGCCGATCGATGTCGTAGCGATGATCGGAGGCGGAATGGCGGTACGGCTGATGATGACGGCAATGATCGACGCGAGAATGGAGTCGACTTCGATGGGCACTCGGCCCGATCGAGCACCGATCGATGATGGTGCCATCGGTCGGTGATCGATCTGCGTTGCTGGATGGTATCCAACGTGGAAAGCAGCCGTTATTGGGCAACGGCTACAGCACCAGTCGACTGATGGGTGCCATCAGTCGACTGCTCCTGTGTCAACGGGAAGAAACCCTCTTCCTCTATAAAAAGGAAAGGGTTAGGGTTTTTGGAAAAAAAAAATGCTTGAACGCCCAACTACTCCCAAAGTGCCCTAAACGATTTCCCACTCTTCTACTAGCTCTAATCTTTATTCCATTGTAGAAGAGCGATCTTTGTGTTGTAAAGGTTACCTCCACCTAGCTTGGTGCAAAGGAGAGACCAATAGTGATTGGGTTTCGGAGTGATTCACCGTGGACGAATCGGACCGTGGATTAGCGGCGTAGCCGTGAACCACGTTACATCTCGGTGTTTGTATTGCTTGCTTATATTTTGTTTGTCTTTGTTTGTATTTGTATATTCCGCTTGCGCTAACGCTTTGTAGACGAACAAAATACGACGATCATCGAACGAGGGCTATTCACCCCCCTCTAGCCGGCCAATCGATCGATCCCAACACACCATACAATCAAGAAGACTTTCCGGCATGGAGGGTGAGAATGGAGACATTATTGATGATGGACATAGAAGATTAGTTCATCATCATGGAAGGTTTCGAACCCCCTAGGGATAAGAAGGGAGATGTCCTAAAATTGAAGAAGTGGACTCAAGAGCAACGTCAAAAATTCAAGACTAAAATTAAGGTAATAAATTTTTTATAAAATTTGATTCCTACTAAAATTTTGTGCAAGCTAGGGGAGTACATGGATGCCAAGGAGCTGTGGAGCAAGTTGGCAAGATTTCATGAGAACCCGCAACCGGTCCAAGAAGATGAGGAAGAAGAGGAGTGCGGATCCTCTCAAGATCAAGAAGACTTGGAAGAGGAAGAATCATCATCATCCTCACAAGAGCTTAAGGAATTGGAAGTTGAAAGGACATCAACATTTGAGGAAAAGGAAGAATTGGAGGAATCCTCCACCTCTAGGATTGAGGGGGAGGAGAGATCGTCTATTCTGAAGCATGAACAAGAAAAACCATCTACCTCTGGTCATGAAGAAGAGGAAGATAAAAATTCCCCTACCGTGGAAGGTAACTCAAATACATGCATTAGTAATAAGAATCATATAATATGTTTTGAGTGTAAAGAACTCGGGCACTATAAGAGCAAGTATCCGAAATAGGTCAAGAAGATGGCACAAGTCGTGCCAAAGGTCAAAGATGTGGGTGCCCCAACACATAAGAGCAAGAAACACGTGGTGTGCTTCAAGTGCAATCAAAGAGGGCATTATAGGAATCAATGCCCTAGGGGGAGAAAGAAGGTTCAAGAAAGAGCATTATATGTAAGGGGAGCTTTAAAAGCAAACCCTAAGGTGTACTTTAATAATGTACCTTCTAGTTCTAAGTTTAAAAGGCATGTTTTTAGTAGTCTTGCTATTTCTCATGAAAAGTATGCCAGTAGAAATAATATATTTTATTGATTAGGTGCTAAGCATGTTAATTTACCTAAGGACAAATCTAGAACTAACAACTCTAGACCTATTTTACCTAGGGAGTCCATTAGGAAGGTAGAGAACTACTTAAGAATTAATCCCAAGAACCATAGACATATGCCTAGGAAGAGTCTTTCCCAAAAGGTTAATGAAAAATCAAAATTGGGAAAATTAGAATTGGAAAATCAAGCCTTGAGGTCAAGGCTTGAAAAATTAGAAAAGACCCTAGCAAAAATGACAAATTTATTTAAGGGGTCTAATGGTCAAAATTTAGGGTCTAGGGGGCAAGAACCATCAAGGGACAAGAAAGGTTTGGGTCACAAACCCAAGCCCAAAAAGACTTATCACAATGTTTCATTCAATAATGGAACTCAATCTAGGTCGAGGAAAGCCAAGGTTACTAGGAAAATCATCCCTAAGGGTAACCAAGGTAAGTGACTTGTGGCCAAGGTTTCCATGAAACCTAGGGAGGCCACTAAAAAGGTTACAAGGGGAGTCACCCCTAGAGTTAACCTAGGAAAGACCACAATGACCAAGGCTTCTAAGCTTAAGAGGGTCATTATGAGGGTATCTAGGGAAATTATCCCTAAGGAATACCTAGTAAACCCAAGGAGCTCAAATAGGTATTGGGTTCCTAAGAGCATGATCGATTCACGCTAAATGGTTTAGGATGTGTCAACCTTGAGTAGATGGGAAGTTAACCCAACCATACCAAAGTTGGCATTTTAAGTCATTTCCAAGGTAATGGAATACTTTGGAAATATGGTTTGAATTTAATCCTAGAGGTTTTTAGGATGTACCAATATATTTTGAGAACTATAAAAAATTGATAAAATTGGCACAAACTAGGTTTAGAGGTCATAGTGTGTCATTTTAGGTTTTTGGCACACTCGAGAGATAAATAGTAATATGGCAAAATGAACATAATTCTAACAAATGGAAATTAATACTAAAATATAGGTATTTTTATATCTTCACATCTTATTTGTCATGCCTTGATTGCTATATAACGTGTCATGACATCATATTTATTTCTATCATATAAAATGTCATGATTAATACTTAGGTTTTAGTTTTGTGTCATGTTATGCTTAAATTAGAATCACATTCCATGACATCATGATTATTGGCATATGCTTATTAATATTATCAATTATTCCATAATCATCATTCATGCATTTAAGATTTATGAAAATTGATTTAAGGACAATTGACATGACTTGAATTCCCATGTATAAGAGAATCAAGTAGTGTTGCCTTAGAAAAATACATGAGACCTTAGATTAGGATGAACAAAACTCACATCTCACATCAAATTGACATGTATGTGTTTTCAAACAACCTAGACACATGTGAGATGCTAGGAAAAGAGTTAAGTTCAAGGTGCATAGTTTTTTCATCTAGATGAACTCAAACTCATCTTATACCATGGATGAATCATGAGGAAATCTTATGTACAAGTCATGAGCATTAAGCTCATAGACCATGTTTCAATATAAGATTTTAAAAACATTTTAAAATCATTTTGAAAAACTTGGTGAAGTCTATCTTTTGATAGCAATCACCATTGATAGAGTTGATACAAAGTAAAGTCAAAACATTAAACTTTTCAATAGTTTTGAACTTTGTGTCAATCTCATTATGTTATGGGTATTTTATTTTTTCAATATTTTTCACCCATAATGATTGACTTAAGTATTATACATATGAATTTTTGAGATTTTTCGAGTTATGTATAATTACTTATGTATTTTCCAATTTCATTTCAGAAATTGAATTTTTGCATTTACAGAAAATCAGTCGACTGCCACTATTGCCAGTCAACTGGAGTCAAGGTCAGTCGACTGCCAATGGATGATTTCGGATAAACAAGGATGTTTAGCCCATGTTTCAGCTATATTAGGCTACACTAACTGCTCCTAAGCCTAGGATATGCTTTGGAAAGCATTATAAAGAGTGAAAATCCATTCGATATGGATTAAGAGAGTTGTTTGGGTGATGTATCAATTTTAATGCGTGTGAAAGTTCGAGTTTGAACTTTTAACCTTAATTTTGAGGGTTTAGTGTTCCTATAGGCTTAGGGACTCTCCAAGGACATTGTTGGTGCAATGGTCAAGGGGGAGCAAGCCTTTAGGGGGAGGTTATCCATTATGGGATGATGGATGTGTTCTTCCACATGAGGGGGAGAATTTTGGAGAATTAAAAATGAGAGAATGTGAGATGCCCAATTGGAAAAATTGGGAGAGTTTGAAAGATTGTCTCTCTTTAGTGATATGAGACTTATCACTAGGAAGAGTGAAGGCATCCTAGATGTTTTTGGACCAAGGGAGAGATTGTAAGATCTCATTGGGACATGAGACATTGGTACCCTTGGTGTGAGCCTTTTTGTATGTATGTCAAAAAGGGAGAGAATTTGGAAATTCCCAATTTCAAAAATTGGGAGGATTGAATTGAGTTAGTGTTCTAACTCAAAGATGTTGGTTTTTGTCAAACATCAAAAAGGGGGAGATTGTTGGTGCAATCGGCCCACGTCACGATTAACCAGACTCGAGTTTGACTCAAGTAGTGTCTTGTTGTTGTGTTTTGATGTTTGATGATGACTTGACCATTATTTGACAATGGGTTGACTATATGGTTGGCATGGAGTTGACCATATGATGGAGAAGTCTAAGTGGGACACTTGACAATGGGAAAGTCCAAGTCTTGAGTACTTGGCATGGAAAGTCCAAGCTTGAGTCTTGGCAATTGGAAAGTCCAACATGGGTTGGCATGGAAAGTCCAAGCATTGGTCTTGGCAAGGAAAAGTCCACGCTTGAGTCTTGGCAATTGGAAAGTCCAACATGAGTTGGCATGGAAAGTTCAATCAAGGGTCTTGGCAAGGGAAAGTCCAAGCTTGAGTCTTGGCAAATGGAAAGTCTAACATGGGTCGGCATGGGAAGTCCAAGGGTTGATATTGGCGGCGTAAAGTCCAAGGGCGGAGTCTTGGTAGCATAAGTCTAATGGTTGGCAGTGTAAAGTCCAAGACCCAAATGAGCCTTGGCGGTATAGACCACATTAGCATGACAATAGCCGATGGAAGCACCTGAAGGCTATGGATGAACAAGTTATGGATGACTTGGAGGGATCCAACAGACGTGAGACTGATGGAAGAGGCTAGAAGGCTTAGGTCTAGGCTAAGGGTGGTCTAACAAGTATGAGGGCATCATACTTGGGGTTAAACCTCATGTTTGAGGTTTGTCAGTCGACTGTTCAAGTGTTGACACTTGACAACCGAGTCGACTCTTAGCAGTCGACTGACCTGGAGTCGACTGGCATTCGACTGCGGCAGCGTGGCCTTGATAGTCAACTGCCAGCATTGGACAGTTGACTGATGGTAAAGAACACTGGCACATAATATTTTTGAGTCAACTACTTGAGTTTGGTAGTCGAGTGGAGCCATGATCAATCGACTGATGATCTATCCGTTAGAACTTATCCAGCGTGGATCGAGTCATTGTGAGATAATGGCTACAGGAACAATCGACTGCTAAGCAGAAATCAGCCTGAGTTGCATCTTTAAAAGGAGCTTGAAGGGAAGATTTTGGAAGCGATTTCTTGGGCAATTTAGAGTGATTTGCTAGTGTAAGTCAGGGTCTTCAAGTGTGGCTCAAGCAATCAAACAAGCAAGCATTCAAAAGAGTTTTGGTAAAGTGTTCTTTACTTCTTTTTTTGTATTTACTTTGTATTTGTTTGTTTTATCTTGTATTACTTCTCTAATCTTTTGTAAGAGATTTTCTCCACCTCTGACATGTTGTCGAGAAGGAGTATATTGATTAGTGGTGGTGTTTGCATCACTAGAGCTCATTTGAGCTGAATCCGTGGAGTAGGAACCCTAAGGTTCCAAACCACATTATATTATCGTGTTCTTGTGTATTGTGTGTTTGTATATTTTGTTTATGCTTCATTATTATTTCCACTGCACATATTAATAAGAATTGTAGGCAAACACGCAAGCACGAACAAATTTTGTCAAATGACGAGAATGCACCATTCACCCCCCCCCTCTAGCGCTCACCGAAGATACTACAAGTCGAAGTGCCCGAAGGTGTTTGAATAGCCTATAAAGGATTCACCACTCCTTACGAGGAGATGTATACCCTGTGGCCACTCATCGAAATGTTACTAAGGTCTTTGGCCAAAGCATTACATGTTTAGAGTATGGTACTCTTAGATACATTTGCAGTAACTAGAATCCGTAGGACGAGGAAATGATACTTGGGCAAGGTGTGACATAGTCAACCTAGTGGGAACTGACACATAGACCATGTTCTGAATCAAGTGGATATAAGATGAGTGAAGGGAATGACGCACGATTCACTGTAGGTGCTGAAAGATTTCAGAAGTTATTCTGGGGTCAACCACTGATTTTTCGATTAATTAGGAATCATGATATACTACTAGGTGTCACTCATGATCATTCTATAATTAATTGTTAATTATAGATGACCAACATAAATCGGGAACCTATTTGGTCACACACACTACGAGTGTTATCCGAAGGATTTAAAATGAGCTTGAGAATGAAATTCTCATATCGAGAGTGACTTGGTTTGGTTGTACCAAACAAGGAGCGAGTATAAAATTGTTTCAGTCACATTAGAAGCATGAATGGTCTGAGTCTTTTGAAGACATGATGGATCAAATTGGTTTGGTTCTAATCCAATGGTGGAAAATAAACTAAAGGGGTTTGGTTTGTTTTAAATGAATGAACCAAAATTGGTTTGGTTTATTTTAACTTAAAATAGACCAACGTGGTTTGGTTTATTTTAACATAAATTAATGGAGCGGGTTAACGGATTTTGCTTGTGAACCAATAATTGTAGAGAGAAGGTTCTTGACGGTCAAGAAATACATTCTCTATAAGTAACAGAGTTGAGACAAATTTCGTGGACGAGTTAAAGTTTATGAAACCCTAGCCACCTTTCTCTCTTCCACTCATGTGTCGCACGCCCAATCCATTGTCACCGCCCACCTTGGCTACCGCCTCCTCTAGTCGTCGGCTAGCCACCAGCCGTCGGCCATCCTCCGGCCAGCAGGACAACCGTCGGCCTTTACAACCGCCAGCCACAAAGCTGCCGCCGGCCAACTTGTTTGGTTGGCAACTCCTCCACCGCCCACCTCTTTTTGGACAACCTTTTGTCCATTGTGAGGAGAGCTCATTTGGTTGGTGTTTGGAACTCCAACAACGACCTCTTTGTTGGGATGTATACTGAAAGTCTAGCCTTTGTATGAACATCTTCATTTTGAAATAAGAATCACATGATCATTATTTGCATTTTATATATGTGCATATTGTCTGATACTTTATATTGTAGATAATATGGTGTGTGGTGTCACACAGAAGATCATGTTATCAGTTTCTTGTAGAATATAAGTAGAGGCTCACAACCAAGATGGTTTTGGACAAACCATTGGCATGGTTATAGTGTAATTTGGTATTGGTTTATCTTCGCCATAGAATTATACTAGTACACTTTGTGTGTATTGAGCAAGACTGACTTATAGGTGATTCAATTTATACTGACTATATAATTGAATCGGACCTCAGATATTATAGTGTACATGCTCTTAATCCCGATATAATAACAAGCACATGTACTTAGTATTTATTTCTTTGATTTATCAATGGGCGAGATTTATGTGTTAAATCGATAGGCCTGGCAAGTTGGGAAATATTATTATTTACATGGTGTGTCGTTGATTATAGGAGGAAACTGTGTCCTATATACTATGATGATGATGTCCCCTTGAGGAGCTCATAAGGTTTATCTTGTAAATCATGCAAGTGGACTTGGTCCAATATAATGATAAGGATGAGTGGTACTACTCATGGAGTTAGATATTAATTAATTAAATTGTCAGTAATTTAATTAATTAATGGACATTCGATATCTTAAACACGGAGAGATATTTTATACAAATAATATGTGGAGCCCATATTTAATTATGGGGGTTGGTGAGGTAGATCAATGATAATCCTCTAGTGGAATGGATCATCATTAATGGATCGGTTTTGTGTGGTTTGGATCCATTGGGTGGCCAAGATCCAACTCCTCCTCATGGTCCCTATTGTAGCCTATTATAAATACCTCATGGAGCCTAGATCTATATAAGGATGTGGAGAGCCTTGGGCGAGATACGAGTTTTGGCTAGGGTTTGGAGTTGGCATTGGAAAGGCTTGGGCGACAAGGAGATAGGAGGTGAGCTAGGGTTTTGTTCCTTTGGCCGGCAGCACAAGAGGGTCTAGGGTTTCCTTTTCATTCCTTCTCTCTTGGCCGGCGCACCATCTTCTTCTCCTAGGGTCGGCGGCGCCACCTTCTCCATCTCCTTTGGTCGGTGGTGCCATCTTCTCCCTCTCTTTTGGCCGGCGGCAACAAGAGAGCTCTTTTGGCCGGCCCATCCTTCCCTCTCCTTAGGGTCGGTGAACACCAAGCTTGGTGGTTGGTGGTCGGCACAAGCAAGGAGAAGAAGGGAGTTTGTTCTTCCCTTGTTCGAAGCGAGCAAGGAAGGGAAGACATGATCTAGGAGGCTTCAAATCTTAGAAGATCATCACCCACATGACGTCCAAGAGGAGGATAGGAATACAATAGAAGATCAAGAGGTAAAACAAGAGGTATAATCTTATTTAATTTTGATTAGTGCTCTTTTGTATTTTGTATGTTATTGATTAACATGGACCCCGATGATAAATACAAAAATCGACGATCCGTTCATCATCTATTCCGTAGCTAATTGAGGAAAAGAGTTAGGTTGCTTAAACAACAAGTTTGTTTAAGCGACTACTCAAATCGAATAGCACGATGATGGATCGGTTGATTGGGTAATCCATCTTCGTCCGGATTAATTTTTTTTAATCCGGGGACGTGTGATAGGATCGTCATGCACAAGCGACCGAAGCGGGAAGTAATTCCCTTCACTCTTTGTCAGGGATTGGATCTCCGAAAATCCTCTTCAATGGAGGACAAAGGGTTTTGTCAATTGTTGACAAAACTGCTTTCGAGAAAACAAGTTTGTGAAACTTGTTTTGTGATCGTCTCTCGGATCACAACGTCTTCGATATGAGACTAGTATCTCTCATCAAGACAAGGCTCATAGCTTGAGAAGCTATCCCGACGATACTCGACGTCGACTCGGGTAGAGGCAAAACTTACGAGGGTGGCTAAGATTGATGTCCTTTCTGCTACGTGTTATTCGTCAGGTATACCTAGTGTAATTTCCTTTATTGCAAAATTTTAAACATACGATTATGTCTACACTGTTGTATCATGCATGTGTGTAGTGTGTGTGATGTAATTAAATAGTTTATTACCATTTTTATTTGCTTCCGTTGTGCTTGTTTACGAAATATGTTAGAACAAACACCCACGTCGATGCCCCAGAAACCCAATAGTGGTATCAGAGCCCGGCTATATTCCGACATAATCGTAAAATTATTTTGCGATGAATATTTTGTCATAATTGTAATTTTGGAAATTTTCTAGTTTTGGAAAGTTTAGAAAAAATTATGGAAATTTGAATTAATTAAGAAATTCAAATTAGGAATTTCCTAATGTGATTAGGAAATTAGAATTTAGGAAATTTATTTCCTAAATTAAATTTGAATTTCCTTAATTAATATTTTTCATAAATAAAGTATGTGATTAGATTTGAAAATTTGTTTCCTAATTTAATCAATGAGATTTGATTTGAGAAATCAAATCACAAATATATTTTATTTTCAAAATTAATTATGACGATTTAGAAATTATTTGAACATGTCATAATTGTATGTCATGTAATTGTATTAGATTCATTTTATTATGTCATGCGTGTCGTGACATGTAGATGCATTAGTTGCACATATATATGTCATGTGTGTCATGCCATGTAGATAATAGTTATTTGCATGAAAAGATGATGAGACCTCAAAACCCTTACACAATATTGAAACATACACCTTCCATTAATATGGTTAGAACCGGAGTTCCATTTCTTGTTTGGGTTGTTGGACTCTCTCTTGAAATAGTTTAATACTAATATGGTAAGAGTCAGAGGTCAATTTTTAGTTTGGGTTGTTGGACTCTCTCCAAGTCTGACTAAATGATTGAATGCGCTCTAACCATATTAAAACTATCTCTTGATTAATAGGTCGGGTTTAACTTGGAGCATCGGCTTGTTGGACTCTCTCCAAGGTCTATGTGAAGGGAGGTGAAGTTAGGTGCTATGCATATGATGCATACTGTTGGAGGATCGTGGGCCGGCTAGAAGGGGGGGGGTGGAATAGCCTTTTTGAGTGTTCGATGGAAATCGTTCGTTCGTCATGTGATTGTCTACAATACTCGTTAATACACAACAGAAATACAAATGACAAATACTAATACAAGAGACAAATACACAGCCACAAGAACAACCGATATACGTGGTTCGGAACCTTAGGGTTCCTACTCCACGAGGGTGAGTTCAACGAGTTCGAGTGATGAACACACCACTACTAAAACTTCTTCTCGACAACAAGTAGGAGGTGGAGAAACCTCGTACAAGCAATTACAAAATAATACAAAAATGTACAAGCAAACACTACAACAAATATGACTTTCCGCAGCACGTTATCAATAGCGCACAATTGTAGCACGCTGTTAATAATAGTTTTTACAACGCGCCTAATTTTGTACGCTACAGATAATATTATATTTTTGCAAAAAAAAAATAACATGCAAAAATAATACGCTGTCAATACTCAT
This sequence comes from Wurfbainia villosa, assembly GCA_025175895.1. Classification (NCBI taxonomy): domain Eukaryota; kingdom Viridiplantae; phylum Streptophyta; class Magnoliopsida; order Zingiberales; family Zingiberaceae; genus Wurfbainia; species Wurfbainia villosa. Next base: position 100,882,386 of record CM045996.1, read on the forward strand.
TTTTACAATGTACAGTGCACATTGTTAATATTAAATAATAACAGCGTGCATTTTGTGCGTTGTTAAAAATTTTCTTATAAAAAATTAAATTTTTCACAGTGCGCCAATCATATTTGATGTAGATAATATTAACAGCATGCATTTTGCATGTTGTTAAAAGTCTCCCTATAAAAAATTAATTTTTTAACAGTGCACCAATCAAGTGTGTTTCGGATATTACAATGTTTGTTAATATGAAATAATAACGGCGTACAATTTGCACACCGTTAAAAGTATCATTATAAAAAATTAAATTTTTCACAGCATGCCAATCAAGCGTGCTGCGGATAATACTAAGTTTGTTGATATGAAATAATAATAGCGTACAATTTGTACGCCATTAAAAGTTTCATTATAAAAAAATAAACTATTCGCAGTGTGCCAATCAAGTGAGCTGTGGATAATAACTAAATTTGTTAATATTATCCGCAGCCTACATTTTGTATGTCGTTAAAAATATCATTATAAAAAAATAAATTTTTCACAGTGCGCCAATCTAGTACGCTACGGATAACATTATATTTGTATGATTACAAAAATAAAATTTTTAAAATTTAACAATACATTTGCTATTAGTATTAAACAATTTATTATTTTTTAATCTGAAAATAATTTTTTTAAAAAAATTTTAACAATGCATTTGTCACCTATATGGCAAGAATAAAAAGAGTCCAATTATATTATAACTAAAAAAAGCTTTAAAAAGAATCCTCGAATAAACTTATCTTATAATAGTTATTGCTATTCATTGCCATTTATATTAATTATATTACTAATTAATAATCATATTACTAATTAATAATCATATTACTAATTAATTATAATTATGTTTTAGATTAACATTTTCCCAAACCCACCGCAGCTTTCTCACGCTCGGCAATTTCACAGCCCATTCTCTTCACCTTCCTCATCGCTCCGTCCATTCTCACGCTCTTCTCACACTCGCCACATTCCGTCTCCGTTCATTCTCTTCACCCTTCATCGTCGCATTCTCATGCTAGCCTGATCTCTGCCCGTCGCTTTCTCAGCACATCCTTCACTCATCAGCCTCCATCCGTCGACCATCGTCCACCTCTTTCTCACGCACAACCTCCGTTTGTCAGTCTACGTCCGTCGACATTTATCTTGCAGGTTAGTATCTAAAGATTTTTACGTAATGCAAGGGCAACAAGAGTCCCATTTATTTATTATTTTTCAATGAAGAAGATGGTTGCAAGTTATAAATTGGTTATCCTTCTTGCTGATGATGGATTATGTTCATGTGGATCTGCAATGAATTATAAATTGGTTATCCTTCTCATCCTTCTCACTTTACTATTTACTCCTGCTTGGTTTCTCAGTTGTCATGTTGTTTGTAGGTACCATATACTCTGTTCACTATCATTTAGTTTGCTAAACAAACATCATCGGCCTTTCCTTACTAATAATAAGACTTCTCCTGTTGCCAATTTTTTATTAGTTCTGTAGGAAGTGATTTGCGCTATTGTGTGGTGATAATGATTAAAACTATCACGTGTTTTGAAAGTTGTATTCTTTCAGATGATTAAAAGTACCATTATTTTTTTTTCAAAATATGTGCAAATTTATCTGGTTATATATATTTAAGTACGGTGGTGGTCTTGTGGAATTCTTTCCCTTATTCTCATCTGAAGGCTTATTTCCTTAAGCATTGGTCAAAGTACATTGTTTTGTAAAATAAATGACCATAAATGTAGGTTCATTACAAAACTTCTTTTTGCTTGACCCAATAGTGACGTAAAAGTTCTTATCATAGATATACTTTTCATTTAAATAGTTTTTTTTGTTTGCTATTTTATCAGCTTTATAAAATATTTCAGCATTTTAATTGCATCATTTGGTTGGACCTAATTCAACAAATTTATATTTTTTTCCTAAATTCAACAAGGTGTCAAAGCCCCTTTATTCCCCCGCGAAATTTATCATGAGATTATAAATACTCAATGCAATACATGGCGTGAGCCCCTTTCTAGGGTCAGGTTTTCTAAAAATATTCTCCGTATGGCGAACTAATCCTTTGCTATTCTCACGTAGTATTGTTTCCCATGCAAAGCCTCGCTTTTTCATTTGGACATGTGCACAAGTTGGCATCCTCACCACGATGGCTGGCAACATTGTCAACTTCATCACATTTGGCCAATCTTCTATACTATGGTGCATCCATTATTGTAGGCAAAGCCCAAGCTTGCCAACTTCTTGCTTTGACCAACAAAGCTACCACATATGGCCAATCTGATCTCTTTGATGTCGTGCTACAATTTATCAACTTTGTGTTGGAATGTATACTGAAAGCCTAGCTCTTTTTGTATGAACATTTTTATTTTGAAATAAGAATCACATGATCATTTTTTGCACTTTATATATTATATGTGTGTATATTGTCTAATATTTTACATTGTAGATAACATAGTGCTTGGTGTGCCACAGAAGATCATGTTATCAGTATCTTGTAAAATATAAGTAGAGGCTCACAACCAAAATGGTTTTGGACAAACCATTGGCATGGTTGTAGTATAGCTTGGTATTATTTTGTCTTGAACATAGAGTTACACTAGTACACTTAGGTGTATTGAACAGGACCGATATAGAGGTGATTCAATTTATTGTTGACTACATAATTGAATCGGACCTCGGATATTATATTGTACATGCTCTTAATCCCGATATAATAACGGGCACATATACTTAGTATTTATTTCTTTGATTTACCAAAGGGTGAGATTTAAATGGATTAAATCAATATGCCTGGTAAGTTAGGAAATAATATTATTTACATGGTGTGCCGTTGATTATAGGAGGAAACCGTGTCCTATATATTAGGTTGATGATGTCCCCTTGAGGAGCTCATAAGGTTCATCATGTAAACCCAGCTAGTTGACTTAGTCAACATGATGATAAGGTTGAGTGGTACTACTCGAGGAGTTAGATGTTAATTAATTGATGGTTAGTAAATCAATTAATTGACGGACATTCGATATCTTAAACACGGGGAGATGAATATACAAATAATATATGGAACCCATATTAATTTATGGGGGTTGGTGAGGTAGTTCGATGATGATCCTCTCGTGGAATGGAACATCATTAATGGATCAAGTTTGTATGGTTCTGATCCATCGGGTTGCCAAGATCCAACTCCTCCTTATGGTCCCTATCGTAGCCTAATATAATCCTCATGAAGTCTAGATCCAAGGATGTAAAACAAAACTCTAGAACCAACGGTTGGGATTAAATCCCTAGATCCGATGGTTGGGATGAAACCCTAGAACCAACGGTTGGGATTAAATCCCTAGATCCGATGGTTGGGATGAAACCCTAGAATCGACGGTTGGGATTAAATTTCTAGATCCAACGGTTGGGATGAAACCCTAGATCCGACGGTTGGGATGAAACCCTAGATCCGACGGTTGGGATGAAACCCTAGATCTGATGGTTGGGATAAAACCCTAGATCTGACGGTGGAGATTAAATCCCTAGATTCGACGGTGGAGATTAAAGGAGGCTTAAGCCCAATTCTATAAATAGAGGGCTTAGGTTGGGCGGCAAATGATGGTTCAATTGGAGTTAGGGTTTTAGGTTGGGCGGCTAGGGTTTGGAAGCTTTGGCTTGGGCGGCAACTTTTGGACAAGAAGCCGGCGCCCATCTTCTTCCAACAAAGTGTGGCCGGCGCCCATCTTCTTCCATCAAGTTGTGGCCGGCGCCCATCCTCTTTGTTCCCTCTCTCATTCCTTGGCCGGCGGCAACCTCTCTTCAAGGTTGGCCGACGTTCATTCCTCCATTCTCTCCAAGGTGGCCGGCGGTTCTCCATACATTGGTGGCCGGCGCTTCATCCATTCATTCCTTGGCCGGCGGTTACATCAAACTCCCTTGCTTGGTGGCCGGTTCTAGAAAGGAAAAGTTTTGTTGGTTCTTCTCTTTGTTCGCAGCGAACAAGGAAGGGAAGAACGCGATCTAGAAGCCTTCTACTCGTGAAGGATCTTCGCCCACACGTCGTCCACGAGGAGGATAGAACATACGGTAGAAGATCGTGAGGTATAAAAGTTTTATAACTTTATTTTCTGATCTTAGCATGTTCTTTTATGTGTTGATTATACAAGTGTGCATTAGTATATATTTTGTATAATCATGGACCCCGAAGACAAACACAAAAACCGGCGATCCGTCCGTCGTCTCTTCCGCGGCTAACCAACTAGAAGAGTTGTGTTGCTTGAACAACTAGTTTGTTTAAGCGATCACTCAAGTTGTTAGCACGACGACGAATTGGTTGTGCTAAGGAAACTCATCCCATCCGGATTAATTCTTTCATTAGTGAAAATTTTAATCTGGGGATATGGGAGCCAATGAGCCTCCGAAGCAACTCCCTTCAAGTGGTATCAGAGCCACGGTTTTCGGTTTTGTGTGTTTTTGATTCGGTTACTTTCATGCACATATCATATATCGAGTATGCCGGATAATAGTAGGATGTGCGTAGGCTAACTTTTTGATTGCAGGCATAAGATCCGACTATTATGGCTATTTGGTTGTATGTGATTGTTTTGTGTGTGATTGTATATATATTATTTGAATCCTCGGGGTTGACGAGGCTAGATTAATATTTAATTTTTGTAATTAAATACGGCATTGTTTAGCCGCTCATTTTAGTTTACTTTCGATCTAGATTATTTGTACACTCCTTCGTGGAGTATAGGATCGATGGATGTAAATTAAAATGATATATCTCGACTCGGATCTCTTTGGTGACTTGCTCATGGGAAAAGATGGAGCGGACGAGGTGGCGACACAACGGGATGCATATTGGAGAACAATGTCATAATAGTTGGGAAAAAATTCTGTTTTTTTCCATATTAATTGCTTATTTGTTTTATATGCATGTTGTGTATGCTTTAAAATTCCTCGTTTTTAATTTACTAAGTGGGAGAGGGATATTTTAATTAATTCCCGCGGCCTCCATTACAATTTGACGTGTGATGCAACAAACTTGTGTGTCGGCTCTGAGTGCCTTCCTTCATGCGGACAGGTTTGTTTGCGGATCACTAGGTCAAATAATGGTTATAGGAAATTATCTAGGAGCATGTGTACTTCCACAGCGGTAAGACACATAATCCGAAATAATTCCCTTTGTATCATGTAATGGTGCACACTTAGATGCAAATAAAAGTATCCTCCCCATCGGAGTAACTGCTTTTATTTGTAGGGCCAAAGAGGAACCAACTATTAATTTTATTTGTCAAAAAGTAAGGTTGACAAGATAATAAAATTAATGGGTAAAACCTCCTCTTACAAATGTAGAATTCGTATACGTCCACACAGCGTGGCATGCGATATTCTCGGTGGTTTGAGGTGTTGGTTGATTTCGGAATTTTATTGTTTTGAGAAATCAATAATATTTGAAATCTAATATTTTGATCATTGTGATTTTTAGGATTTTCAAATGGCTTTCAACCCACTTGCTGTGATATTAAAAGAAAATAAACTTACTGGACCAAACTATATTGATTGGAAAAGAAATCTGGATATTGTCTTAACTGCGGAGGAGTATAAATTTGTAATCTTCGAGGTCTGTCCTCCTAAGCCCACCGATGACTCTGATGAAAAGGAGAAAGAACGTTATAAGAAATGGATCAAGGCAGATAAGATGGCGCGGTGTTACATTTTGGCATCTATGTCAAATGTGCTGCAACATCAGCATCAGGCTATGGCCACAGCTTATGACATGATGTTCAATCTCAAGGAACTTTTCGGACATCAGAGTAGGGTGGCTAGACAGGAGGCGATGAGAAACTTGATGATGACCACCATGATCAAGGGAACACCCGTTAGGGATCATGTTCTCAAGATGATGGCTCATCTTAATGAGATGGAAGTCCTCGGAGCTGAGATCGATGGGGAAACCCAGGTCGATATCATTCTCCAGTCTCTGCTTAGGAGTTTTGAGCAGTTCCGCCTCAACTACAACATGAACAAGAGGTTGTATTCGTTGGCGGAGCTTCTGATAGAACTCCAGGCGGTAGAGGGGCTTTTTCGTCAAAGCGCTCAAGCCATGGTCGCTCAGAAGGTTTCTTCCTCTAAACCGAAAGGTAAGAAGAAGAAGAAGCAAGGTGGAGCGAAGAAAGTGGCAGTGGGACCTCAGGCAGGAGTGAAGAAGCCGAAAGGCAAGTGCTTCACTTGCAAGTAGACTAGACATTGGAAGGCGGACTGTCCTCGCCGAAAGAACAAAGGTATATCTTCTTGTTTAGTTGTTGAAACATGTTTAGTGATGTTATCTACCAGTGCCTGGTGTGTAGATACAGGAGCCACTGATCATGTCTGCAATACTTTGCAGGGGTTCCAGGAAACCCGACGACTAGCTGAGGGAGAGATTACCGTCTTCATGGGCAATGCTTCAAAGGTGGCGGCTATTGCAGTGGGAGACATTTATTTATCTTTTGATAGGAATAAAGTTTTGGTTTTGAGAAATTGTCTTTATGTACCTACTTTTAGAAAGAATTTAATTTCAGTTTCTAAATTGTTCATGGATGGATATTCTGTTTCTTTTAATGACAAAGTGGTTATAAAAAGGAATAGGGAGATTATCTGTTCTGGTACATTGGTTGGCAATTTATATACTCTTGAACCAAAAACTCCCACGATGCATATAGAAGTCAATAACTCATCTTCTAAGTCTAATAAGAGAAAAGAACCTTCGCAAATGAACCAGACATATCTTTGGCATCTAAGGCTTGGTCATATTAACCTAAGCAGAATTCAAAGGTTGATAGCTGATGGACCTTTGGGTTCATTAGTGGTGGAGGATCTCCCAACCTGCGAATCTTGCTTGGAAGGTAAAATGACCAAGAGGCCTTTCAAGGCCAAGGGGTATAGAGCCAAAGATGTGTTAGAATTGGTTCATTCTGATTTGTGCGGTCCTATGTCTATCCAGGCAAGAGGTGGTTTTGAATATTTCGTCTCTTTTATAGACGATTATTCAAGATATGGATACATTTACTTGATGCGCTGCAAGTCTGAATGCTTTGACAGGTTCAAAGAATTCAAGGCTGATGTGGAGAACCGTCAAGGTAAGAGTATCAAGACCCTACGATCTGATCGTGGTGGTGAGTACCTCTTGGGAGAGTTTAGGAATTACTTATCAGAGGCTGGGATTCAATCCCAATTGTCTGCACCTGGCACACCCCAGCAGAATGGTGTAGCGGAGCGAAGGAATAGGACTCTTATGGAGATGGTCAGATCGATGATGAGTTATTCTGAGTTACTGCTTCGCTTACGAGGGTATGCTACCGGATAAGATAATGTATACTCTGAACTTGGTTCCATCTAAATCAGTACCTTCTACCCCTATAGAATTGTGGACTGGGCGAAAGCCTAGTCTGAGACATATTCGGATATGGGGGAGTCCAGCACATGTGCTGAAGGCTGATGCTGGTAAGTTGGAACCTCGTACAGAAGTGTGCATGTTTGTTGGCTACCCTAAGGGAACGAAAGGTGGTTTATTTTATAATCCTAGAGATCAGAGGGTGATCGTTAGCACGAACGCCAGATTTCTAGAGGAGGATTATGTAATGAACCACAAGCCCAAGAGTAGGATTGTTCTTGAGGAGTTGACAGGGGAAGTCCCGACTTCAGTACCACCGGTACAAGAGGAGATACCACAAGTCACTGCACCGCGTGTCACAGAGCATACACAGGAGGCACCTCGTCGTAGTGGGAGTGTTGTTAGACAACCCGAGAGATTCATGTTTTTGGGAGAGTCTTCGGACTTAGTCCCTGGTGAACATGAACCTGATCCCTGGACATATGACGAGGCACTCCAAGATAGAGATGCGGTATCTTGGCAAAGAGCGATGAATTCAGAGATAGAATCTATGGATTCTAATCAGGTATGGGAGCTAGTAGAGCCACCCGATGGTGTAAAAGCTATTGGATGCAAGTGGATCTACAAGAGAAAGAGAGGAGTAGATGGGAAGGTTGAGACCTTCAAAGCTAGGCTTGTTGCGAAAGGGTATACTCAGAAAGAGGGTATCGATTATGAGGAGACCTTTTCGCCGGTAGCTATGCTTAAGTCTATCCGGATTCTCTTATCTATAGCTGCTTATATGGATTATGAGATTTGGCAGATGGATGTCAAGATAGCTTTCCTTACTGAAAGTCTTGAGGAGAACATCTATATGCGGCAACCAGAGGGATTCATTACTAAAGGCAAAGAGCATCTTGTATGTAAGCTTAATCGGTCCATTTATGGATTGAAGCAAGCTTCTAGATCTTAGAACATCCGCTTTGATGAGGTAATCCAGTCATATGGATTTATTCAAAATCTGGATGAGCCTTGTGTATACAAGAGATGTGACGGAAACGTAGTGGTGTTTCTTGTACTATATGTAGATGACATTTTGTTAGTTGGCAACAATATCAAAGTGTTATCAGACGTAAGGGTATGGTTGTCCAAACAGTTTGACATGAAGGACTTGGGAGAAGTGGGACACATCCTTGGGATCAAAGTTATAAGGGATCGCAAGAAAAGGATGTTGTACTTATCTCAAGCTTCATACATTAACACTATCCTTGCTTGTTTTAGCATGCAAAACTCTAAGAAAGGTTTTCTACCTTTTAGGCATGAAGTTCCTTTATCTAAAGAGATGTGTCCCAAAACATCAAAGGAGATAGAGGAGATGAAGGCGGTTCCTTATGCTTCGGCAGTAGGAAGCCTCATGTATGTTATGCTATGTACGAGACCAGATATCTACTTTGCCGTGGGCATGGTTAGCAGATATCAGAGTAATCCTGGACAGGGACATTGGACTGCGGTAAATCATATATTGAAGTACCTGAGAAGGACTAGGGATTATATGCTAGTTTACCGAGCAGATCAATTGGTCCCTGTGGGTTACACGGATTCGGATTTCCAATGAGATAGGGACAAGAGTAAGTCTACCTCGGGGTTTGTGTTTACTTTTGAAGGTAGAGCCATAGTATGTAAGAGTGTCAAGCAGAAATGCGTGGCGGACTCTACCATGGAAGCTGAGTATGTGGCAGCCTCTGAGGCAGCCAAGAAAGCTGTATGACTCAGGAACTTCTTGATGGACTTGAATGTAATTCCTGGTTTGCCCAGAACTATCACAATTTATTGTGATAACAGTGGTGCAGTTGCAAACTCGAAGGAACCACGAGCCCATAAGGCGAGTAAACACATAGAGCGCAAGTACCACCTTATACGAGAGATCGTAAAGCGAGGAGAAGTAGTTGTCGCCAAGATTGCATCAGAGGATAACCTGGCGGATCCATTCACTAAGGCCCTTCCAGTGAAAGCATTTGATAGGCATGTGGAGGACATGGGGATCAGATGTATGACAGTGTGATGACAGCATAGTCTTTTAGTATAAGTGGGAGATTGTTGGAATGTATACTGAAAGCCTAGCTCTTTTTGTATGAACATTTTTATTTTGAAATAAGAATCACATGATCATTGTTTGCACTTTATATATTATATGTGTGCATATTGTCTAATATTTTACATTGTAGATGACATGGTGCTTGGTGTGGCACAGAAGATCATATTACCAGTATCTTGTAAAATATAAGTAGAGGCTCACAACCAAGATGGTTTTGGACAAACCATTGGCATGGTTGTAGTGTAGCTTGGTATTGTTTTGTCTTGAACATAGAGTTACACTAGTACAGTTAGGTGTATTGAGCAGGACCGACATAGAGGTAATTAAATTTATTGCTGACTACATAATTGAATCGGACCTCGGATATTATGTTGTACATGCTCTTAATCCCGATATAATAACGGGCACATGTACTTAGTATTTATTTCTTTGATTTACCAAAGGGTGAGATTTAAATGGATTAAATCAATATGCCCGGTAAGTTAGGAAATAATATTATTTACATGGTGTGTCGTTGATTATAGGAGAAAACCGTGTCCTATATATTAGGTTGATGATGTCCCCTTGAGGAGCTCATAAGGTTCATCATGTAAACCTAGCTGGTTGACTTAGTCAACATGATGATAAGGTTGAGTGGTACTACTCGAGGAGTTAGATGTTAATTAATTGATGGTCAGTAAATCAATTAATTGACGGACATTCGATATCTTAAACACGGGGAGATGAATGTACAAATAATATATGGATCCCATATTAATTTATGGGGGTTGGTGAGGTAGTTCGATGATGATCCTCTAGTGGAATGGAACATCATTGATGGATCAAGTTTGTGTGGTTCCGATCCATCGGGTGGCCAAGATCCAACTCCTCCTTATGGTCCCTATCGTAGCCTAATATAATCCTCATGAAGTCTTAGATCCAAGGATGTAAAACAAAACTCTAGAACCAACGGTTGGAATTAAATCCCTAGATCCGATGGTTGGGATGAAAACCTAGAACCAACGGTTGGGATTAAATCCCTAGATCCGATGGTTGGGATGAAACCCTAGAATCGACGGTTGGGATTAAATCCCTAGATCCGACGGTTGGGATGAAACCCTAGATCCGACAGTTAGGATGAAACCCTAGATCCGACGGTTGGGATAAAATCCTAGATCCGACGGTTGGGATGAAACCCTAGATCCGATGGTTGGGATAAAACCCTAGATCCGACGGTGGAGATTAAATCCCTAGATTCGACGGTGGAGATTAAAGGAGGCTTAAGCCCAATTCTCTAAATAGAGGGCTTAGGTTGGGCGGCAAATGATGGTTCAATTGGAGTTAGGGTTTTAGGTTGGGCGGCTAGGGTTTGGAAGCTTTGGCTTGGGCGGCAACTCTTGGACAAGAAGCCGACGCCCATCTTCTTCCAACAAAGTGTGGCCGGCGCCCATCTTCTTCCATCAAGTTGTGGCTGGCGCCCATCCTCTTTGTTCCCTCTCTCATTCCTTGGCCGGCGGCAACCTCTCTTCAAGGTTGGCCGGCGTTCATTCCTCCATTCTCTCCAAGGTGGTCGGCGGTTCTCCATACATTGGTGGCCGGCGCTTCATCCATTCATTCCTTGGCCGGCGGTTACATCAAACTCCCTTGCTTGGTGGCCGGTTCTAGAAAGGAAAAGTTTTGTTGGTTCTTCTCTTTGTTCTCAGCGAACAAGGAAGGGAATAACGCGATCTAGAAGCCTTCTACTTGTGAAGGATCTTCGCCCACACGTCATCCACGAGGAGGATAGGACATACGGTAGAAGATCGTGAGGTATAAAAGTTTTACAACTTTATTTTCTGATATTAGCATGTTCTTTTATGTGTTGATTATACAAGTGTGCATTAGTATATATTTTGTATAATCATGGACCCCGAAGACAAACACAAAAACCGGCGATCCGTCCGTCATCTCTTCCGCGGCTAACCAACTAGAAGAGTTGTGTTGCTTGAACAACTAGTTTGTTCAAGCGATCACTCAAGTTGTTAGCACGACGACGAATTGGTTGTGCTAAGGAAACTCATCCCATCCGGATTAATTCTTTCATTAGTGAAAATTTTAATCCGGGGATATGGGAGCCAATGAGCCTCCGAAGCAACTCCCTACACTTTGTCTATTAGATGTTTTCACATGCATCTTTGTTGCACGCCAACACCACCACTACCAAAAGAACAAAATATGATTTGCAAAGGACAGACACTAGGATTCAAGCGCCAATTAGCACCATTCCTCGGTGGATCCTTCATGAGTCATTACCAAATTTAGAGGTCAACTTCAATCTTCGTTCACCATCACTATCCTGCTTCTCGATTATTGTCCATTGTTTGTGATTTGGTGAATATCAAATATGGTTTCTTCAAAAGTTTTTTTAAAGTCAATAGTCATGTTTTTGTCAAGCTACCTTTTGACACTTTTAATTGGATTTTCTTTAGTTTTTCATTGCTCTCATAGTTTTTGGAATAAGTTACTCAATAGTAAATGTTAGTAAAAAACTTTGAAAGTAAATGTTCAAAGGTATAACAAGGTGAATTTTATTGTCAACCTTTCTATATATCCAAATTATCCTAATATTTTATATGACAATTACCTTACGCTCATGCACTAATGTGAATGAATGTTCTCTTTGAAAAAAATTGAGTCATTATTATATTTTAGGATTTTTCTCATTTAAAAAATGGATAAGGAAAGGATGCATTTGACTTCAAGACTTGTACCGGAGTATGAGGAAGGGGTTCAAAAATTTCTTGTACAAGCTAGGAACTATGCCAAAACATATGAAGTAATCTTACGTCCTTGCAAGCGTTGTCAAAATAAGAAGTATATGAAATTTGACCAAGTGTACAAGCATTTAATTATGAAAGGGATTGATCCTTCTTACACTATTTGGGTCTTCCATGGTGAAACTTATGCATCACAATTTCAAAGTGAAAGTAGTTCAAGAGGAGTTCAGAAAGAGGAGGATGAAAATAGAGAGACATATAATTTATATAGAGATGTCTTTGAGTCTGGAAATGAGGATGAACACACTATGTTCGAGACAATAGGCTATGAGTTTATTGATTTATTAGAAGATGCAGAAACTCCTTTTTTCCCTGGTTGTACAACTTACACAAAGTTGTCAGCAATCATCACATTATACAATTATAAGTCTACTAATGGTCACACTGATAATAGTTTCAATGAGCTTCTGAAGATCTTAGGCGGCATGCTTCAAGAAAAAAATACACTTCCAATAAATGTTTACTCAATGCGAAAACTGTTGAAACCATTTGATTTAGGATATGAGAAGATTAATGTTTTCCCAAATGATTGTTGTCTATTTAGAAAGGAGCTTAAAGATTTGGACTCATTCACAAGGTGTGGTTTCTCAAGATGGAAGGTGGACAAAATCACTAATAAAGTTTGTAAAGGAGTTCCAACAAAGGTGCTTCGGAGTTATACCATCAAAGGTTGGAGCTTCTGTGCAACAAAATAGAACCGTCAAACGCTTTGAAAGTATAGTGAATAATCTTCAACAAGAAATGCAAGAAATGAGGCTCATGTTTTTTCAAAATATGAGACAACAAAATGAACAAGACCAGGTTAGTAATTTTAAAAAATACATTTTGTCTTAATTAATTAGGTTTTTTATGTCCTTGTTAGTGAAATTATATTATGATAATATTATTTAACAAAATTTGTTTGAAAAATTAAGTTGCTAGTAGTGGCATTGGTGACAATATTAGAAATTATCTTAGTGGCGGTAGTGATGTCAATGGTGCGAAAAAGAATGATAATATTACAACTCAGGTAACCATATTGACTGATTTTAAATAAGCAGTTAGATTCTTCTTTACAAATATATACTGCTAATCTTAATTCTTCTAACTATTTGTTTGAAAGCCTTTCAATATTCTTCTTCTTTTACATGAAAATAAAATAGAAATGGACTTCAAGTTGTCTGCTTGTTTGTATAGAGTAAAGTTCGTTAGAGCAAATTTGTATAGAGCAAATTTGTACAGAAATGGTTTTCTTCAAGTTGTCTGCTTGTATACAAATTTGCTCTAACGAAACAGATTTCCCCGTTGTATTGGATTAATAGAGTAGATCTTGAACTTTTTACCTGGATTTTGCTGTGTCTCGTGTAAAATTTTCCCTTTTGTTTTGGATTCATGTAGTAGATCTTGAAATTTTTGCCTGAATTTTGTTGGAAATTTGAATTCGTCCATGAGAGGAAATCAAGGAAATTTGCAACATAGTTTCTCTTCCAGTAATAATTAATAAGGACTTCAATTGCACTTGATTTATGAGTAAGATTTGATTATTTTGGCTGGTGGTTCTTCAAAAATAATTATCACTGTGTGATTACATACAATTTGATGATTCCGAGGAGCTTGTCATAAAAAAGGCTTGCACTTTTGCTTATATACTTATACATGCTAACATAGGCAAGCACGTCTCATGTTTGGCAATTGACACTATTGATAAGAAGAAACTGGTATTATCAGCATACTTGATGTAATTGTAGGTTCCATAGTGAATTGATTGAGTTGGCAGTGTCATTTCGTTTACCTTGCCTTGAGCGTGTCATCATTTTGAAGCAGAAATATAAGTGGGAAACTCATCTGCTTCCTAGTACACTTTAACTTTTGTAACCAGAGTTTCTAAACGGTGTGAGTTTCATTGTTCTGAAATATCAACCTTTCTACAAATTTGTTGTTTTTCCAGAAAGCATTCTAGATTTTTGAATTAGCATTCAATAAGTTGAATGTTGTTTAGCCTAACAATAGAATGATGTTGAAGATCTACTCTATAAATCCAATACAAATTTGTATAGAGCAAATTTTGTTTTTTAGATTGAGTATAAGCAAGTGAGAATGGACATTAATTGGGAGGCAATTTCAAAAGTGAAAATTGTGATAGGGCGCAAACCATTAAACAGAAACGAGTGAAATGGAAAAGGTGTAGAAAGAGAAAATACTTTTTAATATAGTAGATCATTTCAACAACTTGACTTGATAGAGAACAATAAAGTAATGAACAGTAACATCAAAACTTACAGAAGGTCCCGAACTGACAGTTGTTGAATTGTAAAATTTGTCAGAAAATGAATCTGCTGCTTTTTACTTGCAATTTTTACTCTTAAATCTCAGGCTATTATATTGTCATTACCCAATCAGGTTAACTACTGCACTATGTCATCCTTATCTTGAAGAATGTGAATTGTTTATAGAAAACTTAACATTTTATTATTTGTTCCTATTTATTTTTTTTTGTGTTCTTGTTAGTGAATGTGTAATTATGATAATATTATTTGACAAAATTTATTTAAAAAATTAGGTTGCTAGTGGTGGCATTGATGACGATATTAGGAATTATGTTAGTGGTGGTAGTGATATCAATAGAGCAAAAAAGAATGACAATATTGCAACTCAGGTAACTATATTGATATGAGGAATATTGTGGTTTCTTTTACATGATAGAATCTCTCTCTTATTACTAATAACCTGTTTTGTTATAAAAATATACTTGGGAACATTAATATTTTTTTTATTGTTATATAGGGAAAATTGAAGAACGTGAATTGTGGAGATGTCAGTGTTAATACTAAATGTAAGCTGTTTTATTGGTCTGGGGATGGAGTTATTATAGAAGGTCGAATTGCATCCACAAATCCAAAAGCAAAAGTGCATCACGTTCCTCTTGGTGGATCTTGTTGGAAAGTTTGGATTGATAGAGTTTTGCTAGAGAAGGTGGATCTAATTCGACCAAATGATGAAATGTATTTTCTTGAGGATGCAATAGGAAGCACAGTCACTTGGTTATCTAAGTTTATAGTTTTGTGTGATTGATATAAATTGTGTTACTAGTTGAATTGTTTATGTGACTAATTGAATAATTATTTTGTAGGAAAGAAACATGTAAGTGAATTTATGTTATTGGTTTGAATTGTTTTCTGTGACTAAGTGAATAATTAGTACACTAACTATTTAAGTGTGGTGGTGATGATTATTTATGGTATTATAATTATTTTAGTTTTGATTTTATAATCATGTGTATGTGATGTTAAAAATGGGTATAGTATTTGTATGTGATATTATAATTGTGTGGTATTTGTGGGTTGGATTATAATTATTTGAGTTTTGATATTACAATACTGCGAATGCACTTAACCGTAGCTCGCTTTCACGTACTGTGAATGCACTTAACCGTAGCACACGATTGCGCACTACAAATGCACTTAACCGTAGCGTACGATTGCGTGCTGTGAATACACTTAACCACAGTGTGTGATTGTACGCTGTGAATGCACTTAACTGCAGCATGTGATTGTGCGCTACGAATGCACTTAACCACAACACGCAATTGTGCACTACAAATGCACTTAACCGCAACATGTGATTGCGCATTACGAATGAAATAAAAAGACAAAATGAAATAGGTAAAGAAAACTTTACAACAAATGACTTTGAACTCTTGCTTGTTGCTTGCTTTGGTTTGCTCTTGAAAGTCTAAAATGCAGCAGCAATTCCTCCCCTTCCCCCCCCCAAATCTCCCCAAAAATCCCTGTTGAAATCCTCCCCAAGCTCCTTTTATGCTTGTCTCGAGCTAATTCTACGCCTAGTAGTCGACAGTCATAAGGCCCCAGTCGACTACTCCTGTAGCCATTGTGAGACAACAACCTAATCCACATGACTACCCATTACCATCGATCGATATAGCCCGATTAGCTCATTCTCGTGCTCGTGACCAACACTTGCGATCGATTTTCCTCCGCTACGGTCGCCTAAAGGCTGATCCGCCAAGGCCGAAGTCGAAAGTCGATAAGCATCAACAATGAACGCCGATGCGCCACTAGTCGACTGGGACATACCACAAGTCAACTATTGTGGGGTAAAACCTCAAACACAAGTTATTTGAGCATCCAATCGTCGGGTAAAATCTCAAACAACATGTTTGAACATCCGATACTTGACTTCAGTCACTTGGCCAAGTTCACTTCATCCATGAGGTCTAACCCAAGACACCCTTAACCTAGACCTAAGACTTCTAGCCACCTCTACTAGCTTCATGCCTATCGGATTCCTCTAAGTCATCCATGACTTGTTCATCCATGCACGGATCCCTCCAAGTCATCCATAAGCTAGCCTCCAGGTGCTTCCTTCGGCTATTGTTATGCTCTCGGTGTCTACACCGCCAATGTACATATGGACTTATGCTCCCAAGACTACCGCTTGGCTTTACGCTTCCAAACATGTGTTTGAGGTTTTACCCGATGATTGGATAAGTCGGATGCTCAAACATGTGTTTGAGGTTTTTACCCGACGATTGGAAGTGTCGGATGCTCAAACATGTTGTTTAAGGTTTATCCGATGGTCGGATGCTTAAACATCTTGATGTTTGAGGTTTTACCCGACAACAGTCGACTACCAAGTAATGGCAGTCGACTAGTCTGAGTCGACTAGTAGTTGACAGGTGTCAACTAGGGTTTTGTAGCCCAACAGTCAACTGCCAAGGGATGACAGTCGACTCCTCTACCATCAGTCGACTACCAAGGATGACAGTCAGCTACTATGGGCACAAAACCGCTTGTAGCCGACTAATCAGTCGGCTACGCAGGTTGCAGTTGACTGCTGATAGTAACAGTCGACTGCCAAGGTTACTGTTAGACGGTGACGACAGTAAGTCAGAAGCCATTGGGAATCGGTCGTTAGAGCGGCAGTCGACTTATGACAAGCATCAATCGACTGTTGCATACCCAATGGGAAGAAAGCCCTCTTCTCTATAAAAAGAGGGCTTGGGTTCCATGGGGAGATTAATGCTTCTACTCCCAAGTGCTCACTAAGTGCCCTAAATATTTTTCACTCCTCTTCCTTGTGCTTACTTCTATTCTATTGTAAGAGGGAGTGACTTGTTGTAAAGAGGTTACCTCCACCTTGTTTAAGCTAAATGAGAGATTAGTGATTTGAGTTGGTTAGTAATTCACCTTACGAATCATCTGTGGATTAGCGGCAAGCATCTTGAACCACGTTACATACTTTGTCAGCGTTTGATCTCTTCTTTACTCTTTGTCTTTAGCATAATTTTTTTTTTTAGCATATATTCTACTTCGCTAATCATTTGTAGACAATTAAGAGTGACCGAATTCCATCTACGATCATCGAGGCTATTCAACCCTCCTTCTAGCCGAGCCATGATCCTCCAACAAGTGGTATCAGAGCGATGAGTCCGTCGATAAGCTCCTCGCTCTGATACCACTTGTTGGAAGATTGTGGCCCGACTAAAAGGGGGAGATGAATAGCCCAATTCAATGCTTGACGGGAATCGATCATTCTTGCATGATTGTCTACAATGA
This sequence comes from Wurfbainia villosa, assembly GCA_025175895.1. Taxonomy (NCBI): domain Eukaryota; kingdom Viridiplantae; phylum Streptophyta; class Magnoliopsida; order Zingiberales; family Zingiberaceae; genus Wurfbainia; species Wurfbainia villosa. Next base: position 100,900,176 of record CM045996.1, read on the forward strand.
TCGTCAATATGCGCAGCGAAAATAATAGATACAAATACGAAATGAAAATACAACACACAAGACACAATCGATATGCATGGTTTAGAACCTTAGGATACCTACTTCATAGGGTGAGCTCAACGAGTTTGAGTGATGAACAAACCACTACCAAAACTCCTTCTCGATAACTTATCGGAGGTGGAAAAACCTCGTACAAGCAATTACAAAGTAATACAAAAACATACAAGCAAATACAAAGACGAAATGAAATACGTAAAGAAAATTTACAACAAATGGCTTTGAACTCTTGCTTGTTATTTACTTTGGTTTGCTTTTGAATGTCTGGAATGCAACAGTAATTCCCCTCCAAAATCTCGCCAAAAATCGTTGTGGAAATCCTCCCCAAGCTCCTCATTTTATACTTGTCTCGGGTTGATTACGCGCCTAGTAGTCGACTGTCATAAGGCTCCAGTCGCCTGCTCCTATAGCCATTGTGAGATAACGACCTAATCCACGTTGGCATCCAGCCAACGAATACACTAGCAGTCGACTGCCCATTATCATCAGTCGACTGATCAATCGGCTATCGAGCGTTCTGTCCTTACGACCAACATTGGCAGTCGACTACTCCTCCACGGCAGTCTACTGCTCAAAGGCCAGTCGACTGCCCAAGGCTGGCAATCGACTGCCAAGCATCGCAATGTAGTCGAACGCCAGTCGACTCTCTCTAGTCGATCGGGACATACCATCAATCGACTGTTGTCGGGTAAAACCTCAAACACAAGTTGTTTAAGCATCCAACCATTGGGTGAAACCTCAAACAACTTGTTTGAGCATCCAACACTTGACCTTAGTCACTTGGCCAAGTTCACCTCATCCATGAGGTTTAACCCAAGCCACCCTTAGCCTAGACCTAAGCCTTCTATCCACCTTTATTAGCTTCGCGCCTATCGGATCCCTCCAAGTCATCCATGACTTGTTCATCCATGTGCGGAACCCTCCAAGTCATCCATGACTTGTTCATCCATACGCTAGCCTCCAGGTGCTTCTTTTGGCTATTATCATGCTCTCGGTGTCTACACCGCCAAGGTACATATAGACTTACGCTCCCAAAACTACCGCTTGGTCTTACACCACCAAACCACCCTATGGACTTCCCAAATGCCAAGTACCCATAACTTGGACATTCACCACCAAGGCTACACACTTAGACCTATGTGGCCAAGGCTATACACTTGGTCTTCCCTTGCCAACTCCATGTTGGACTTCCAATGTCAAGCCCTATGCTTGGACTTTCACCGCCAAGGCTACACACTTGGACTTACATGGCCAAGGCTACACACTTGGTCTTCCTATGAAAATCACATGTCATATGTTTTGTCTAACATTAAAATACTACACGAGTCAAACTTGAGTCCAGTCAATCGTGACCTGGGCCGATTGCACCAATACATGTTAATGTATTAACAATCCAATGTTTGTGCGAACATTCAATGAGTTAATAGCACAATGTGATAGTTACATATATGTGATATGTAATTGGTATATTTGAAACCTACCATCGTAGCTATGAACAGCTTGTTGGACTCTCTCCAAGGTTGTTCTTATCTATGTTGGATATCAGTCCATTCGGAGATGGACCTACGATCTCCTGAATTGATTTGAAGGGTTTTTGAATTCAAAAAATGAATTGGATTTATAAATGTATGTTGTTGCATTTTAAATCATCTTTCTCATATATGCTCGATTTGTATTTCTAGGTTAATCGCTTGATCATGACATCTTTAAACTTGCGCTCTATTTTGGATTCAAATAAGTTGACTGGGTCAAACTTCTTGGACTAGCTTAGAAACCTGAGAATTGTTCTCAAGGTAGAAAAGCTTGCGTATGTTCTCGAAGAGCCGCTTCCTACTCGTCCTAAGGATGATGCAACTCCGGGCCAATTGTTGGCCTATCAGAAACATGTGACTGATTCTGAACTGGCAAGTTGCATCATGCTAGCTATGATGGTACCCAAGCTTCAGAAGAAGCATGAGCATATGGATGTTAATACCATAATCTTTCATCTTCATGAGTTGTTTGATGAACAAGCGAGATCCGGAAGGTTCGAAGTCTCTAAGCTCCTCTTCACTACTAAGATGCAAGAAGGTTCATCTGTGGTGCAATTTGTGCTAAAGATGAATGGGTACATTGAGTGATTAGATATACTCGAGTTTGTGATGGATCATGAATTAAGGATTGAATTAATTCTACATTATTTGCCCAAGAGTTACTTAAAGTTTGTGATGAACTACCGGATGAACAAACTTGAATCCACCATTCCTGAACTCCTCAACATGTTGAAGACTATGGAGCCTTCTGTGAAGCATGAGGAAAAGATGGTGTTGTTAGTTGATTCCTCAAAGAAAGGTTCTAAGAGGAAATCAAAGGAACAATATTAGGGGAAGAAGAAGGCTAAGAAGGTAGAACCAGCTTAAAAGGGCACTTGCCATCATTGTGACAAGGAGGGTCATTGGCAAAGAAACTGCAAGATTTATCTTGAGTCTGTGAAGAAGAAGAAGGCATCCGATGCACCATCCTCTTAAGGTATCTTCGTTATTGATTGTTATTCTATTTCCTTATATACTTGGGTATTGGATACTGGGTGTGGCTCACATATATGTAATTACATACAGGGGATAAAGAATAGAAAAAGACTCATCAAGGGAGAACTAAATTTGTGAGTTAGCAATGGAGCAAAGGTTACTGCAGTCGCCATCGAAACATATTTGTTGAAGATTCCTACAGGACTTGACTAAGAATTGGACAATTGCTATTATGTTCATTCATTAATAAAGAATATTGTTTCTATTTCCTGCTTAAATAAAAATGGGTACCATTTGACTTTTAGTAACAATTGTTGTTACATAACTTTGAATGACATTCTTTATGAGACAGGAACTTTATGCAATGATATATATATGTTAGACATATCCAGTGACATTCTCAATATCGAAGCGAGCAACAAGCATGCTTGAAGAGATAATCAATTAGCCTCCTACATGTGGCATTGTCATCTTGGCCATGTAAGCAAAAAATGCATGTCCGAATTGTTGGTGCAATCGGCCCAGGTCAGTATTTTGATGTTAGACAAAACATATGACATGTGATTGTCAAGGGAAGACCAAGTGTGTAGCCTTGGTGGTGAAAGCCCAAGCATGTGGCTTGGAATTGGAAGTCCAACATGGAGTTGGCAAGGGAAGTCCAAGTGTGTAGCCTTAGCCACGTAAGTCCAAGTGTGTAGCCTTGACGGTGAAAGTTCAAGTTATGGATACTTGACATTTGGGAAGTCCAAGGGGTGGTTTGGCGGTGTAAGGCCAAGCGGTAGTCTTAGGAGCATATGTCCATATGTACCTTGGGGGTATAGACACCGAGAGCATTACAATAGCCGAAGGAAGCACCTGGAGGCTAGCGTATCGATGAACAAGTCATGGATGACTTGGAGGGATCCGCGCATGGATGAACAAGTCATTGACAACTTGGAGGGATCTGATAGGCGCGAAGCTAGTAGAGGTGGCTAGAAGGCTTAGGTCTAGGATAAGGGTGTCTTGGGTTAAACCTCATGGATGAGGTGAACTTGGCCAAGTGACTGGGGTCAATTGTCGGATGCTCAAACAACTTGTGTTTTAGGTTTTACTCGACAACAGTCGACTGGTGATATGTCCCAGTCAACTGGTGAAAGTTGACTCCTATTCGACTGTGTCGTATGCCATGGTAGTCGACTTCTAGCATTGGGCAGTCGACTGATGGCTTCGGCAGTCGACTGCCATGAATGACAGTCGACTACTTGTCGAGGAAGTGAGAGCAGAACGCTTTATAGCCGACTGATCAGTCAACTACGAGGTTGGAAGTCGACTAATGGTAATTGGCAGTCGACTGCCATATATCCGTTGGCTAGAATGCCAATGTGGATTAGGTCATTATTTCATAACGGCTACAGGAGCAATCGACTGGGGCCCTATGACAGTCAATTGCTAGGCGTGGAATCAGCCCGAGAAAAGCATAAAAGGAGCATCTTGGGGAGGATTTTTGTAGCAATTTTTGGTGAGATTTTGGAGGAAAATTACTGCTGCATTCTAGACCTTCAATGGCAAACCAAAGCAAGCAACAAGCAAGTGATCCAACTACCTTATATGTAGGATCAATGGATGTTGGACAGTGGTTGCTCCCGACACATGACCGGGGATCAACTCAAATTTTCGAAGTTACGATTCAAACGACAAGGATCGGTAGCCTTCGGAAATAACGGCAAGCTCAAAATCATCGGATCAGGTGATATTGAGCTCAACTCTAACTTTACAATTCAAAATGTCTTATTAGTAGAAAACTTTCAATATAATTTACTTAGTGTAAGCCAATTGTGTGATAACAATTATAAGGTCATATTTCTAGAAAATGAATGCGTAATCAAAATAAATGCAACATCTAAAATAATACTTAAAGGAACTAGGAGTAGCAACATCTACACAATAAATTTACCCAACTCCTCAACCAAGTGTCTTATGACACAGTAAGAGGAATCTTGGTTATGGCACCGAAGACTCGGACACTCGCACCCAAGACTCGTACACAAGATGAGTCAGAGTGGCTTGGTTATAGGTTTGCCTAAACTAAACAACTTGGATAATAAAATATGTAATGCTTGTCAACAAGGTAAACAATCTAGGACACAACATCAATTAACTAATCAAGAACGAACCAAAAGTGTTCTTGAGCTCCTACACATGGATCTATTTGATTCACATGGAGCTAAGTCACTCAATGGTAGTCAATTTTGCTTAGTCATAATTGTCGACTATTCTAGATTTACTTGGGTTAGGTTTATCAAACATAAAAATGATACCCTAGACCAACTAATCAATCTTTGTAGGTTAATCGAAAATCAAAAGAACCTTAAGATTAAAAGACTTAGAAGCGATCATGGTGGTGAATTAGAAAACCACGGGTTTCTGATTTACGTAACCTAAGCGGATACCACCATGAGTTTTCATGTCCTAGAACCCCACAACAAAATGGGTTAGTCGAGCGGAAAAATAGAACCCTACAAGAAGCGCTAGGACAATGTTAAGCAGTATAACCTACCCGATAGATTTTGGGCGGTAGTTAGACTTGCTATGTCCAAAATAGGATCCTTATGGTAAAGAGGCACCAAAAGTCCTCGTACGAGATTTATCACGATAAAATACCGAACATCAAATACTTTAGGGTATTTGGATGCAAGGTACATATCTTAAACACTAAGGATTACCTAGGGAAATTCAAATCCAAAACCTCTACTGGAACCTTTCTAGGATACTCAACCACCAGTAGAGCTTATAGGGTATACAATCACGACACTCTTAGAGTCGAAGAAACCATTAATATAGTTTTCGACGAAGGACACGAAACCGTTCAATCCTTAACAAAACCAACTAGCAAATCAACTTATAGCGAACCCGACTCTGATCTTGAACTTGAATCTCGTCCTAACCCAAGTCATCCCATCGACCAAGTGATAGATGACTCTAACCCAAGTCAAACTAGAACTCACCCAAGTCATCCTATCGACCAAGTGATAGATGACCCTAACCCGAGTCACACTAAGACTCAAACAAATCATCCTATCAATCAAGTTATAGGTGATCCAAATTTAGGGGTTCGAACTAGAGCTTCATATCGAAACCTTAGTCAAATCTCGTTAATTTCCAAAATCGAACCCAAAACTATTGAACAAGCACTTCTTGATCCCGACTGGATTATTGCTATGCAAGAAGAGCTAGCTCAATTCACTAGAAATGAAGTCTGGGAATTAGTACCACCACCTAAAGAAAAATCAATTATTGGAACAAGGTGGGTATTTCGAAATAAACTTGATGATAAAGGTGAAGTAGTTAGAAATAAAGCTAGGTTAGTCGCAAAAGGGTTTAGTCAAGTCGAAGGTTTAGATTACGATGAGACCTACGCCTGTAGCTGCACTAGAGTCCATCCGAATGTTGTTAGCATATGCCACATCGAGGTTTTAAATTGTTTCAAATGGATGTCAAGTCAGCATTTTTGAATGGATACATTAAGGAAGAAGTTTACGTCACCAACCTCCGGATTCAAAAATCTAGATAAACTGACCATGTCCTTAGACTTAAGAAAGCCCTATATGGACTCAAACAAGCCCCAAGAGCTTGTGCGAAGGCTTCGATCTATCTTAAGTCCAAAGGATTCAACCAAGGTTTAGTCGACCCAACCTTATTCGTAAAACCGTAGGAAAAGAAATCTTTATAGCCCAAATCTATGTAGATGATATAATTTTTGGAACTACCAACTCGATCACTCGCTAAGCGAATTCATCTCACTTATGGAAAGTGAATTTGAAATGAATTTAGTAGGAGAGTTAAGTTTCTTCTTAGGTTTACAAATTAAACAAACTAAAGATGGAATATATTTACATCAACAAAAATATACTAAGGACTTAATAAATCGATTTGGAATGCAAGATGCTAAAATAATCAATACACCTATGGCAACTAATGTTAATATAAACGAAGATGTAGAAGGAAAACCCGTTGACCTAAAATACTATAGGAGCGCAATAGGAAGTCTCCTATACTAAAACGCGAGCCGACCAGACATTTTATTCTCGGTAAGTATGTGCGCAAGGTTACAAACCTGTGCCAAGGAGTCTCACCTAACCCTAGTCAAGCGTATCCTTAGATATCTAAAGGGCACGCTAAACGTAGGTATTTGGTACCCTAGATCTACCGAGTTTAATCTAATCGGCTACTCCGACTCCGACTATGCCGGTAGTAAACTCGATAGAAAGAGCACGAGTGGTTGTTGTCAAATCCTCGGCTCGAGTCTAGTAAGTTGGTGCGAGAGGGAAGCGACATTGCGTTGCCTTATCTACCACCGGCCGAATACGTTGCGATGGGTGAGTGTGTCTCTCGGCTCACTGTGGATGAAGCACACTCTCCAAGACTTTAGCTTAATCTTTAACAACATTAAAACCTACATAGATAACATTAGTTCAATTAACTTAACTAAAAATCCAATATGTCATTCTAGGACAAAACATATAGAAGTTAAACACCACTTCATTAGGGAACATGTAACTAATGGAACTATACAACTAGAGTATGTTGAGTCCAAATCAAACCTAGCGGACATCTTCACCAACCCACTACCCGAAGCCGAATTTAGTTTATTAAGACGAAAGTTAGGTATGTGCGTAATAGAGTAGGATTTAAATTTTTCTATATATGTACTCTACTTTTGCTTCTTTTTATGAAATTAGCCTAAGTCTTACCTTAGAAATCATATACCTATAGATTTAAGGAGCCAACATCTCACAACACATAGGACTAATGTGTTTGTGTACTTAGCCACGAGAGCAGGCGTGAGATGTTAGGACCTTACTCCAGTTCCATGTAGATTGGTGCATCGACATGAACCATGGAGTATAATTATTTAAAATTAATCAACTCCTTCAAGACTTATTGATCATTCCATATCAATCAAGTCCAACCGGAGTTGTACATTTTAGATGAACATATTTTCAAGCTTATTATTATTTAAAAAAAAAAAATATATATTTATATTGGGAACTTGCTTGGACTTACAAACCTTAAAATATATTTACAAACTTTTTGAGTTAAGGCAAAGGAGAAAGTCACAAAAGTAAGGAAGAAAGTAAACAAAATTATTACCTTTTATATTAAGTAATTCCGTTTACTTAAGCAACTATTAAGGGGGAGTAAAAATTATTTTTCAAGAACTCACCTTCGGTCAAGGGGGAGGTTACCTCAAAGGGGAGAACTTGAAACAATAATATTTCTCACTCATGCTTAATCTTTATGCTAGCTCACTCATACTTAATCATTATGCTAGCTCATTCATATTTAATCATTATGCTAGCTCATTCATACTTAATCATTATGCTAGCTCATTCATATTTAATCATTATGCTAGCTCATTCATATTTAATCTTTATGCTAGCTCATTCATGCTTAATCATTATGCTAGCTCATTCATATTTAATCTTTATGCTAGCTCATTCATGCTTAATCATTATGCTAGCTTCGTTATGCTTAATTTTTCCTTAACTTTTGTGTCGGTTTGCCATGAATCAAAAGGGGAGATTGTTGGTGCAAGGGCACCAAAGTCGAACCAGTATTTTGATTATGGCAAAAGGCTCAATAGTTAAGGGTATATTTGTTATCTTACGAGCTCAATTAAGTGTGCAGAAATGCTAAAGTTGAGCGGAAGGTCTGCGACACCCGGTGGGAACCGAGGTGGTCGCAACGCCAGAGGGACTTGGAGGAAGCCGAGGTACTCGGGTGAAGACCGAGCGAGGCTACAAGGTAAGCTCGTGTGAAAGCGAAGCAAGGTCGTTAGCGTAGATCCAGGCCCAATACCTCCAATGGAAGGTCTAGGTCGAGATCGGATGGTTAGAACCATCGTACTTTATATTTTAAGCTAACTTGTATCATCCAAAACCCTTTGACTATTCCAACTCGCTAGTCAAGTTCCACAGAAGAGCTCGAATTTCAAGGGGTGAATTTGGACTTGACTCGTGTTTTGGTACAAAGGGTGATGTGGCATCAAGGTGGACATCCAAACCATCACCAAGCTTCCTTGTGGTGGGCGCCCAAAATAAGGTGAGTTGGCACAAGATGGTTGGCTCCCATGATGTGGCACAAGTTGAATGGCTCCAACAAGTTGGCCCAAGGAGGTTGGAGGTGGCACAAGGTGGTTGGATGAAACACCTCATCCTCAAGTTGGCGCCCAAGGAGGTTGGAGGTGGCACAAGGTGGTTGGATGAAACACCTCATCCTTGAGTTGGCGCACAAGAAGGTTGGAGGTGGCACAAGGTGGTTGGATGAAACACCTCATCCTCAAGTTGGCGCCCAAGGAGGTTGGAGGTGGCACAAGGTGGTTGGATGAAACACCTCATCCTTGAGTTGGGATAAGAACCTCACCTTGGACACTACCTATGTCTAAATTCATAGATCAATATCCATAAATAGACATGTTCAAGCCAAGCAAATAACAAGAATTCAAGAGCTCTCAACACGCCGTCGTAACGCCGCTACTACTACTCACATTTGCTACGACGAAGTCTACAACGAAAGCTACATCTTCTACTTATAAGAGTTGTCGGTATATTTATTTAAGTTCTACTTCTTTAAATTGTCTTTGTGCTTTAATCGTAACAAGGAAAGGGGGAGTGTCCCTTTGCCTTGATTTCTTTTTGTAATCGTTGCTCCTACCTCCAACTAGGAGGAGTGGTTTTAGTGAATTGCCCTCCGTACGTGATCAAGGATCACTAGGGCCGTGGATTAGCAATCGAAAGATTGTGAACCACGTAAAAATATCTTGTCTACTTTATATTTCCGCTGTGCACTCTCTACTTGCTTTTTACTTATTGCAAAAGTTTTTTAACGACATCGTATCGCTATTCACCCCCCCCTCTAGCGACACTTTCGATCCAACAATTGGTATCAGAGCCGGGGGCGCTAAGATTCGGTGAAACCACCAATCTAGCTTTGTTTTTCTTTTTTTTACAGATTTTTTATTTATTTATTTCTGTTTTCGTATAATTATTTCACTTGCTTATCTTCTCCTACATATAGAATTGCATTAGAGGCTTTAGGATCCGGATAAGGTTGTCCTTGGGTTAGATCCGAGTAAGGTTATCCTCTCGAACTTCAACGACATTCGCATTTGATTGTTTATTTCTTTTGCAAGTTACATTTTATATATCTTTTTACTTCCCTACTAATCCAAGACGAAAGTCTTGGAATATTCTTTCCGTGTGTGTTTTGCAAGATTCTTTTTCGCGTTCTTCTTCTTGTTTTTAAATGGCCCATCTCGAAGGGTTTAGCACCGCCGACCCCCGTTTACAACGGTAATGACTTTCGTTATTGGAAGGGTCGGATGGAATGCTTTCTTAAAACCCAAATCGAGATGTGGATCGTAATCCAAACCGGTTTCACACTTCCTATTAATGAAGATGGTGAATCTTTGGGTTACGATCAATGGTCAAATTCCATGAAAAACAAGTAGAAGCCGATGCCAAGGCAACTCAAATCTTGCAATGTGGGTTGTCCAAGGAAGAGCTCAACCGTCGGCCCCTTCATTAGTGCAAAGGACTTATGGACCAAGCTAGTGGAACTACACGAAGGCACCCGACACGAAGGTATGTAAAAGAGATTTACTTTTAAATAAATTGTATAACTTGAAAATGCAGGAAACGAGACCGCAACTCAACTACATGCTCAGTATCCAAGACATCAACAACTAACTCCATGCCATCGGACAAAAGGTCGAGAATCGCGACCTTATCGTATTCTCTTAACTCGTTTCCTAGGACCACCTTGTGGGCATCCATGGTCGATGCCTACAAGGTCTCCAAGGACCTTTCTAAAATTAGGTTAGGCAATTGTTTTGAACTTGAATTACATGAGCAAACTAACGTGGTCGGTAGCCGAGAAGAGTATTGCGTTAGTTGCGTGTTCCAAGAAGAAGAAGCCCGAGCAAGCCACCCCAAGGAAGAAGATTTGAGTCCGAATCGGAGTAGACTCGAAATAGAATCCGAACTAGTCAATCTAGTTCGAAGATGATCAAGAGACGAAACGACCAACAACTCAAGGTAAGCCTAAACCTAATTCAAATACTTCTAATTTTAGATGCTATGAGTGCAGTGTTCGGTCACATCAAGTCCGAGTGCCCAAAGCTAAAGAATAACGATCAAAGACCAAGAAAGCGCTAACGCTACTTGGGAGGAGTTGTCGGAGGAAGAAGACGATATCCAAGCTCTAATGGCCAAGCCGATCGAGCACGACTCGAAAACCAAGAAGAGTCCGAGTCCGAATCCGATGATGAGCTTCCATTCAAGACAAAGCCACGGATCCGTGATCCAGTTCAAAAGAATCATTAAGGGTAAGTCGGTCGTTACTTAATACTTTGTATGGTGCAATTAAATTTTTAAATAAGAAACTAGCTAAGTCCGAGTCCAAGGTCGAGACCCTAATTGAGGAGGTTAACCTCCTCAAACATGAGGTCTTCCTAACCTCTTCGACTACTCGTATTCAAGAGGAGGACTCAACTCAAGTTGAAAAGCTTGAAGTTGAGAACTCGCTTTTGAAAACACAAGTCGAAGACCTTAGGAACACGTTGGAAAGGTTCACTTTGGGATCCAAGGGACTTGACCTCTTACTTGGATCACAAAGGGCCGTGTACAACAAGGCCGGACTCGGGTTTAACTCAAATACAACCAATAAGTCATATATGTCTATAGTAAACCAACATAAGAAAAATGTCCAAGCATGGGTCCCTAAGATCACTTTGATTTCAACTTTAGGATCTAACATGTATTGGGTTCCCAAGGACCAAATTCACTATGTGAATAGACCCACTCGATTCAATGGTCCAGGGGGAGCCAATACAAAATGTATTTTTGTTAAGTCTTAGAAATTGCATGCTTAGTTTTTCCTTTATTTTTAGAATGGTTAGATAGGACTCATAATCAACTAAAATCCTACGAAAAGATTGAGCCTCGGGGAGCCTCTTTTCAAAAATAACTAGTTAGACCAAGATGTAGTCTCAAGTAAGTCGAGTTATCAATTTCTTGAAATTAGCTTTGTCTAAGGAAGTGGTCGTTGTTCCGATCAAAGAAGGCCTCTGTGCCTCGCCACGACCTGGAAGCTAATCTCTTGAAAAGATTACTTGATGAGCTTAGACTAAATCCGAATCTAACCTAATGTTGGTTAATTTAAATTCATTAAAATTAATCAAGTAAAATTGAAAGTCATCTCACAATAACACATAGGAATAACATGTTTTGATCATGTAGATATTGGTGAGATGATTTAGGTTTAAAACTTACAAACAACCCTTTAGTAATTCGATATCGATCCAACTACCTTATGTGTAGGATCAATGGATGTTGGGCGGTGGTTACTCGACACATGGCCAGGGGATCAACTCAAATTTTGAAATTCTGATTCAAGCGACAAGGATCGGTAGCCTTGGAAATAGCGGCAAGCTCAAAATCATCGGATCGGGTGATATTGAGCTCAACTCTAACTTTACAATTCAAAATGTCTTATTAGTAGAAAACTTTCAATATAATTTACTTAGTGTAAGCCAATTGTGTGATAACAATTATAAGGTCATATTTCTAGAAAATGAATCGTAATCAAAATAAATGCAACATCTAAAATAATACTTAAAGGAACTAGGAGTAGCAACATCTACACAATAAATTTACCCAACTCCTCAACCAAGTGTCTTATGACACGTGAGAGGAATCTTGGTTATGGCACCAAGACTGGGACACTCGCAAGACTCGTCCACAAGATGAGTCGAGTGGCTTGGTTATAGGTTTGCCTAAACTAAACAACTTGGATAATAAAATATGTAATGCTTGTCAACAAGGTAAACAATCTAGGACACAACATCAATTAACTAATCAGAGCAGACCAAAAGTGTTCTTGAGCTCCTACACATGGATCTATTTGATTCACATGGAGCTAAGTCACTCAATGGTAGTCAATTTTGCTTAGTCATAATTGGCGACTATTCTAGATTTACTTGGGTTAGGTTTATCAAACATAAAAATGATACCTAGACCAACTAATCAATCTTTGTAGGTTAATCGAAAATCAAAAGAACCTTAAGATTAAAAAGACTTAGAAGCGATCATGGTGGTGAATTGAAAACCACAGGTTTCTGATTTACGTAACCTAAGCGGATACCACCATGAGTTTTCATGTCCTAGAACCCCACAACAAAATGGGTTAGTCGAGCGGAAAAATAGAACCCTACAAGAAGCGCTAGGACAATGTTAAGCAGTATAACCTACCCGATAGATTTTGGGCGGGGCCGTTGTGCGACTTGCTATGTCCAAAATAGGATCCTTATGGTAAAGAGGCACCAAAAGTCCTTGCGAGATTTATCACGATAAAATACGAACATCAAATACTTTAGGGTATTTGGATGCAAGGTACATATCTTAAACACTAAGGATTACCTAGGAAATTCAAATCCAAAACCTCTCTGGAACCTTTCTAGGATACTCAACCACCGTAGAGCTTATAGGGTATACAATCACGACACTCTTAGAGTCGAAGAAACCATTAATATAGTTTTGACGAAGGACACGAACCCGTTCAATCCTTAACAAAACCAACTAGCAAATCAACTTATAGCGAACCCGACTACTGATCTTGAACTTGAATCTCGTCCTAACCCAAGTCATCCCATCGACCAAGTGATAGATGACTCTAACCCAAGTCAAACTAGAACTCACCCAAGTCATCCTATCGACCAAGTGATAGATGACCCTAACCCGAGTCACACTAAGACTCAAACAAATCATCCTATCAATCAAGTTATAGGTGATCCAAATTTAGGGGTTCGAACTAGAGCTTCATATCGAAACCTTAGTCAAATCTCGTTAATTTCCAAAATCGAACCCAAAACTATTGAACAAGCACTTCTTGATCCCATTTGGATTATTGCTATGCAAGAAGAGCTAGCTCAATTCACTAGAAATGAAATGCGAATTAGTACCACCACCTAAAGAAAAATCAATTATTGGAACAAGGTGGGTATTTGAAATAAACTTGATGATAAAGGTGAAGTAGTTAGAAATAAAGCTAGGTTAGTCGCAAAGGGTTTAGTCAAGTCGAAGGTTTAGATTACGATGAGACCTACGCCCCATAGTAGACTAGAGTCCATCCGAATGTTGTTAGCATATGCTTTACATCGAGGTTTTAAATTGTTTCAAATGGATGTCAAGTCAGCATTTTTGAATGGATACATTAAGGAAGAAGTTTACGTCGACCAACCTCCGGATTGAAAATCTAGATAAACTGACCATGTCCTTAGACTTAAGAAAGCCCTATATGGACTCAAACAAGCCCCAAGAGCTTGATACGAAGGCTTTCGATCTATCTTAAGTCCAAAGGATTCAACCAAGGTTTAGTCGACCCAACCTTATTCAGTAAAAACCGTAGGAAAAGAAATCTTTATAGCCCAAATCTATGTAGATGATATAATTTTTGGAACTACCAACTCGATCTGCTAAGAATTCATCTCACTTATGGAAAGTGAATTTGAAATGAATTTAGTAGGAGAGTTAAGTTTCTTCTTAGGTTTACAAATTAAACAAACTAAAGATGGAATATATTTACATCAACAAAAATATACTAAGGACTTAATAAATCGATTTGGAATGCAAGATGCTAAAATAATCAATACACCTATGGCAACTAATGTTAATATAAGCGAAGATGTAGAAGGAAAACCCGTTGACCTAAAATACTATAGGAGCGCAATAGGAAGTCTCCTATATACTTAACGCGAGCCGACCCAGGCATTTTATTCATGCGGTAAGTATGTGCATGAGTTACAAACCTGTGCCAAGGAGTCTCACCTAACCCTAGTCAGCGTATCCTTAGATATCTAAAGGGCACGCTAAAGCGTAGGTATTTGGTACCCTAGATCTACCGAGTTTAATCTAATCGGCTACTCCGACTCGACTATGCCGGTAGTAAACTCGATAGAAGAGCACGAGTGGTTGTTGTCAAATCCTCGGCTCGAGTCTAGTAAGTTAGTGCGATGAGGAGCGACATTGCGTTGCCTTATCTACCACCGCCGAATACGTTGCGATGGGTGAGTGTGTCTCTCGGCTCACTGTGGATGAAGCACACTCTCCAAGACTTTAGCTTAATCTTTAACAACATTAAAACCTACATAGATAACATTAGTTCAATTAACTTAACTAAAAATCCAATATGTCATTCTAGGACAAAACATATAGAAGTTAAACACCACTTCATTAGGGAACATGTAACTAATGGAACTATACAACTAGAGTATGTTGAGTCCAAATCAAACCTAGCGGACATCTTCACCAAACCACTACCGAAGCCGAATTTAGTTTATTAAGACGAAAGTTAGGTATGTGCGTAATAGAGTAGGATTTAAATTTTTCTATATATGTACTCTACTTTTGCTTCTTTTTATGAAATTAGCCTAAGTCTTACCTTAGAAATCATATACCTATAGATTTAAGGAGCCAACACATCTCACAACACATAGGACTAATGTGTTTGTGTACTTAGCCACGTAGACGGGCGTGAGATGTTAGGACCTTACTCATGGTTCGGATGTAGATTCAGTGCATCGACATGAACCATGGAGTATAATTATTTAAAATTAATCAACTCCTTCAAGACTTATTGATCATTCTATATCAATCAAGTCCAACCGGAGTTGTACATTTTAGATGAACATATTTTCAAGCTTATTATTATTTAAAAAAAATATATATTTATATTGGGAACTTGCTTGGACTTACAAACCTTAAAATATATTTACAAACTTTTTGAGTTAAGGCAAAAGGGGGAGAAAGTCACAAAAGTAAGGAAGAAAGTAAACAAAATTATTACCTTTTATATTAAGTAATTCCGTTTACTTAAGCAACTATTAAGGGGGAGTAAAAATTATTTTTCAAGAACTCACCTTCGGTCAAGGGGGAGGTTACCTCAAAGGGGAGAACTTGAAACAATAATATTTCTCACTCATGCTTAATCTTTATGCTAGCTCACTCATACTTAATCATTATGCTAGCTCATTCATATTTAATCATTATGCTAGCTCATTCATACTTAATCATTATGCTAGCTCATTCATATTTAATCATTATGCTAGCTCATTCATATTTAATCATTATGCTAGCTCATTCATGCTTAATCATTATGCTAGCTCATTCATATTTAATCTTTATGCTAGCTCATTCATGCTTAATCATTATGCTAGCTTACTGTTATGTTAATTTTTCCTTAACTTTTGTGTCGGTTTGCCATGAATCAAAGGGGAGATTGTTAGTGCGGGCACCAAAGTCGAACCGTATTTTGATTATGGCAAAGGCTCAATAGTTAAGGGTATATTTGTTATCTTACGAGCTCAATTAAGTGTGCGAAATGCTAAAGTTGAAGCGGAAGGTGCGACACCCGGTGGGAACCGAGGTGGTCGAACCTTGCCAGAGGACTTGGAGGAAGCCGAGGTACTCGGGTGAAGACCGAGCGAGGCTACAAGGTAAGCTCGTGTGAAAGCGAAGCAAGGTCGTTAGCGTAGATCCGACCCAATACCTCCAATGGAAGGTCTAGGTCGAGATCGGATGGTTAGAACCATCGTACTTTATATTTTAAGCTAACTTGTCTGCGGTCCAAAACCCTTTGACTACTCAACTGCTAGTCAAGTTCCAAACCTCGAGAAGAGCTCAATTTCAAGGGGTGAATTTGGACTTGACTCGTGTTTTGGTACAAAGGGTGATGTGGCATCAAGGTGGACATCAAACCATCACCAAGCTTCCTTGTGGTGGGCCCAAAATAAGGTGAGTTGGCACAAGATGGTTGGCTCCCATGATGTGGCACAAGTTGAATGGCTCCAACAAGTTGGCGCCCAAGGAGGTTGGAGGTGGCACAAGGTGGTTGGATGAAACACCTCATCCTCAAGTTGGCGCCAAGGAGGTTGGAGGTGGCACAAGGTGGTTGGATGAAACACCTCATCCTTGAGTTGGCGCACAAGAAGGTTGGAGGTGGCACAAGGTGGTTGGATGAAACACCTCATCCTTGAGTTAGGCGCACAAGAAGGTTGGAGGTGGCACAAGGTGGTTGGATGAAACACCTCATCCTTGAGTTGGGATAAGATCCTCACCTTGGACACTACCTATGTCTAATTTCATAGATCAATCTCCATAAATAGACATGTTCAAGCAAATAACAAGAATTCAAGAGCTCTCAACACGCGTCAGAATGCTTCTACTACTTCACATTTGCTCTGACGAAGTGCCGCCCGACAACGAAAGCTACATCTTCTACTTATAAGAGTTGTCGGTATATTTATTTAAGTTCTACTTCTTTAAATTGTCTTTGTGCTTTAATCGTAACAAGGAAAGGGAGTGTCCTTTGCCTTGATTTCTTTTTATGTCGTTGCTCCTACCTCCAACGAGGAGGAGTGGTTTTAGTGAATTGCCCTCCGTACGTGATCAAGGATCACTAGGGCCGTGGATTAGCAATCGAAAGATTGTGAACCACGTAAAAATATCTTGTCTACTTTATATTTCCGCTGTGCACTCTCTACTTGCTTTTTACTTATTGCAAAAGTTTTTTAACGACATCGTATCGCTATTCACCCCCCCCCCCCTCTAGCGACACTTTCGATCCAACATCAACCATCGGATAAACCTCAAACCACATGTTTGAGCATCCTACACTTTCAATCATCGGGTAAAAACCTCAAACACATGTTTGAGCATTCGACTTATCCAATCATCGGGTAAAACCTCAAACACATGTTTGAGCATCCGACTTATTGGGTAAAACATCAAACACAAGTTTGACCATCCGACACTTGACTTAGCCATTCGGCCAAGTTCACCTAACTTGAGCTACCTCGTCCCAGGTTACAGTGGCTCAACTCTCATCTACCCATGGAGTCCCTCACCGAAGCTCTCTTCGGCTGGCCATGTCACTCGGATGCACTAAGCTCATGGCTCCTCCAGTGCCATCCTTCACGCCTCGCCCTAAAGTCTACTTCCTTTGGCTTCACTCCATTCGCTCCTCGTCCGGCAGTCCCTTGGATACACCAAGCGCACGACTTCTACAATGCCATCTTTCATTGACTCAAGGACCCGAGACATGAGATGGTGAACTCGCCAATGCTTCATCAAGTCAATACATGTGTGATTCACTAAGTCCTGCACAACTTAAACACATACATCAAACCACATAAACAACCTAACTTAAACCCTTTTCCGCACACATCAAAACCAAACACATACTTGGATTGATTGCCCTAATAATCTCCCTTTTTTTGATGTGTGGCAATATGTTTAAGTTAGGTAAAACAACAAAATAAATAAGGAAAGTAAGCATGTAAATAAAACTTCCCCTTAATACATGCAAACTGCCCCTCAACACATGCTAATTCCCCCTAGCATAATTAACTTAAACTTTAACATTTCTCCCCCTTTGACACCATCAAAAATATCATACAAATGTTATACAGCATGACATAAATATCTAAGGGAATAAAACTGTCAAAAATCAGATTTGACAACCCAAAAACTTAATTTTTGCACGTAGCAGTCGACTGACATTCTTCATCAGTTGACTGGTAGCTGAAAGTTCAGAATTCTGATTTCTGAAGCCAACTTCAGAAATGTATTAAAAAATCAAGAAAATTTCAAAAAATCATGAAATTTGTGGAACACATTTCTTATGAGTCCCTTTATCAAGAAAAAATTATGTTTCATGAAAATTCATTCAATTTTTGAAAATTAGGCAAAAACTCAAAAGTTGTGAAAGGGCTCAATTATATATCAACTTTGAAAGCTAGTTTTGCCTTAAAACATTTCAAAACATAAGCTTACAATTTTTGAAACATGAAATGGTTTTAAATTATTAAAAATATCCAACCATGATCTTTGAGCAATATGTCCATGAATTAAGCATATGCTTTCCCCATAGTTGGTCTATGATTACTCTATCATGATACATATAATGATTCATCAAAATGCCTTAAGCATTAGTGAATCACTTGTATCAACCTAACATCTCACTTATTGCTGTGTTTTCAATCAAGTTAGCCTTATGGTGAATGTGAGATGTAACTATGTTATTTGTACTTAACCATAAATTTCATGCAATTTCTACTCAAGGCTAAGTACATTCATCATGATCATAAAGCAAGTATATCATCCAAAACACAAGTCACTCATTATCATGATTCATATCATTATCACCCAACATCAATATAAATCAACCAAATAACATGATATGAAATAAATTCAAGTATGGTTGACTATCCTAGGGTTCTCTAACCTTTAAGAATTGACTTGGGAACCCAATATAGATTCTTTCCAATAGGGTTCACCAAGTACTCCTTTGGGATCCATTTCCTAGTTATCATTGTTGTTTTGGATTCTCCTCTAGCTATTAAACAATGGTAAGATTTTTCATTTTTGGTCCCATTATAACCTAAGCACATTTTGTTGAAACTTGCTCTTTGGCTCCCAATAATCCTGTTCAATATGTTTGAGCCAATTGTGAATTTCTCAAGGGCCTTAGTGAGAAAATCTACCTTTGCCCTTAAAATCCTATTTTCTTCTAAGCATGCATCATTAACACTAGAAGAAATAACATTATCATGTGAACATGCATTTTTCAATTTTTCTTCTAGATTTTTAACTTCATCAAGCATGCATTTATTTTTATTTTTCATTCTAAACAAGTCCATAGTTAAACTAGTAATCATTGAAATGATATCATGGGAGGGTAGTTTATTTACCTTACTTACCCAATCCCTTTCTTCCGAATCCGATGAAGATGATGCTCCCCCTAGACTTGAGCTCTCCTCCTAACTTATGCTTCCTTCTTCTTACTCGGAGGAGGTGGAGGCAATGTCTTCAATCCCCATGAGTGCAAGATGCGTGAAGACTTCTTCTTCCTCCGATGAGGATGGATCATCCCACGTAGCCTTTAAATTATGTGTTTTTGCCTTCCCCTTTTCTTTTGATTTCTTTTCTTCTTTCTTCTTCCCTTCTCTCTTCTTGTCTTTCTTCTTGTCTTCCTTTGCTTTATTCAAGAGAGGACACTCATCTCTCATGTGCCCCTCTCCTTGGCAATTGTAGCAAATCACCTTCCTAGTCCTATTTCTCCCATCATGAGACTTGTTAAATTTAAAATTCTTTAAAGCACGTCTCACCTTTCTTACCATATACGCTTCTTCATTACTATTCATTGAGGAGGATGCTTCATCATCGGTTGAAGAGGGTGTAGTCTTCTTCTTCTTCCCTTTGACCACTAGTGCTACTCCCCTTGACTTTGTGCTTGGTTCTTCAACTATGCCTTCAAGCCTAGTCTCATAAAATTCCATGGTAGAGAAAATTTTTTCTAGAGTACTTACCTCTAGATTCCTTGAAATGTAGAATTAGTCCACCATGAAACTCCATTTTGATGCTCGGGGGAAGACATCTATTGCTTTCATTATCATGTCTATATTTGAGAGCTTTTCCCCTACACTAGATAGACCATTAATTATTTCTTTAAAATGAGAGTGTAGAGATAATACTTTCTCCCCTTTATCTAGCTTGATGTTTTTCAATTGCGATAGGAGAAGGTCCCTTCTAGCTAGCTTGGCTTAGGATGTGCTTTCATGAAGCTCCACTAGCTTTTCCCACATTTCTTTGGCTCTAGAGCACTCGTCAATCCTATTAATCTCTTGTTGAGGAAGCACATTGCAGAGATGGTGCTTGGCTTTCGAATTTGCAAGGTGTTCCTCTCTTTGCTTCTTAGTCCATCTTGATTTTTCGATTGACTTTCCCTCTTCATCCCTAGGTATCTCGAAATTGGTTTTCATAATAATCGTAATATCAAAGTCCATTTTGAAAAATACCTCCATATGCTTTTTCCAACAAGCGAAGTCCCCTTCGAATTTTGGTGGATGAATGTTTGAGCTAGCCATTTCGTTGTCGTGCTTGTTTTGGCGACAACAACCAAAATGATCGGTATCAATATCCAACCACCAAAATTCGAAGGAGAATTCTCATGGTGGAAGAAACGGATGGAGGTATACTTCGAAACCGATTTTGACATTATGTTAATTATTGAAAATGGTTTTGAAGTGCCTAGGGATAAGGAAAACAAGCCAATAGAAAAATCAAGATGGACCAAGGAACAAATCAAGGAGTTCAAGACAAATATCAAGGTAATCAAAATACTAAGTGATTTGATTGCTAACAATATTTGGTCTAGATTAGGGAATTATAGGGATGCAAAGGATATGTGGAATAAGGTGGTAAAATTCCATGAAAATTCTAAACTGGCACAAGTAGAAAAGGAAGCCGAGAAAGAAGGTTCATTAACATCCGAGGATGTGGATGAATTGGAGGAAATCTCCACCTCTAGCATTGAGGGGGAGGAGATATCTTCCATCCTAGAGCAAGAACAAGATGAAGCATCTACATTCGGGAGAAGTGAAGATCAAGAGGCTTCCACTACACTAGGTAACTCAAATGCAATTTATAAAAATAACGATCACATAATTTGCTTTGAGTGTAGGGAGAAAGGATATTACAAGAGCAAATGCCCAAGATTGGCTAAGGAGAAAGCGTCAACGCCAAAAGTTCAAGAAAAATCAAAGGATGTCGGAGTCCTCTCTAGGAAAAGCAAAGAGCACATTGTGTGCTTCAAGTGTAATCAACGGGGACATTACCGAAGCCAATGCCCTATGGGGAAGAAGAAAATGCAAGAAGGAGCTACACAAGTAGGGGGAGCTTCCAAAGCAAACCCTAAGGTATATCTTAATGCACCTTCTAGTTCTAGGGTTAAAAAGCATGCTAGAAGTTATTTTAGTACTCTTGCAATTGTTAATGAAAAGCATGCTAGTAGAAATAATAGATTTTATTGTATAGGTGCTAAGCATGTAGATTTAACCTAAGGACAAATCTAGAACTAGTAACTCTAGACCCATTTTACCTAGGGAGTCCATTAGGACGGTAGAAAACCACCTATGCATTAACCCCAAGAAGTCTAGACATATTACTAGGAAAGGTCATTCCCAAAAGATTAATGAAATATTAAAATTGAGAAAATTAGAATTAGAAAATCAAGCTTTGAGGTCAAGGCTTGAAAAATTGGAGAAGACCCTAGAAAAAATGTCAAACTCATTTAAAGGGTCTAATGATCACAATCTAAGGCTAGGAGACAAGAATCGACCAATGGTAAGAAAGGTTTGAGTCACAAACCTAAGTCCTGCCACGATGTTCCTTTCGATTATTGAACAATATCTAGGTTTAGGAAAACCAAGGTTAATAGAGAAGTCATCCCTACGGTTAATCAAGGTAGGCATCTAGTGGCTAAGGTTTCAAGGAAAACTAAGGAAGCCAATAAAAAGTTTATATGGGGAGTTACCCTATAGTTAACCTAGTAAAGACCCAAATGACTAAGGCTTCAAAGCTAAAAAAGGTGATTAGGAAGGTATCTAGGAAAGTTATCCCTAGTAAATATCTTGTTAACCCAAGGAGCTCCAACAGGTATTAGGTTCCTAGGAGCATGATCGATTCACGTTAGATGAGTTAGGGTGTATCAACCCTAAGTGGATGGGTAGTTAACCTAACCATTATAGAGTTGACACTTTAGGATGTGGCAATGTGTTTTGAGAAGTTTGAATGTTAATAAAATTGGCACAATTATGTTAGAGGTCTTGGTTTGCCATTTTAGATTTTGGCACACTTGGTAGAGTTGGTTAATATGACAAAATAAACTTAATTCTATCAAATGGCAACTAATACTAAAATCTAAGTATTCCTATACCTTTACCCTTTTATTTGTCATGCTTTGATTGCCATTGTCATGTCATGACATTATATTTATTTTTATCATATAAAATGTCATGATCATGTTTAGGTGTATTTTTAAATGTCATGTTATGCTTAAATTATATCACATGTCATGACATCATGATTATTGGAACATGCTTATTTATGTATCAATTATGTCATAATCATTATTCATGCATTCAATAAAATTGAGTTAAGGACAATAGCATGATTTGAAGTCTCATGCATAAGAGAATCAAATAGTTTTTCCTAGAAAAATGCATATATGAGACCCTAAATGAACAAAACCCACATCTCACAAGAACACTTGACTTGTATGTGTTTCATGAAGGTTGAAGCTTCTCTTCTCACTTCACTTCGGTCGCTTGTACATGGCGATCCTATCAGACGTCCCCGGATAAAAAAAAATTAATCCGAACGAAGATGGATTACCCAAGCAACCGATTCATCATCGTGCTATTCGATTTGAGTGGTCGCTTGAAAAAACTTGTTGTTCAAGCAACCTATCTCTTTTCCTCGATTAGCCGCAGAATAGATGATGTACGGATCACCGATTTTTGTATTTATCATCAGGGTCCATGATCATACAATTGTAAACAATTACATAGAACAAAAGGAAACCAAAATAAGAATTATACCTCTTGTTTACCTCTTGATCTTCTATCGTACGACCTATCCTCCTCTTTGACGTCGTGTGGGCGACGATCTTCCAAGAGTCGAAGCCTCCTAGATCTTATATCCTTCCTTTCCTTGCTCACTCCTAACAAAGGGAAGACAATCCTCCTTTCTTCTCCTATCTAGTGCCGACCACCAAGCCTCCAAGCTTGGTTGTTGCCGCTGGCCAAGGAGAGGGAGAAGTAGAGGTGCACCGGCTCTAGGGAAAGCCAAAGCAAAACCCTAACCAGCCCTTGGAGAGGAGTGGGAGGTGTCGGCCAAGAGCAAGGAAGAGAAGTCCTAGCCCTTGTTGCCGCTGACCAAAGTGAGGAAGGAGATGAAGTGGCACCGCCCAAGACAAGAGCCAAACCCTAGGTTATGTTGCCACCGCCCAATGGAGAAGCCAAACCCTAGGTTGCCGCCCAAGCCTCCAACCCAACTCCAAACCCTTAGAACAACACCTTTTTCCTTGCCGCCCAAGCCTTGGAATCTATTTATAGATTTCGTCCAAGCCTCCTTTTAATCGTGTCCGTTGGATCTAGGCTTTGTGAGGGTTTTAATAGGCTACAATAGGGACCATGAGGAGGAGTTGGATCTTGGCCACCCAATGGATCCAAATCTGATTCATTAATGATGATCCATTCCACTAAAGCGATCATCATTGATCTA
Source organism: Wurfbainia villosa (assembly GCA_025175895.1). Taxonomy (NCBI): domain Eukaryota; kingdom Viridiplantae; phylum Streptophyta; class Magnoliopsida; order Zingiberales; family Zingiberaceae; genus Wurfbainia; species Wurfbainia villosa. Next base: position 100,923,901 of record CM045996.1, read on the forward strand.
CCTCACCAACCCCATAATTATATATGAGCTCCACATATTAATTATACAAATATCTCCCCGTGTTTAAGATATCAAATGTCCATTAATTAATTAATTTACTGATAATTAATTAATTAACATCTAACTCCATGAGTAGTACCACTCAACCTTATCATCATGCTGGACCAAGTTCACCTGTAGGATTTACATGATGATCCTTATGAGCTCCTCAAGGGGACATCATCATCCTAATACATAGGACACAGTTTCCTCCTATAATCAACGACACACCATGTAAATAATATTATTTCCCAACTTACCGAGCCTATCGATTTAACACATAAATCTCGCCCATTGGCAAATCAAAGAAATAAATATTAAGTACATGTACCCATTATTATATTGGGATTAAGAGCATGTACACCATAATATCTAAGGTCCAATTCAATTATGTAGTTAATAATAAATTGAATCACCTGTAAGTCGGTCCTACTCAATATACACAAAGTGTACTAGTGTAATTCTATAGTCAAGACAAACCAATACCAAATTACACTGCAACCATACCAATGGTTTGTCCAAAACCATCTCGGTTGTGATCCTCTACTTTTACTCTATAAGGAACTGATAACATGATCTTCTGTGTTACACCACACACCATGTTATCTACAATTTAAAGTATTTGACACTATATATAACTATAAATATGCAAACAATGATCATGTGATTCTTATTCCAAAATAAATATTTTCATACAAAGGCTAGACTTTCAGTATACATCCTAACATTTCATACACTTAGATACAAGTGAGATGTTAGGAAAAGGAATTAAATTTTTTAAAATCATTTCAAAACCATTTTGAAAAACCTTGGTGAAGTCTATCTTTTGATAGCAATCACCATTGAATGAGGTGATACAAAGTAGGGTTAAACATTGAAAATTTCAATGGTTTTGAACTTTGTGTCAATCTCACTAGTTTATGGTTATTTTATTTTTTAAATATTTTTCACCCATAATGTTTGTTATAAGTAATGTATGTATGAATTTTCAAGATTTATCAAAATACATATTTTTACTTATGAATTTTCAAAATTCAATTCTGAACCCTGATTTATGCACAATGCAGAAATCAGTCGACTGTCATGGATGGCAGTCGACTGGTGTCAATGATAGTCGACTAGTGACTGTAAGAGTCAACTGTCAATGCCGATTTCGAGTAAACAAGGTTTGTTAGGCCCATGTTCAGCTATTTTTTGGTTCTCCAACTGCTCCTAACCCTAGGATATACTTTGGAAAGCATTGGAAGGGTGGAAATCCATTGAAAATAGATTAGGAGAATTATTTAGGGTGTGTATCAAATTAAGGGAGGTGAAAGTTCAATGTTGAATCTTTGCCCTTAATTTCGATTGTTTAGTGTTCCTATTGGCTTAGGGACTCTCCAAGGACATTGTTGGTGCAATGGTTAAGGGGGAGCAATCCTTTAGGGGGAGGTCATCCATCTTGGGATGATGGATGTAATTCTCCTCATGGGAGGAGAATTGGGGGATTGCCTCTCTTAAGTGAAATGAGACTTATCACTAGGAAGAGTGAAGACATCCTAGATGTGTTTTTAGACCAAGGGGGAGATTGTAAGATCTCATTGGGATATGAGGCCTTGACACCCTTGAAGAGGACCTTTTTGATGTATTTCAAAAAGGGAGAGAAGGTACCAATTGGGGTTAGTTGGAATTCTCAAAGTTGAGAATTGCCAATTGGGGATAATTGGTAGACTTGAGTTAGGTCACCTAACTCAAAGGTGTTTGGGATTTTATCAAACATCAAAAAGAGAGAGATTGTTGGTGCAATATGCCCAGGTCACGATTGACCGGACTCGAGTTTGACTCGAGCAGTATTTTGATGTTAGACAAAACATATGACATGTGATTGTCATGGGAAGACAAAGTGTGTAGCCTTGGCCACTTAAGTCCAAGTGTGTAGCCTTGGCGGTGAAATTCCAAGTATGGGGCTTGACATTAGAAGTCCAACATGGAGTTGGCAAGGGAAGTTCAAGTATGTAGCCTTGGCCACGTAAGTCCAAGTGTGTAGCCTTGGCAGTGAAAGTCCAAGTTATGGATACTTGGCATTTGGGAAGTCCAAGGGGTGGTTTGGCGGCGTTAGGCCAAGCGGTAGTCTTGGGAGCGTAAGTCCATATGTACCTTGGCGGTGTATACACCGAGAGCATGACAATAGCCGAATGAAGCACTTGGAGGCTAGCGTATGGATGAATAAGTCATAGATGAATTGGAGGGATCCGCATATGAATGAACAAGTCATGGACGACTTGGAGGGATCCGATATACACGAAGCTAGTAGAGGTGGCTAGAAGGCTTAGGTCTAGGCTAAGGGTGTCTTGGGTTAAACTCATGGATGAGGTGAACTTGGCCAAGTGACTGAGGTCAAGTGTCGGATGCTCAAACATGTTGTTTAAGATTTTATCTGACGATCGGATGCTCAAACAACTTGTGTTTGAGGTTTTACCCGATAACAGTTGACTGGTGTATGTCCCACTTGACTGGTGAAAGTCAACTGTTGTTCAACTATGTCGTATGCCATGGCAGTCGATTGCCAGCATTGGGCAGTCGACTGCTGGTCGAGGATACGAGAGCAGAATGATCGGTAGCCGATTGATTAGTCAACTACGAGGTTGGCAATCGACTGATGGTAATTGGTAGTAGACTGCCAGTGTATCAGTTGGCAGGAATGCCAACATGGATTAGATCATTGTCTTACAACGACTATAGGAGCAGTCGACTGTGGCCTTATGGCAGTCAACTACTAGGCGTGAAATCAACCCGAGAAAGCATAAAAGGAGGAGCTTGTAGAGGATTTCCATAGTGATTTTTGGTGAGATTTTGGAGGAGAATTGCTGCTGCATTCCAGACCTTCAAGAGCAAACCAAAGCAAGCAACAAGCAAGTGATCAAAGCAAAGTGTTGTAAAGTTTTTCTTTACTTGTATTTCATATTGTCTTTGTATTTTGCTTGTACTTTTGTATTACTTTTTGTAATTACTTGTACGAGGTTTCTCCACCTCCGACTTGTTGTCAAGAAGGAGTTTTAGTAGTGGTGTTTTCATCACTCGAGCTCATTGAGCTCACCCCATGAAGTAGGAACCCTAAGGTTCCGAACCACATATATCGATTGTGTCTTGTGTGTTTTATTTTCATTTCGTATTTGTATCTATTATTTCTGCTGCGCATATTGATGATCATTGTAGACAATCACGCAAGAACGATCGATTTCCATCAAAGCATCGAATCGGGCTATTTATCACCCCTTCTAGCCGGGCCACGATCTTCCAACAAGTGGTATCAGAGCGAGGAGCTTGTCGACGGACTCATCGCTCTGATACCACTTGTTGGAGGATCGTGGCTCGGCTAGAAGGGGGTTGAATAGCCCTGATGATCGTAGATGGAATTTGATCGCTCTTAATTGTCTACAAATGATTAGCACAGTGGAATATATGCTAAAACAAAATAATTATGCTAAAGACAAAGAGTAAAGAAGATACCAAATGCTAACAAAGTATGTAACGTGATTCACGACTCATGACACTAATCCACAGACGATTCGTAAGGCGAATCATTCCCCAACTCAAATGATTAATCTCTCCTTTAGCTTAAACAAGGTGGAGGTAACCTTTTTACAACAATTCACTCCCTCTTACAATAGAATAGAAGTAAGCATAAGGAAGAGGAGTGGAAAACGTTTAGGGCACTTAGGGAGCACTTAGGAGTAGAAGCATTAACCTCCCCAAGGCACCCAAGCCCTCTTTTTATAGAGAAGAGGGCTTTCTTCCCATTGGGCATGCAGCAGCCGATCAGCGCTCTAATCTGATCGACTCACACGACTTGCGTCATCACCGTCAATTCAGTAGCCTTGGCGGTCATGTTGCTATCAAGAATAACTCTCGCCTATGTAGCCGACTGATCAGTCGGCTACGAGCGATTCTATGCCCATAGCAGTCGACTAATGGTGGAGCAATCGACTGCCATCCCTCGGCAATCGACTGTTGGGCCACAAAACCCTAGTTGACACCGATAAACTATTAGTCGACTCAAACCAATCGACTGCCATTACTTGGTAGTCACCTATTGTCGGGTAAAACCTCAAACATCAAGATGTTTGAGCATCTAACCGTTGGATAAACCTCAAACCACATGTTTGAGCATCCGACGCTTTCAATCGTCGGGTAAAAACCTCAAACACATGTTTGAGCATCCGACTTATCCAATCATCGGGTAAAACCTCGAACTCATATTTGAGCGTCTGACTTGTCAGGTAAAACCTCAAACACAAGTTTGAGCATCCGACACTTGACTTAGCTACTCCGTCCCAGGTTACAATCTCTCAACTCTCATCTCCCCATGGAGTCCCTCACTGAAGCTCTCTTCGTTCGCCCATGTCCCTCGGATGCACTAAGCCCGCGACTTCTCCAGTGTCATCCTTCGCGTCTCATCCTGAAGTCTGTTTCCTTTGGCTTCACTCCATTCGCTCCTTGTCCAGCAGTCCCTTGGATGCACCAAGCGCACGAGTTCCGCAATGTCATCTTTCACTGACTCAAGGACCCATGCCATGAGATGGTGAACTCGCCAATGCTTCATCAAGTTAATACATGTGTGATTCACTAAGTCCTGCACAACTTAAACCCACACATCAAACCACATAAACAACCTAACTTAAATCCTTTGCCACATACATCAAAACCAAATAAATACTTGGGTTGATTTCCCTAACAATTACACCGATGTGAAATTCTAGAATCATTTGAATTTTATTCATTCGATACATGTGAATCATGCTTAAAAGGCAAGATGACTAAGTTACCTTTTACTGGAAAAGGTGAACCAGTTGGAGAGCTACTTGGTCTAATACATACTGATGTATGTGGACCTATATCAACTCAAGTTCTAGGAGGCTATAGCTACTTTATTACCTTTATCAATGATCACTCACAGTTTAGGTATGTGTTCTTGATGAAACACAAGTCTAAATCCTTTGAAAAGTTCAAAAAATTCAGAAATGAAGTAGAGAAATAACTTGGTAAAAGTATTAAAATACTTCGATCTAATTGAGGTGGAGAATACTTGAGTCAAGAGTTTCTGGATTATCTAAGGGACAATGGTATATTGTCTCAATGGACTCCGCCATATACACCACAACATAATGGTGTATCTAACAGGCGAAACTGAACCTTGTTGGATGATGCATGCGAATGCGACCTCAAATCGCACGATGGAGACCGTCGAGGACTTGAAGCGTGCGCTCGCGCTCAACGCCCGCAAGTGCACGGGTGTCATCAAGTAATAATATAGATTATCGATCTCACAGGGACTGAGATTCAAGTACCGATCTATTCGGTGGACATTGTTGTTTGGAATTCAGTTCTAATGGTTGTGCTTAGGAGGTCGTCGGTGGTCCGAACTCAGTACGGTGTCACAAGGAGGAAGAGAAGGGTTGCTATGAGTCTTTAGATGGGATTCTAGGATTTCGGTTTCATTTGTGTATCGCAGAACACGTTGTCAATTGAGTTTTGTCTAGGTTTCTAACTATGGTTTTGTAGAAAGGACATCATACACTCCTCCGATGAGCCTTCGCATCTATCGAAAGCTACCTCTGCCATACCAGGTTGACTCTTGGCTTTAGAACGTGATAGTCAGTATGAGGATGCCGAATCGATCCCTGCGATGAGTCAGAAACGGGGCACGTTTCCTACTCTATCGCATCCTTCTACCCACGATTACCGGCGATGAGGCCAACCCCTAGGTTCCTCCTTAATTAGCCTAAATCTTTGATATGAGAGTTGTCACCCCTCGTATCGGCTAAGCACAGTGACTAAAAAACCAAAACAATAGCTATAGATCTAAACCAAATGTCAATTGCAAATATAAATTCAAGAATGAAAAGATATTTGAACCAACATGTTCTAACTCAACACAAACTACTCCCTAGTCCTAGAATCAGAGAATCTACTCCATGAATATGAGAAAAGAAACAAAGGCATTGTTGAATTCGTATATACAAGATAAACCATGGAAAGAATATAGGTTACAATGTGATGGTGCTCTTCTCCTTGGCGTCGAGGTACAGAATTTAGATCTTGAGCAGCTTCCTTCCTCCCCGTTGTGAGTTTTCGGTGCTTTTTAGGGCACTGGTGTGCCATCCCAGCCATCGGGCCTCTACCTAGGTTTTGTGCGTAGCCTCCTTTATATAGACATCAGCCTGGATCTCCCCGAAACCTGAAAAATAACCGAATCACATCGGAATCGCACAGCGCCACACGACCATGTGGATCCACATGACCAGGCCATGTGTGGCGCTGTGGCATAGGCCGTGTGTTTTAACAGGGCCAGGGTGTGTGTCATTCTGTTCTAGCTGCTAAATGTCTTCTGTTCGCTCCAAAAGTGCACCATTTTCCTCGTATAATGCTATCCTGCACACAAAAGTACAAAGAGCAAATCTTCGAACTAGAAAATAGGAAATGCATGCAAAACAAAGTAAAATATTCATGAAATAAACATAAAATGAAATGAGATGTGAACGAAAACTACTCCTAAAATCTTATATATTTTGCTCACATCAATTCCCCCAGACTTAAATCTTTGCTTGTCTTCAATCAAACCTCAGTGCCATGAAATTTTAAAAAGGTATTGTTTAATACTTAGCATGTTAACTAAATTTATCAAGTGGTATTTGCAATCAAAGCAAAGTAGATATGTTTTAGAAATTCACTAAGTTATCTCCTCGTGCTCGTGCTAAGCGAATCTTCTTAGGGGATACACGTTCCATGGTAAGTTAAGTCATCATCCTATAGCTTTCCTAAGGTCTCCGCCTCTTAGGCACTTACCTGCCCAAAGCGAGGGTCGTTCCCTAGATCTAGCATAAAGTCTCAAAGGCGTGTTCGGTATTGAGAGAAATTGGTAGGTGCTTCCCCAGTAACTTAACACGGTCTCAAAGGAGCACTTAACCAATTCCACCTATGACAACTGTTTTTTTTATCCCTCATAATAATTTTTTTTCTCTTTTTCTTCCCTTTTTTTTCTTTTCTTATTCCCTTTTTTTTTCTTTCTTTTTTTCTTTTCTCTCTCTCTTGGGATTTTGATTTTTTCGAATGGGCTTCCATAATGCGAGCATCTCCGGTAACTAAAATGCTAAATCTAAAGTCACCTATGGATTCCAAAGTACTAAACTACTGAGATGAATCATAACTAGGTACATACTAAATTTTCCCTTTCAGAATGTTCGTCATGTATAGGTGTAAAAATAAAAGCTAACCAGTGTAAGTCTAGAACATTCATTAGAACAAATAAAATAAAATACCACGAGGTAAATGAAGTTAAGCTACCCATAGAAACAACTCATGAAGAAACTTTAAAAATACTATTGAGGCAGCTTTTATAGATAGCAAAAATTAAGTGTTGAAAGAAACTAAACAACCTATGCATGAACAAATGAATGATAACAATAATGCAAATATCAGGAAAGAAACTACTGCTAGAAATAAAATAAAATAGAACTTGGAGTTCCCCCAGACTTATATGAGACTGTACCTCTAATATGGTGGATGACGTGGAAAGTCCGGTAGCCTCGGCATCTTGGGATCCTAGGAGAATCTGGTGTTGAGCCGCTGATGTCACATGTACATGTGGTCGATCTAAGAGTTGGTGGATGCAGCGGCTACTCGGTGCTCCTCCTCCTTAGCCCACTGGGCATGCATGTGCTGCCGCATCTCTTGGCGGTAGGTGGTCTCCTCCTGGAGATGGCCAGCCTCCTCTTGGAAGTAGATGCGGGCCTCGTCATAGAACTCCTCAGCCCGCTGGAAGTGCTCCCTAAAGCACTGAAACTCTGCCTGTGTGTTGGCACTCTGCTCCTCCTATCGCTGCCTCTACGTCTGCTGCTCAGTATATATGTCGTCAAGGCGCGATCGGAACTCCAAAAAATCATAGGCAAATGTACCTACATCCTGCTCAAAAGTAGAAAAAGGTGATGATGCAGGTGCAGGCTCATGTTGATGTGGACTAGATGGGCTCCTATGCATGCGTGGACTAGAGGGAGAGTGATGTAAAGGGGGAAATGCACGGTGCAACGCCCTTTATCCCTTGCGCAACACGACCATGTGAAAACACATAGCTGCACTGCAGGCGCTAGAATGTGGGCACGATCAGGTGAAAACACATGGCTGCACCATGTGCGCTAGAATGTGGGCACAGTGCAAACACATGGTTAGACTGTATGCTCCCCATTTCTCTCTCATGGTGCACAATGGTCTGAATTCTCCTTACACGCTCAGTCGTATAGGTTCAAAATGATTTTTGTTGTTTCTACCTAGCAAGTCCTTTCTAGTCCTAATTCAAATGCAACACGCTAAACGAATATAAATCAAAGTTCAAAACAAACGAATGCAACAAACTAATAAGAAATAAACACAAAATCCCAAACTTGGGTTGCCTCCCAAGAAGCGCTTGTTTAAGGTCTTTAGCTCGACCATACCGTTATTCTTTAGCTTGGCTTTGATGGCCAAAGGAGATCTTTCTCCCTCCCCTGATGTGTTTGAATCTTGCTCGTGGGAGAGCAAGATATTTGCTCACCTTATGCCTCCTCCCTTGTGGTTCCTTATCACCATATCTCTTAAATCTTGCTCGTGGAGGGGCAAGATATTTATTGGATGCTTTCCTTGGTTCGAGAGTGAACATGCTTATCTTTAAAGAATCATCAGGAATTTGATCTTGATATTCTGTTTCATCCATATGTTGTGAATAATGTAACTCACCACAAATATCCTCACCAAAAGATTGATCAGTCGATTCTATTATGTCAAATGAAATTTTATCATTACAAATCACTAAATGGGCTTCGTTATTGGTAGCTAAAGTTTCGGTGAGGGTTAAGGTAGCCTCTTCTAGACCCTTGAGGTTAGGAGGTGTTTGAATTGAAGCAATGCACTCCTCGATTAAAGTATTAATTATATAATCCTCAAGTTCTTCTTCCAGTAGTGATTGAATGGATTGTCCTTCTTCACTTCCTATGTCATCTATGTCCTCCTCATTAATTCGCTCAAAGTGAGTCTCTACCATATTAGGTGTAATCTAGTCATCAAAGCCACCTTCTGGTCGTTTGGTTTCTTCATCTACTAGATTTTTTCGTATAAACTCCATGATTTGTTGACTATGCTCCTTGCATTCCCTAGTAACTTTATCTTGCAAGGCTTCTGGGTGGAGACTTGGTTTTGGATAAAATTCGCATGGCGATTCATAGCACTCATTCTTGCTTGGGAAACAATATTGAGTCTTTGTCTCCGAATGTCGCCGTCGGAATTCATCGTTTGCCGCTTGTTGCATTTGAATGAAATCTTCCATCATTTACTCAAGTCAGGATTTAGGCAGACAATATTGAAGGTTTAAGTAGCCAGGGTCATAACTATATGAAAAGGAGTCATCTTGTGTCCACTAGTTGTAATTGTAGGTGACATCTTCTTGTTCAAATTGTGAAGGTTCGAATATATCCGGACAATCGTTAATGGTATGCCATGTTTCACCACAATGCTCACAATAAATGTTACCAAAACTTACAACATTAAATTGACCATAATCATGAGTAAAAGCATGCATTGTGATATGCAGGAAATTATAAATAAAGAAAGAGCACCAGAATAAACAAAACTGAAATAAAATAAAATAAAATAAAACAATAAAATTAAATCTAGCCAAGGTCCGATCCAACTATCCACTTCTTGATTCGATATCAAATCAATCAGTCTGTGACAACGGTGCCAAAAACTTGATGCACGTGAATGTGACCTCAAATCTCACGATAGAGACCGTCGAAGACTCAAAGCGCGTGCTCACACTCAACGCCCTCAAGTGCATGGGTGTCGTCAAGTAATAATATAGATTATCGATCCCACAGGGACTAAGATTCGATTACTGATCTATTCGGTGGACGTTGTTGTTTGGAATTTAGTTCTAATGGTTGTACTTAGGAGGTCGACGGTGGTCCGAACTCAGTATGGTGTCACACGGAGGAAGAGAAGAGTTGCTACGAGTCTTTAGATGGGATTCTAGGATTTCAGTTTTGTTTGTGTGTCGCAAAACATGTTGTCAATTGAGTTTTGTCTAGGTTTCTAACTATGATTTTGTGGAAAGGACATCATACACTCCCTGTTGGATCGAGAAGCGTCGCTAGAGGGGGGGGAATAGCGAGCGTAAATCTTTTCGTTCGTTCGTTCGATACATGAGTAAGCACAGTAGAAAATAAAGAGACACGTTTATTTTACTTGGTTCACAACCTAGCGGTTGCTACTCCAAGGCCCTATCGGTCCTAGACTGCGTACGAAGGGCAAAACACTATAACGTCTCCTCCTCGTTGGAGGTAGGAGACAACGATCACAAAACCGAATGTACGAGGATGAGGCAACAAGCCTACCTCACCTCGTTACAAATAAAAACAAAGAATACAATATAATATGTTTACTTGTTGCTGCTGCCGACGAAGAGGATGAGAACTTGTCGTTGCGTCGGCGTTATGACGATGTCGGAGCGTTGGCGTTGTAGGAGCACTTGAGAATAAACTTGATGATAATTGGAGTTGGAATCCTCCCCTCCTTTTATAGATTTTGGCCTTTGAATTTGTCTCCTCATCTTTCAGAACAGATCACGAAGTTGTATAAATTTTATCGCGAAGTGGCCACATCAAACCTTATCCGTTTTGACCTAGCGCAAAGGCTGATTCGTCGTCATCAGTCGATTGATGCCTCCCATCAGTCGACTGCCCAATGTCCAGCAGTCGACTGCCAGCCTGGCCACTTCCTTGTAGTAAGAGGTTAGCTCGGAAAATGATAAATGTAACAGTTTCTGACCGTCCGATCTCGACCTAGACCTTCCACAGGAAGTCTTAGTCGGATCGCCGCCTAGGGTCGTCCCCGTATAGAGGACACGACCTTACCATCTCTCACTCACACGAGCTTACCTCGATACTTACTTTTTAGCTTTTGCTTCTGGCCTTCCACTCGATTCCTTCGGCTCCCTCCGAAGTCACTCGAGTGTCGCCTGACCACCGCGGCTTCCTCCGGGTGTTGATAGCCTTCAGCTCCAGCTTTAGTACTTTTCTTCACACTCAATTTAACTCGTGAAATAACGATGTAAACTTAACTTTGTATCTTTTCCATAATCAAAACACAGGTTCGATTATCTGGTGCCCCTGCACCAACAATCCCCCGATGAGCCTTCGCATCTATCGGAAGCTACTTCTGTCATACCAGGTTGACCCCTGGCTTTAGGATGGGATAGTCAGTAAGAGGATGCTGTTGGTGCAACAATGCCCCAAGCATTTATATGTTTTGATGTTTGGATAATCATCTAAGTTAGGCAATGCTTTGTGATCTAATTACGAACATATTTAAGTGACAGGAAAATCCAAGGATGAAGACTTGGTAAAAGAGAAGTCCAAGTATGATCTTGGCAAGGGAAGTCCAAGGGACAGACTTGGCAGCATAAGACCAAGCTTGTAGTCTTGGCAGCGTAAAGTCCAAGTGAACCATTGGCAAAGGAAGACCAAGTATGATCTTAACAAAGGAAGTCCAAGGGATGGACTTGGCAGCGTAAGACCAAGCTTGTAGTCTTAACAGCGTAAAGTCCAAGTGAACCTTGGGAAAGGAAGTCCAAAGTAAGGTCTTGGCAGCATAAGTCCAAGCTTGTAGTCTTGGCGGAGTAAAGTCCAAGCATTTGGCAACCCAAGATATGACAAAACCGAAGGAAGCTCTTGGAAACAAAGCACAAAGGATGAACAAGTCGCGGACTTGGAGGGATCCTGGAGGCGCAAGGCTTAATGAGGAGCTAGAAGGTTGAGACTAGGTCTAGGGTGTAAAATCAAGTGTGAATTACTCATACTTGATGAGTATCAGTCGATTGATATGATGTATCACGATCGGTCAGTGTTTCGATCGAGTCGGTGAAACTCGACCATCACCAACCGCTTTGGCGATGGCGATCGACCGACTGATCAACGCAAATACGAGCACAGAATGTAGTCGCACTCGACTGCGGCCTACGATCACTCGACTGACCACTCCATCAGTCGACTGATGGAGGGATCAGTCGACTGATCACTTGGCCATTGGAAATTGCGGCTACGTATCTCCGCGGATCTTCTTAGCTCGTGGCTGTTGGTTGCGCATACCGATCGAGGTGAGCATCACGATCGATCGAAGCCCAACGGGAAAAATAACCCCTCTTCTATAAGAAGGGGCCTTGGGGAGCTTGGTGAAGCTAGTGCTCTCATTCCTAATTATACTTTTGTGCTCACCAAGCTTTCTCCAAGTATTTGTGTGATTCTAAACCTCCTCTTCTAGAGTCTTAATCTTCCATCATTGTAAAGAAGAGGAGTGCATTGTAAAACAAGGTTTCTCCACCTTGGTTCATCCAAAGGAGATTTAGTGAAGCTTGGCTAGGGCTAATCCACCTTACGGATTGCCGTGGAGTAGGAGTGTCATCTCTGTAGGAGGTCGGATGGCCGGCTAGAGGGGGGTGAATAGCCCTCGTTCGTTGGTTATCGGAATTTGCTCGTCTACAATTAGATTAGCGCAAGCGGAAACAACAATACAAGCAAATTAAACAAATAAAAACAAAGCAAAGGAAATAGACAATGCTAACACAAGATGTAACGTGGTTCACGGCTACGCCGCTAATCCACGGTCCCCGATTCGTCCTCGGTGAATCACTCCGCTCAACCAATCCACTAAATGGTCTCTCCTTTGCACCAAGCTAGGTGGAGGTAACCTTTACAATCAAGATCACTCTTCTTACAAATAGAATGGATTAAAAGCGAGTAAGAAGAGTTTAGAGCTTGTGGGGCACTAGGAAGATTGTTTGGAACTTAAGCATTAGCCTCTCAAAGGCTCACACCCTCTCTTTTTATAGAGAGGGCTAACTTCTTCCCGTTGGTCGCCATCGATCGCCGCCCATGGCGCGATCATTACTACAATCTAGCGGCCTCGAACACGCCGGATGCCGACGCTGTTGTCCAGCGGAACTCTTGGCGCCGATCGGCCTGGACCTCAACGATCGTGCGACTTCGTCGAATGCCCGGCCACGAGCCGGCTGGCGGTTCTAAACCCTATTGACGGGCCGATCGCCGCCTTCAGCAATGATCGCTAACGATGGCGCCGATCACGCCACAAACCGATCGATCGATACCGGTCGAGCTACACTGATTCGGAGCGATCGCCATTCCATGGCAATGCGGTCGGTCGAAAACCCATCCGACACTTGGCCAAATGGCCAAGTTTCACCTAAGAGCTACCTCCCGGGTTACAATCGCTCACTCTCATTTCTGAGTCCTTCGCCGAAGTTCTCTTCGTTCTCGGCCACGCTCCCTCGCGGCATCAGCGCACGGCTCTGCAATGCTCCCGCGTCTCTTGCCTCAAGTCTACTTCCTCCGCCACTCCAAGCTTCGTCGTGGCGGTCCCTCGGATGCTCCAAGCGCACGGCTTCCGCAAAGCTATCCTTCACCGACTCAAGGCACGAGTCATGAGATGTGAAACTCGCCATGGCTCCATGTGCGAATTACTAAGTCCTGCACGACTTCAACGCACATATCAAATAAACATAACACACTAACTTAAACCCTTTGCCACACCATCAAAACCATATTACGGCAAGAGATTGCCCTAACAATCTCCCGCTTTTTGATGTGTGGCAATCCGTTTAAGTTAGGTAAAAACATTTGATATAAATTCTAAGGTAAGAAAGCATGTAAAGATAAACATTATATAACAACATGCAACTCCCCCTTAATCCATGAAACTCTCCATATTAATTTTCTCCCCTTATCATATATTTCTCCCCCTACAATATATTTCTCCCCCTAATGTGATTAACTTAAACATACTTATTTCTCCCCCTTTGACACCATCAAAAAGATTAACACTAAGTTATAAGCTCATGGCATCAAGTATAATGGAGGAAAAAATATGTCAAGTTGATTTAAAAACTGTAGGAGGCATCAAGTATATTTCTACCACTTGTAGGAGGTTTACAAACTGAATTCGGCCTTCAATATTCTGATTTACAGGCCACGATCGCTATCGATGGCAATGACCGCACAAGAATCAAATTTCGATTTTGACTAAATTCAGAAATGCATTATAAATTCCAGAAATTTTGAAAAATCATGAAATTTGGGGAACATATTTCTATTAAGTATATCTATCAATGAAAAATAGTTTTTCATGAAAAATCATTATATTTTACAAGATTTGCCAAAAATCCAAACACTTGAAAAACCACTAGTTTTTGAGCATGTTAGTATCCATTTTAACATCTAGTTTTGCATCCAGTTGTTTCAAAACATGAATACATGTATTTTAAGGTAAGAAATTGTTTTGAAAACATTAGAAATATCCAACCATGATCTTTGGGCAATATGTCTATTAATTAAACATAAGCCTTCCCCATGATTGGTCTATTATTGATATTTTGATACTTTAAATGACCATCTAAATGCCATAGGCATTAGTGGACATTTGTATCATCCTAATATCTCACCCATGCTAAGTTTGCAATCAAGTTAGCCTATAGTGAGTGTGAGATGTATCCTAGGGGGGTATTTGTATATATATACTTAACCAATATATTCAAGCAATTCTATCATGGTTAAGTATCAACCTAACAACCTACATGATCATAATGACATATATCAATTAATTTCACATTATGATCATGAAATACATGTTTTCATCAAATTATAACCATGCATTAGGCATTATATGATGATAATAAATAAAGTATCACCTAAAGCATGATTTAAACCTATTTCTCATGATGATGTGCCCAATATCAAAATCATAAACCAAGATTACACATATGCATAGAAATTACATTAATCATTATGATTTAAGCATTATTACCTTTTTATGGGCACGTTATCATCACCCAACACTATCTAAAAATGTTGTCCCGTCATCCTAAGTCAACCAAAATATGATATAGGTCAAGTTCATATGGTTGACTACCCTAGGGTTTTCTAACCCTTAAGGATGGATTTTGGAACCCAAAATAGATTTTTACCTATGGGGTTCACTAGAAATTCCTTGGGGATCCATTTCTTAGCTATTACTTTGTTTTTGTCTTGTCCCCTAGCTATTAGGCATCTATAGGCCTTCTCATTTTTCTTCTCTTTATATCCTAGGCCTTTCTTGTTAAAACTTGCCCTTTGGCTCCCTATGATCATATTCAAGGTGTTGGAGCCAATTGTGAATTTTCCTAGGGCTTTGGTTAAATAATCTACCTTTTCCCTTAATGCCCTATTTTCTTCTATGCATGCATCACTAACATCTAAAGGCACATAATTATCATGTGAGCATGCATCATCATGGCAAGAAGAAGTATCATTATTATTTAAGCATGCATTTTCTAGCTTATTTTCTAATGCCTTAATTTGATCTAGCATGCATTTATTTTTCTTCTTTGCTCTAAACAAATCCCTAGTTAAACTAGAAATCATAGAAACTATTTTACTAGGAGAGGCTTTCGTTACCATAGTTTCCATGTCCTCTTCTTCTTCTTCAGATGATGAGGAGGATGATGATGTGGAGGAGGCTCCGCCTTCACTTGAGCTCTCTCCTCTTGTGCTTGATCCTTCATTTTCGGAGGAGGAGCAATCCAAATCGTCAAAGGCCATCAAGGCCAAATTGGCGACAAAGGCATTCTCCTCATCCGATGATGAGGAGGAGGATGAGGAAGGATCATCCCATGTCTTGGCCTTGAATGCTTTGGCCTTCCCTTTTTCTTTTGCCTTCTTCTCCTCTTCCTTTTTTCTTGCTCCCCTTTTTCTTCTTCTTTCTTCTTTCTTTTCCTCTCTTCCTTGCTTTTGTTTAGAGAGGACAATTGTCCCTTATGTGTCCCTCTCCTTGGCAATTAGCATATCACCTTCCCCTCGGTCTTCTATTCCTATCATTTGATTTATCAAATCTAAAATTCTTAAATACACGCCTCACCTTCCTTACCATGTAGGCTTCCTCGGTGCTATCCATGGAGGAGGAGGAGGCTTCATCATCGGAGGAGGAGGGGATTTCCATCTTCTTCTTCCCTTGTTTGCCAACAATGCTACTCCTCTTGAGGGTTGAATTCTTGGCTCTTCTTGAATTCCTTCAAGCCTCGTTTCGTGGAGTTCCATCGTTGAGAAGAACTCCTCCAAGGTACTCACTTCTAGGTTCTTGGACATGTAGAAGGAGTCCACCATGGAGCTCCACTTTGAGGACCGGGGAAAGGCATCTATAGCCTTCATGAGCATGTCCCGGTTCGATAGCTTCTCACCTACACTTGTTAGCCCAATTAAAATTTCTTTAAACCTAGAGTGTAGTGAGGTTACCTTTTCTCCCTTTTCTAGTTTTATATTGGATAGTTGGGAGCGGAGGAGGTCTCTTTTTGCAAGCTTGGCCTCCGAGGTGCCTTCATGAAGCTCTACAAGCTTCTCCCACATCTCTTTGGCGCTAGTGCATTCTCCGATCCGGTTGATCTCTTGTTGAGGGAGCACATTGAGAAGATGATGTTTTGCCTTTGAGTTTGCAAGGTGCTCCTCTGCTTCTTATTCCACCTTGACTTCTATATTGGCTCACCCTTTCATCCCTAGGCAACTCAAACCATTTTCCATTATAAGCATAATATCAAATCGGTTTCAAGAATACCTCCATTCTCCTTTTCCACCAGAATTCGCCGTCGAACTTGGTGGGTGGATGTTGAGCCGCCATTTTGATGTAGGGCTTGTTGTGGCGGTTAGTCCGGTGACAAGCAACCTCGGCTCGATACCACTTGTAGGAGGCCTGATGGCGGCTAGAGGGGGTGAATAGCCCTCGTCGTTGGTTATCGGAATTTGCTCGTCTACAATTAGATTAGCGCAAGCGGAAACAACAATACAAGCAAATTAAACAAATAAAACAAAGCAAAGGAAATAGACAATGCTAACACAAGATGTAACGTGGTTCACGGCTACGCCGCTAATCCACGGTCCCCGATTCGTCCTCGGTGAATCACTCCGCTCAACCAATCCACTAAATGGTCTCTCCTTTGCACCAAGCTAGGTGGAGGTAACCTTTACAATCAAGATCACTCTTCTTACAAATAGAATGGATTAAAAGCGAGTAAGAAGAGTTTAGAGCTTGTGGGGCACTAGGAAGATTGTTTGGAACTTAAGCATTAGCCTCTCAAAGGCTCACACCCTCTCTTTTTATAGAGAGGGCTACCATTGTTCGAACTCTTGGCGCGATCCTGGACCTCAACGATCCGACTTCGGGCCATCGATCGCCCGCCCGATCGGCTACGAGCGGTTCTGGCTAAAACCCTATTGACTACCGCGCCGCTTTTTCAGCCGATCGATCTTGCCGATCGCTAACGATATGGCGATCACGCCATAAAACTGGCGATAGATACCGCCGAGCTACACTCGATTAGCGATGATCGCCATTCCATGGCAATGATCGGTGTCGGAAAACCCATCCGACACTTGGCCAAATGGCCAAGTTTCACCTAAGAGCTACCCTCCCGGTTACAATCGCCACTCTCATTTCTGAGTCCTTCGCCGGTTCTCTTCGCTCGCCACGCCCCAAGCAAAGATCAGCGAGACGGCTCGCAATGCTCCTTCGCCTCTTGCCTCAAGTCTACTTCCTCCGGCTTCACTCCAAGCTTCTCGTCCGGCGGTCCCTCGGATGCTCCAAGCGCACGGCTTCCGCAAAGCTATCCTTCACCGACTCAAGGCACGAGTCATGAGATGTGAAACTCGCCATGGCTCCATGTGCGAATTACTAAGTCCTGCACGACTTCAACGCACATATCAAATAAACATAACACACTAACTTAAACCCTTTGCCACACCATCAAAACCATATTACGGCAAGAGATTGCCCTAACAATCTCCGAACCACGTACATCGGATGTTAGCATTGCTTTCATTGTTTTCTTATTTGTATTCTTATTTGTATTTGTATTGCTTCCGCTATCATTCTTGTAGAAACAAAGAAAGGCTAATCACCCCCCTCTAGCCATTACAAAGATCCTAACAAGTGGTATCAGAGCCCGGATAGCTTGGAAGATTTCACCATCAACCAAGGCATCAATGGCTCTTCAAGAGGGATATAGCACCGCCAAGCCACCGCTCTTCGATGAGAGTCATTTTGCGTATTGGAAAGGTAGGATGAAATATTATCTAATGAGTAATATTGAAATTTGGCATAGCATTGTAGATGACTTTGAAGAACCGGTGGATGAACATGGAGACCCTATTCCAAGCAAGGATTGGATAAGGGAAATGAATAGGCGGTTCGAATCAAATGCAAAGGCGGTACTCACCATCCAATGCGGCATTGCAATGGAGCAACTCAACAAGGTGGGGCCTTTCGAATCCTCCAAGGAGTTATGGGAAAAGCTCATTGAGCTAAATGAAGGATCCAAGGAGTCAAAGAGGGCCAAGAAGGACTTGCTAATTGGACAACTTCAAGTCTTCCAAATGAAGATGCATGAAACCGTATGCCAGATACATGGAAGGTTCAAGGAGATTGTGAATGGACTCCATATCATAGGTGAGCGAGTTGACAACCGGGATTTGGTAAGATACATACTTCAAGCATTTCCTAGAAATTCTCTATGAACTTCTATAGTTGATGCTATTAAAGTAACTAGGGATCTCTCTCAAATTAAAATTGATGAATTATTTTGTGAGTTTGAATTGCATGAGCAAACTAACATGTCTTCTAAGGAAAAGGGTTTAGCTCTATTTGTTGAAAAGAAGGAAAAGAAGAAGAAAGAAAGGAAAGAAGTATCATCGTCATCTGAATTGGAGCATGACTCAAGTAGTGATGGAGACTCGTCTAGCGAGATGGCCAACTTTGTCAAGAAACTCTATATAAAGTCAAAGGAGTTCAAGAATAGAGAAGCAAGGAAGGGGTCTCATTCTTCAAGAGGTAAAATTAGTGGTAATTCAAATTATAATAATAATGTGATTTGCCATGCATGCAATAAGAAGGGGCACATAAAGCCAAATTGCCCGGAGCTAAAGAAGAAGGAGGAAAAAGAAAAGAAAAAGAAGGACAAGAAGGAGAAGAAGAAGAAGGAGGCCATGGTGGCTCAAACCACATGGGGCACACCAAGTGTTGAAGATTCTTCCTCCAATGATGAGCTTTGCCACATCACACGCCATGTGGCACTCATGACCCTAGGAGATGACTCTGGTACATCAAGCCAAGAAGAAGACTCTTCAAGTGATGAATCGTCATCTAGTGACGATGAGGTAGTGAACTCTCCCAAAGTTAAGCTTCTTTATAAATCAATTGCTTATCTTAAAGAGGCTCTAGATAAGTCTAAATCTAAGGTTAAAAGCATGAAGGTAGAACTAAAGGCCATTAGGAATGAAAAACCTTCACATGTTGACTCTTGCATACTTAAGGAAGAGAATGACAAACTTAAGGATGAGGTTAGTGAGTTAAAGGCATGTCTAGAGAAATTTACAAATGGCTCAAAATATCTTGACATGATCCTTATCCAACAAAGAGCCGTTTACAATAAGGCCGGTATAGGATATAAGCCAAAAGAAAAAGAAGTTGCCTATATTTCATTGATTAATAGGAAAGCAACCATTAAGGGCAAGGTCAAGAAAGCATGGGTACCTAAGAAGTTTTTACTTAATGCTACCGGTCCAAATGTTTGGGTACCAAAAGCTTGTGTTTTTCATGTGATTTAGGTAGGTGAGCAAGGTTTATGGATTGTGGATAGCGGTTGCTCAACACACATGACCGGGGATGTGAGCAAGTTCTCCACAATTAAGTATGTGAAGAAGGGAGTGGTGTCTTTTGGAAATAGTGGAAAACTCAAGATATTAGGTAGAGGTACAATTGAGGAATCCCCCAAAATTATCATTCACAAAGTTTTACTAGTTGAAAATATGAAATTTAATTTATTAAGTGTTAGTCAACTTTGTGATGCAAACTATCATGTTTTTTTTGAATCCTCTAAATGCATGATTAGACACAAGGAATTACATGATTGTATGTTAGTTGGATATAGGAAGTCAAATATCTATTATGTTGATCTTTCATATGCTTCTAACATTTCTACTAAGTGTCTTGTTGCAAAAGAAGAAGAAAGTTGGCTATGACATAGGAGATTGGGGCACATCAACATGAAAAACATAGCCAAGGTAGCCAAGATGGAGTTGGTCAAAGGGATACCAAAGATCAAGTATGTCAAGAACAAAATGTGTGATGCATGCCAAGAAGGAAAACAAACAAAAGCATCACACAAAGGTAAAACCTTAACTAATACTTCCTTACCATTAGAACTATTGCATCTTGACTTATTTGATTGCCATAGTACTTCTTCTTTAAATGGTAACAAATATTGTTTAGTTATAGTAGATGATTTTTCTAGGTATACTTGGGTCTACTTTATGAAACATAAGGATGATACCTTAGAAATAATCATAGGATTTAGTAAAAGGGTTGAAAATGAAAAGAGTCTCAAAATCAACCGGATCCATAGTGATCATGGTGGTGAATTTGAGAATTCTAAATTTTCACAATTTTGTTTAGAGCAAGGATACAAGCATGAGTTCTCTTGTCCTAGAACACCCCAACAAAATGAGGTGGTGGAAAGGAGAAATCGTGTCCTACAAGAGGCGGCTAAGACTATGCTTAATGCATATTCTCTACCTAGCTACTTGTGGGCGGAAGCGGTTAATACCGCTTGCTATATCCAAAATAGGGTTCAAATCCATAGGTTTTTAGGAAAGACACCATTTGAATTATGGAATGAGACTATTCCCATAATTCATTATTTCAAAGTCTTTGGATGTAAAGTTTATATTTTAAACACCAAAGATAACTTAGGAAAATTTGAATCCAAAGCGGATGAGGGAATCCTAGTTGGATACTCATCCACAAGTAGAGGATATAGAGTCTACAATAAGAGAACCCAAGGGATTGAGGAGTCCTCCAATGTTCAATTTGATGAAACCACTAGTACCTACCCTAGAAAGTCCTCCATTGATAAGGATATTAATGACAATAATCAAGACATTACCCAAAAACTTTAAAATTTGACCATAAGGGGTAATGATCAAGGGGGAGGAAGAGGAGATTCTGATGATGAAAGAAGGGTGGAAGATAACAATGATCAATTTGAAACCCCTTCTAGAACCCTAAGAATTCATCAAGATCATCCACTTAACCAAGTAGTAGGAGATATATCTCAAGGAGTAAGAACTAGGTCATTTCATAGACCTCCTACTAGTCAAGTTGCTCTTATTTCACAAATTGAGCCCAAATCGATCAATGATGCATTACATGATCCGGATTGGATCTTGGCAATGCAAGATGAATTGGCTCAATTTGAAAGGAGTCAAGTATGGGAGTTAGTACCTAGACCCAATGATTGCACCATAATTACTACAAGATGGGTCTTTAGGAATAAGCTAGATGACCAAGGAAATATCACTAGAAATAAGGCTAGATTGGTTGTTAGGGGATTCAATCAAGTTGAGGGGCTTGACTATGATGAGACTTATGCCCCGGTTGCTAGATTAGAATCTATTAGAATTCTCTTAGGGTATGCTTCCTATATGGGATTTAAACTTTACCAAATGGATGTTGAATCGGCATTCTTAAATGGTTATATTAAGGAGGAAGTATATGTAGAGCAACCACCCGGGTTTGAGAACATAGATTATCCAAACCACGTATATAAGCTTAGGAAAGCATTATATGGGTTAAAACAAGCTCCCCGGGCATGGTATGAAAGATTGTCATCTTTCTTAATTTCTAAGGATTTTAGGAGAGGCCAAGTAGATCAAACCTTGTTTATAAAGTCAACATTAAAGGATATCTTTATAAAGGGTTTTGGTTGTGAACCAATAACCGTTAAGAGAAGGTTTCTTGATGGTCAAGAAACACATTCTCCATAAGTAAGAGGGTTGAGACAAATCTCATGGACGAGTTAAGGTTTGTGAAACCCTAGCCAACTTCCTCTCTTCCTCTCTTGTGTCGCCGCCCACTCCATTGGCGCCGCCCACCTTGGTCACCGCCTCCTCCAGCTGCCGGCCAGCCGCCAGCCGTCGGCCATCCATTGGCTAGCAGCCCAGTTGGCAACGACAAAGCTACTGTCGGTCAACTTTTTTGGCCGGCAACTCCTCCACTGCCCACCACCTTTTGGACAACTTTTTTGTTCATTATGAGGAGAGCTTGTTTCACCAACATTTGGAACTCCGGCAGCGACCTCTTTGCCGGGGATTGGATCTCCGGCAATCCTCTTCGGTGGAGGACAAAGGGTTTTGTCAATTGTTGATAGAACTGCTTCCTGGGAAATAAGTTTGTGAAACTTGTTTAGTGATCATCTCTCGGATCACAATAACTTCGACGCGAGGCTAATATCTCTCATCAAGATGAGGCCCATAGCTTGAGAAGCTATCCTAACGATACTCGGCGTGGACTCGGATAGAGACAAAACTTACGAGGGTCGCTATGGTTTATGCCCTTTTCGCTACGTGTTATTCGTCAGGTGTACCTAGTGTAATTTTATTTATTCCAAAATTTTAAATGTACGATTACGTTTACACTGTTGTATCCTGCATGCATGTGGTGTGTGTGATGTAATAAAATAGTTTATTACAATTTTTATTTGCTTTTGCTGTGCATGTTTACGAAACATGTCCAAACACACGCCCACGTCGGTGCCCCGAAAACCCAACACCTAGTACACTAGCAGTCGATTATCATCCATTTTGTACCCATGTCAGTCACTGCTCAAAAAATTAGTCGACTACTAGATCTTGACTCTGCTTCTCGACTCGAGTTCAAGTCTTCCAAGGTCGAGCACCTATTGTGTTTTCCAAGCCACACATGGACCAGTCGATTGGTGTTATACACCAGTTGAATGCTAGAGCTTATGTTCGGCAGTCGACCCGTAGTCGACTACTTGACTAGTCGACTGGGTCATAACCCTAGTCGACTGCTCAAGTCTTCTGGACCTTCGAGTGATGAATACATGAGACTAGCCAACTGGTATAATATGTCAGCCGACTGTCACACCTCAAGTATGACTAATTCATACGTGAGAACACACCCTATGCCTAGACTAAACCTTCTAGCTTTTTCATCAGCCTTGCACCTCCAGGATCCCTCTAAGTTCACGACTCTTTCATCCTTGCACTTGCCTTCAAAAGCTTCCTTCAGTTTTGTCATGCTTTGGGTCCCTCCTTTTCCAAGGTCCTACTTGAACTTTACATTGCCAAGACTACATGCTTGGACTTATGCTGCCAAGACTCACCTTTCGACCTCTCTTGCCAAGGCTTCACCCTTGGACTTTCCTTGCCAAGTCTTCATACTTGGACTTCCTTTACCAAGATTCATACTTGGAATTTACTGTCACTTAAACATTCATCATTGTTAGATCACAATTATTGCCTAACTTTAAATGATTATCCAAGCATCAAAATACATTAATACTTGGGGCATTGTTACACCAACAATCTCTCCCTTTTTTATGTTTGGAAATCATTTAAGTTAGGTCTTAAAATATGCAATAAAAGCATAATATGAATCTAACTTAAAGTTTCCCTTCTCTCCCTTTGACACACATGAAAAAGAGAAAGACAAATATCAAATAAAGACATTTATCAATAAGATTGTTTATGCCTTGAACTAAGGTATATAATGTACTTAAAGCTCCCCCTTAATCCAAGACATACTTTATCATGTGTGAATAATATATTGAGCAAAGCATGAAAGCATAAGTAATAGTAATTCCTAACTCTTCACAAACAATAAACCATATGCATATAGGTTTTTGGGTTTAGAAAGATATCATAGGAAGGTTTCCCCTAAACCAATGCATCAAGTAGTCCTACTCCCCCTAATTGTCGTGCTAATAATACACGACAAAATACATCAAAATAGCGACGAAATTTAGCAGCAAAAAAAAATTATTGCAAATTAGCAATCAAATTTGCAATGAATTGTTAAATCGTCGCAAATTAGTAACGAAATTTTCAAAAAAAAATTTTTTGTTACAAAGATAAAAACATTTGTAACAAATTAAATTTTGTCACAAATTTAGTCATTGTTTTACAAAAAATTTTATTTTTCATCGCAAATTTGCAATAAAAAATCAATTTCGTTGCAAAATTTTGCAACAAAATATAAATTCGTCGCAGAATTTGCAATGAAATTGGGATTCAGTGAAAACTCTACAACAATGAATTCTATTTTCGTTGCAAATTTTGCAACGAATCTAGAATTTGTTGCAAATATTCTAACAAATTTTGCAATGAAATATTTTCATCAGACATTTTCAAATATTTGGCAAAAAAAATCGATGGGAATTAGGAAATTTGCAACAAATTTAATATTCGTCGCTAATTTTGCAATGAATTTATTCTTCGTCGCCAAATTTGCGATGAAAAATCAAATTCATCATAGAATTTTGTAATGAAATAAGAATTCATTGTAGAATTTACAATGATTTAATAATTCATTGCAAATTTTACGATAAATTTAGCGACGAAATTTTTTTGTAGGATTTGTTTAATTTATTTGGATAAATAATGAGGTAAAATTTAGCACGAATTTATCTTTCATTGCAAAATTTGTAACTAATTTAAATTATCATCGCTAAATATTGCTATGAATATTTTATTCGTCATAGAATTGGCGACGAATACAATATTAGCGAATTTGCAATGAATTTTGTAACGAATTATAAATCATGGCCAATTTCCCCCCTAATTAACTTCCTCCATCTCCCTTTCCCCTTCTCATGCATTTATCGTCCATCTCTGGTACATCATCTCCCTCTCCTCTTCCACCTTTCCTTGAAGCACATCCAACATCATCGCACGTAGCAACTTCTCGTTGCCGCGAGATCGTGAGCAAATTTTGCAATGAAATTTATTTTTGATGAAAAGTTTTCTTGAAAATATGGTAAATAAATTTATTAGTCTTTTGCAATGAACTAAATTTTCGTCATAGATTTAGCGACGAAAATAATAATTCATCGTAAAATTTTGCGATGGCATTTGTTTCGTAACCAAATTTGGCGATGAATAATTATTTTCGTCGCCAAATTTGGCAAAGAATAATTATTTTTATCGCTAAATTTGGCGATGAATAATTATTTTCATCGCCAAATTCATTTTTATCGCTAAGTAGCAATTAATTTTGCAATGAAAATTTTATTAGTTGCAATTTTTGCGATGATTTTTTTATTTTTCGTTGCTAACTTTTTGGCAAATTATTTACAATGAAAAATATTTCGTTACAAGTTTTGTTGCAAAAAATTTTTGCAACAAATTTTTATTCAAAA
This sequence comes from Wurfbainia villosa, assembly GCA_025175895.1. Taxonomy (NCBI): domain Eukaryota; kingdom Viridiplantae; phylum Streptophyta; class Magnoliopsida; order Zingiberales; family Zingiberaceae; genus Wurfbainia; species Wurfbainia villosa. The sequence continues at coordinate 100,949,255 of CM045996.1, forward strand.
TTCGTCAACAAAACATAGCTTTTTGTAGTGATACCATAGGGTTAGGAAAACTCAAGTTGGGCTCTTAAATGATTAACTCAAGCTAATCTACCCAAAACAGTGCCATCAATCAACTAGATAGTCGACTATTATATAGAGCAGTTGACTTATTTCTGATAGTCCAGAAATCATTGAATTACAAATGAGTTTAGAAAAGGCATAAGTAATTCTACGTATTTGAAAAAAATCACAAAACTTTGTATACACATTACTTATGTCAAGTACAATGGGTGAAAAATAGGGGAATAAACAAATACCTATTGTATTAAAGGATTGAAACAAAGTTCAAAACTATTAAAATCGTCAATGGGTTTGGCTAACTTTGTGTCAATATCATCGATGAGGATTGCTATCAAATGATAGACTTCACCAAGGTTCTAAAAAATGATTGTAAAATTGTGTTCAAACCTTATGTTTAGTCAAGGTCTATAGGTTCATCAAACAGTACACAGACATAATAATATTGTGCATGACATTCCATAATGAAATTAGAACATCGTGTCAAGGAACAAGTCTTGCAAGTACCAAACAATCAAAAATAAAAAACATACACATCGGTAACCAAATAAGGACTCTCAGCATCATCATCAACTTCCATCGTGTGTGTATCATCGGCAGCACCACCAACACTAGAGGAGGATGGGAAATACTACGGCGGCTGTCCTGGCGTTAAGAAGTGTAGAATTGCAAGCATCTCCTGATGTTGTCGCTCCATTGTATCAAGACAAAAGAAGACTTGAGTCTGAAACTCCTGATTCTCTAGGCTGAGCTCCTCCAGATGTGTGTCGATGGACTCCTCAAACTCTAGAAAGTATGATGCAAAGTCGGAGTCTGACACAGTGTCATCTCCCGCAGCTGTGGCAGGATCGACTCTAGCTCCATCTCCTAGGTGCCGCCCATCCTCCCATTGAAGGGAGTTGCTTCGGAGGCTCATTGGCTCCCATGTCCCCGGATTAAAATTTTCACTAATGAAAGAATTAATCCGGATGGGATGAGTTTCCTTAGTACAACCAATTCATCATCGTGCTAACAACTTGAGTGATCGCTTGAACAAACTAGTTGTTCAAGCAACACAACTCTTCTAGTTGGTTAGCCGCGGAAGAGACGACGGACGGATCGCCGGTTTTTGTGTTTGTCTTCAGGGTCCATGATTATACAAAATATATACCAATGCACACTTGTATAATCAACACATAAAAGAACATGCTAAGATCAGAAAATAAAGTTGTAAAACTTTTATACCTCACGATCTTCTACCGTATGTCCTATCCTCCTCGTGGACGACGTGTGGGCGAAGATCCTCCACGAGTGAAATCCTTCTAGATCGCGTTCTTCCCTTTCTTGTTCGCTGCGAACAAAGAGAAGAACCAACAAAACCTTTCCTTTCTAGAACCGGCCACCAAGCAAGGGAGTTTGATGTAACCGGCGGCCAAGGATTGAATGGATGAGCGCCGGCCAACCTTGAAGAGAGGTTGCCGCCGGCCACCTAGAGGTTGGAGAAGCACCAGCCACCAATTGTTGGAGAACCGCCGGCCACCAAGGAGCAAACGAGGAGGAAGAGGGCCGGCCAAAGCTAGGAGAAGGAAGGAGTGAGTGCCGGCCACCAAGGAGAAAAGGAAGAAGATGGGCGCCGACTTCTTGTCCAAGAGTTGCTGCCCAATCCAAAGCTTCCAAACCCTAGCCGCCCAACCTAAAACCCTAACTCCAATTTGAACCATACTTGCCGCCCAACCTAAGCCCTCTATTTATAGAATTGGGCTTAAGCCTCCTTTAATCTCCACCGTCGGATCTAGGGATTTAATCTCCACCGTCGGATCTAGGGTTTTATCCCAACCGTCGGATCTAGGGTTTCATCCCAACCGTCGGATCTAGGATTTCATCCCAACCGTCGGATCTAGGGTTTCATCCCAACCATCAGATCTAGGGTTTTAATCCCAACCGTCGATTCTAGGGTTTCATCCCAACCATCGGATCTAGGGATTTAATCCCAACTGTTGGTTCTAGAGTTTTGTTTTACATCTTTGGATCTAGACTTCATGAGGATTATATTAGGCTACGATAGGGACCATAAGGAGGAGTTGGATCTTGGCCACCCGATGGATCGGAACCACACAAACTTGATCCATCAATGATGTTCCATTCCACTAGAGGATCATCATCGAACTACCTCACCAACCCCCATAAATTAATATGGGCTCCATATATTATTTGTACATTCATCTCCCCGTGTTTAAGATATCGAATATCCGTCAATTAATTGATTTACTGACCATCAATTAATTAACATCTAACTCCTCGAGTAGTACCACTCAACCTTATCATCATGTTGACTAAGTCAACCAGCTGGGTTTACATGATGAACCTTATGAGCTCCTCAAGGGGACATCATCAACCTAATATATAGGACACGGTTTCCTCCTATAATCAATGGCACACCATGTAAATAATATTATTTCCCAACTTATCGGGCATATTGATTTAATCCATTTAAATCTCACCCTTTGGTAAATCAAAGAAATAAATACTAAGTACATGTGCCCATTATTATATCGGGATTAAGAGCATGTACAACATAATATCCGAGGTCCGATTCAATTATGTAGTCAGCAATAAATTGAATCACCTCTATGTCGGTCCTGCTCAATACACCTAAGTGTACTAGTGTAACTCTATGTTCAAGAGAAAACAATACCAAGCTACACTACAACCATGCCAATGGTTTGTCCAAAACCATCTTGGTTGTGAGCCTCTACTTATATTTTACAAGATACTGATAACATGATCTTCTGTGCCACACCAAGCACCATGTTATCTACATTGTAAAATATTAGACAATATGCACACATATAATATATAAAGTGCAAACAATGATCATGTGATTCTTATTTCAAAATAAAAATGTTCATACAAAAAGAGCTAGGCTTTCAGTATACATTCCAACACCCATGTCATGGAGTAACCAACAGGCTTCAACCTCGCTAAAGAGAAGGTCCGAGCATTCATCCGATCGTACTTCATAGTCATTGGCTTGATCACGCCTTTAGTGATGTCGATGCTGACATATTCAAGTCATTCTATAATCACATGGCCGTAGGGCATGTGTATCTTCCCACTGTTGGGTTTGGTGAAATGAATGATACAGTGGAAGGTATTAAGATTTATATTGATATCGAGGGAATGATGGAATGCATACATAAGGAAGGAATGTGGGGGTCGAACCAAGCTAACCCACGAGTGACAATGGGTAAAAGGCAATGGACAATGACCTTATAAAAGACATTGTCTTTAGCGGATAGGTCATTGGCCAGAAAAAGATTAACACCAAGTGAACGAGGTCTGTGAAAGAATTGGTCAAGGATAGAATCCAATGTGATGGTCTCAAAAGGTGATGGGAGAGGCTCAAGAAGAGAAGGATAGAAAATAAGATCACTCTCAGAGGAGCGACATCCTAGAAAGTCCTTCCATATTAGAAGAGTGAAGTCTAGGTCATGCTAAGCAACGCAAGTCCTATACCTCATGTCATCCCCAACAGATCGTAGGTTATTGAAAAATTCAAATAAAAGAGTGGAATTGATAGGATGTTCACAAAACACTAAGGATTCTAACTTGTAGTATTTAATGATTTGCACGATGTCAAAGCAATTCACTTGGAAAAATTTGTCATCTAATGACTAAGGTGGAATGAGTTGAAATTTGTTCGTGTTGAAGGCTAATTCATGAGCTGGAGTGGGAAAACACAGATCGACAGATGGGTGAGGGTCCAATTGGCCCTCATCAGAAGGTAAAGGCCTACGCTTAGATGCTAGGTGTTTGACCCTTAAAGTAAATAATGAAAATGCACCATGAATGCATGAACTCAACACAAAAAAAATACAAGGTGGTTAGCAAACAAAAGGATCAACAGACGATAAAGAAATTTGACTAAAATTAGGATTTAGGGATTAATTAGGATCCATGAAGATAGAGTCATCCCCAAGAAAGGCAGAGAGGCCGAAGATCACTGAAAAAATCCATCAAAGAGGAACCCTAGCATCGGACAGCCAGAACCCTAGCGGCGGTTGAGATGGAACCTAGGGTTCACAGAGAGAGGAATGAAGGGGAGTGCAAAAGGAGAGGCTGGACAGCTCGAACGTGGTAGTGGAAGCATCAGAGAGGAGGAAGAGAGACAGAGGGAAGGTCGGCGGTGGCGAGAATCGATAGAGAGAAAGAGGAGTATTGAGGGTTTTTCAAGTCGAACGAGTTGGGTGATGTTTATAATCTGCGCTATCAGTCGACTATTTACTACGCCAGTCAACTTATGAGGTCCAGTTGAACTAGTCAGTCGACTATGAAAGGTTTTGTGTCCATGGCCAATAATAGCAGTCGACTGACGATGAACATCAATCGACTACAATGCAATCTGTGGGCTGTCTACAAAATGATAGTTGACTGCTAAAATAATCAGTTGACTGGGATAAGCCACCAATCAACTATCGGACACACTGTCCATGGTCAATATTGTAGGAACATTGGCATCTAGCTAGAGGGGGGCAGGGTGAAATGTGATTTCACTTTGATGGATTACATCACGTGTTTGTCTACAAGAACTCGTTAATGCACAGCGGAATATACGATAATATAAATGTACAACAAGATAAACAAACACACAAGACAAGAGATTTAACGTGGTTTGGAACCTAGGGTTCCTACTCCATGGGTCAAGTTCAAGTGAGCTCTAGTAATGCACACCACCACTAACAAATTCTCCTTCTCGGTGACACACCAGAATTGGAGAAACCCCTTATAAAGTCTTACAATAATAAGAATAAGAGATACAAGAAAATACAAAGGAAATACAACAATAATGTAAAAAAAACTTTATAAATGATTTTTTGGAATGCTTTGCTTGTTAGTTGCTGGGACAAGCTTGAAGCAACCTAAAATGTACTAGCACTTCGCCTTAAATCGCCCTTAAAACCGCTCAAGAAACCATAGTCGAAATCCTCCATGAACTTCTCCTTTTATAACCTACATCGAGTTGATTTTGCACCTAGTAGTCGACTGCCAAAAGGCCCCAGTTGATTTCCTACAATGTTGTTGTCTCATAATGAACTTGATCCACGTTGGCATTCCAGCTAACGGATACATCAACAGTCGATTGTCCTTACCGGTAGTCGACTGGGCAATCGACTACCAGAGCTTCTATGCTCGTGTCCACTTAAACCAGTCGACTGCCATCCATGGCAGTCCACTGATCAAGGCCAGTCGACTGTCGACAATGGTAGTCGACTGCTAGAGCTTCACCTAAGCAATCGAAGCTCAGTCGACTACCTGACCAGTCGACTGGTCATAATCCCAGTTGACTGATCCAAGTTGACTGGGTTGTAAGTGTCAAACACTCGACCAGTCGACTGATAAACCTCACACATGAGGTTTAACTCAAGTATGATTCCCTCATACTTGATAGATCACCCTTAGCCTAAACCTAAGCCTTCTAGACACCTTCATCAGCCTCATGCTTATCAGATCCCTTTAAGTCATCCATGACTTGTTCATCCATACACTAGCCTTCAGGTGCTTCCATCGGCTATTGTCATGCTAACCGGGTCTACTTTGCTAAGATACATTTGGACTTATGCTGCCAAGACATACGCTTGTACTTTATGCCGCCAAACATTGGACTTATGCCGCCAAGATTATAGCTTGGACTTTACGCTTCCAATATCACACCCTTCGACTTCCCAAATGCCAAATATTCATACTTGGACTTTCACTGCCAAAGTTCACTTGGACTTTATGCCACCAAAACTACACACTTGGACTTATGCTGCCAAAACTATACCTATGGACTTTTTTTGCCAAGTACCCATGACATGGACTTTACCATTACCAAGACCCATTCTTGGACTTTCCATGCCAAGACCCATGCTTGGACTTTCCAATTCCCAAGTACCCATGACTTGGACTTTCCATTGCCAAGTACACATGACTTGGACTTCTCAAATGTCAAGACCATTCTTGGACTTCCTATGACAATCACATTGTCAATCATTTTGTCGAACATAAAAATACTACTCGAGTCAAACTTGAGTCTGATTAATCATGACCTAGGCTGATTGCACTAACAATCTTCCCCTTTTGATGTTTGACAAAATATTTGAGTTAAGCTACCTAACTCAAGCCATCAATTCTTCCCCTTTTTGACATACATAAAACAGTCTCTCCCCAAGGGTATCATTGTCTCATATACCAATGAAATTTTACATTCTCCCCTTTGGTCCAAAAATATTTAAGATGTCTTCACTCTTCCTAGTGATAAATCACATATCACTAAATGAGAGGCAATCCTCACTATTCTCCAACTCTCCCCCTTTGAGGAAAAATTCATCCATCATCCCTTGATGGATAACCTCCCCCTAAAGGCTTACTTCCCCTTAACCATTGCACCGACAATATTCTTGGAGAGTTCACAAGCCAATAGGAACACTAAACAATCGAAATTAAGCATAAAGATTCAACATTGAACTTTCACCTCCCTTAAAATTCAATTTTCACCCTAAATATCTTTCCTAATTCATTTTCAATGAATTTTCACCCTTCCAATGCTTTCTAAAGGATATATTAGAGTTAGGAGAAGTTAGGTACCTAGGGATGGCTGAAAATAGGCTAAACAAACTTTGTTTACCTGAAATTAGCCTAGCAGCTGACTTGATCAGCAATCAGTCAACTACCATCGACATCAGTCGACTGCCATCTAATTTCCAGAAATTAAATTTTGCAGAAATGAATTTTGAAAATACATAAGTAAATATACGTATTTCAAAAAATCTTGAAAATTTATATGTACATTACTTACATGAAATATAATGGGTGAAAAATAGTTTTGAATTGAAATACCCATTAAATTGTGAGATTGATACAAGGTTCAAAACCATTGAAACTTTCAATTTTTTTAACCTACTTTGTATCAACTTCTTCAATGGTAATTGCTATCAAAAAATAAACTTCACCAAGGTTTTTCAAAATGATTTTAAAATGATTTCAAAATCTTATTTTGAACCATGGTCTATGGCCTAGATGTACATGACTTGTACATTAGCCTTTCTCATGATTCATCTATGGTATACTTTGAGTTTGAGTTCATCTAGATGCAACAACTATGAATCTTCAACATAACTCATTTTCCTAACATCTCACATTTGTCTAGGGTGTATCAATACACACATGTAAATTTAATGTGAGATGTGAGTTTTTGTTCTTCCTAGTCTAAGGTCTCATGCATTTTAACTAGGCAACTCTATTTGATTTCCTTATAATGGGACTTCAAATCATATCATTGTCCTTAAATAAATTTTAATTAACCCAAATGCATGAGATATGATCATGACATATAATGATAGCATAAATAAAGCACGTGCCAATAATCATGCTGTCATGGCATAAACATAAACCTAAATACACGCATGACATATTACCTAATTATTAATCATGACATTTTATATGATTAAATGAAATATGATGTCATGACATGGCAAGACAAACAAAATATGGAAAATAAAATGTAAAGGCATAAGAATACCTAAATTTTAATATTAATGTCATTTGTTTGAATTAAACCCAATTTGCCATAATACCCATTTCTCAAGTGTGCCAAAAACCTAACAAGGCACACTATGACTCTAAGACCTAACTTGTGTCAATTTGATCAATTTTTCAAACTTCTCAAACATAACTGAAACATCCTAAAATCTTTTAGGTAATAAATCCAAACTTATTTCCAAGGTATCCATCCCATAACCTTGAAAATGTCCTAAAGTGTCAACTTTTCTATGGTTAGGTTAACTATCTTACCAATTCAAGTTGACACACCCTAACCCATCTAGCGTGAAGAGATCACACTCCAAGGAACCCAATACCTATTGTGTTGGGTTTCCCCGACACCGCAGCGAGTGTGTGTTCGAATACGTTTCATAAACATGCACACAGCGGAAGCAAAAATAAGTAATAAACTAATTTTATTACAACACACACATCACACACATGCAAGATACAACATGTGTAGACATAATCTCTATTTAAAAATTTGCAATAAAAGGAAATTTATTCTAGTTATACCTGACATATCATGTGTAGCAGGAATGACATCAACCATAGCAACCCTCGCTAGAATCGCCTCTATCCATATCCACGCCGAGTATCATCGGGATAGCTTCATAAAGCCACAAGCCTCATCTTCGCAAAAGTCACTAGCCTCAAGTCAAAGATGATGTGATCCGAGAGACGATCATAATCCGAATCAAATTCGGATCTAAAAATGAGCTCCACGAACTCGCTTCTCGGAATCGGTTTTCGTCAACCAATTGATGAAACCTTGGTCCTCTACCTATGAGGATTACTGGAGATCCAATCCCCAACAAGTAAGTCGCTGTCGGAGCACAAAAGGTTGACAAAATGACCTCTCTATGAAGAGAGAAACAAATTGGACAGCTTGTGTTGGTGGAGTAGATAACCGGCCAAAGGCTTGGCCGGTTGATCCTTGGTCGCCGACGGCCAAGGGTGGTTGCCCGAAGGCTGAGGGTGGCCGATGGCTGGTGGTTGGTCGGCGACAAGGAGGTTGCAGCAACAAACTTGGGCGGGAACTCCAAGTGGGCGGCAAGGGCAAGGAGGAAGAAGAGAAGGTTAGCTATTTCCAAAAATAACTCTTAGGGTTTCACAAAACCTTTAAGCCGCATTTTTATAGAATGCGTGTTTCTTGACCATCAAGAAACCTTCTCCTAGGAGTTATTGGTTCATAACCAAAACCCATTAACCCGCTCCAATAACTTAAGTTAAAATAAACCAAACCGCATTGGTCTATTTTAAGTTAAAACGAACCAAACCAACTTTGGTTCATTCATTTAAAACAAACCAAATCACTTTGATTTATTTTCCACCATTGGATTAGAACCAAAAAAATTTGGTTCATCCATCATGTCTTCATAAGACTCGGCCCTTCCATGCTTCCGATGCGACTGAAACAATTTCATACTCGCTCTTTGTTTGATTTAACTAAACCTAGTCTCTCTCGATCTGAGAATCTTATTCTCAAACTCATTTTAAATCCTTCGGATTATGCTCATTGTGCGTGTGACTAAATAGGTTTTCGGTTTATGTTGGTCATCTATAATTAATCATTAATTATAGAACGATCATGAGTGGCACCTAATAGTATATCTTGATCCCTAATTAACCGAAAAATCAACGGTTGATCCCAGAACCTTTTCTGAAACCCTTCAGTAGCTACAATGAATCATGCCTCGTTCCCTTCACTCATCTTATATCCACTTTGTTAGGGCAATCAACCCGTGATATGGTTTTGATGTGTGTGGCAAATAGTTTAAGTTAGGTTGTTATTGTGATTTGATATGTGCGTTGGAGTCTTGTAGGACTTAGTAATTCGCACATGGAGCCTTGGCGAGTTTCACCTCTCATGACTCGGTCCTTGAGTCGGTAAAGGATGGCTTTGTGGAAGATGTGCGCTTGGAGCATCCGAGGAACCGCTAGACGAGGAGCTTGGAGTGAAGTCGGAGAAAGTAGACTTCAGGGCGAGACGCGAAGGATGGCGCTGCAGAGCCATGCGCTTGGCGCATCCGAGGGACGTGGCCGAACGAAGATAACTTCAAAGGCGAGGGACTCCGAGGGATGAGAGTGAGCGAATGTAACCCGGGAAGGGGTAGTGCTCTTAGGTGAAACTTGGCCATTTGGCTAAGTGTCGGATGAGGTTTTTTCCACACCGGCCGACCGCCATTTTCGCTCGAGTCGAACGGGTTCGACCGGGTATCCAATCGATGGGTTTTGGCTCGCTCTCGCCATATTTTGGCGATCAATCGCTAAGACCATCGATCGATCGCTAATGGCGCAATGATCGTCAAGAGGGTTTGGGCCATAGAACCGCTCGTAGCCGACTGGGCAGTCGACTACGAGGCATCAGTCGACTGATGGATACATCAGTCAACTGCCAAGGGTTCCGTTGGACTACAACGGTTGGGATCTGATGTGTTCGGAGGCCCTTGTAGTGGCGACAGTCGACTGCCAAGGTCAGTAGTCGGCTGGTGGTAGCCAACGGGAAGAAATCAGCCCTCTCTATAAAAAGAGAGGGTGTGGGCTTTTGGATGGCTAATGCTTAAGTCCTAAACACTCATCCAAGTGCCCCACAAGCTTTCAACTCCTTCTCCTAGTTTTTCTTTCATACTTATTGTAAGAAGGAGTGTTTGGATTGTAAGAAGGTTTACCTCCACCTTGCATTGAGCTAAAGGGAGAGACCAATAGTGAATTGGTTGCAAAGTGATTCACCGTGGACGAATCGGTTCGTGGATTAGCGGCGAGGCCGTGAACCACGTTATATTCCTTTTGTTAGCATTGGTTTTATTCTTGTTGTTTTGATTTTCTTGTCTTGTTGTGTTTTCCGTTGCACTAATATTGTTTGTAGACAAGCAAATTCCACCATCGAACGAAAGAGGGCTATTCATCCCCCTCTAGCTGACCAATACACACCGATCGATCCCCTACACACTTGGTTCAGGACATGGTCTATAGTGTCAGTCCCTACTAGGCTGACTACGTCATACCTAGCCCAAGTATTATTTCCTCATCCTGCGAATTCTAGTTACTGCACATGTATCCAAGAGTACCTTACTCTAAACATGTAATGCTTTGGCCAAAGACTTTAGTAACAATCCGACGAGAGGCCAAGGGTATACATCTCCTCATAATGAGTGGTAAATCCTTTGTAAGATATTCAAACACCTTTAGGCACTTTGACTTATACCCAACCATCCCGGGTCCACATCTCCTTGGAGATGCTTGCTTAAGATGTCAATGTTGGGTTTTTTCGAGCCACAAAAACCTCGGAAGCCTGGCCACGGATCCGTGCGAAGGTATAAAAATAAAACATGTATGTGTTTAAAGATCCTAGATCTACCTTAGATCTACAAGATAGAGTGTTACCCTCATAGCGACGCCCTTCGCTTATCCCGCTTGTCCAAAAGCTTCGCCGGAACTCAAGAGTGTCAAGTGAACACTCCTCTATTGGTATCCACACGGACAAATGGTGGAGAAAAGACAATCTTAAGTGTGCTAGCACCCTTGATGTCCACGGCAAGAAGAGGATTGGGAGAGCAAGCTTGAGAGGTAGTTGATCCAAGGAAGAAGAAGATGGAGTTACCACCAAATGAATTCCATCTAATGGAATAAAGTGGTCGGCCACCATATCTTGGGGGGTTACATGAATGCAAGTAACTCCAAGAGCCAATGGCTCTTGGTCTCCCTCATGAGGTGGCACCACATGATAAGTCAATGATGATGTGGAACACCATCATCGGACGACCACCATGCCATGTCACCATGACATGGCAATTGGTCAAGTCAAAATTGACCATTCATCTTCAATCTCATGTCAAGTCAAACTTGACCTCTTATCTCTCATGGTTGATCAAATCTAACCACTTGATTCAAGTCAATTTGATTTAATGAATCTCTATTCATTAATTTAAATTTACTCAATGAATCAAATCTAAATTAGACTCATTCAACACTTGAATCAACTTGAGTCTAACTCAATTAGTCTAATTTGGATTACTCTTAATCCAATTTGGTTCATCCCATGAACCTAATCCTCATGGTTCATCTTATGAACCTAATCCTCATGGTTCATCTTATGAACCTAATCTCCATCTAATTTCCCTTTGTGTGTGACCCTATAGGTTCTTGTAACGTTGGCAATGCTCCTAAACCGATTTAAAAACATAAGCAATGAGTGGTATCTAGCAACACATCATTGCTACCCAAGTTACAAGAATGTTGAGATCCAACATCACCTTTGTGACAACTAATTGTGACTCTCACAATATGTGACAATGTCCCTCTATCCATGACATCTAGATTGACCAATTGAGGCATAGACCGTGTCATCCTCGGTACAATCTATATCTTGAACTCCAAGTAGACTCACTCTAATCAAATGAACTCAATATCTCATATTGACTCATTTGGGCATGGCCATGCACTTTGTGGTCTCACTCTATCAAGAATAACGATGTCACTCCCGTCATATAGGAGGGATAGATTCCATCTACATCACTCACATCCCTCCGCATAATTTGTTACATACCCAGTAATCGCCTTTATAGTCTACCCATTTACGGGTGACGTTTGACGAAGCCAAAGTATGCAACTCCTTATATAGGGTGAAGGGTTTTGCTTATCGAGTCCGTGAGGGAAAACTTTGCTTCCCACTTCACCTCGGTAGTTTGTCCATGGCGATCCCTTCGATGTTCTTGGATTAAAAAAATTTAATCCTAGACAAAAGAGATTTCCCAAACCACCAAGTCATCATCGTGCTATTCGTTTAAAGAGGTCACTTGAACAAACTAGTTGTTCAAGCAACCATCCTTTATTCTACGAGTAGCCGCGGAATAGACGATGTCCGGATCGCCGGTTTTCGTGTTTATGCTCGGGATCCAAGTATTATTTAGACATTTACAGATTTGTATCATGCTCATAATTGAAAAACAAATACAAGCAAGTAACAAAAAAAAGAAAGAAGAATAGGTATACCTCTCGATCTTCTAATGTATGACCTTCCTCCTTTTGGACGTCGTGTGGGCGATGATCTACCAAAAGTCGAAGCTCCTAGATCGCAAATCTTCCTTCCTTGCTCTTCCAAAGCAAGAGGAAGAGTAGAAACAAGGTTTTTCTCCTCCCTAAAACCAACCAACAAGGAGCACACAAACTCCTTGCCGCTGGCCAACTAGAAGGAGGAGAAGATGATGGAAAACAATCAAGACACCAAGGGAAGCCCTATATCTTGTTTCCACCACCTAAGGAGAGGGAGAAGAGAGGCTTGGCTGCCGGCCAAAGGGAAGAGGGCTGGAAAACAATATGGATGCCGACCAATGAAGGAAGAAGAAGAAACAATCACCTTCCTTATTTGGTGCCGCCCTAGCCTCCAAACCCTAACCCTAATTCTATCTCAACTAGGATTCCTTCTCTTGCCGCCCAAACCCTAGCTCTCTTGATGATAGTTCACGCCAACTCCCATGCCCTCCTTTTATAGAGTTAGGGATAAGTCATGAATAATCTCCTCCATTGGTTCTAGGGATTTAATCTCAACCGTCGGATCTAGAGATTTAATATCAACCGTTGGATCTTAGAGATTTAATCTCTACCTATGGATCTTAGAGTTTTGCTTCTATCCATTGGATCTAAGCTTCATGAGGTGTTAATAGGCTACATTAGGGACCATGAGGAGGAGTTGGATCTTGGTCACCCATGGATCAAGCCCACATAAAGTCCGATCCACTAATGATGATCCAATCCACTAAAGGATCATCATTGATCTACCTCACCAACCCCCATATGATAATATGGGCTCCATATATTATTTGTACATTTTCTCCCCGTGTTTAAGATCTTGAATGTCTGTCGATTAATTAATTTATTGACCATTAATTAATCAACATCTAACTCCTTGAGTAGTACCACTCAACCTTTTCATCATGTCGGACCAAGTCCACCTGCAAGGTTTACATGATGAACCTTATGAGCTCCTCAAGGGGACATCATCATCCTAATATATAGGAAACGGTTTCCTCCTATAATCAATGGCACACCATATAAATAATATCATCTCCCAACATACCGAGCCTATCGATTTAATCTATAAATCTCGTCCATTGGTAAATCAAAGAGAAGAGTACTAAGTATATATACCCATTATTATATCAGGATTAAGAGCATGTACTAAATAATATCTGAGGTCTGATTCGATTATGTAGTCAGCAATAAATCGAATCACGTCTAAGTCGGTCATGCTCAATACACACAAAGTGCACTAGTGTGATTCTATGGTCAAGACAAACCAATACCAAATCACACTACAACCATTCCGATGGTTGGTCCAAAGCCATCTCGGTTGTGAGCCTTTACTTATACTTTTCAAGGAGCCAATAACATGATCTCCCGTGTGACACCACACACCATGTTATCTACAATGTAAAGTATTAGACAATATTGCATAACCATAAAAATATGCAAACAATGATCATGTGATTCTTATTCCAAAATAAAGATGTTCATACAAAAGATAGACTTTTCAGTATACATCCCTACATAGGGAACCATAGTGACTTCAAGTCTAAGGACTAATAGTCATACTAATAGCCACATGAGAAAGTATATGACACTCATATAACAATCCATGATACTTTCTCATAGCGGGTCATTCAGTATACATTCTCCAATGCATACCCATGTGTCAACTTGATATCTCATATCCATGACTTGTGAGATCAAGTCATCGTGTTGACCTACATGCTAGTCTCTACGCATTAACATTGTCCCTGAATGTTAATACTTGACTAGGAATGATTAAGAGTAGTGTTCTCTATATCATCTCATTATCGATTCAACCAATCGATTGATATAGATAAGAACCTACTACTCAAGGACGCTATTATACTTAGTTATTTGGCACCAATACAAGTAAATATAATAACCATGCCTTTATTAATAGGAATATGATACAATAAAGTCCATACAATAATCATCACATGATTGGCTCTAGGGCTTTCACTAACAATCTCCCACTAACACTAGTGCCAATCACCGTAGTATCTAATACCCAATGACCTAGTGTGACCATCATGCTTTTTCTATGCCAAAGCCTTGGTCAAGGGATCTACGATGTTAGCCTCTGTGGGTACTCTGCAAATCTTCACATCTCCTTTGTCGATAATCTCTCGAATGAGATGGAAGTGCCGTAGTATGTGTTTGGTCCGCTGGTGTGAGCGAGGTTCCTTAGCCTGTGCAATCACTCCATTGTTGTCACAATAGAGCTCTATGGGATCTGCTATGCTAGGAACCACCCCAAGCTCAGTAATGAACTTGCGGATCCAAACTGCCTCCTTTGCTGCCTCAGATGCAGCGATATACTCGGCTTCAGTTGTAGAATCAACAACTGTGTCCTGCTTTGAACTCTTCTAGCTCACAATGCCACCATTCAAGCAAAACATGAACCCTGACTACGATCTATAATCATTCTGGTCAGTTTGGAAGCTGGCATCACTGTAACCCTTTACAGCTAGCTCCTTATCGCCTCCAAATATCAAGAAATATTCTTTAGTCCTTCTCAAGTACTTAAGAATATTCTTGACTGCTATCCAGTGACGCTCACCTGGATCTGACTAGTATATACTCGTCATGATCAAAGCATACGAGACATCAGGACGAGTACATAGCATGGCGTACATGATAGATCCTATAGCAGATGCATAAGGGATCTTATCCATGCGGTCTCTCTCCTCTCTAGAAGAGGAACTTTGAGTCTTCGAAAGACTCACACCATGTGACATCGGTAGAAGTCCCTTCTTGGAATTTTGCATGGCAAACCGTAGTAATACTGTGTTAATATATGTACTCTAACTTAGGCTAAGCAATCTCTTACATCTATCTTTATAGATCTTGATGCCTAGAATACAGGCTGCTTCACCTAAGTCCTTCATTGAAAAGCACGTCCCTAGCCAAGTCTTCACAGACTGTAGTGAAGGGATGTCATTCCCAATGAGTAGTATGTGATCCACATACAATACAAGGAAGACAACTGTGTTCCCATTAACCCTCTTGTAGACACAGGGTTCATCTTCATTCTTGATGAAACCAAACTGTTTGATCGCATCATCGAATCGAAGATTCCAACTCCGAGAAGCTTGCTTTAGCCCATAAATGGACCTTTGCAGCTTGCATACTTTCCCAGTATGCTGTGGATCTACAAAACCCTCAGGTTGTGTCATGTACACATCCTTGAGTAAGTTTCCATTCAGAAATGTGGTTTTGATATCCATCTATCAGATCTCATAATCGTGGTATGCTGCAATAGCAAGCATGATCCGAATGGACTTAAACATCGCCACTGGAGAAAATGTTTCATCATAGTTAATACCATGAATTTACTTGAAACCTATAGCCACCAATCAGCCCTTATAGGTATGCGTATGTCCATCCATGTCAGTCTTTCTCTTAAAGACCCACTTACACCCAATGGGTTTGACCCCTTCAGGTGGATCAACCAAAGTCCATACTTGGTTGGTGTACATGGATTCCATCTCGGATCTCATGACCTCTAGCTATTTTTCAGAGTCTGGGCTCATCACAGCTTCCTGATAGGAGGTAGGCTCATTCTCAATGAGCATAACGTCATCATGGTCAGACAAGAGAAATGAGTATCTCTTAGGTTGACGACGTACCCTATCAGACCTGCGAAGAGGTAGGTCTACCTGAATAGGTGGTTGCTCCACAACTCTTTGTGAAACAACCTCATCACCCACAACATTTTGTGGTTCCTGTTCAACCTCCATCAAGGCCTCAGTGCTATGGTCTTTATCTTGAATTTCTTCAAGATCAAACGTACTCCCACTAGTTTTTCTAGAAACAAAATCCCTTTCTAGAAAAACCCTAGTCTTTGCCACAAACACTTTGTGTTGACTGGGAATGTAGAAGTAATATTCCTTCGTGTCCTTGGGATATCCAACAAAATATCACCTATCGGATTTAGGTCCCAGTTTGTTTGAGACTTAACGTCGAACGTAAGCCTCACAACCCCAAATCCTCATAAAAGACATCTTGGGATTTCTCCCTGTCTATATTGTATATGGTGTCTTTATCACAGCCTTGGATGGTACACGGTTAAGGGTGAAGGCTGCTGTGTCTAGAGCATATCCCCAAAAGGATATAGGAAGATCTGTGTGACTCATCATAGATCGTACCATATCTAATAGGGTACGATTCCTCCTTTCGAATACACCATTCCACTGTAGTGTTCCAGGAGGAGTGAGTTGGGATAGAATCCCACACTCAGCTAGATAGTCACGAAACTCATGTCTAAGGTATTCACCACCTCGATCTGATCGAAGTATCTTAATACTCTTGCCAAGCTGATTTTATACTTCATTCTTGAATTCTTTGAACTTTTCAAAAGATTCTGATTTATGTGTCATGAGATACACATAACAATATCTATTAAAGTCATCAGTAAATGTAATGAAGTACCTGTAACCACCTCTAGCAGCAACATTGAAAGGGCCACATACATCACTATGTATAAGTCCTAACAAGTCTGTTTCTCTTTCGCTGTGTCCACTAAAGGGAGTCTTGGTCATCTTGCCTAAAAGGCAAGACTCGCATGTCTCATATGATTCAAAATCAAATGAGTCTAGTAGCCCATCCTTATGGAGCTGTGATAAGCGACTCTCATTTATGTGACCTAAGCGACAATGCCAGAGATAGATTTGGTTCAACTCATTTGACTTGAACCTTTTGGTACTTATGTTATAGATAGGGCTCTCTAAGTTTAGAAAGTAGAGTCCGTTCATTAGAGGTGCACTACAATAGAACATATCATTTAAATAAATTGAACAATATTTGTTCTTTATTATAAATGTAAATCCTTTCTTGTCCAAACAAGAAACCGAAATTATGTTCTTAGTTAAAGCAGGCACATAACAACATTCATCAAATTCCAGTACAATCCCAGTGGGCAGAGATAGATCATAAGTTCCTACAGCAACAGCAGCAACTCTTGCTCCATTGCTTACTTGTAGGTCCACCTCGCCCTTTGTCAATGCCCTACTATTTATCAGCGCCTGCACATTGGTACAAATGTGAGATGCACATCCGGTATCTAATACCCATGATGAAGAAATAGATAGATTGACTTCTATAACATTTATACCTGAAGTAGAAGTCTCACTTCTCTTCTTATTAAGATCTTCCAAGTAAGCTTTGCAGTTACGCTTCCAGTGTCCAGCTTCCTTGCAGTGGAAGCAAGCCCCTTCCTTGGCCACCCCTCCTTTGGATTTAAGTTCCTTACCTTTGCCCTTGGCTTGGGACTTTCCCTTACCTTTAGGCTTGCCCTTGCCTTTCTTCTTTTGCACCATCAAAATGGAGTCAGATTTTCCCTTCTTAAGGTTGAGCTCAGCAGTTCTCAACATGCTAAGCATCTCAGGCAGTGGCTTATTAATTTCATTCATGTTGTAATTCATGACAAATTGATTGTAGTTTTGTGGCAAAGACTGCAAGATCAAGTCAGTGGCCAGCTCTTGGCCAAGGGGGAATCCCAATCTCTGTAGGTTTTCTATATACCCAATTATCTTGAGTACATATGGACCTACGGGAGTCCCATCTTGCATTTTGGACCCAAACAATGCCTCAGAGACTTCATATCTCTCGTGCCTTGCTTGTCCTTGATATAGTTGACGAAGATGTTCAACCATATCATAAGCATTCATGAACTCATGTTGCTTTTGAAGCTCAGAGTTCATGGTCGCGAGCATTAGACATGACACATCTAATGCATCATCTTGATGCTTCTTGTAAGCATCTTTGTCAGCTCGCGAGGCAGTGGCAGGAAGTGCCTCTGGAATGGGTTGCTCCAGGACGTACAGTTTCCTTTCTTGGGTGAGAACAATTCTCAGGTTCCTATACCAGTCCAGGAAATTTACTCCATTGAGCTTGTCCTTCTCAAGGACAGAATGCAGGGAGAGAGTGTTCGTATTTGTCGACATAGTAATCTACAACATACAATGCAGATAATTAATATTATATTCCTTTTATCATTTAATTAGGCCTTTAATCAAATGATGCTCCCACTGAATTATAGGAATTTTATAGAATCAAGTTATGGATGTGGTCAAACCACATTACTAAATTCATACAAACTAGCTATAATTCCTGCGGGACAAGATTCACATCATACTAAGCCTTGAGTTAGCTTTGGCTAAATCGCCCAAGACTTAGTATGATTGGTGAGTAACACATTACTGATTACATCTCTATGCAACCCTTGTTTATAGGATCAAGACCCACATTTACAAAAGACCTTGAGTTAGCTTTGGCTAAATCGCCCAAGATTTAGTATAAATGCAATCTTATCCTATCTTTCCAACGGTTGGAATATGCCTATAGTTCTACTCGATCCAATTGAGTTAACTAGTTTTACTCAATCTAATTGAGCTTACTCTAACCCAAGCCGTGATAGGCCGGACCAAGATTGTCCCTCCTCACCCTACCAAGATAATATGCGTTGCTCTGCTTTGGCAGATTCAACAACTACAAATGATCGAGGTAGTGATGGGTATTAAGGACTTGGTAGGCATTTTTCAAGTTGATTCAATTAAGATCTAATCTAATTGTAATTTGTATCATATACGCATTGAGGCCTTTATTATCCTATACTAGCATGCATCACATACAAACAAGCATTATTCTAGCATGCATCATATACATACAAGAAAATATCCTAGCATGCATCATATACATACAAGCATTATTCTACTAGCTGTTGGATCGAAGCGGATCGCTACAGGGGGGGTGAATAGCGATCAAACTTTTTTTTTGTTCGTTCGTTAAAACCCGAGTAGATAATTAATTGCAGCGGAAAGATAAGCAATAAATAAAGGAGACAAATATTTTTACTTGGTTCGTAGCCTTCGACTACTACTCCAAGGCCCTAGTGGTCCTTGACCATGCACGGAGGGCAAAACACTAAAGAACTCCTCCTCGTTAGAGGTAGGAGTTAATCGTTACAAATAAAAGCAAAAAAGCTTGAGGTAGAGGGACACTCCCCCTCTCCTCGTTACGATAAAAGCTCCGAGATTTGAAGGTAATGAACTGAAATAAATAACTTAAACCGACGTAATAAAAAGAAAACAATTAAACCTAGACGTCGGAGAAGAAGCACTTCGTTGTCGGAAAGTTGTAGCTTGGCGGAGGCTTTTGGAAGCTTAGAATTGATGATGAAACCCTAGGATTGGCCCTCCTTTTATAGCATTTGAGCCCCTTTTTGAGAGGAACTTCAACCAATAGGAATTGAGCACATGGATCCTTGAAAAATAGTGATAAGACTTGACTCCTCGAGGCTGATCCTTGACCATCATCGATGGCCATCATCGATCGTGATGGCGATGCGATCGTTGAATGTCGCCGCAGTACGATCGATGGATGACAAGTCCTCCAAGCCGGGCAATGACTCGATGCTAGTTGCAAGGCAAAGTTAGCTTAACAAAAACATTATTTTGACAGCCTCCGACCGTCCAATCTCGACCTAGACCACCTATAGGATGTATTTGGTCGGATCTACGCTTAAGATCATCCCCGTAGAGAGGATACAACCTCACTTACGCTCGCACACACGAGCTTACCTCGATACTTACTGTGTTGCTTTTGCTTCCGGCCTTCCACTCGATTCCTTCGGCTCCCTCCAAAGTCACTCGAGTGTTACCCGTCGACCGCGACTTCTTCCGGGTGTCACTAGCCTTCAGCTCTAGCTATAGCAATTTTCTGCACACTCGATTCAGCTCATGAGATAACAACATAAGCTTAACTTTGTATCATTTGCTATAATCAAAACTCAGGTTCGACTTAGGTGTCTACTGCACCAACACTAGCATGCATCACATACATACAAGCAAAACAAATATATATATATATATATATATATATATATATATATATATATATATATATATATATATATATATATATATATAATTAATTGTGATGTGGTGATGGCCCTACTACGATCTTCTCAAGCCAATGAGAAGATCAGATGGTCAACCTAGGGTTAGCGGCTTCTCCAAGCACCTCCTTTAACCGCCATGTGGCGTCGACACCCTTCTCGTAACTCCGTCTAGAAGTGGACCTTCCACCGCTCTATTTTGAACATTACAAACATGAAACTCGAGTTACATTCGAGTCTAAAACTATTTACAACTAGAATTTTAAAAAGAAGAGGCACGATGCGCAGGTCGCATACCCTATACAACAAGCACAATCACAAAAAAAATGACACGCAGGCCGTATTATGAATTACAACACATTAACATCCAATCATATTGGGGTTCTTGGGTCATGACCATCACAGAATTATATATAATTCTAAATTATATATTTTACAGAAAATTTCTATAATTTTTCTTGTTTTTTCAATTTTATGAGTCACCTCTCTGTAACGGTCCCACTAAGCGGTTTCCGGGCGCGATTACGGGACAAGGCCCCTTTCGGAGATAGGGGTAGCGCCCCTACTCACAATACTAATCTTTACGAGTGTCCCTACTAGATCTTACAGTGACTTAAGTCTCTATCCCAAAAACCTAAATCAAGAACTCGCCGTTTTGGAGAGTTTTTCTCGGCGGTTGAAGCTTACAAGTGTCCCAACACTCGTTGCTTCGACTCTTCAAGAAAAATACCCAAAAATTCTATAAAAATAGAAAATTTACAGAAACTTAAAAATATATAATTTTTATATCTAATACAAAAACTACAAATATAAAACACATACATGCTTCGCACGTGGCTCTGATACCACTGTCGGGTTTTTCCGAGCCACAAAAACCGCTTTTTGCGTTGCGGAAACCTCGAAATACCGGCCACGGATCCGTGCGAAGGTATAAAAATAAAACATGTATGTGTTTAAAGATCCTAGATCTACAAGATAGAGCGCTACCCTCGTAGCGACGCCCTTCGCTTATCCCGCTCGTCCAAAAGCTTCGCTGGAACTCAAGAGTGTCAAGTGAACACTCCTCTATTGGTATCCACACGGACAAATGGTGGAGAAAAGACAATCTTAAGTGTGCTAGCACCCTTGATGTCCACGGCAAGAAGAGAATTGGGAGAGCAAGCTTGAGAGGAAGATGATCCAAGGAAGAAGAAGATGGAGTTACCACCAAATGAATTCCATCTAATGGAATAAAGTGGCCGACCACCATATCTTGGGGGGTTACATGCATGCATATAACTCGAAGAGCCAATGGCTCTTGGTCTCCCTCATGAGGTGGCACCGCATGATAAGTCAATGATGATGTGGAACACCATCATTGGTTGACCCCCATGCCATGTCGCCATGACATGGTAATTGGTTAAGTCAAAATTTACCATTCATCTTCCCTCTGAAGTCAAGTCAAACTTGACCTCTTATCTCCCATGGTTGATCAAATATAACCACTTGATTCAAGTCAATTTGATTTAATGAATCTCTATTCATTAATTTAAATTGACTCAATGAATCAAATCTAAATTAGACTCATTCAACACTTAAATCAACTTGAGTATAACTCAATTAGCCTAATTTGGATTACTCTTAATCCAATTTGGTTCATCCCATAAACCTAATCCTCATGGTTCATCATATGAACCTAATCTCCATCTAATTGCCCTTTGTGTGTGACCCTATAGGTTCTTGTAACGTTGGCATTGCTCCTAAACCGATTTAGGAACATAAGCAATGAGCGGTATCTAGCAACACATCATTGCTACCCAAGTTACAAGAATATTGAGATCCAACATCACCTTTGTGACTACTAATTGTGACTCTCACAATATGTTATAATGTCCCTCTATCCATGACATCTAGATTGACCAATTGAGGCATAGACCATGTTATCCTCGGTACAATCTATATCTTGAACTCAATGTAGACTCACTCTAATCAAATGAGCTCAATATCTCATATTGACTCATTTGGGCATGGCCATGCACTTCGTGGTCTCACTCTATCAAGAATAACGATGTCACTCTCGTCATATAGGAGGGATAGATCACATCTATATCACTCACATCCCTCCGCATAATTTGTTACATACCCAATAATCGCCTTTATAGTCCACCCATTTACGGGTGACATTTGACGAAGCCAAAGTATGCAACTCCTTATGTAGGGAACCATGGTGACTTCAGGTCTAAAAACTAATAGTCATACTAATAGCCACATGAGAAAGTATATGACACTCATATAACGATCGATGATACTTTCTCATGGCGGGTCATTCAGTATACATTCTCCAATGCATACCCATGTGTCAACTTGATATCTCATATCCATGACTTGTGAGATCAAGTCATCGTGTTAACCTACATGCTAGTCTCTACGCATTAACATTGTCCCTAAATGTTAATACTTGACTAGGAATGATTAAGAGTAGTGTTCTCTATATCATCTCATTATCAATTCAACCAATCGATTGATATAGATAAGAACCTACTACGCAAGGACGCTATTATACTTAGTTATTTGGCACCAATACAAGTAAATATAATAATCATGCCTTTATTAATAGGAATATGAAACAATAAAGTCCATACAACAATCATCACATGATTGGCACTAGGGCTTTCACTAACAGTCAAAGCATAAGTCTCCATGACCAAGACGACTTGAATACCGCAAGTCTAAGGAACATCACACTTAAGCTATAGTAAGAACTTCATTGACATATCCATATATGTAGAGAACCATATGAAGTTTTATAGTTGGTCACTCCAATGAACTAGTTACCATAACTAGCATCCACGATCAACTCCGGACATCTCAATGTCTCCAACCAATGAGAAACAGCTACTTGGATAAACCAAAGAGTACACCTCGTGCTAGTCTCAACAGAATCGATGGCGTCGGAATGCATTCATCGACTAGGGATAATTCTAATACATCATAATTACACATGTAGAGATACTCACTAGTTGTGATCCAATCACAAATTCTCTCATGTTGTGAATCATATTGCGGACATTCAGTAAATGAGTTTAAGATCCAATCAAATACATGAAAACATGTATACTCAAATAGTGAATCTTCATTTATCAAATAAATGATACAACCATAAGGCGATTGCCTTAGGACACCTCTCATATATTACTAACAAACTCCTACTTGGCCTAATACCAATCGCCACGGTATCCAATACCATAAGCTCTAATATGACCCTCAAACTTACTTTAAGGTAAGACTTTAGTTAAAGGGTACACTAAGTTCCTTTCAGTGGGAATCTTTTTGATTTGTTTTTCTTCCTACTTATGATCTCTCTGATCAGATGTTAGTGGTGAAGCACATGTTTAGATCGTTGATGAGACCACACCAAGTTCAGAGATGAACTTCTTAATCCAAACCACTTCCTTTGCTGCTTCTGAAGCTGCAATGCATTCTACATCAGTAGTAGAATCCGCTACAGTGTCTTGCTTGGAACCTTTCCAACTTATTGCGCCTCCATTCAAGGTAAATACGTAACTAGACTGAGACCTGGAATCATCCTTTTATGTCTGGAAGCTGGCATCCGTGTACCCTCGTATTACCATATTACCTTCTCCATATATTAGGAACACATCTTTTATTCTTCTTATGTACTTAAGGATTATTTTCACAGCCACCCAATGATCCATTCCTAGATCAGATTGGTATCTGCTCATGACACTTAGAGCATATGATACATCGAGTCTCGTACACAACATAGCCTACATGATAGATCCTATTGTGGATGCATAGGGAATCTTACTCATGCAAATCCTCTCGTCTTTTGTGCGTGGACACATAGACTTCGAAAGGTGTATCCCATGCCTGATGGGAAGGAAACCTTTCTTGGATTCTAACATGCTAAACCTCTTTAACACTCGGTCTATATATGTAGACTGTGAAAGACCAAGCAACTGTTTTGATCTATCTCTATAGATCTTGATCCCGAGGATGTAGGTCGCTTCTCCCGGGTCTTTCATGGAGAATATTTTGGGTAACCAAATTTTAACCGACTGTAAGATAGATATATCATTTCCTATAAGTAATATGTCATCGACATACGACATTAGGAACGCGACTGCACTTCAACTAACCTTCTTGTACATACAAGGTTCGTCCGAATTTAGTGAGAAATCAAACCTTTTGATTATCTCATCAAAATGGATATTCCAGCTCCTGGATGCTTGCTTCAGTCCATAAATGGATTGTCGAAGTTTGCATACCTTGGTTTTATCAACCAATGCAAAACTCTCAGGTTGTATCATATACATGTCCTCAAGTAGGTTTACATTAAGGAAAGTCATTTTCTCATTCATCTGTCATATCTCATAATCATAATGAGGCGTTATGGCCAAAAGCATCCGAATGGATTTAAGCATAGCAACTAGTGAATAGGTTTCATCATAATCAACACCTTAGTTTTAACGATATCCTTTCGCCACTAATCTAGCCTTATAGGTAATCACATTACCATCCATGTCGATTTACTTCTTGAAAACCCACTTGCACCCTATAGGCTTAATGCCTTCAGGTGGGTCAACCAAGTTCCAAACTTGATTTTCATACATGGAATCCATTTTCGACTTCATGGCTTCAAGCCATTTGTCCCTTTCTAAACTTTTCAAAACTTCTTCATAATTGGTAGGCTCCTCATCGTCAATGAGTAACACGTCATTCGATTCACTTACGAGAAATCCATATTTCTTGGGAATGTTGTATGTTCTACCAGATCTATAAAGATGTGGTATCACAATAGGTTCAGTCGATGTCTCATCACTATGAGTTATCGGTTGAGGTACTTGACCAGGTATATCTTCAATGTCTATTGGAGTCTCTTGAACCTCCTCAAGTTCAACGCCACTCTCACTGTTTTCTTGCAAGAAAAACTCTTTCTCTAGAAACACAGCATGCCTTGAAACAAGCTCCTTTTGTTCCACAGGATGATAGAATTAGAAACCCCTCATTTCCTTAGGGTATCCAATAAATAGGCATTTATCAGACTTAGCATCCAATTTGTCTGACACAGTCCGCTTCACATAAGTAGGACAACCCCATATCTTCAAGTAAGATAAATGAGGTTTCTTACTAGCTCATATCTCATATGGAGTAGTAGAGACTACCTTAGTCGAGACTCTATTTAGCAAGTAAATAGCTGTCTAAAGTGCATAGCCCCAAAAGGACATAGGAAGATTCGCGTGATTCATCATCGACTTGACCATGTCTAACAAGGTTCGATTTCATCTCTTAGATACACCATTAAGTTTTGGTGTATATGACGAAGTCCATTGGGACAATATACCATTGTCTCTTAGATAATCTAGAAACTATTGACTCAAGTATTCACCACCTTGATCCGATTGAAGTATTTTAATACTCTTGCCAAGTTGTTTCTCTACTTCATTTCTGAATTCTTTGAACCTTTCAAAGGCTTCAGACTTGTGCTTCATCAAGAACACATACCCAAACTGTGAGTGATCAGAGGTGAAGGTAATGAAGTAGCTATAGCCTTCTAGAGCTGGAGTTGACATAGGTCCACATACATCAGTATGTATTAGACCAAGCAACTCTCCCACCGGTTCACCTTTTCCAGTAAAAGGTAACTTGGTCATCTCGCCCTTTAAGCACGATTCACATGTATCACATGAATCTAATTCAAACAATTCCAGAATTCTACATCGGTGTAATTCGGACATGCGTTTCTTGCTCACATGGCCAAGACGACAATGCCACATGTAGGAGTCTAATTGATTATCTTTTCGAGCACGCTTGTTGCTCGCTTCAATATTGAAAATGTCACTAGATACGTCCAACATATAAATACCATTGCTTAAAGTTCCAGTCCTATAAAGAACGTCATTCAAAGTTATGTAACAACAATTATTACTAAAATTTAAATTGTACCCATTTCTATTTAAACAAGAAATAGAAATGATGTTCTTGTTAGTAATATATGAGAGATGTCCTAAGGCAATCACCTTATGTATGAACCATTTATATGATAAATGAAGATTCACTATTTGAGTATACATGGTTTCATGTATTTGATCGGATCTTAAACTCATTTACTGAATGTCCACGATACGATTCACAACATGAGAGAATTTGTGATTGGATCACAACTAGTGAGTATCTCTACATGTGTAATTGTGATGTATCGGAATTATCCCTAGTCGATGAATTGATGGATTTGGACACCATTGATTCTGTCGAGACTAGCACGAGGTATACTCTTTGGTGTATCCAAGCAGCTGATTCTCACTGGCTGGAGACATTGTGATGTCCGGAGTTAATCGTGGATGCTAGTTATGGTAACTAGTTCATTGGAGTGACCAGCCGTAAGACTTCATATGGTTCTCTGCATATATAGATATGTCAATGAAGTTCTTACTGTAGCTTGAGTGCGATGTTCCTTTGACTTGCGGTATTCAAGTCATCTTGATCATGTAGACTTATTCTTTGACATCTTAAGCAAGCATCTCTGAGGAGATGTGGACCCGGGATGATTGGGTATAAGTCGAAGTGATCGAAGGTGTTTGAATAGCCTATAAAGGATTCACCACTCCTTGCGAGGAGATGTATACCCATGGCCTCTCGTTGGATTGTTACTAAAGCCTTTGGCCAAAGCATTACATGTTTAGAGTAAGGTACTCTTCGCTACATGTGTAGTAACTAGAATCCGTAGGACGAGGAAATGATACTTGGGCTAGGTGTGACATAGTCAGCCTAGTGGGGACTGACACTATAGAACATGTCCTGAACCAAGTGGGTATAAGATGAGTGAAGGGAATGGGGCACGATTTATTCGAGTTGCTGAAGGGTTTTAGAAATAGTTCTGGATCAACCGTTGATCTTTTCGATTAATTGGGGATCATGATGTACTACTAGGTGCCACTCATGATCGTTCTATAATTAATGGTTAATTATAGATGACCAACATAAACCGAGAACCTATTTGGTCACACGCACAACGAGCGTAATCCAAAGGATTTAAAACGAGCTTGAGAATGAGATTCTCAGACCGAGAGAAACAAGGTTTGGTTGGACCAAGTATGAAGCAAGCATGAAATTGTTTCAGTCACAATGGAAGCGTGGATGGGCCTTGTCTTATGAAGACATGATGGACGAACCAAAATGGTTTGGTTCTAATCCAACGGAGGAGAATAAACCAAAGGGATTTGGTTTGTTTTAAACGAATGAACCAAAGTTGGTTCGGTTCATTTTAACTTAAAATAAACCATCATGGTTTGGTTTATTTTAACTTAAATTAATGGAGCGGGTTAACGGGCCTTTGGTTATGATCCGATAACCATTAAGAGAATTTGTTCTCTATAAAATAAGGCTTAAGGGTTTTTGTTAAACCCTAATCAAAAGCCCTAACCTAATTGTGGCCGCCCAACCTCTCCCTCCTCTCCATCTAGTCGGCGCCAATCTTATTTCCGCCGCCCACCTCCTCCAACCGGCGACTAGCTGCTGCCATCTTCTCCACTTGCCGGCGTCGAGCTACTACCGGAGGAGCTCCGGTGATCATCCTTGGCTCCGGCGAAAAGGTGAGCACATTGCTTTCCTTATTTGGCCGGCGCAAGGTCTCCACCAAAGCTGTCCAGATTTCTGGACAGCTTGTTTCCCTCTTGTCGGAGCATCGTTTGGACGACGTTTGGAGCTCCGACAGCGCCTTCCTTACCGGGGATTCGATCTCCGGTAATCCTCATAGGTGGAGGATGAAGGATTCGTCAAACAGTTGACGAATACCTCTCCGGAGAAGCGAGTTTTTGAGGACTCATTTTGGATCCGAATTTTGATTCGGATCGTGATCTTCTCTCGATCACGTCGTCTTCAACATGAGGCTAGTAACCCGTACGAAGACGAGGCTCGTGACTTAGTGAAGTCATCCCGAAGATACTCGGCGTGGATACGGATAGAGACGATTCTAGCGAGAATCGTTCCGGTTGATGCCTTTCCCGCTACACGTGATACGTCAGGTATACATAGTTTAAGTTTCCTTTTATTGCAAAATTTGAATTTATGGTTATGTCTACACATGTTGTACTATGCATGCGTGTGATGTGTGTGTTGTAATAAATTAGATTTATTATTTTATTCCTTCTGCTGTGCACATGTTTATGAAACATGTTCGAACACACACTCGCCGCGGTGCCGAAAACCCAACAGTGGTATCAGAGCCCAGGTTGTGTTTCGACATAATCATAAAATTATTTTGCGATAGTCATAATGATATTTCTGTAAAGTTTCTACTTTTGTAAAGTTAGAAGTATTTATAGAAATTTTTCAATTTTTGAAAGTCTAGAAGTATTTATGGAAATCTTCCACTTTTGGAAAGTTGGAAGTATTTATGGAAATTGATCTTTTCCATAAATAAAATATTTGATTAGATTTTGGAAATTTGTTTCCTAATTTAATCATGATTTTATTTGGGAAATCAAATCTTAAAAATATTTTATTTCCATAAGTAGTTTTGATGATTTAAAAAATTGGTTTCCTAAATTGACTTTCCTTAATCAACTATTTCGACAAATAAAATATGTGATTAAATTTGAAAATTTGTTTCCTAATTTAATCATGATTTGATTTGGAGAATCAAATCTTAAATATATTTTATTTCCATAAATAGTTATGACATATAAGGAAATATTGTACATGACATAATTGTATGTCATGTAATTGCATTAGATGCATATCATTATATCATGTGTGTCGTGACATGTAGATGTATGTCATGCCATGTAGATAATACTTATTTGCATGCAAAGAGGATGAGACATAAAAACCCTAACTCAATATTAAAGCCTACACCTTCCATTAATATGGTTAGAACCAGAGTTCTGTTTCTTGTTCGGGTTGTTGGACTCTCTCCAAGACCGGCTCGAACCCGAAAATGTTCAAACCATGGAATAGTTTAATACTAATATGGTAAGAGTCAGAGGTCAATCGTTAGCTTTGGTTGTTGGACTCTCTCCAAGGCGGGCTAATTGGTTGAATGCACTCTAACCATATTAAAACTATTTCTCGATTAATAGGTTGACTTTAACCTGAAGCATCGGCTTGTTGGACTCTCTCCAAGGTCGATGTAAAGAGAGGTGAAGTTGGGTGCTATGCATATGATGCATACTTGTTAATGTGTTAACAACCCGATGTATGCGTGAATATTCAATTAGTTGATAGCACATTGTGATAGTTGCATATACGTGATATGCAATCGGTATATTTGATACCTACCATCGTAGTTATGAATGACTTGTTGGACTCTCTCCAAGGTTGTTCATATCTATGGTGGATATCAACCCATTCGGAGATGGACCTACGATCTCCCGAAGTGATTTTGGGGTTTTTGAAATTCAAAAAATGAATGAGATTTATAAATGTATATTGATGCATTTTAAAATCATTTTCTCATATATGCTCGTTTTGTATTTCTAGGTTAATCAATTGATCATGACGTCTTTGAACTTGCGCACTATTTTGGATTCAAACAAATTGACTGGGCCTAACTTCCTGGACTGGCTTAGAAACCTGAGAATTGTTCTCAAGGCAGAAAAGCTAGCATATGTTCTTGAAGAGCCTCTTCCCAACTGTTCTAAGGACGATGCAACTCCAGACCAAATGTTGGTCTATCAGAAGCATGTGGCAGATTCTGAGCTGGCGAGTTGCATCATGCTAGCTGGGATGGTACCTGAGCTGCAAAAGCAGCATGAGCATATGGATGCTAATACTATGGTCTTCCATCTTCATGAGTTGTTGGATGAGCAAGCGAGATCCGAAAGGTTCGAAGTCTCCAGGCTCCTCTTCACCACGAAGATGCAAGAAGGTTCGTCTGTAGTGTAGTTTGTGCTAAAGATGAACGGGTACATCGAGCAGCTAGCCACCCTCAGGTTAGTGATGGATCATGAATTAAGTATTGACTTAATTCTGCATTGTTTTCCCAAGAGTTTCTCACAATTTGTGATGAACTATCGGATGAACAAATTAGAATCCACTATTCCTGAGCTCCTCAATATGCTGAAGACTGTGGAGCCTTCTGTGAAGCATGAGGAGAAGGCAGTTCTGTTAGTTGATTCCTCAAAGAAAGGTTCTAAGAGGAAGGCAAAGGAATAGAAGAAAGAGAAGAACAAGAAGGCAAAGAAGGCAGAACCAGCACAAAAGGGCACTTGCCATCATTGTGGCAAGGAAGACCACTGGCGAAGAAACTGCAAGATTTATCTTGAGTCCATGAAGAAGAAGAAGGCATCCGATGCCCCATCCTCTTCAAGTATCTTCGTTATTGATTGTCATTCTATTTCCTTAGACACTTGGGTATTGGATACTTGGTGTGGCTCACATATATGTAATGACATAAGGAATAGAAGAAGACTCGTCAGAGGGGAGTCAAATTTGCGAGTTGGCAATGGAGCAAAGGTTGCTGCGGTCGCCATCGGAACTTATTTGCTGAAGCTCCCTAGTGGACTAGTCTTGGAACTGGACAATTGCTATTGTGTTCCTTCTCTAATAAAGAACATTGTTTCTATTTCCTGCTTAAATAGAAATGGTTTACATTTGACGTTTAGTAACAATTATTGTTATATAACTTTGACTGGCGTACTTTATGGAACTGGAACATTGAGCAATGACATTTATACGTTGGACGTATCCAGTGACATTTTCAATATCGAAGTGAGCAACAAGCATGCTCGAAAGGATAATCACTTAGACTCCTACATATGACATTGTCATCTTGGCCATGTAAGCAAGAAACGCATGTCTGAATTACACCGATGTGGAATTCTGGAATCGTTTGAATTGGATTCATACGATACATACGAATCATGCTTAAAAGGCAAGATGACTAAGTTACCTTTTACTGGAAAAGGTGAACGAGTGGGAGAGTTACTAGGTCTAATACATACTGATGTATGTGGACCTATGTCAACTCAAGCTTTAGGAGGCTATAGCTACTTCATTACCTTCACCGATGATTACTCACGGTTTGGGAATGTGTTCTTGATGAAACACAAGTCTGAAGCCTTTGAAAGGTTCAAAGAATTCAGAAATGAAGTAGAGAAACAACATGACAAGAGTATTAAAATACTTCGATTGGATCGAGGAGGTGAATACTTAAGTCAAGAGTTTCTTGATTATCTAAGAGACAATGGTATATTGTCTTAATGGACTCCGCCATATACACCACAGCATAATGGTGTATCTGAGAGGCGTAACCGGACCTTGTTGGACATGGTCAGGTCAATGATGAATCATGCGAATCTTCCCAAGTCCTTTTGGGGCTATGCACTTCAGACAGCTGTTTACTTGTTAAACAGAATGCCAACCAAGGTAGTCTCTACTACTCCATATGAGATATGGAATAGTAAGAAACATCATGTATCTTACTTGAAGATATGGGGTTGTCCTGCTTATGTGAAGCGGATTGTATCAGACAAATTGGATGCTAAGTCTGATAAATGTCTATTTATTGGATACCCTAAGGAAACAAGGGGTTACCAATTCTATCATCCTGTGGAACAAAAGGTGTTTGTTTCAAGGCATGTTGTGTTTCTAGAGAAAGAGTTTCTCTTGCAAGAAAACAGTGGGAGTGTCGTCGAGCTTGAGGAGGCTCGAGAGACTCAAATAGACATTGATGAGATACCTGGTGAAGCACAAGAGGCGATAACTCATAGTGATGAGCAATCGGCTGGACCTACTGTAACACCACATCTTCGTAGATCTGGTAGAACACGCAACATTCCTAAGAGATATGGATTTCTCGTAAGTGAATCGAATGACGTGTTACTCATTGATGATGAGGAGCCTACCAGTTATGAAGAAGTGCTGACAAGTTTAGAAAGGGATAAGTGGCTTGATGCCATGAAGTCGGAAATGGATTCCATGTATGAAAACCAAGTTTGGAACTTGGTTGACCCACCTGAAGGCATCAAGCCTATAGGGTGCAAGTGGGTTTTCAATAAGAAAACCGACATGGATGGTAATGTGATTACCTATAAGGCTAGATTAGTGGCGAAAGGATATCGTCAAAAATAAGGTGTTGATTATGACGAAACCTATTCGCCTGTAGCTATGCTTAAATCCATTCGGATGCTCCTGGCCATAGCGGCTCATTATGATTATGAGATATGACAGATGGATGTGAAAACAACTTTCCTTAATGGAAACCTGCTTGAGGACGTGTATATGATACAGCATGAGGGTTTCACATCGGTTGATAAAACCAAGGTATGCAAGTTGCGACGGTCCATATATGGATTGAAGCAAGCATCCAGGAGCTGGAATATCCGTTTTGATGAGACAATCAAAAAGTTTGATTTCTCACAAAATTTAGACGAACCTTGTGTGTACAAGAAGGTTAGTGAGAGTGCAGTCGTGTTCCTAGTATTGTATGTCGATGACATGTTACTTATAGGAAATGATATTTTAGTCTTACAATCAGTTAAGATTTGGTTATCCAAGACATTCTCCATGAAAGACCTGGGAGAAGCAACCTACATCCTCGGGATTAAGATCTATAGAGATAGATCGAAATGGTTGCTTGGTCTTTCGAAGTCTACATATATAGACCGAGTGCTAAAGAGGTTTAGCATGTCAGAATCCAAGAAAGGTTTCCTACCCATCAGGCATGGGATACACCTTTCGAAGTCTATGTGTCCGCGCACAAAAGACGAGAGGATTTGCATGAGTAAGATTCCCTATGCATCCGCAATAGGATCTATCATGTATGCTATGTTATGTACGAGGCTCGATGTATCATATGCTCTTAGTGTCACGAGTAGATACCAGTCTGATCCAGGAATAGATCATTGGGTGGCTGTTAAGACAATCCTTAAGTACTTAAGAAGAACTAAGGATGTGTTCCTAATATATGGAGAAGGGGACATGGTGATACGCGGGTATACGGATGCCAGCTTCCAGATAGACAAGGATGATTCCAGGTCTCAGTCTGGACACGTGTTCACCTTGAATAGGGGCGCAGTGAGTTGGAAAAGTTCCAAACAAGACACTGTAGCGGATTCTACCACTGAGGCAGAATATATTGCAGCTTCGGAAGCAGCAAAGGAAGCGGTTTGGATCAAGAAGTTCATTTATGAACTTGGTGTGATTCCAATCATTGTTGAAGCAATACCGGTCTACTACGACAACAATGGAGCAATTGCACAGGCAAAAGAGTCAAGGTCTCATCAATGATCCAAACATGTGTTTCGCCGCTATCATCTTATCAGAGAGATCATCAGTAGGAAGGAAATACAAATCAAGAAAATCCCCACTGAAAGGAACTTAGCAGATCCTTTGACTAAGGCATTACCTCAAAGTAAGTTTGAGGGTCATGTTAGAGCTTATGGTATTGGATACCATAGCGATTGACATTAGGCCAAGTGGGAGTTTGTTAGTAATATATGAGAGATGTCCTAAGGCAATCGCCTTATGTACGAACCATTTATATGATAAATGAAGATTCACTATTTGAGTATACATGGTTTCATGTATTTGATCAGATCTTAAACTCATTTACTGAATGTCCATGATACGATTCACAGTATTAGAGAATTTGTGATTGGATCACAACTAGTGAGTATCTCTACATGTGTAATTGTGATGTATCGAAATTATCCCTAGTCGATGAATAGATGGATTTGGACACCATTGATTCTGTCAAGACTAGCACGAGGTATACTCTTTGGTGTATCCAAGCAGCTGATTCTCACTGGCTGGAGACATTGTGATGTCCGGAGTTAATCGTGGATGCTAGTTATGGTAACTAGTTAATTGGAGTGACCAGCCATAAGACTTCATATTATTCTCTGCATATATAGATATGTCAATGAAGTTCTTACTGTAGCTTGAGTGCGATGTTCCTTTAACTTGTGGTATTCAAGTCATCTTGATCATGTAGACTTATGCTTTGACATCTTAAGCAAGCATCTCTGAGGAGATGTGGACCCGGGATGATTGGGTATAAGTCGAAATGATCGAAGGTGTTTGAATAGCCTATAAAGGATTCACCACTCCTTGCGAGGAGATGTATACCCATGGCCTCTCGTCAGATTGTTACTAAAGTATTTGGCCAAAGCATTACATATTTAGAGTAAGGTACTCTTCGATACATGTATAGTAACTAGAATCCATAGGATGAGGAAATGATACTTGGGCTAGGTGTGACGTAGTCAGCCTAGTGGGGATTGACACTATAGACCATGTCCTGAACCAAGTGGGTATAAGATGAGTGAAGGGAATGGGGCACGATTTATTCGAGCTGCTGAAGGGTTTCAGAAATAGTTCTGGATCAACCGTTGATCTTTTCGGTTAATTGGGGATCATGATGTACTACTAGGTGCCACTCATGATCGTTCTATAATTAATGGTTAATTATAGACGACCAACATAAAACGAGAACCTATTTAGTCACACGCACAATGAGCGTAATCCGAAGGATTTAAAACGAGCTTGAGAATGAGATTTTCAGACCGAGAGAAACTATGTTTGGTTGGACCAAATATGAAGCGAGCATGAAATTGTTTTAGTCGCAATGGAAGCGTGGATGGTCCCTGTCTTATGAAGACATGATGGATGAACCAAAATGGTTTGGTTCTAATCCAACGGAGGAGAATAAACCAAAGGGGTTTGGTTTGTTTTAAACGAATGAACCAAAGTTGATTCGGTTCGTTTTAACTTAAAATAAACCATCATGGTTTAGTTTATTTTAACTTAAATTAATGGAGTGGGTTAATGGGCCTTTGGTTATGATCCGATAACCATTAAGAGAATTTGTTCTCTATAAAATAGGGCTTAAGGGTTTTTGTTAAACCCTAATCAAAAGCCCTAACCTAATTGTGGCCGCCCAACCTCTCCCTCCTCTCCATCTAGTCGGCGCCAATCTTATTGCCGCCGCCCACCTCCTCCAACCGGCGACCAGCTACTGCCGTCTTCTCCACTTGCCCGCATCGAGCTGCTGTCGGAGGAGCTCCGGTGATCATCCTTGGCTCCGGCGACAAGGTGAGCACATTGCTTTCCTTATTTGGCCGGCGCAAGGTCTCCACCAAAGCTGTCCAGATTTCTGGACAGCTTGTTTCCCTCTTGTCAGAGCATCGTTTGGACGACATTTGGAGCTCCGACAGCACCTTTCTTACCGGGGATTTGATCTCCCGTAATCCTCATAGGTGGAGGACGAAAGATTCGTCAAACGGTTGACAAATACCTCTCCGGAGAGGCGAGTTTTTGAGGACTCGTTTTGGATCCGAATTTTGATTTGGATCGTGATCTTCTCTCGATCACGTCGTCTTCAACACGAGGCTAGTAACCCGTACGAAGATGAGGCTCGTGACTTAGTGAAGTCATCCCGAAGATACTCGGCGTGGATACGGATAGAGACGATTCTAGCGAGAATCGTTCCAGTTGATGCCTTTCCCGCTACACGCGATACGTCAGGTATACGTAGTTTAAGTTTCCTTTTATTGCAAAATTTGAATTTACGGTTATGTCTACACATATTATACTATGCATGCGTGTGATGTGTGTGTTGTAATAAATTAGATTTATTATTTTATTCCTTCCACTGTGCACATGTTTACGAAACATGTTCGAACATACACTCGCCGCGGTGCCGAAAACCCAATAGTTCTTTATCAATGAAGGAACATAAAAGAAATTGTCTAGTTCTAAGACAAGTCCTTTAGGGAGCTTCAACGGATACATTCCGATGGCGAGTGCAGCAACCTTTGCTTCATTCCCAACACGTAAATTTGACTCTCCCTTGACGATTCTTCTTCTATTCCTTAGCCCATGTATATATGTGAACCACACTCGGTATCCAATACCCAAATGTCTAAGGAAATAGAAAGACAATCAATAACGAAGATATCTGAAAAAGATGGGGCATCGGATGCCTTATTCTTCTTCACAAACTCAAGATAAATCTTGCAATTTCTTCGCCAATGACCCTCCTTGCTGCAACGATGGCAAGTGCCCTTTTGAGATAGTTATGCCTTCCTTGCCTTCTTCTTCCCCTTGTGTTGTTCCTTTGATTTCCTCTTACAACCTTACTTTGAGGAATCAACTAACAGCACCGCCCCTTGCTCATGCTTCACAGAAGGCTCCACAGTCTTCATCATGTTGAGTAGTACCACAGATGAACCTTCTTGCATCTCAGAGGTGAAGAGGAGCTTGGAGACTTCGAACCTTTCGGATCTCACTTTCTCATCAAACAACTCATAAAAATAAAAGACTATGGTATGAGCATCCATATGCTCATGTTGCTTCTGCAGCTCAGGTACCATCATGACTAGCATGATGCAACTCACTAGTTTAGAATCACTCACATGTTTCTGATGGGCCAACAATTGGTCCGGAGTTGCATCATCACTAGGACGGGCGAGAAGAGGTGCTTCAAGGACATACGCAAGCTTTTCAGCCTTGAGAACAATTCTCAAGTTTCTAAGCCAATCCAAGAAGTTCGGCCCAATCAATTTATTCGAATCTAAAATAGAGCACAAATTCAAAGACATCATGATCAAGCGATTAACCTAGAAATATAAATCGAGCATATATGAGAAATATGATTTAAAATGCATCCACATACATTTACAAAATTCCATTCATTTTTCGAAATAAAAAACCCTCAAAATTAATTAGAGAGATCGTAGGTCCATCTCCGAATAGGTTGATATCCAACATAGATAAGAACAACCTTGGATTGAGTCCAACAAGTCATTCTTAGCTATGATGGTAGGTATCAAGTATACTGATTACATATCACGTATATGTAACTATCACAATGTGCTATCAACTAATTGAATGTTCACACATACATTGGGTTGTTAACATATTAACAAGTATGCATCATATGCATAACACCCAACTTCACCTCTCTTCACATCGACCTTGGAGTGAGTCCAACAAATCGATGCTCCAAGTTAGAGATGACCCATTAATCACGAAATAGTTTTAATATGGTTAGAGTGCATTCAACCAATTAGCTAGGCTTGGAGTGAGTCCAACAACCCAAACTAACGATTGACCTCTGACTATTACCATATTAGTGTTAAACTATTCCAATGATTTGAACATGTTTAGGTTCGAGCCGGGCTTGGAGTGAATCCAACAACTTAAACAAGAAACAGAACTCCGGTTCTAACCATATTAATGGAAGGTGTAAGCTTTAATATTATGTAAGGGTTTTAATGTCTCATCCTCTTTGTATGAAAATAATTATTATCTACATGACATGACACACATGGCATACATCTACATGTCACGACACGCATGACATAATGATATGCATCAAATGCAATTAAATGGCATATAATTATGGCATGTACAAATAGTTTCTTTATTTGTCATAACTATTTTGAAAATAAAATATGTTTTAGATTTGATTTCTCAAATCAAATCATGATTAACTTAGGAAACAAATTTCCAAATCTAATCACATAATTTATTTATGGAAAGTGTTAATTAAGGAAAGTCAAATCTAATTTAGGAAAAAAATTTCCTAATCATATTAGGAAACTTCCAATTTGAATTTCTTAACAAATTAAAATTTCAATAATTACTTCTAAACTTTCCAAAAGTAGAATATTTCCATAAATATAAATATGACTATCGCAAAACAATTTTACGATTATGTCGAAACACAATCGGGCTATGATACAACTGTTGGATTTCCCCGGCACTGCGGTAAGTGTGTGTTCGAATACGTTTTGTAAACATGCACACAGTGGAAGCAAAAATACAAGTAATAAACTAATTTTATTGTAACACACACATCACACGCATGCAGAATACAACATGTATAGACATAATCGCTATTTAAAATCTTGCAATAAAAGGAAATTTATTCAAGTTATACCTGACATATTACGTGTAGCTGGAATGACATCAACCGTAGCGACCCTCGCTAGAATCGCCTCTATTCGTATCCACGCCGAGTATCATGAGGATAGCTTCACAAAGCCACAAGCCTCGTCTTCGCAAAAGTCACTAGCCTCAAGTCGAAGACGATGTGATCCGAGAGACTATCACAATCCGAATAAAATTCAGATCTAAAAATGAGCTCCACGAACTCGCTTCTCAGAAGTGGTTATCGTCAACCAATTGACGAAACCTTGGTCCTCCACCTATGAGGATTGCCGGAGATCCAATCCACGGCAAGTAAGTCACTGTCGGAGCGCAAAATGCCGAACAAACGACCTCTCTACGAAGAGAGAAACAAGCTGTCCAAAAATGGATAGCTTTGTGTTGGTGGAGAAGATAACTGGCCAAAGGCTTGGCCAGTAGCTCCTTGGTCGCCGGTGGCCAAGGGTGGTTGCCCGGAGGCTGAGGGTGGCCCAAGGGTGGTCGACGGCTGGTGGTTGGCCGGTGGCAAGGAGGTGGCAGCAACAAACCTGGGCGGAAACTCCAAGTGGGCGGCAAGGGCAAGGAGGAAGAAGAGGAGACTAGCTATTTCCAAAAATAACTCTTAGGGTTTCACAAAACCCTTAAGCCGCATTTTTATAGAGTGTGTGTTTCTTGACCATCAAGAAACCTTCTCCTAGGAGTTATTGGTTCATAACCAAAACTTGTTAACCCACTCCAATAACTTAAGTTAAAATAAACCAAACTGCAATAGTCTATTTTAAGTTAAAACAAACCGAACCAACTTTGGTTCATTCATTTAAAACAAATTGATGCACATGAACGCGACCTCAAATCTCACGACAGAGACCATCGAGGACTCGAAGCGCGCGCTCGCACTCAATGCCCGCAAGTGCATGGATGTCATCAAGTAATAAAAATATTATTGATCTCACAGGGACTAAGATTCGAGTACCGATTTGGTAAGTGGAGGTTATTGTTCGAAATTCAGATCTAAGGGTTATGATTGCGAGGGTTGACGGTAGTCCTAACTCAATACGGTGTAACACAGAAGAAGAAAGAAACTAGTTGCGAGTTTTTGAAAGGGATTCTAGGATTTCGATTTCGTTTGTGTGTCGCAGAACACGTTGTCAATTGAGTTTTGTCTAGGTTTCTAGCTACGGTTTTGTGGAAAGGATATCATACACTCCCCCGATGAGCCTTCGCATCTATCAGAAGCTACCTCTGCCATTACCAAGTCAACCCCTGGACTTAGAGCCAGATAGTCGGTACGAGGATGCCGAATTGAACACTGCGATGAGTCAAAAACGGGGCACGTTTCCTACTCTATCGCATCCTTCTACCCACGATTACGAGAGATGAGGCCAACCCCTAGGTTCCTCCTTAATTCTCCTAAATCTTAGATACGTTGGCTGTCACCCCTCGTATCGGCTAGCACAGTAGATAGAAAAACAAAACAATAGTTATAGCTCTAAACCAAAGGCCAATTGCAAATATAAATTCAAGAACGAAAAGATATTTGAACCAATATATTCTTACTCAACACAAACTACTCCCTAGTTCTAAAATCGAAAAGTCTACTCCATAAATAAGAGAGGGGAAACACAAAGCATAATCATGTTTGTATAAACAATGGAAATTATGTAAATAATAGAATTTACAATGCGATGTGACTCTTCTCTCCGGTGTTGAAGTGCAGAATTTGGATCTCCGGCGGATTTCTTCCTCCCTGTTGCGAGTTCCCGAAGCTTTTTAGGGCATCAGAGTATCGTCCTGGCCATCGTGCCTCCCCCCTAGGGTTTGGGCGTAGCCTCCTTTATATAAACATCAGCCTGGATCCCTCTAAAACCTGTAAAATAACCAAATTGCATCAAAATCATGAAGCGCCACACGACCGTGTGTTTCCACATGGCTACGTCGTGTGTGGCGCCATGGTGGCCAACTTCGACCCTGGGATACGACCGTGTGTAGCCACACGCCCTGACCATGTCCCCTTCTATGTCCAGCTGCAAAATGTCATTCTTTTGCTCCGAAAATGCACTGTTTTCCCCATGAAATGCTATCCTGCACTCAAAAGTATAAAGAGCAACTCTCCGAACTAGAAAATAGGAAATGCATGCAAAACAAAGTAAAATATGCATGAAACAAACATAAAATGTAATGAGATGTGAACGAAAACTACTCCTAAAACCCTATATGTTTTGCTCACATCACAAACTAAACCACTTTGGTTTATTTTCTACCATTGGATTATAACCAAACCAATTTGGTTCATCCATGCTGTCTTCATAAGACTCAGCCCTTCCATGCTTCCGATGCGACTGCAACAATTTCATATTCGCTCTTTCTTTGGTTTAACCAAACCTAGTCTCTCTCGATCTGAGAATCCTATTCTCAAACTCGTTTTAAATCCTTCGAGTTATGCTAGTTGTGCGTGTGACCAAATAGGTTCCCGATTTATGTTGGTCGTCTATAATTAACCATTAATTATAGAATGATCATCAGTGGCACCTAGTAGTACATCATGATCCCCAATTAACCAAAAAATCAACGGTTAATCCCATAACCTTTTCTAAAACCCTTCAGCTGCTACAATGAATCGTGCCCTGTTCCCTTCACTCAACTTATACCCACTTGGTTCAGGACATGATCTATAGTGTCAGTCGCCACTAAGATGACTACGTCACACCTAGCCCAAGTATCATTTCCTCATCCTGTGGATTCTAGTTACTGCACATGGATCCAAGAGTACCTTACTCTAAACATGTAATGCTTTGGCCAAAGACTTTACTAACAATCCAACGAGAGGCCAAGGGTATACATCTCCTCGCAAGGAGTGGTGAATCCTTTGTAGGCTATTCAAACACCTTCGGGAACTTCGACTTATACTCAACCATCCCGGGTCCACATCTCCTTGGAGATGCTTGCTTAAGATGTCAAAGCATAAGTCTCCATGACCAAGACAACTTGAATACCGCAAGTCGAAGGAACATCACACTTAAGTTGTAGTAAGAACTTCATTGACATATCCATATATGTAAAGAACCATATAAAGTCTTACAGCTGGTCACTCCAATGAACTAGTTACCATAACTAGCATCCACGATCAACATCGGACATCTCAATGTTGTTGGATCGAAAGTGTCGCTAGAGGGGGGGGTGAATAGCGATACGATGTCGTTAAAAAACTTTTGCAATAAGTAAAAAGCAAGTAGAGAGTGCACAGCGGAAATATAAAGTAGACAAGATATTTTTACGTGGTTCACAATCTTTCGATTGCTAATCCACGGCCCTAGTGATCCTTGATCACGTACGGAGGGCAATTCACTAAAACCACTCCTCCTCGTTGGAGGTAGGAGCAACGATTACAAAAAGAAATCAAGGCAAAGGGACACTCCCCCTTTCCTTGTTACGATTAAAGCACAAAGACAATTTAAAGAAGTAGAACTTAAATAAATATACCGACAACTCTTATAAGTAGAAGATGTAGCTTTCGTTGTCGGCGGCACTTCGTCGTAGCAAATGTGAGTAGTAGTAGCGACGTTACGACGGCGTGTTGAGAGCTCTTGAATTCTTGTTCTTTGCTTGGCTTGAACATGTCTATTTATGGATATTGATCTATGAATTTAGACATAGGTAGTGTCCAAGGTGAGGTTCTTATCCCAACACAAGGATGAGGTGTTTCAACCAACCACCTTGTGCCACCTCAAGGAAGCCTTCACGCCAAGAAGAAGAAGCCATCCAACTTGTGCCACATCATGGGAGCCAACCATCTTGTGCCACCTCAAGGAGGCCTTCACGCCAAGAAGAAGAAGCCATCCAACTTGTGCCACATCAAGGGAGCCAACCATCTTGTGCCACCTCAAGGAGGCCTCCACGCCAACTCAAGGATGAGGTCCAAGCTTGGTGATGGTTTGGATGTCCACCTTGATGCCACATCACCCTTTGTACCAAAACACGAGTCAAGTCCAAATTCACCCCCTGTCCAGCGATTCTCGAGGCTGGAACTAGACTAGCAGTTGACTGTAGTAGACGACTAGTCAAAGGGTTTTGGACTGCAGTACAAGTTAGCTTAAAATATAAAGTACGATGGTTCTAACCATCTGATCTCGACCTAGACCTTCCATTGGAGGTATTGGGTCGGATCTACGCTTAACGACCTTGCTTCGCTTTCACACGAGCTTACCTTGTAGCCTCGCTTCCGGTCTTCACCCGAGTACCTCGGCTTCCTCAGAAGTCCCTCTGGCGTTGCCCGACCACCTCGGTTCCCACCGGGTGTCGCAGACCTTCCGCTCAACTTTAGCATTTCTGCACACTTAATTGAGCTCGTAAGATAATAAATATACCCTTAACTATTGAGCCTTTTGCCATAATCAAAATACCGGTTCGACTTTGGTGCCCACTGCACCAACAATCTCCCCCTTTTTGATTCATGGCAAACCGACACAAAAGTTAAGGAAAAATTAAGCATAACAGTAAGCTAGCATAATGATTAAGCATGAATGAGCTAGCATAAAGATTAAATATGAATGAGCTAGCATAATGATTAAGCATGAATGAGCTAGCATAAAGATTAAATATGAATGAGCTAGCATAAAGATTAAATATGAATGAGCTAGCATAATGATTAAGCATGAATGAGCTAGCATAAAGATTAAATATGAATGAGCTAGCATAAAGATTAAATATGAATGAGCTAGCATAATGATTAAATATGAATGAGCTAGCATAATGATTAAGCATGAGTGAGCTAGCATAAAGATTAAGCATGAGTGAGAAATATTATTGTTTCAAGTTCTCCCCTTTGAGGTAACCTCCCCCTTGACCGAAGGTGAGTTCTTGAAAAATAATTTTTACTCCCCCTTTAATAGTTGCTTAAGTAAACGGAATTACTTAATATAAAAGGTAATAATTTTGTTTACTTTCTTCCCCTTTAATTTTGGTTAATTTTGGTTACTTTTGTGACTTTCTCCCCCTTTTGCCTTAACTCAAAAAGTTTGTAAATATATTTTAGGGTTTGTAAGTCCAAGCAAGTTCCCAATATGATTTCTAAGGTAAGACTTAGGCTAATTTCATAAAAAGAAGCAAAAATAGAGTACATATATAGAAAAATTTAAATCCTACTCTATTACGCACATACCTAACTTTTAATGTTGTTAAAGATTAAGCTAAAGTCTTGGAGAGTGTGCTTCATCCACAGGAGCTGAGAGA
Organism: Wurfbainia villosa; assembly: GCA_025175895.1. Taxonomy (NCBI): domain Eukaryota; kingdom Viridiplantae; phylum Streptophyta; class Magnoliopsida; order Zingiberales; family Zingiberaceae; genus Wurfbainia; species Wurfbainia villosa. Next base: position 100,992,924 of record CM045996.1, read on the forward strand.
CACACTCACCCATCGCAACGTATTCGGCTTCGGTGGTAGATAAGGCAACGCAATGCTGCTTCCTCTTGCACCAACTCACTAGACTCGGGCGAGGATTTGACAACAACCACTCGTGCTCTTTCTATCGAGTTTACTACCGCATAGTCGAGTCGGAGTAGCCGATTAGATTAAACTCGGTAGATCTAGGGTACCAAATACCTACGTTTAGCGTGCCCTTTAGATATCTAAGGATAAACGCTTGACTAGGGTTAGGTGAGACTCCTTGGCACAGGTTTGTAACCTTGCGCACATACTTCTACCGCGAATAAAATGTCGTGGCTCGCGGTTAAGTATAGGAGACTTCTATTGCGCTCTATAGTATTTTAGGTCAACGGGTTTTCCTTCTACATCTTCGTTTATATTAACATTAGTTGCCATAGGTGTATTGATTATTTTAGCATCTTGCATTCCAAATCGATTTATTAAGTCCTTAGTATATTTTTGTTGATGTAAATATATTCCATCTTTAGTTTGTTTAATTTGTAAACCTAAGAAAAAAACTTAACTCTCCCACTAAATTCATTTCAAATTCACTTTCCATAAGTGAGATGAATTCGTTTAGCAGTATCGAGTTGGTAGTTCCAAAAATTATATCATCTACATAGATTTGGGCTATAAAGATTTCTTTTCCTACGGTTTTTACGAATAAGGTTGGGTCGACTAAACCTTGGTTGAATCCTTTGGACTTAAGATAGATCGAAAGCCTTTCGTACCAAGCTCTTGGGGCTTGTTTGAGTCCATATAGGGCTTTCTTAAGTCTAAGGACATGGTCAGGTTTATCTAGATTTTCGAATCCGGAGGTTGGTAGCGTAAACTTCTTCCTTAATGTATCCATTCAAAAATGCTGACTTGACATCCATTTGAAACAATTTAAAACCTCGATGTGCGGCATATGCTAACAACATTCGGATGGACTCTAGTCGCTACGAGGCGTAGGTCTCATCGTAATCTAAACCTTCGACTTGACTAAACCCTTTTGCGACTAACCTAGCTTTATTTCTAACTACTTCACCTTTATCATCAAGTTTATTTCGAAATACCCACCTTGTTCCAATAATTGATTTTTCTTTAGGTGGTGGTACTAATTCCCAGACTTCATTTCTAGTGAATTGAGCTAGCTCTTCTTGCATAGCAATAATCCAGTCGGGATCAAGAAGTGCTTGTTCAATAGTTTTGGGTTCGATTTTGGAAATTAACGAGATTTGACTAAGGTTTCGATATGAAGCTCTAGTTCGAACCCTAAATTGGATCACCTATAACTTGATTGATAGGATGATTTGTTTGAGTCTTAGTGTGACTCGGGTTAGGGTCATCTATCACTTGGTCGATAGGATGACTTGGGTGAGTTCTAGTTTGACTTGGGTTAGAGTCATCTATCACTTGGTCGATAGGATGACTTGGGTTAGGACGAGATTCAAGTTCAAGATCAGAGTCGGGTTCGCTATAAGTTGATTTGCTAGTTGGTTTTGTTAAGGATTGAACGGGTTCGTGTCCTTCGTCGAAAACTATATTAATGGTTTCTTCGACTCTTATGTGTAGGATCAATGGAATTACTAAAGGGTTGTTTGTAAGTTTTTAAACCTAAATCATCTCACCAATATCTACATGATCAAAACATGTTATTCCTATGTGTTATTATTGTGAGATGACTTTCAATTTTACTTGATTAATTTTAATGAATTTAAATTAACCAACATTAGGTTAGATTCGGATTTAGTCTAAGCTCATCAAGTAATCTTTTCAAGAGATTAGCTTCCAGGTCGTGGCGAGGAACAGAGGCCTTCTTTGATCGGAACAACGACCACTTCCTTAGACAAAGCTAATTTCAAGAAATTGATAACTCGACTTACTTGAGACTACATCTTGGTCTAACTAGTTATTTTTGAAAAGAGGCTCCCCGAGGCTCAATCTTTTCGTAGGATTTTAGTTGATTTATTTTTGAAAAGAGGCTCCCCGAGGCTCAATCTTTTCGCAGGATTTTAGTTGGTTATGAGTCCTATCTAACCATTCTAAAAATAAAGGAAAAACTAAGCATGCAATTTCTAAGACTTAACAAAAATACATTTTGTATTGGCTCCCCCTGGACCATTGAATCGAGTGGGTCTATTCACATAGTGAATTTGGTCCTTGGGAACCCAATACATGTTAGATCCTAAAGTTGAAATCAAAGTGGTCTTAGGGACCCATGCTTGGACATTTTTCTTATGTTGGTTTACTATAGACATATATGACTTATTGGTTGTATTTGAGTTAAACCCGAGTCGGCCTTGTTGTACACGGCCCTTTGTGATCAAGTAAGAGGTCAAGTCCCTTGGATCCCAAAGTGAACCTTTCCAACGTGTTCCTAAGGTCTTGACTTGTGTTTTCAAAAGCGAGTTCTCAACTTCAAGCTTTTCAGCAGGTTGAGTCCTCCTCTTGAATACGAGTAGTCGAAGAGGTTAGGGAGACCTCATGTTTGAGGAGGTTAACCTCCTCAATTAGGGTCTCGACCTTGGACTCGGACTTAGCTAGTTTCTTATTTAAAAATTTAATTGCACCATACAAAGTATTAAGTAACAACCGACTTACCCTTAATGATTCTTTTGAACCGGATACGGATCGGTGGCTTGTCTTGAATGGAAGCTCATCATCGGATTCGGACTCGGACTCTTCTTGATTTGAGTCGTGCTCGGTCGGCTTGGCCATTAGAGCTTGGATATCGTCTTCTTCCTCCGAGGGTGGCTTGCTTGGGGCTTCTTCTTCTTGGAACACCGCAACTAACGCAATACTCTTCTCGGCTGGACCACGTTAGTTTGCTCATGTAATTCAAGTTCGAAAACAATTTCTAACCTAATCTTAGAAAGGTCCTTGGAGACCTTGTAGGCATCGACCATGGATGCCCACAAGGTGGTCCTAGGAAACGAGTTAAGAGAATACCTGATAAGGTCGCGATTCTCGACCTTTTGTCCGATGGCATGGAGTTGGTTGACGATGTCTTGATCGAGCATGTAGTTGAGTTGCGGTCTCGTTTTCCTGCATTTTCAAGTTATACAATTTATTTAAAAGTAAATCTCTTTTACATACCTTCGTGTCGTCGGTGCCTTCGTGTAGTTCCACTAGCTTGGTCCATAAGTCCTTTGCACTAATGAAGGGCCGCGGTTGAGCTCTTCCTTGGACAACCCACATTGCAAGATTTGAGTTGCCTTGGCATCGGCTTCTACTTGTTTTTTCATGGAATTTGACCATTGATCGTAACCCAAAGATTCACCATCTTCATTAGGAAGTGTGAAACCGGTTTGGATTACGATCCACATCTCGATTTGGGTTTTAAGAAAGCATTCCATCCGACCCTTCCAATAAGGAAAGTCATTACCGTTGTAAAACGGGGGTCAAGTGCTAAACCCTTCGAGATGGGCCATTTAAAAACAAGAAGAAGAACGACGAAAAGAATCTTGCAAAACACACACGGAAAGAATATTCCAAGACTTTCGTCTTGGATTAGTAGTGCGGGAAGTAAAAAAAAAGATATATAAAATGTAACTTGCAAAAAGAAATAAACAATCAAATGCGAATGTCGTTGAAGTTCCGGAGGACAACCTTACTCGGGATCTAACCCGAAGGACAACCTTATCCGGATCCTAAAGCCTCTAATGCAATTCTATATGTAGGAGAAGATAAGCAAGTGAAATAATTATACGAAAACAGAAATAAATAAATAAAAATCTGTAAACCAAGAAAAACAAAGCTAGATTGGTGGTTTCACCGAATCTTAGCGCCCCCGGCTCTGATACCAATTGTTGGATCGAAAGTGTCGCTAGAGGGGGGGGGGTGAATAGCGATACGATGTCGTTAAAAAACTTTTGCAATAAGTAAAAAGCAAGTAGAGAGTGCACAGCGGAAATATAAAGTAGACAAGATATTTTTACGTGGTTCACAATCTTTCGATTGCTAATCCACGGCCCTAGTGATCCTTGATCACGTACGGAGGGCAATTCACTAAAACCACTCCTCCTCGTTGGAGGTAGGAGCAACGATTACAAAAAGAAATCAAGGCAAAGGGACACTCCCCCTTTCCTTGTTACGATTAAAGCACAAAGACAATTTAAAGAAGTAGAACTTAAATAAATATACCGACAACTCTTATAAGTAGAAGATGTAGCTTTCGTTGTCGGCGGCACTTCGTCGTAGCAAATGTGAGTAGTAGTAGTGGAGTTACGACGGCGTGTTGAGAGCTCTTGAATTCTTGTTCTTTGCTTGGCTTGAACATGTCTATTTATGGATATTGATCTATGAATTTAGACATAGGTAGTGTCCAAGGTGAGGTTCTTATCCCAACACAAGGATGAGGTGTTTCAACCAACCACCTTGTGCCACCTCAAGGAAGCCTTCACGCCAAGAAGAAGAAGCCATCCAACTTGTGCCACATCATGGGAGCCAACCATCTTGTGCCACCTCAAGGAGGCCTTCACGCCAAGAAGAAGAAGCCATCCAACTTGTGCCACATCAAGGGAGCCAACCATCTTGTGCCACCTCAAGGAGGCCTTCACGCCAACTCAAGGATGAGGTCCAAGCTTGGTGATGGTTTGGATGTCCACCTTGATGCCACATCACCCTTTGTACCAAAACACGAGTCAAGTCCAAATTCACCCCCTGTCCAGCGATTCTCGAGGCTGGAACTAGACTAGCAGTTGACTGTAGTAGACGACTGGTCAAAGGGTTTTGGACTGCAGTACAAGTTAGCTTAAAATATAAAGTACGATGGTTCTAACCATCTGATCTCGACCTAGACCTTCCATTGGAGGTATTGGGTCGGATCTACGCTTAACGACCTTGCTTCGCTTTCACACGAGCTTACCTTGTAGCCTCGCTTCCGGTCTTCACCCGAGTACCTCGGCTTCCTCCGAAGTCCCTCTGGCGTTGCCCGACCACCTCGGTTCCCACCAGGTGTCGCAGACCTTCCGCTCAACTTTAGCATTTCTGCACACTTAATTGAGCTCGTAAGATAACAAATATACCCTTAACTATTGAGCCTTTTGCCATAATCAAAATACCGGTTCGACTTTGGTGCCCACTGCACCAACAAATGTCTCCAGCCAGTGAGAAATAGTTGCTTGGATAAACCAAAGAGTACACCTCATGCTAGTCTCAACAGAATCGATGGCGTCCAAATGCATCAATTCATCAACTACGGATAATTCCAATACATCACAATTATACATATAGAGATACTCACTAGTTGTGACCCAATCACAAATTCTCTCATGTTGTGAATCATATTGCGGACATTTGGTAAATGAGTTTAAGATCCAATCAAATACATGAAAACATGTATACTTAAATAGTGAATCTTCATTTATCAAATAAATGGTACAACCATAAGGCGATTGCCTTAGAACACCTCTCATATATTACTAACATATTGGAGCTCCTTGGGTTGACTAGGTACTTGCTAGGGATATCCTCCCTTTATATCTTCCTAATGACCCTCTTAGGCTTGGAAGCCTTGGTCATTTGGGTCTTGCCTAGGTTAACCTTAGGGATAACTCCCCTTGTAACCTTCTTAGTGACCTTCCTAAGTTTCTTTGAAACCTTAGTTGCTAGACACACATCATGGTAAAATCTAGGGATGGCCTCCCTTGTGACCTTGACTTTCCTAGACCTAGATTTGGTTCCATAATCAAATGGAACATTGTGATAGGTAGCCTTATCTATCTTGGACCTAGGCCTGTGACTCAAACCTTTCTTGCCCATAGATGAACCTTGCCTATTAACCCCTAGATTTTGTCCATTAGACCCTAGAATCATATTTTCCATCTTCTTAAGGGTCTTCTCCATTTTCTCAAGGTTTGACCTCAAAGCTTGATTTTCAACCTCCAATTTTCTAATCTTGGATTGCCCATTATAATTTTGAACATTCTTGTTCTTCCTAGGCATATGTCTATGGTTCTTGGGATTGATGCCTTGATTCACCTCTATCTTCCTAATGGCTTCCTTGGGTAGAATTGTTTTTGAGTTATTGATTCTAGATTTGTCTTTAGGTAAACTAACATGTTTAACACTAAGAAATAATATTTGTTATTCCTAGCATGCTTTTGTTCATAAGCAATAGCAATAAAATTCCTAGCATGCTTTTGACTATTAATTAAAGAAGGAGTATAATTAAAAGTTACCTTAGGGTTTGCTTTAGCTCCCCCTACATTTGAGACTCCTCCTTTGACCTTGGTTTTCTTCCACCCCCTAGGCTATTGGATCCGGTAGTGTCCTCATTGTTGACATTTAAAGAACATCATGTGTTCCTTGCTCTTCCTAGTAGGAACTCCGATCTCCTTTGTCTTTGCACTACTTGTGCCATTTTCTTGACCCGCTTTGGAAACTTGCTCTTGTAGTGTCCTACTTCTGTACACTCAAAACATGTTATATGATTTTTATTATTAATACATGTATTTGAGTTACTTATGGAATTTTGGTCTTGTCCTTGGCTCCAGGAGGTGGATGGCTCATCTTCTTACTCCGACAATGATGATGGTCTCTCCTCCCCCTCAATTCTAGAAGTGGAGACTTCCACAATTTCTTCTACCTCTTCCTCGGATGTTGAGCATCTCTCAACTTCCAATTCTTCACTCTCTTGAGAGGATGATGGGTTTTCTTTTTCTTTGGGATCCTTCTCTACTTAGGCTAGTGAACAGTTCTCATGGAGTTTGGCCAGTTTACTCCATAAATCCTTGGCATCTTGATATTTACCCATCCTACATAATAGGTCATTAGAAATTAAATCAGCCAAGAATTTTATTACCTTCTTGTTTTTCTCGAATTTTTGGAGTTGTTCCTCGGTCCATTTCTTCATCTTGAGGAATCCTCCCTTCATCCCTCTTGGATATTTGAATCCATCCATCAAGACGAACCAATATTTGATGTTCATCATGAGGAAGGTTTCTATACTCTCTTTCCATTTGTCAAAACCCCCAATTCCATAAAATCGATAGGGTGGTGGAGTGTTGATGTCACGACCTAGTCCAAGACTTGGTTCCATCTTGCCCTCTAGCATTGCTTCCATGGCAGTCAATCCATAGAAGAGCTCCTAGCTCTGATACCAATTGTAGGAATGTTGGCATCCCGCTAGAGGGGGGTGAATAGCCATTTCACTTTGATGGATTACGATAGCATGTTTGTCTAGAAAAACACATTAATGCATAGCGGAATATACAATAATAGAAATGCACAACAAGATAAACAAACACACAAGACAAGAGATTTAACATGGTTCCGAACTTATAGTTCCTACTCTATGGGTCGAGCTCTAGTGATGCACACCACCATTAACAAACTCTTCTTCTTGATGACACACCGGAGGTCGAGAAACCCCTTACAAAATCTTAAAATAATAAGAGCAAGAGATACAAGAAAGTACAAAAAAAATACAACAACAATGTAAAGAAAACTTTACAAATGATTGCTAGGAATGTTTTGCTTGTTGGTTGCTTGGATGAACTTGAAGGACCCTGAAATGCACCAACACTTTGCCTCAAATCTCCCCTAGAACTGCTCAAAAAATCATAGCCGAAATCCTTCACGAACTGTTCCTTTTATCACATGCATTGGGTTGATTTCGTACCTGGCAGTCGATTACCAAAAGACCCTAGTCAACTACTTACAGTGTCATTGTCTCACAATGGAATTGATCCACGTTGGCATTCCAGCCAACGGATACATCAGTAGTCGACTGCCCTTACCAACAGTCGACTCGCTAGTCGACTACAAGAGCTTCTATGCTCGTGTCTGCTTAAACCAGTCAACTTTCGTCCATGGTAGTCAACTGATCAAGGCAAGTCAACTGCCTATAATGGAAATTGACTACCAGAGATTCACCCGAGATGTCAAAGCTCAGTTGACTACCTGATCAGTCGACTAGTCATAATCCCAGTCGATTGATCCAAGTTGACTTGGCTGTCACTAGGCTACCAAGTGTCAAACACTCGGCCAGTCGACTGATCCATAACCCCAATCGACTGATAAACCTCAAACATGAGGTTTAACTCAAGTATTATCCCTTCATACTTGATAGACCACTCTTAGCCTAGACCTAAACCTTCTAGCCACCTCCATCAGCCTCACGCCTATCGGATCCCTCCAAGTCATCTATGACTTGTTCATCCATACGCTGGCCTTCAGGTGCTTCCATTGGTTATTGTCATGCTAATCGGGTCTACTTTGCTCAGATATATTTGGACTTATGGTACCAAGACATACGCTTGGACTTTATGCCACCAAACATTAGACTTATGCCGCCAAAACTATAGCTTAGACTTTACACCACCAATATCACACCCTTAGACTTCCCAAATGTCAAGTTTCCATACTTGGACTTTCACTGCCAAAGTTCACTTGGACTTTACGCCGCCAAAACTATACACTTGGACTAATGCCGCCAAGACTATACCTTTGGACTTTCTTTACTAAGTACCCATGACTTGGATTTTACCATTGCCAAGACCCATGCTTAGATTTTCTATGCGAAGACCCATGCCTTGGACTTTTCAATTGCCAAGTATCCATGACTTGGACTTTTCATTGCCAAGTACACATGACTTGGACTTCACTTTCCAAGTACACATGACTTGAACTTCTCAAATACCAAGACCATTCTTGGACTTCCCATGACAATCACATTGTCAATCGTTTTGTCGAACATCAAAATACTACTCGAGTCAAACTCGAGTCTAGTCATACGTGACCTGGGCTAATTGTACAATAAATATTACCAGTCGACTGGTGATGTTCAGTAGTCGACTGATATCAACCAAAAGTTTCACTTAGATTTTTTGATCAAGTTTTTAAATGCATAATTAATTCTAGAGATGTTGAAAAATTAAGAAATTTCACGGACACATTTGTCAACCTATTCCTTATCAAGGAAAAATGATATGAAAAATATATCTTCTCTAGATTCCTACGTTGACATAAACTTGAAAGATCCTAAAACTTCACTGTATTTAAACTACTTTGTATCATTATTGGGACACAAGAAAAAAATATTTTTCAAAATATGACAACATAGTTTAAAAGATATTTTATTTGACATTTCCAACCATATTCTTAGAGTTATGTGCACATCAATTGTACACAAACCTTCCCAAGGATTTGTCTAATTTTGGATAATGTCTCTAGATTTCACTTTGGTTCATAGTAATACATCATAACAAGCATGATGAACCAAATGCATCTTCCTAACTTCTCACATAATGTCTAAGTGGCTCAATACAAAAATCATGGATTCTTAGGTATTTTGTGAGATTCTTTGAGGTATAGTCCTAGATTTTTCTATAAAATCATGTAAACTTATTCCACTACTCTACAAAGTACATTCCAAGCTCTCTCTTTAGTGATGTAAATTCCGCTTCAGGGAGAGCCTTAGTGAAAATGTCGGCAAGATTAGACTTGGATTCAATGTAATTAAGTTTAATGTCTCCTCTTGCCACATGATCTCTAATGAAATGATACTTCACTTCAATGTACTTTGTCCTAGAGTGATGTACTAAATTTTTGGTGAAGTTGATGATACTCACATTATTACAAAGGACCTTAATTTTTGAGTAATGTAGCTCATAATCTTCTAAGGTATGTATCATCCATAGTAGTTGAGCTACACAACCATCCATAGCCACATATTCGGCCTCGATTGTAGACAAAGCAACACAAGGTTGCTTCATACTACTCTAACTCACTAGGGAGAATCCAAGGAATTGGCATCCACCACTAGTGCTTTTCCTATCCAATTTACAACCCGCATAATCGAAATTAGTATACCCAATCAAATCAAAGGTGTGAGTCCTAGGGTACCATAAGCCTACATTAAGAGTGCCCTTGATGTATCTTAAAATCCTTTTTACCGCTACCAAATGGGACTCTTTAGCACAAGATTGATATCTTGCACATATACCTGCCACCAATCATACTCCTATAAAGCTTTGAATCAATCAATTTCCAATCTTGTTCATTATCTATCTTAGTGTTAGTAGCCATAGGAGTAGATACTACCTTTGCATTATCTAAACCAAATTTCTTAATAATTTTCTTGGTATATTTGGTTTGATAAACGTGGGTTCCCTCACTAATTTGGTTGACTTGTAAACCTAAGAAAAATGTCAACTCTCCTACTAGACTCATTCTAAATTCATTTTCTATATTTCTAATAAAGTCTTGGAGAAGTTCATCATTTGTTGACCCAAAAATAATGTCATCAACATAAACTTGGGCAACAAAGATGTCTTTTTCTTTTGACTTTAGAAATAAGGTTTGGTCAACTTGACCTCTCCTAAAGTCCTTGGAGATGAGGAATGATGAGAGTCTCTCATACCAAGCCCGGGGAGCTTGTTTTAAACCATATACAACTTTTTTAAGCTTACAAATATAGTTTGGGTAATCTAGATTTTCAAACCCTGGTGGTTGCTCTACATAGACATCTTCCTTAATGAACCCATTTAAAAATTCCGACTTCACATTCATTTGATAGAGTTTAAAACCCATGTGAGCGGCATACCCTAATAGGATTCGTATAGACTCTAACCTAGCAACCGGAGCATAGGTTTCATCATAATCAAGTCCTTCAACTTGATTGAATCCTCGAGCTACTAACCTAGTTTTGTTTCTAGTGATATTACCTTGATCATCCAACTTGTTCCTAAAGACCCATCTTGTGGTAACAATAGTGCTATCATTGGGTCTAGGAACTAGCTCTCATACTTGACTTCTCTCAAATTGAGCTAATTCTTCTTGCATTGCCAAAATCCAATACGGATCAAGTAATGCATCATTAATCGATTTAGGTTCAATTTGGTAGATGAGAGCAACTTGACTAGTAGGATCTCTATGGAAAAACTAAGTTCTTACTCCTTGTGATAATTCTCCTACTACTTGATCAAGGCGATGGTTTTGATGAATCCTTAAGATCCTAGGAGGTGAATCAAATTGATTTTGATCATGGTTATCCTTTCTTCTTTCATCATCGGAATCTCCTCTTCCTCCCCCTTGATTATTACCTCCTAATTCTCCCCTTGACCATTACCCCCTAAATATAAATTTTGAAGTCCTTGGGTAATGTCTTGATTTTTGTCATTAACATACTTATCAATGGAGGATTTTCTATATTAAGCATTGTCCTAGCCGCCTCTTGTATGACATGATTTCTCCTTTCCACCATCCCATTTTGTTGGGATGTTCTAGGACAAGGGAACTCATGCTTGTACCCTTGTTCTAAGCAAGATTTTGAAAATTTTGAATTCTCAAATTCTCCACCACGATCACTACGGATCTAGTTGATTTTGAGATTCTCTTTATTTTCAACTCTTTTGCTAAATCCTATGATTGCTTCTAAGGTATCATCCTTATGCTTCAAAAAGTAAACCCATGTATACCTAGAGAAGTCATCTACTATAACTAAGCAATACTTATTACCATTCAATGAAGGAATATTATGGCAATCAAATAAATCTAGATGCAATAGTTCTAATGGAAATGAAGTACTAGTTAGGGTTTTACCTTTGTGTGATGATTTAGATTGCTTTACTCCTTGGCATGCATCACACAATTTGCCTTTAATATACTTGATCTTTGGTAGCCCTTTTACTAACTCCAATTTGGCTACCTTGGCCATGTTCTTCATGTTGACATGTCTAAGCCTCCTATGCCATAGCCAACCTTCCTCTTCTTTTTCCATAAGACACTTAGTAGAAATGTTAGAAGCATAGGATAAATCAACATAATAAATATTTATTTTCCTATATCCAACTAGCATGAAATCCTCTAAGCCTTTGTGTCTTATCAAACATTTAGTGGAATTAAACTCAACATTATAACCAGCATCACAAAGTTAACTAACACTAAGTAGGTTAAACTTCATGCTTTTAACTAATAAAACTTTATGAATGATAATTTTAGGGGATACCTCAATTGTGCCTTTACCTAAAATATTGAGCTTTCCATTATTCCCAAAAGACATGGTTCCTTTGTTAATGTAGTTGATTGTGAAAAACTTGCTCAAATCTCCGGTCATGTGTCTTGAGCAACTGTTATCCACAATCCACATACTTGGTCCACCTACCTAAACAACATGAAAAACAAACTCCTTTGGTGCCCAAATGTTTGGACCGGAAACATCATTTAAAAATTTCTTGGGAGCCCATTCCTTCTTTACCTTACCCTTAGTTGTTGTCTTTCTATTTATTAGAGAAATGTAGGCAACTTCCTTGTCCTTAGGCTTGTATCCTATATTGGCCTTGTTGTAAACGACCCTTTGATCTCTAAGTATCATATCAAGGTACTTTGAGCCTTTAGTAAATTTTTCTAGGTTTGTCCTTAGCTCAACTACTTGGTTCCTTAAGTTGTCATTTTCTTCTTTAAGCATGCATGAGTCATTAGATGTAGATGCTTCATTTCTAATTTTCACAATTTCTATCTTCAAGCCCTTAACCTTAGATTTTGATTTATCTAATGCATTTTTAAGATATGCAATGGTCTTATACAAGAATTCAACTTGAGGGGAATCCTTTACCTCATCGTCACTTGATGATGATTCATCACTTGACTCCCCTTTGCTTGAGCTTTCAGATTCATCTTCATGCGCCATCAAAGCCATGTGTCGGGTGATGTGCCATAGCTCATCTTCATCCGACGAGTCTTCAATACTTTGAGTGTCCCATTTTGTTTGAGCTACCATGACTTTCTTCTTCTTCTTTTCTTTCTTTTCCTTCCTCTTCTTTTCCCGTTCATCTTTCTTCTTTTTTTCCTGGCAATTTGGCTTGATGTGCCCCTTCTTGTTGCTTCCATAACAAGTAACATTAGTGTTGAAATTTGAATTACTACTATATTTAGCTTTTGAGACTTGGAAGATATTCTTTATATCCTTCTTCTTGAAACCTCTAGATTTTCCTACCAACTTCTTGACATAGTGGGCCATCTTGATAGTCGACATGTCTCCTTTGCTACTTGATGACTCATCATTGGATTCAGATGACGAAGACCCCTCCTTATTTTCCTTCTTCTTCTTCTCCTTCTTCTCTACAAGAAAAGCTACACCTTTCTCCGTTGAAGACAAGTTTGCTTGCTCATGCAACTCAAATTCACAAAACAATTCATCTAGTTTAACTAGTGAAAGGTCTGTAGATACCTTATAAGCATCAACTATGGATGCCCATAAGGTGGTTCTAGGAACGACTTGAAGTACATACCTTATCAAGTCTCGATTGTCAGCTTTCTCACCTATAACATGAAGTCCATTGATGATCTCCTTGAATCTTCCATGCATTTAGCTCACTGTTTCATTCGTCTTCACGGTGAAAGTTTGTAGTTGACCAACTAACAAATCCCTCTTGGCTCTCCTAGATTCTTTTGACCCTTCATTGAGTTCAATGAGCTTCTCCCCAAAGCTCCTTTGCGGAATTGAATGGTCCAACTTTCCTTAGTTGCTCCTTAGAAAGCCCACATTGAAGTGTGGTTATTGTTTTGCTATTTGTTTGAGCATTCTCATGCATTTCCTTTGTCCAATCCTCGATTGGGATAGGTGCTCCAAGTTGATCCACCAGTTCTTCATATCCCTTGACAACACTAACCTAATTTTTAATATCATTCATTAGAAAATACTTCATCCTACCTTTCCAATATGAGAAGTTGTCATCGTCGAAGAGCGGTGGTCACACAATGCTATAACCCTCTTGAAAAGTCATTTCGCTCCGGTTGATGATTAGATCTTACGATGCGATCCGGGCTATGATACCACTTGTAAGTGCCTGTAAGATCACATATCTCCACAATAGTATGATATTGTCCACTTTGGGCTAAAACCCTCATGGTTTTTATTTTTAGGTTTTACCCAAAAGGCTTCACACCAATGGAGATATCTTTCCATCTTATAAGCACATGATCTTCTCCATGTCTTACCAATGTAGAACTTTGATTGTATTCTCAATACTCCCAATAATCACCCCCCTCAAATGATGGACCACATTGACCCCCCCTTCAAGCCTATCCATCTTCGAAGGACTTGCTTTGCTAGATGTTCGATCCTCAACCCACCAGGTCTTCCTGTCAACTATCTAGTCCTCCCTAGCTGGACTTCCTGTAAGTTGTCTAGCCCTTTTGGCCCAACTGGACTTCCTGCCAGTTGTTCAGTCCTCCCGACCCAGCTGGACTTCCTTCATGGTATCTGGTTCTCTTGATCTGGATATGGGAGATCAACTTCCTTCATTCGAGGTTCATGGCTTGACATGGATCATGTCTCTGATACCAATTGTTACTACCCTTTGGAAAGGCTAAAGGGGGGTGAATAGCCCTTCTTTGATTTCTACAAGTTTGTTCGAGGAAGCAATACAAATAATACAATAAACAAAACAAAAATCAAAGAAGACATTTTTGGTGTAGGGGCACCAGATAATCGAACCTAGATTTTGATTATGGCAAAGTTTCAAAGTTAAGCTATTATTGTTATCTCATGTGTTGTGTTGAGTGTGCAAAAATTTTATTAAGCTAAGTCCAAGGTCAGCGACACCCAGAGAATCTCGAGACGAGAAACCACGGTGGTCGGTCAACACTAGGAGAATCTCGTTGGAGTCGAGGAACCTCAGTGTTGATCGGAAGTTAAGCGATAGCTCGGAAATGACTAGAGGTAAGCACCGAGTGCGGAGCGATGGTAAGGTCGTGTCCTCTGTATGGGGACTATCATCGGTGACGATCCAACTAAGACTTCCAGAGGAAGGTCTAGGTTGAGGTCAGATGGTAAGGAGCATCGTATTTACCATTAATCTACATTTCTGTGCTAACTCTATCTTGCAGGTGAATGATCAAGCTGGCAGTCAACTGAAGGCCATTAGCAGTCGACTGCCAAGGGGCATCAGTCGACTACTTGTCAAGTTGGTCATCTCAAAGAAAGTCAAGATAAGCTCCACCAAAAGTGGGAGGATGAGGAGATTTGACCCAAATCTAGATCTCAACGAGCTAGGGTTTGAAGGGCTATAAAAGAAGAGGCTTTTCACCTCTTTGCATAACCTAATTGTGCTCCCAAAGTTCTCCAACAATGCCAAGCTTCAACGACAATGCTACACCATCGTAACGTCGACTTCACTCCGAGCTTCCATCTTCTAAGTCAGTAGTTTCATTTCTAGTAGTTGTTTTCTTGTATTCGAGCTTTCCATTGCTAAGAGGAGAGGTAGGCTTGTTGCCTCTTCCTCTATCTTGTTTTTTGTAACCGTCGTCTCCTACCTTCAACAAGGAGGAGATTTTTAGTGGATTGCCCCATCATACGTGGTCTAGGATCGCGGGGCCTTGGATTAGCAACCTTTGGATTGTGAACCAAGTAAAAACAAAAGTGTTACTTTCTTTTTTTGTCTTTACTTCCGCTGTGCTTACTTTGGTTTTAACGTCGAAAAGAAGAATGTCTTATATGTTGGATCGAAGCGGATCGCTAGAGGGGGGGGGTGAATAGCGATAGAAACTTTTCTTTGAATTCGTTCGGTAAATCACGAGTAGACACAGCGGAAGATAAATCTAAAATAGAAGAGACAATGGGTTTTTTACTTGGTTCGTAGCCGAAGGCTACTACTCCAAGGCCCTAGTGGTCCTTGACCACGCACGGAGGGCAAAACACTAAACGAACTCCTTCTCGTTGGAGATAGGAGTTAAACGAATACAAAAACTCAAGAAAGACTCAAGGTAGAGGGACACTCCCCCTGTCCTTGATATGATTTAAAGCTCGAAATGAGAATAACTTATATAAATTAAAGATTATACCGACGACTTTTGAAGACTTGAATCTTGGAGCTTGACTCGTCGTCTCGGCAGCGCTTCGTCGTAGGGATGTCGGAGACTCGTAGCATATCGGAAGTACTTAGAAGCTTTTTAATTGATGAAAAACCCTAGGACAAGCCCTCCTTTTATAGCCTTTAAGCCCCTCATCGAATGGGTCTTCAACCAATAGGAATTGGGCACAAAACATCCTTGAAAAATGGTGATAGAGCTTGACTTCTCGAGGCTGATCCTTGACCATCACGATCGATGGCCATCATCACGATCGATGGTAGTATCATCGAAAGTGTCGACTCCAGAATGACCGATCGACAGTCCTCCTTAGCTCAACAAAACATAATTCGACGGTCGTCGATCGTCCGATCTTGACCTAGACCATCTATAGGATGTCTTTGGTGGATCTAGCAAGATCATCCCCGTAAAGAGGATCGACCTCACTTACGCTCACACACGAGCTTACCTCGATACTTCTGTCGCTTTGCTTTTGCTTCCGGCCTTCCACTCGATTCCTTCGGCTCCCTCCGAAGTCACTCGAGTGTCGCCCGACCACCGCGGCTTCCTCCGGGTGTCGCTAGCCTTCAGCTTCAGCTTTAGCACTTTTCTGTACACTCGATTCAGCTCGGGAGATAATGATATATCCTTGACTTTGCGTCTTTTGTCATAATCAAAATCTGAGTTCGACTTAGGTGCCCTGCACAACAATCTCCCCCTTTTTGATCCTATGGCAAATTTACGCAAAGTTAAGGGAAAATATAAAGCAAAAAATGAGTAAGATAAACGTTACGCTCATTTTTAGTGAACTCCCTCTTAACCTTCGGTGAGTTTAAAAAATAAAGTTTTAATTTTCAAAAATTTAAATTTTCTTCTCCCCCTTAACTTATGCTCTTCTCCCCCTTTTGCCATGAATAAAAAAAAGTGTGGGGTTTTATATAAAAAGTAGGGGTTTTTTAATAGAAAAGGTAGCATGCATAAAGATTATCTAACATGAGTCCAAGCATGTGTCTTGATTTAATTTGGTTCGAGGTATAGCCCTCTGCATCAACAATGAAAGTTTTTGGAAACTAAGTTTGATTTTAAAAATTAGCTTTGAGTTCCACAATACTTATACGCTAATAACTTTTGAAAATATATAAAACCCTTAGAGTTAGTTTGCTCCCCCCCTTAATCAAATATATAAGGTACAGAAGAGTTAGGGGGCGCTAAACATTGACCTAGAAGGTTGTATATTTATAGTTTATCCGAAAATAAATGTTTACGCTCAATAGTTTGAAAAATAGATAGCATTTTTGAAAAGATTATGTAAATTGAAATTATTCCTTATTCATCTCACCCATTCTAAGTGTCTTAGAATTGGTCACCTTATATGTTGTGTGAGATGATTCCAATTTTATCTTGATTAAGTTTTAATGATTTGAAACTTGTCAACCTTGCGTTAGATTCAGATTTGATCCTAAGCTCATCAAGTCACCTTTTCAAGATCTTGGCTTCCAGGTCGTGGCGAGGCACAGGGGCCTTCTTTGATCGAAAAAATGACCACTTCCTTAGACAAAGCCAATTTCGAGAAAGTAGTAACTTGACTCACCTAAGACCACTTCCTGGTCTAACTAGTCTAGGATCTGAGGTAGCTTCACTAGTTCCACTCGGTCAAGTGCAAGAACTACATCGCCTTATCTAGCCCGAATACACAAGACTCGCTTTCCTAAGCGTACTATCATCTCGCGCGTCCACGGTACTATGTTATCAAGCATTGACGAGTTATAGTCCTATCTAACCATTCTAAAAGAAATAAGATGTTTAGGTTATCGGATATACTATTTTGGTATTAGCTCCCCCTGGATCATTGAACCGATATGGTCTGATTAAGTAATGAACTTGATCCTTGGAATCCAAAACCTATTGCTCCTTATATGTGAGTTTAATAAAGTTTTCGGGACCCACGCTTGGACTCGATGATGACTACAGTTTACGATAGACATGTAAGATATATTCGTAGTCTTTGAGCTATATCCGAGTTCGGCTCTGTTGTACACGACTCTCTGAGTTCCAAGAAGTCGGTTAAGATTCTTGGACCCCGTCGAGAACTTGTTCAACCGAGCTTCGAGCTCTTGGACTTGCCCTTTCAAGAGAGAGTTCTCTTCTTCGAGTTTTTTAACTCGAGTTGAGTCCTCCTCTTGAACTCGACTAGTCGAAGAGTTTAGGGGTGTCTCTTGTTTGAGGGTTTCAACCTCCTCAACCAAGGACTCGACCCTAGACTCGGATTTAGCTAATTTTCTAGTTAGCAATTTAATCGTATTGTAAAGCATATGAATTAGTGAGCGGCTAACCTTAATTTTATCTTTCAATCTGGCTTTGAGTTGCTTCTCGAAATAGTCCTCGAGTTCAGAGTCGGTGTTGTAATTGGATTCGGATTCGGACTCTGACTCGGACTCTTCGAGTCTTGCCATGCATGCTATGCCGCCGCCTTCTTCGTTGTCCCATGTTGCATGAAAAGCCTTCTTTTTATTTGATTTGAATTGTGCCCTCTTTTGATTCTTTAGTAGCCTCCTTTCCCTCCGAACAATCTTCCGTACTACGTTCACTATTGCTTCCACCTTTTCCGATTCGGACTCCGATTCGTCTTCGGGTTCGAGTTCATCTACTTGCCTAGTAGGTGACTTGCTTCTTTGTCCTGCAAGTAGAGCAATACATCTCTTGGCCCGGACCATGTTAGTTTGCTCGTGAAGTTCAAACTCGGAAAATAATTCGTCTAACCTAAGCTTTGAAAGGTCCTTAGAGACCTTGTAGGCATCAACCATGGATGCCCACAAGGTAGTCCTAGGAAATGAATTAAGAACGTACCTTAGGAGGTCGCGGTTTTCGACCTTATGTCCGATGGTGTGCAATCCGTTGACAATGTCCTGGACGCAGGCGTGTAGTTGCGTTGCCGTCTCACATTCCTGCATTTTTAGGTTATACAATTTATTAAGTAGTAAGTCACGCTTACTTACCTTCGCGTCATTAGTCCCTTCGTGTAGTTCTATGAGTTTTGTCCACAAATCTTTTGCACAGATGAAGGGTCCGATGCGGTTGAGCTCTTCCTTAGACAAACCGCATTGCAATATTTGGGTTGCTCTTGCATCGGCTTCGATTTGCCTCTTGGTTGCATTGGTCCACTTGTTGAAATCCAAGGGCTCATCTTGATCATTGGTGGGTAGAGCAAAGCCGGTTTGGATGATTATCCAAGACTCGACTTGTGTTTTTAGAAAACACTCCATCCGACCTTTCCAGTAACGGAAATCATCTCCGCTAAAGAACGGAGGTCGGGTGGTGCTGTACCCCTCAATGTGGGCCATAAAGAAAAACTTGCACACACAAAAAAAACAAAAAAACTTGCCAAGACTCGAGTCTTGGATTAGTGGTGCGGAAAATAAAAGGAAACACACGAGAAATAGAAAGTTAAACAAAGAGATAAGAAACTAAACAAAAAGTAAGTACTCACAACCTTCGATGTCCCCGAAAGGGTACTAAACGTCGTTTTTTGGGGATAAAAACAGATTTTTACGGGGTAAACCCCAGTAAGAAGTGTAGATCTCTCAGAGATCTTCGATTTGGTGGGTAGATCGTTTCGTGAGTCCACTTGTAGCAAAAGTTATGCTCGTTTGATCGTGAGGTACTCCGAAGGCGATTAATACTTGCAAAAACACAACCAAAAACTATGTACCAAGACTTGGTCTTGGATTAGTAGTGTGGGAGAAATCTTAAAACGATAAATACGAAAATAAAAAATGCTCGACCGGTGGTTGCACCGAATCTGAGCACCCCCGGCTCTGATACCAATTGTTGGATCGAAGCGGATCGCTAGAGGGGGGGTGAATAGCGATAGAAACTTTTCTTTGAATTCGTTCGGTAAAGCACGAGTAGACACAGCGGAAGATAAATCTAAAATAGAAGAGACAATGGGTTTTTTACTTGGTTCAGAGTCAAGGCTACTACTCTAAGGCCCTAGTGGTCCTTGACCACGCACGGTGGGCAAAACACTAAACGAACTCCTCCTCGTTGGAGGTAGGAGTTAAGCGAATACAAAACTCAAGAAAGACTCAAGGTAGAGGACACTCCTCTCCTTGATATGATTTAAAGCTCAAATGAGAACAACTTATATAAATTAAAGATTATGCGACTTTTGAAGACTTGAATCTTGGAGCTTGAGTCGTCGTCTCAGCCGTCGTAGGGATGTCGGAGACTCGTAGCGTATCGGAAGCACTTGGAAGCTTTTTAATTGATGAAAAACCCTAGGACAAGCCCTCCTTTTATAGCCTTTAAGCCCCTCATCGAATGGGTCTTCAACCAATAGGAATTGGGCACAAAACCTCCTTGAAAAATGGTGATAGAGCTTGACTTCACGAGGCTGATCCTTGACCATCAGTCGACTGATGGCCATCATCAGTCGACTGATGGTAGCATTAGTCGAGTGCTGACCTCCGGCAGTCGACTGATTGACGGCAGTCGAGTCCTCCAAGCTGGCAGTCGACTGATGCTTGCTGCAAGTCAAAGTTAGCTCAACAAAAACATAATTCCGACGGTCGTCGACCGTCCGATCTCGACCTAGACCATCTATAGGATGTCTTTGGTCGGATCTACGCTTAAGATCATCCCCGTAAAGAGGATACGACCTCACTTACGCTTGCACACACGAGCTTACCTCGACACTTACTGTGTCGCTTTCGCTTTCGACCTTCCACTCGATTCCTTCGGCTCCCTCCGAAGTCACTCGAGTGTCGCCCGACTACCGCGGCTTCCTCCGGGTGTCGCTAGCCTTCAGCTCCAGCTTTAGCACTTTTCTGCACACTCGATTCAGCTCGTGAGATAATGATATATCCTTGACTTTGCATCTTTTGTCATAATCAAAATACAGGTTCGACTTAGGTGCCCCTGCACCAACATTATAATCGCTATTCACCCCCCTCTCTAGCGACTCTTCGATCCAACAATTGGTATCAAAGTGGGGGCGCTCAGATTCGGTGTAACTATCGGTATAGCAAACTTATTTTTTTTTTCATGTTTTTATTTTGCATTTTTATTTAAGTTTGTTTTTATCCAGCACTACTAATCCAAGACAAAGTCTTGGCAATTATCGCGTTTTATGTTTTTTTTGTGCAAGGTTTTATTGAATGGCTCATCTCGAGGGGTTAGCACCGCTCGGCCTTCGTTCTATAATGGAGATGACTTCCATTATTGGAAGGGTCAGATGGAATACTACCTCAAGACCCAAGTCAAGATGTGGATAGTTATCCAAATCGACTTCAACTTACCAACAAATGAAGACGGCGAGTACTTGGATTGTGACAAGTGGACAAACGCAATGAAGTGGCAAGTAGAAGCCGATGTGAAAGCCACACAAATTCCTCAATGCGGTATATCCAAGAAAGAACTCAACTGCATCGGCCCCTTCATCAATGCAAAAGACTTATGGAACAAGCTCATCGAGCTACACGAAGGGACAACCGACACAAAGGTATGCAAATAGGACCTCCTCTTAAATAAATTATTTAATCTAAAAATGCAGGATCGTGAGACGGCGACTAAACTCCACACAAGGATCTAGGACATAATGAACGGTCTTCATTCAATCGAACAAAAGGTTGAGAATCAAGACGTAATAAGGTATGTGTTAAATGCATTTCCTAGGACCACTTTGTGGGCATCTATGGTTGATGCCTACAAAGTGTCTAAAGACTTATCAAAAATTAGATTAGATGAGTTATTTTCAGAATTTGAGTTGCATGAGCAGTCTAACTCAGCCCCAGCCAAGAAAAGTGTTGCTTTGGTTGCAGGTCAAAGAAGGAAGGAAAAAAGCAAGCCACCTCCCGAAGAAGAAGAGTATGAATCAGAGGTCAACAATGAGATGGAGACCTAACTAGTGAACCTAGTTCGGAAGATAATTAAAAGTAAAAGATGACCTATCAAGCAATCCAAGGAGAAGAGACCCGAGCAAAGCTTAAATTACAAGTTCTATGAATGCAACAAAAGGGGTCACATCAAATCTGAGTGCTCGAGGCTAAAGAACAAACAATCACAAACCAAGAAGGCTCTAAACACAACTTGGGAGGAGTCCTCGGAGGAAGAAGATGAACTCAACAACCTAGCATTCATGGCCAAACCAATCAAGTCTGAGACTGAGTCTGAACCCGAGACAAACTACGAGTCCAAGACCGAGTCCGACTCTGAGTCCGACGATGAACTTCAATTCAATACAAACCACGGATCCGCATCTGGTTCAAAAGATTCGATTAAGGTAAGTCGATCCCTAATTGATACATTATATAGTGCAATTAAATACTTAACTAAGAAGTTGGCTAAGTCCGAGTCCAAGGTCGAGTTCTTTGTAAGGAGGTTAAACTCCTTAAGCAAGATACTTCCCTAACCTCTTCAACTAGTCAAGTTCAAAAGGGAAACTCAACTCAAGTTGAAAAACTTGAAGAAGAGAATTCTCTCTTGAAAGGACAAGTTCAAGATCTTATGAATTCATTGGAAAGGTTTACTTTGGGGTCCAAGGTTCTTGACCTACTACTTGGATCGTGATGCGGGTGCGGGGGAAAAATCCGTTCGCTCGGTTTTCAAGGCGATGAGGCGATGAGGGAGGTCTCGAAATATTCTCCCCTTGCAGCGATCAGTAAAGAATAAGAAAATGAAGTAGACGAAACGCGAAAACCCGACACCAGCAATCGAGATTCAGACACGAGATGTAACGTGGTTCGGAATAAGGATTCCTACTCCACGGGGGTGAGGTTTCTCACCATATGCGGTGCCTAAGCACTTTCACTATGAAGATCCTCCTTTACAGAAAGCAAGTTTCCGAAGGTGGAGGAGAAAGGACCTCTTACAATGATGTTACAAGATGAGGAAAATACAAGAGACTTAACAAACAGCAGATCTCCGTCTTCCTTCTCCGGCGAGATCATTCTTCCTTTTTCTCTCGTCTCCTCTTCTCTCTTGCTGGATGCCCATGATTGCGGATCGATCTCCCCTTCTTTTTCTCCCTCTCTCCCTTTTATCTTCCCTCCTCCTTCAACGTAACGTCGTGGATTATCTCCATCGTACACGTGGCCACCACCTCCTCCTGGAGAATAATTCTGTTACACATATGAGGAACGAGGACTCCCCCGAATATTGCATGGGGCCCCCCAAGTCGTTGCATAGTACCTTTCCCTTTACTTTTCAGGCAACGAGGTTAAACTGTCTCCCTCACCCCTCTGCTTTGGGTGAAGTTAACTTAGGCCCCTATACCATAGGTGACCAAGCCTTAGGGTTTCTCCTTAAACCGAACCAATTCTCCTTTTGCCCGTACCAAACTTCTTTCGCGTCAATTAGGTTGAGTTGACCCTTCCTCCATCCATTGGCTTCTGGAATTGCCTAGTTGAACCAGTTCCTAGTCCTCTGTTAGCGAAGTGCCTTCAGCCTCTTTTCCACCGGCCCTTGCTAGCATTAGCATCGCGCGATGGCTCTCGCTACTTGCGCTGTGTCGATTCCGATAACTCTCGCCGTGTCAATGGCTTCATCTAACTCTCGCCCATGCCAATGGCTTCGATAACTCGCGTACCAATAATGGCTTCGTCTAACTCGCCCGTCGATGGCTCTCGCTACTGCGTATCGCGGTCGACATTAGATAACTCTCGGTCAATGGCTTCATCTAACTCTCGCCTGCGCTAATGGCTTCGATAACTCTCGCCCGTACCAATGGCCGTCTAACTCTCGCCGCGCTAATGGCTTCGATAACTCGCCCGTACCAATGGCGTTAACTCTCGCCTGCTAATGGCTTCGATTAACTCGCCCGTACCAATGGCTTCGTCTAACTCTCGTGCGCTAATGGCTTCGATAACTCTCACGAACCGTTTCTCCTTTTCCCTTTGGGTGAACCGGGTGTTTTGGGGATCGCCACGTCACTGCTAACTCTTCTATTGGGAATTAGGTAGAAAAGTACAAGTAGTATCATTAGTCAACCACTGAAAAATAGTCAAGCGGTTATAAGCTTGACTTTCCAAATGTGCGTAAAGTTTATGCTCTATTCTTCATTCCTCCGTTTGAATCCACCTTTCTTTATAACTCCTCGAATTCGAGGCGTCCTGATGGGCCCATGGCTCCGCTTCTCCTTCTCTCTTCGTGAAATTGAATCGTCACGGGAAACCCTATATAAACCTCCGCCTTCTCCTCTTAGGTATCATTTAGCGTGCCTAACAATCCAGTCTGTTCTTCTTCTTCCACGATTTTCACCGGCGGTGTTTCGGCGATTCAGTCCCCCCCTTCTCACGCGATTCTCCCTTTCCCCCGAGTAAGTGCTCTGCTTAGTTTAACACCCATGGCTCCTAGGACTACCTCTCCACCCGCCTGGTATGAACATACCATAACCCAGTTAGATTGTAACCATTATTTCTTTAATATCAAGAACGACTACATAGATCCTTCTATAAAATGTTGTTTCATGACTAAGCTGCATCGGCCTCATACTCCTCCTCCTGGTTTGACATGCTTTTTCTCCGAACAATTCTTTAACGGCCTATCTTCACGGCTACAGTGTCTACTTGGACCTCCTAGACTTCTACAGATTACCCCTGAACCAATTCACCCCCAACTCCTTCCGAATTCTATCGGGAGCCCACATAGTGTTCCAACATTTGAACCTCCCTTTGACCCCAGAACTATTCCATTGCTTCTTCCAATTAAAGTCTTCTAAGGCAGGCCTCTTCTATTTATCTAGTCGTTCAGACTGCCAATTTCTGGTGAACCTGCCTACTTCCCACAAGGGCTGGGAAGCACTATACTTCTTTGTAGAGCTCCCGGAGTCTTTACCTCATTCCGATATTTGGAAAGTAGACCTTCCCGAATTTCCTTCCTTCCGAGAAATGAGGACCAAATGTCCTTTCCTGGAGGTGTATAGAGTTTTAGGGGAGCTACACTACTGTTCGAACCATCTGCTAGAGACTCCCCTCCTGCGCCATTTTGGATTGTCTCCTCTACCTCTGACGACTTCGGTTGCTGTAGGTATTGTGCTATTTAACTGGCAATAGGACTTCATTTCTGCGTTATTCATCTTTCCTGACAACATACCTTGCAGATAACCTGATGCAGAAGGCTTTGGTAGAAGGGGAGGCGATTAAGGCCGAGAAGAAGAAGAAAACCTCGACCAAAAGAGGTAAATCAACCGCAGTTCCATCATCTCCTCGTAAAAAGCCACGGCTTATCAAGAAAGGAGCCTCGAGTTCCTCGGCTCTTCCTCCCTCATCTTAGGACCAGTTAGAGTCTCGTTCCCTAGCCATCTATGAACCAAGGAGAGGAGGTACTACCTCGCCTTCTCCATCTCCTCAAGGAGAGGATTCTCCTCCCATTTTCTTACATTCTTCCCCACAAAAATTCACCCCCACCTTCTCATGGAGCCACCCAAGCTCCTGCTCCTTCGACCTAGGGCTGCGCTCCTCCCCTTCGTTGTATAGGACCCAACCTCCTCCAAGGAAGACCCTCATTCCGCTCCTCCGAGGGCCACATTAGGATCCTTGCGAAATTCGCATCCTTCGGAGGTGAAGTTCATGCCCCTTGTGAACAAGTAGGCAAACTACTGGCGGAGGTATCTATTGTTTCTCGTTTCTTCTTCACCTGCCTATTTTCATATGCGTGTACTAATAGCTTGTTCTTCTTGCGCCGCCACCCAATATAGTAGTATGTACCGCCCGATTCAATCATCATGGAAACTCGCCACTTCGCCGTGTCATAAAAGCTCGCTCAAAGAATCGAGCGAGCAAGAGGCGAAAGAAAGGATATGAGGGGCCAATGCGAAGGCGCAATGATGCAAGTGGCTGCTCGTACGGAGTGAGAAAGAAGAGCCGCAGCGGAAGAATGAGGAATTGAGCAGCGGATTTTCTCCAATCCAGTGAATCGCAACAATAGATGAATTGGCGCGGAGCGAGGGAGTATAAAGGGCACAGGAGATGCCATGATTGACTCGCAAAATCCTCAACCACCATCCTACACCAACAAGAATGCAACCGCTCCAGATCTGAACGTCAAGCTTGGGAGGCCACCGAAATCTTGCAAAGAATGCAGAACTTTCTCTCTGGTGGCGGCTCTTCCTCAACCTTATCACAATGGCTCGAAGAATCCCTTCTTCATCAAGAATATCATGAAGCTCTTTTGGCTTTGGGACAATGAGCCATAAAGGCACACCGAGAAGATGCTCTGGCGATCAATCGAAAGTCAAACTCAGTAGTCAAATCAAATGAAGGAAGCAGAAGCCGACCTCAAGAGCGAATCGTCAAGAAGGAGTAGACTTGTTCATATTAGGCTTCGAGGGGGCGGTAGCTCAAAATGCCGAACAAGGATATCCGCCTCCTGGCGCGGACACCAGATACTTATATCCTGTATCGGCGTTGGCTAATATTTCACCCGAACGATTTGAGTTGTAACTCTCGATCTTGTCTTTTCTGTAATAACTTTTTCTTTACTGTTAAGAGCTGACTTTTATCAATATGTCTGTCCATTACGGTCCTTGCGGGTTCCCTAACGAGTCGGGGTTTCTGGACCAATTTTGAGCTTCCCCTTGTCATTTTTTTACTTGTACCACATAACGCCATCGCCTGGCTAGTTCGGGGGCTCTCTTACGGGATTTTGCCTACTAGTATCCACATCCGCCCCGATTTTGGTTCGGACGTCACTTTAAATGGCCTTTTGCACGTTGATTTTCCCTATCCTTCCTCCGGCTTCGGAAAAGATGCCAGCCTCTTCGTCTTCTCCCCCTTCCCTAGAATTTTTTCGCCATTCTCCTTCCATTATAAATCCTTCATCCCCCTTGTCTTCGTCCTGTTATCTTACCATCATGGCTTCAGCAGGGCATCCCATTGAAATTTCTTCGGAATCAGAATCTTTTGAAATACAGGACTGGGTCTCTGAGGATGATGCAGATTCGGAGACCCAGTCAACCGCCACTTCAGTCTTCCATCCCCTACCTTTTCCGCCTTGGTCCCAACTCCCACCCCTCCGGTGGGAGATCCTTCCGCGCTCCTTTCCTCCTTCCTTCCAAGTGTGGAATCCTCCCTTCACGTGGGAGTATACGGTGGGAGATCCTCTGATCTTCCGATTGGCTTTACGTGCGATTCGCCTTCGGATTCATCCTTCTTCTTTTGATGAAGGTCCACCAGTTCTTCCTCCACCTCAAGGCGAGCGTTTCCGAGTCATATTGGCTCCTTCTCCCCCCAAAGAGACATCTCCCGTCTCATCTGTCAAGAGTAATCGGGGAAAGTCTGTATAAATCAAGCCAATGTAATTATTTCAAATATATTAATGAAACAAAGAAGGAAAACGATATCTGCTTTTGTCTTTTTTTTTTCTGTAGAAGTAAGGTTTACATTTGAAGGATGGTACGGATCCGAACACACACATGCTTCACGCCTCGTGGATTCGGACCCTCTTAATTACAGTTGTCTTCGTCGACCTTCCCACTACCGCCTCCACGTTTCCCTTTCTTTACTGGCATTTATGGTCCCTACCTCTTCTACCAATAAATGCATTCCTCCCCTTTGTTGCTATAAAAATTCACCGACCTTTACCTGATAGCTTCCACCATTCTCCTTTTTCCTTTGCTTGTCATGGACAGAATATCGGAACAGGGCAGCATTTCCTCGCCTTCTAAAGAATGATAAATCACGGTACATAGTCATCTTGGAGGAACAAGTGAAGTGTTTACAGCAACAGCTAGAGGAAACCTCCGCCAACAATCGTTCTCTGCGCCAACAACTGATCGGGTCCCAAAAAGAACTGTCCAAGCAAATCTTCTTGAAGCAGTCTTATCTTCAGCATCATCTGCGCCAACCCCGATCACAAGAAAGAAACTCCATCCGTTCCGCCTAACAAAGAATTGTAATACCCTAGATGTATTAGGGTTTCTCTTGTTGTTTCTCCTTGTAGATGGTCGAGTATGCAGTTCTCCAGATCATCGAACTTCCTAGTTTATCTCCTTCCTCCGTGACCTTACGAGTTGTACTACTCTTTACTCCTTTTGTATTTACATGTAATTTGGGGCATATTTCGGCTCTCCCGTCTTTTCAATCTGCTGGGTATATAAACCCCTTAGACGAGCCGACTCTGCTATTGCACAAGAATACAACCATATAAAGTTGATTAATACAAGCAACTGAGACATAGAACAAATAATAACCGAGGAATTTCGGTTCTTCCGTTCCACCACCACACGGGGATATCTTCCACTTTGCGGGGATGGCAATTTGCGTAAATAGAGTAAATAATAACCGAGGAGTCCCGGTTCTTCCGTTCCACCACCACACGGGGATATCTTCCGCTTTGCGGGGATGGAAATTTGCATAAATAGAGTAAATAATAACCGAGGAGTCTCGGTTCTTCCGTTCCACCACAACACGGGGATAACTTTCGCTCTGCGGGGATAGCACTTTATATATAATATAAGTAGTAACCGATGTATTTCGGTTCTTCCATTCCACCACCACACGGGGATAAACTTCCGCTCTGCGGGGATAGCATTTTGTATATAAAGTAAATAGTAACCGAGGAATCTCGGTTCTTCCGTTCCACCACCACACGGGGATAAACTTCCGCTCTGCGGGGATAGCATTTCATATATAGAGTAAATAGTAACCGAGGAGTCTCGGTTCTTCCGTTCCACCACCACACGGGGATAAACCTCCGCTCTGCGGGGATAGCATTTTGTATATAGAGTAAATAGTAACCGAGGAGTCTCAGTTCTTCCGTTCCACCACCACACGGGGATAAACTTCCGCTCTGCAGGGATTGCATTTTGTATATAAAGTAAATAGTAACCGAGGAATCTCGGTTCTTCCGTTCCACCACCACACGGGGATAAACTTCCGCTCTGCGGGGATAGCATTTTGTATATAGAGTAAATAGTAACCGAGGAGTCTCGGTTCTTCCGTTCCACCACCACACGGGGATGAACTTCCGCTCTGCGGGGATAGCATTTTGTATATAGAGTAAATAGCAACCGAGGAGTCTCGGTTCTTCCGTTCCACCACCACACGGGGATGAACTTCCGCTCTGCGGGGATAGCATTTTGTATATAAAGTAAATAGTAACCGAGGAATCTCGGTTCTTCCGTTCAACCACCACACTGTTAGTAATATATGAGAGATGTCCTAAGGCAATCGCCTTATGTATGAACCATTTATATGATAAATGAAGATTCACTATTTGAGTATACATGTTTAATGTATTTGATTGGATCTTAAACTCATTTACTGAATGTCCACGATACGATTCACAAAGATGAGAGAATTTGTGATTGGATCACAACTAGTGAGTATCTCTACATGTGTAATTGTGATGTATCGGAATTATCCTAGTCGATGAATTGATGGATTTGGACACCATCAATTCGCCGAGACTAGCACGAGGTATACTCCTTGGTGTATCCAAGCGGTGATTCTCACCGGGCCGGAGACATAGTGATGTCCGAGTTAATCGTGGATGCTAGTTATGGTAACTAGTTCATTGAGTGACCATCGTAAGACTTCATATGGTTCTCTGCATATATAGATATGTCAATGAAGTTCTCTGGCTTAAGTGCGATGTTCCTTTGACTTGCGGTATTCAAGTCATCTTGATCATGGAGACTTATGCTTTGACATCTTAAGCAAACATCTCAAAGGAGATGTGGACCCGGGATGATTGGGTATAAGTCGAAGTGATCGAAGGTGTTTGAATAGCCTATAAAGGATTCACCACTCCTTGCGAGGAGATGTATACCCATGGCCTCTCGTCGGATTGTTACTAAAGTCTTTGGCCAAAGCATTACATGTTTAGAGTAAGGTACTCTTCGATACATGTGGAGTAACTAGAACTGTGAGGACGAGGAAATAATACTGGGCTAGGTGTGACGAGTCGACCTAGTGAGGCACACTATAGACCATGTCCTGAACCAAGTGGGTATAAGATGAGTGAAGGGAATGGGGCACGAATCATTCGAGCTACTGAAGGGTTTCAGAAATAGTTCTGGATCAACAGTTGATCTTTTCGGTTAATTGGGGATCATGATGTACTACTAGGTGCCACTCATGATCGTTCTATAATTAATGGTTAATTATAGATGGCCAACATAAACCGAGAACCTATTTGGTCACACGCACAACGAGTGTAATCCAAAGGATTTAAAACGAGCTTGAGAATTGGATTCTCGCATCGAGAGAAACTAGGTTTGGTTGGACAAACATAAGCGAGCATGAAATGGTTTGATGCAATGGGCGTGGATGGGCCGTGTCTTATGAAGACATAATGGCTGAACCAAAATGGTTTGGTTCTAATCCAATGGAGGAGAATAAACCAAAGGGTTTGGTTTATTTTAAACGAATGAACCAAAAAGTTGGTTCGGTTCGTTTTAACTTAAAATAAACCATCATGGTTTGGTTTATTTTAACTTATCTTAATGGAGCGGGTTAACGGGCTTTATGGATATGATCCATTAACCATTAAGAGAATTAGTTCTCTATAAAAAGTGGGCTTAAGGGATTATTAAGCCTAATCATCCAAAACCCTAGCCTTTGAGTTGCCGCCCAACCTTGTTGCTTGTCGCCCAAGCCCTTGCCAACTGCCGATTGCTTATCCGTCTCCTTGTGCAAGGTGAGCTTTTCTCTCCTTGTTTTGGCGGCGCCTACTCCTCCACCAAGCTGTCCAGTTTTCTGGACAGCTTCTCCTCTCGGGCGTCGTTTGGGCGGCGGTTAGTGCTCCGACAGCGGCTAACTTAGGGATTTGATCTCCGGTAATCCTCTGAGTGGAGGGCGAAGGATTAAATCAAGCGGTTGTGAATACCTCTCGGAGAAGCGAGTTTGAGAACTTCGTTTTGGATCGAATTTGGATTCGGATCGTGATCATCTCTCGATCACGTCGTCTTCAACACGAGGGCTAGTAACCCGTCACGAAGGCGAAGCTCGTGACTTAGCGAAGTCATCGAGGAGCTCGGCGTGGATACGGATAGAGCGATTCTTACGAGGATCGTTCGGTTGATGCCGTTCGCTACCGTCATCTGAAGGTATAACGTAGTTTAATTTCCTTTTATTGCAAATTTTAATTTACGGTTATGTCTACACTTGTTGTAATAGCATGCGTGTGTTGTGTGTGTTGTAATAAATATAGATTTATTATTTTTATTGCTTCCGCTGTGCTCATGTTTACGAAACATGATCGAACACACCTGCCTTGTGATCTTGAGGAAACCTTGATGGTATCGAGCCGAGGTTGTGTTTCGACATAATCTTAAATTGGTTTTGCGATAGTCATAATGTATTTCTGGAAATTTTCTAATTTTGGAAATTTAGAAGTATTTATGGAAATTTTTAATTTTGGAAAGTCTAGAAGTATTTATGGAAATCTTCCACTTTTGGAAAGTTGGAAGTATTTATGGAAATTGATATTTTCCATAAATAAAATATTTGATTAGATTCTGGAAATTTGTTTCCTAATTTAATCATGATTTGATTTGAAATCAAATCTTAAAATATTTTATTTCCATAAGTAGTTTTAATGATTTAGGAAATTGGTTTCCTAAATAGATTTTCCTTAATCAAATAATTCCATGAATAAAATATGTGATTAGATTTGGAAATTTGTTTCCTAATTTAATTATGATTTGATTTGGAGAATCAAATCTTAAACATATTTTATTTCCATAAATAGTTATGACATATAAGGAAATATATACATGACATAATTGTATGCCATGTAATTGCATTAGATGCATAACATTATGCCATGCGTGTCGTGACATGTAGATGTATGCCATGCCATGTAGATAATAGTTATTTGCATGCAAAGAGGATGAGACATAAAACCCTAACTCAATATTAAAGCCTACACCTTCCATTAATATGGTTAGAACGAGTTCATTTCTTGTTTGGGTTGTTGGACTCTCTCAGCTCGAACACGAACATGTTCAAATCATTGGAATAGTTTAATACTAATATGGTAAGAGTCAGAGGTCAATCGTTAGCTTTGGTTGTTGGACTCTCTCCAAGCTGGGCTAATTGGTTGAATGCGCTCTAACCATATTAAAACTATGTCCCGATTAATGGGTTGGCTTTAACCTGGAGCATCGGCTTGTTGGACTCTCTCCAAGGTCGATGTAAAGAGAGGTGAAGTTGGGTGCTATGCATATGATGCATACTTGTTAATGTGTTAACAACCCAATGTATGTGTAAACATTCAATTAGTTGATAGCACATTGTGATAGTTACATATACATGATATGTAATCGGTATACTTGATACCCACCATCATAGCTAAGAATGGCTTGTTGGACTCACTCCAAGGTTGTTCTTATCTATGATGGATATCAGCCCATTCGGAGATGGACCTACGATCTCCCGAAGTGATTTTGGGGTTTTTGAAATTCGAAAAATGAATGGGATTTATAAATGTATATTGATGCATTTTAAAAATCATTTTCTCATATATGCTCGTTTTGTATTTCTAAGTTAATATATTGATCATGATGTGTTTGAATTTGCGTTCCATTTTGGATTCAAATAAATTGACTGGGCCGAACTTCTTGGACTGGCTTAGAAACTTGAGAATTGTTCTCAAGGTGAAAAGCTTGTGTATGTACTCGGCGCCTCTTCACTTTGTCTAGTGACGATGCAACTTTGGACCAATTGTTGGCCTATCAGAAACATGTGAGTGATTCTGAACAAATGAGTTGCATCATGCTAGCCACGATGGAACCCAAGCTACGAAAGCAACATGAGCATATGGATGCTCATATCGTAGTCCTTCATCTTTGTGAGTTGGTTGATGAGCAAGTGAGATTCGAAAGGTTCGAAGTCTCAAAGCTCCTCTTCACCTCTGAGATGCTAGGAGGTTCATCGTAGTCTTTGCTCAATATCTTTGAAGACTGTGGAGTCTTCGAGAAGCATGGCGAGGGGCAGTCTTTGTTAGTTGATTCCTCGAAGAAAGGTTCTAAGAGGAAGTCAAAGAAACAACAGAAAGGAAAGAAGAGAAGGGCTAAGGTAGAACTAGCACAAAGGAATCTTGACATCATTATGTCAAGGAGAGACATTTGCGAATTTAGTGCAAGATTTATATTGAGTCCGTGAAGAAGGATAAGGCATCGGATGCCCCATCTTCTTCAGAAATCTTCTTTATTGATTGTCATTCTATTTCCTCAGACACTTGGTTATTTGATACTGGGTGTGGCTCACATATATGTAATGACATACATGGGCTAAGGAATAGAAGAAGACTCGTCGAGGAGAGTCAAATTTACGTGTTGGGAATGGAGCAAGGTTCTTTGCACTCGCCATCGGAGCGTATTTGTTGGAACTCCTGTAGGACTTGTCTTAGAAGCTGGACAATTGCTTTTATGTTCCTTCGTTGATAAAGAACATCATTTCTATTTCTTGTTTAAATAGAAATGGTTTCCATTTGACGTTTAGTAACAATTGTTGTTACATAACTTTGAATGGGGTTCTTTATGGGACTAGAACTTTAAGCAATGGTGTTTATACGTTGGACGTATCCAGTGACATTTGCAATATCGAAGCGAGCAACAAGCGTGCTCGAAAGGATAATCAAATAGACTCCTACATGTGGCATTGTCGTCTTGGCCATGTAAGCAAGAAACGCATGTCCGAATTACACCGATGTGGAATTCTGGAATCGTTTGAATTGGATTCATACGATACATGCGAATCATGCTTAAAAGGCAAGATGACTAAGTTACCTTTTACTGGAAAAGGTGAACGAGTGGGAGAGTTACTAGGTCTAGTACATACTGATGTATGTGGACCTATGTCAACTCAAGCATTAGGAGGCTATAGCTACTTCATTACCTTCACCGATGATCACTCACGGTTTGGGTATGTGTTCTTGATGAAACACAAGTCTGAAGCCTTTGAAAGGTTCAGGAATTCAGAAATGAAGTAGAGAAACAACATGACAAGAGTATTAAAATACTTCGATCGGATCGAGGAGGTGAATACTTAAGTCAAGAGTTTCTTGATTATCTAAGAGACAATGGCATATTGTCTCAATGGACTCCGCCATATACACCACAGCATAATGGTGTATCTGAGAGGCGTAACCGGACCTTGTTGGACATGGTCAGGTCAATGATGAATCATGCGACTCTTCCCAAGTCCTTTTGGGGTTATGCACTTCAGACAGCTGTTTACTTGTTAAACAGAATGCCTACCAAGGTAGTCTCTACTACTCCATATGAGATATGGGCTAGTAAGAAACCTCATATATCTTACTTGAAGATATGGGGTTGTCCTGCTTATGTGAAGCGGACTGTGTCAGACAAACTGGATGCTAAGTCTGATAAATGTCTATTTATTGGATACCCTAAGGAAACAAGGGGTTACCAATTCTATCATCCTGTGGAACAAAAGGTGTTTGTTTCAAGGCATGCTGTGTTTCTAGAGAAAGAGTTTCTCTTGCAAGAAAACAGTGGGAGTATCATCGAGCTTGAGGAGGCTCGAGAGACTCAAATAGACATTGATGAGATACCTGGTGAAGCACAAAAGTCGACAACTCATAGTGATGAGCAATCAATTGGACCTATTGTAACACCACATCTTCGTAGATATGGTAGAACACGCAATATTCCTGAGAGATATGGATTTCTCGTAAGTGAATCGAACGACGTGTTACTCATTGATGATGAGAAGCCTACCAGTTATGAAGAAGTGCTGACAAGTTCAGAAAGGGATAAGTGGCTTGGTGTCATGAAGTCGGAAATGGATTCCATGTATGAAAACCAAGTTTGGAACTTGGTTGACCCAGCTGAAGGCATAAAGCCTATAGGGTGCAAGTGGGTTTTCAAGAAGAAAACCGACATGGATGGTAATGTGATTACCTATAAGGCTAGATTGGTGGCGAAAGGATATCGTCAAAAGCAAGGTGTTGATTATGACGAAACCTATTACTTTGTAGCTATGCTTAAATCCATTCGGATGCTCTGGCCATAGCGGCTCATTATGATTATGAGATATGGCGGATGGATGTGAAAACAACTTTCCTTAATGGAAACTTGCTCGAGGGCGTGTATATGATACGACTGAGGGTTTCACATCGGTTGATAAAACCAAGGTATGCAAGTTGCGACGATCCATTTATGGATTGAAGCAAGCATCCGAGGAGGCTGGAATATCCGTTTTGATGAGACGATCAAAAGTTTGATTTCTCACAAAATCGAGCGAACCTTGTGTGTACAAGAAGGTTAGTGGGAGTGCGATCGTGTTCCTAGTATTGTATGTCGATGACATATTACTTATAGGAAGCGATGTGTCAATCTTCTGATCGATTAAGGTTTGGTTATCCAAGACATTCTCCATGAAAGACACAGGAGAAGCAACCTACATCCTTGGGATTAAGATCTATAGAGATAGATCGAAGCGGTTGCTTGGTCTTCGCGATCTACATATATAGACCAAGTGCTAAAGAGGTTTAGCATGTCGGAATCCAAGAAAGGTTATCCGCCCATCGGGCATGGGGTACACCTTTCAAGTCTATGTGTCCGCCGCAGAAGGCGGATTTGCATGAGTAAGATTCCCTATGCATCCATAATAGGATCTATCATGTATGCTATGTTATGTACGAGGCCCGATGTATCGTATGCTCACGAGTGTCACGGCGGATACCGATCGATCTAGAATGGATCATTGGGTGGTATTAAGACGATCCTTAAGTACTTGAGAAGAACTAAGGATGTGTTCCTAATATATGGAGAAGGGTACATGGTGATACGTGGGTATACGGATGCCAGCTACAGATAGACAAGGATGATTCCATGTCTCGATGCAGGTATGTATTCACCTAGAATGGAGGTGCAATAAGTTGGAAAGGTTCCAAGCTTGACACTATAAGCGGATTACGCCACT
Organism: Wurfbainia villosa; assembly: GCA_025175895.1. Classification (NCBI taxonomy): domain Eukaryota; kingdom Viridiplantae; phylum Streptophyta; class Magnoliopsida; order Zingiberales; family Zingiberaceae; genus Wurfbainia; species Wurfbainia villosa. The sequence continues at coordinate 101,028,617 of CM045996.1, forward strand.
AAGGCGAGAATACATTGCGACTTTAGGCGAAGGAAGCGGTTTGGATCAAGAAGTTCATCTTTGAACTTGATGTGGTCTCATCGGCGATCCAAACATGTGTAGCGCTATCATCTTATCGGAGAGATCATAAGTAGGAGCGAAATACAAATCGAAAATTCCCCGAAAGGAACTTAGCGGATCCTTTGACTAAAGCATTACCTCAAAGTAAGTTTGAGGGTCATGTTAGAGCTTATGGTATTGGATCTAGTAGCGATTGGCATTAGGCCAAGTGAGTCTGTTAGTAATATATGAGAGATGTCCTAAGGCAATGCTTATGTATGAACCATTTATATGATAAATGAAGATTCACTATTTGAGTATACATGTTTAATGTATTTGATTGGATCTTAAACTCATTTCTTGAATGTCACGTACGATTCACGGCATGAGAGAATTTGTGATTGGATCACAACTAGTGAGTATCTCTACATGTGTAATTGTGATGTATCGGAATTATCCTAGTCGATGAATTGATGGATTTGGACACCATCAATTACTGTCGAGACTAGCACGAGGTATACTCCTTGGTGTATCCAAGCGGTGATTCTCCTTTGGTGGAGACATAGTGATGTCGGAGTTAATCGTGGATGCTAGTTATGGTAACTAGTTCATTGGGTGACCGGTAGTAAGACTTCATATGGTTCTCTGCATATATAGATATGTCAATGAAGTTCTTCTTGTGGCTTAAGTGCGATGTTCCTTTGACTTGCGGTATTCAAGTCATCTTGATCATGGAGACTTATGCTTTGACATCTTAAGCAAACATCTCAGGAGATGTGGACCGGATGATTGGGTATAAGTCAAGTGATCGAAGGTGTTTGAATAGCCTATAAAGGATTCACCACTCCTTGCGAGGAGATGTATACCCATGGCCTCTCGTCATTGTTACTAAAGTCTTTGGCCAAAGCATTACATGTTTAGAGTAAGGTACTCTTCGATACATGTGGAGTAACTAGAATCCGTGGGGCGAGGAAATGATACTTGGGCTAGGTGTGGCGTAGTCGACCTAGTGAGGTGACACAATAGACCATGTCACAACCAAGTGGGTATAAGATGAGTGAAGGGAATGGGGCACGATTCATTCGAGCTCTTGAAGGGTTTGAAATAGTTACGGATCAGCAGTTGATCTTTTGGTTAATTGGGGATCATGATGTACTACTAGGTGCCACTCATGATCGTTCTATAATTAATGGTTAATTATAGACGGCCAACATAAACCGAGAACCTATTTGGTCACACGCACAACGAGTGTAATCCAAAGGATTTAAAACGAGCTTGAGAATTGGATTCTCAGACCGAGAGAAACTATGTTTGGTTGGACCAAACATAAAGCGAGCATGAAATGTTTTGATCGCAATGGAAGCGTGGATGGGCTCGTCTTATGAAGGCGTAATGGATGGACCAAAATGGTTTGGTTCTAATCCAATGGATAAGAATAAACCAAAGGGTTTGGTTTATTTTAAACGAATGAACCAAAGGTTGGTTCGGTTCGTTTTAACTTAAAATAAACCATCATGGTTTGGTTTATTTTAACTTATCTTAATGGAGCGGGTTAACGGGCTTTATGGATATGATCCATTAACCATTAAGAGTATTAGTTCTCTATAAAAGTGGGCTTAAGGGATTGTTAAACCCTAATCATCCAAAACCCTAAAGCAAGTTGCCGCCCACCTCCTTGGTGAATTAAAGCGCCTTTGACCTTGTGCCGCCAACTTGTGCCCGTCCGGCGACCCTCGGTGATCTCCCATAGGTTTGGCATCAAGGTGAGCTTTCTCTCCTTGTTTTGGCGGCGCCTACTCCTCCACCAAGCTGTCCAGTTTTCTGGACAGCTTCTCCTTCGTCGGGCGTCGTTTGGGCGGACGGTTAGTGCTCGACAGCGGCTAACTACCGGGGATTTGATCTCCGGTAATCCTCTGAGTGGAGGGGCGAAGGATTCGTCAAGCGGTTGTGAACACCTCTCCGGAGAAGCGAGTTTTGAGAACTCGTTTTGGATCCGAATTTGGATTCGGATCGTGATCATCTCTCGATCACGTCGTCTTCAACACGAGGCTAGTAACCCGTACGAAGACGAAGCTCGTGACTTAGCGAAGTCATCCCGAGGAGCTCGGCATGGATACGGATAGAGACGATTCTTACGAGGATCGTTCCGGTTGATGCCGTTCCCGCTACACGTCATACGGAAGGTATAACGTAGTTTAATTTCCTTTTATTGCAAATTTTAATTTACGGTTATGTCTACACTTGTTGTAATAGCATGCGTGTGTTGTGTGTGTTGTAATAAATATAGATTTATTATTTTTAATTGCTTCCGCTGTGCTCATGTTTACGAAACATGATCGAACACACACACCTTGTCTTAGGAAACTCAACAAATGGTATCGAGCCAGTTGTGTTTCGACATAATCGTAAAATGGTTTTGCGATAGTCATAATGTATTTCTAGAAATTTTCTAATTTTGGAAATTTAGAAGTATTTATGGAAATTTTTAATTTTGGAAAGTCTAGAAGTATTTATGGAAATCTTCCACTTTTGGAAAGTTGGAAGTATTTATGGAAATTGATATTTTCCATAAATAAAATATTTGATTAGATTCTGGAAATTTGTTTCCTAATTTAATCATGATTTGATTTGGGAAATCAAATCTTAAAATATTTTATTTCCATAAGTAGTTTTAATGATTTAGGAAATTGGCTTCCTAAATAGATTTTCCTTAATCAAATAATTCCATGAATAAAATATGTGATTAGATTTGGAAATTTGTTTCCTAATTTAATTATGATTTGATTTGGAGAATCAAATCTTAAACATATTTTATTTCCATAAATAGTTATGACATATAAGGAAATATATACATGACATAATTGTATGCCATGTAATTGCATTAGATGCATAACATTATGCCATGCGTGTCGTGACATGTAGATGTATGTCATGTATGCCATGCCATGTAGATAATAGTTATTTGCATGCAAAGAGGATGAGACATAAAACCCTAACTCAATATTAAAGCCTACACCTTCCATTAATATGGTTAGAACCAGAGTTCTGTTTCTTGTTTGGGTTGTTGGACTCACTCAAGCCCGCTCGAACTGAACATGTTCAAATCATTGGAATAGTTTAACTCTAATATGGTAAGAGTCGAGAGGTCAATCGTTAGTTTGGGTTGTTGGACTCACTCCAAGCTGGCTAATTGGTTGAATGCGCACTAACCATATTAAAACTATTTCGCAATTAATGGGTCGGCTTTAACTTGGAGCATCGATTTGTCGGACTCACTCCAAGGTCGATGTGAAGAGAGGTGAAGTTGGGTGCTATGCATATGATGCATACTTGTTAATGTGTTAACAACCCGATGTATGTGTGAACATTCAATTAGTTGATAGCACATTGTGATAGTTGCATATACGTGATATGCAATCGGTATACTTGATACCTACCGTCGTAGTTATGAATGGCTTGTTGGACTCTCTCCAAGGTTGTTCATAACTATGATGGATATCAGCCCATTCGGAGATGGACCTACGATCTCCCGAAGTGATTTTGGGGTTTTTGAAATTCGAAAAATGAATAGGATTTATAAATGTATATTGATGCATTTTAAAATCATTTTCTCATATATGCTCGTTTTGTATTTCTAAGTTAATATATTGATCATGATGTGTTTGAATTTGCGTTCCATTTTGGATTCAAATAAATTAGTAGTAGAACTTCTTGGGTGGCTTAGAAACTTGAGAATTGTTCTCAAGGTGAAAAGCTTATGTATATCCTCGAAGCGCCTCTTCACTTGTCTAGTAATGATGCAACTTTGGACCAATTGTTGGCCTATCGAAACATGTGAGTGATTACGAACAAATGAGTTGCATCATGCTAGCCACGATGGAACCCAAAGCTCGGCAACATGAGCATATGGATGCTCATATCGTAGATCCTTCATCTTTGTGAGTTGGTTGATGAGCAAGTGAGATTGAAGGTTGAAGTCTCAGCTCCTCTTCACCTGAGATGCTAGGAGGTTCATCGTAGTGTCTTGCTCGATATCTTTGAAGGCATGGAGTCTTACGAGAAGCATGAGCGAGGGGCAGTCTTTGTTAGTTGATTCCTCGAAGAAAGGTTCTAAGAGGAGTCAAAGGCAAGAAGGAAAGAAGAGAAGGGCTAAGAAGGTAGAACTAGCACAAAGGAAACTTGCCATCATTATGGCAAGGAGAGACATTCTTGAAGAAAGTGCAAGATTTATCTTGAGTCCATGAAGAAGGATAAGGCATCGGATGCCCCATCTTCTTGAAATCTTCTTTATTGATTGTCATTCTATTTCCTCGGACACTTGGGTATTTGATCTTTGGGTGTGGCTCACATATATGTAATGACATACATGGGCTAAGGAATAGAAGAAGACTCGTCAAGGGGAGAGTCAAATTTACGTGTTGGGAATGGAGCAACGGTTGCTGCACTCGCCATCGGAACGTATTTGTTGGAACTCCCTGTAGGACTTGACTTAGAACTGGACAATTGCTTTTATGTTCCTTCGTTGATAAAGAACATCATTTCTATTTTAAATAGAAAGTGGTTTCCATTTGACGTTTAGTAACAATTGTTGTTACATAACTTTGAATGGGGTTCTTTATGGGACTGGAACTTTAAGCAATGGTGTTTATACGTTGGACGTATCCAGTGACTTTTGCAATATCGAAGCGAGCAACAAGCGTGCTCGAAAGGATAATCAAATAGACTCCTACATGTGGCATTGTCATCTTGGCCATATAAGCAAGAAACGCATGTCCGAATTACACCGATGTGGAATTCTGGAATCGTTTGAATTGGATTCATACGATACATGCGAATCATGCTTAAAAGGCAAGATGACTAAGTTACCTTTTACTGGAAAAGGTGAACGAGTGGGAGAGTTACTAGGTCTAGTACATACTGATGTATGTGGACCTATGTCAACTCAAGCATTAGGAGGCTATAGCTACTTCATTACCTTCACCGATGATCACTCACGGTTTGGGTATGTGTTCTTGATGAAACACAAGTCTGAAGCCTTTGAAAGGTTCAAGGAATTCAGAAATGAAGTAGAGAAACAACATGACAAGAGTATTAAAATACTTCGATCGGATCGAGGAGGTGAATACTTAAGTCAAGAGTTTCTTGATTATCTAAGAGACAATGGCATATTGTCTCAATGGACTCCGCCATATACACCACAGCATAATGGTGTATCACGAGCGTGTCGGACCTTGTTGGACATGGTCAGTCAATGATGAATCATGCGACTCTTCCCAAGTCCTTTTGGGGTTATGCACTTGAGACTATTTACTTGTTAAGCAGAATGCCTACAAGGTAGTCTCTACTACTCCATATGAGATATGGGCTAGTAAGAAACCTCATGTATCTTACTTGAAGATATGGGGTTGTCTGCTTATGTGAAGCGGGTACATGTCGGACAAATTGGATGCTAAGTCGATAAATGTCTATTTATTGGATACCCTAAGGAAACAAGGGGTTACCAATTCTATCATCCTGTGGAACAAAAGGTGTTTGTTTCAAGGCATGCTGTGTTTCTAGAGAAAGAGTTTCTCTTGCAAGAAAAGAGTGGGAGTGTCGTCGAGCTTGAGGAGGCTCGAGAGACTCAAATAGACATTGATGAGATACAGGTGAAGCCAACGGCAACTCATAGTGATGAGCAATCAATTTGGACCTATTGTAACACCACATCTTCGTAGATATGGTAGAACACATAATATTCTGAGAGATATGGATTTCTCGTAAGTGAATCGAGCGACGTGTTACTCATTGATGATGAGAGCCTACAGTTATGAAGAAGTCTTGACAAGTTCAAAGGGATAAGTGGCTTGGTGCCATGAAGTGAAATGGATTCCATGTCGAAAACCAAGTTTGGAACTTGGTTGACCCACTGAAGGCATAAAGCCTATAGGGTGCAAGTGGGTTTTCAAGAAGAAAACCGACATGGATGGTAATGTGATTACCTATAAGGCTAGATTGGTGGCGAAGGATATCATCGTCAAAAGCAAGGTGTTGATTATGGCGAAACCTATTGAAGCTATCTTAAATCCATTCGGATGCTCTGGCCATAGCGGCTCATTATGATTATGAGATATGGCGGATGGATGTGAAGCGACTTTCCTTAATGGAAACTTGCTCGAGGGCGTGTATATGATCTGACTGAGGTTTCACATCGGTTGATAAAACCAAGGTATGCAAGTTGCGACGATCCATTTATGGATTGAAGCAAGCATCCGAGAGCTGGAATATCCGTTTTGATGAGGCGATCAAAAGTTTGATTTCTCACAAAATCGGACGAACCTTGTGTGTACAAGAAGGTTAGTGGGAGTGCGATCGTGTTCCTAGTATTGTATGTCGATGACATATTACTTATAGGAAGCGATGTCAATCTTCTGATCGATTAAGGTTTGGTTATCCAAGACATTCTCCATGAAAGACACAGGAGAAGCAACCTACATCCTTGGGATTAAGATCTATAGAGATAGATCGAAGCGGTTGCTTGGTCTTTTCGCGGTCTACATATATAGGCCAGTGCTAAAGAGGTTTAGCATGTCGGAATCCAAGAAAGGTTATCCGCCCATCGGGCATGGGGTACACCTTTCGAAGTCTATGTATGTGCGCCGCGAAGGCGAGAGGATTTGCATGAGTAAGATTCCTATGCATCGCAATAGGATCTATCATGTATGCTATGTTATGTCTGAGGCCCGATGTATCGTATGCGCTCACGAGTGTCACGGCGGATACGATTTGATCTAGGAATGGATCATTGGGTGGTATTAAGGCGATCCTTAAGTACTTGAGAAGAACTAAGGATGTGTTCCTAATATATGGAGAAGGGTACATGGTGATACGTGGGTATCACGGATGCAACTCGGATAGACAAGGATGATTCCATGTCTCGATGCAGGTATGTATTCACCTAGAATGGGCGCAATAAGTTGGAAAGGTTCCAAGCTTGACACTATAAGCGGATTACGCCACTAAGCGAGAATACATTGCGACTTTAGGCGACAAAGAGCGGTTTGGATCAAAGTTCATCTTTGAACTTGATGTGGTCTCATCGTGATCCAAACATGTGTGCCGCCGCTATCATCTTATCGGAGAGATCATAAGTAGGAGCGAAATACAAATCGAGAAAATTCCCCTTTGAAAGGAACTTAGCGGATCCTTTGACTAAAGCATTACCTCAAAGTAAGTTTGAGGTCATGTTAGAGCTTATGGTATTGGATCTGTAGCGATTGGCATTAGGGCCAAGTGGGAGTCTGTTAGTAATATATGAGAGATGTCCTAAGGCAATGCGCCTTATGTATGAACCATTTATATGATAAATGAAGATTCACTATTTGAGTATACATGTTTAATGTATTTGATTGGATCTTAAACTCATTTCTTGAATGTCACGATACGATTCACGGCATGAGAGAATTTGTGATTGGATCACAACTAGTGAGTATCTCTACATGTGTAATTGTGATGTATCGAATTATCCTAGTCGATGAATTGATGGATTTGGACACCATCAATTACATCGAGACTAGCACGAGGTATACTCCTTGGTGTATCAAGCGGTGATTCTCCTTTGGTGGAGACATAGTGATGTCGGAGTTAATCGTGGATGCTAGTTATGGTAACTAGTTCATTGGAGTGACCGGTAGTAAGACTTCATATGGTTCTCTGCATATATAGATATGTCAATGAAGTTCTTCTTGTGGCTTAAGTGCGATGTTCCTTTGACTTGCGGTATTCAAGTCATCTTGATCATGGAGACTTATGCTTTGACATCTTAAGCAAACATCTCAGGAGATGTGGACCGAGATGATTGGGTATAAGTCAGTGATCGAAGGTGTTTGAATAGCCTATAAAGTTCACCACTCCTTGTGAGGAGATGTATACCCATGGCCTCTCGGATTGTTACTAAAGTCTTTGGCCAAAGCATTACATGTTTAGAGTAAGGTACTCTTGATACATGTGGAGTAACTAGAATCCGTAGGACGAGGAAATGATACTTGGGCTAGGTGTGACGTAGTCAGCCTAGTGGGGACTGACACAATAGACCATGTCCTGAACCAAGTGGGTATAAGATGAGTGAAGGGAATTGGGCACGATTCATTCGAGCTACTGAAGGGTTTCAGAAATAGTTCTGGATCAACCGTTGATCTTTTCGGTTAATTGGGGATCATGATGTACTACTAGGTGCCACTCATGATCGTTCTATAATTCATGGTTAATTATAGACGGCCAACATAAACCGAGAACCTATTTGGTCACACGCACAACGAGTGTAATCCAAAGGATTTAAAACGAGCTTAAGAATTGGATTCTCAGACCGAGAGAAACTAGGTTTGGTTGGACCAAACATAAAGCGAGCATGAAATCGTTTTCAGTCACAATGGAAGCGTGGATGGGCTGCGTCTTATGAAGACGTAATGGATGGACCAAAATGGTTTGGTTCTAATCCAATGTATAAGAATAAACCAAAGGGTTTGGTTTATTTTAAACGAATGAACCAAAAGTTGGTTCGGTTCATTTTAACTTAAAATAAACCATCATGGTTTGGTTTATTTTAACTTATCTTAATGGAGCGGGTTAACGGGCTTTATGGATATGATCCATTAACCATTAAGAGAATTAGTTCTCTATAAAAGTGGGCTTAAGGGATTTTTAAACCCTAATCATCCAAAACCCTAAAGCAAGTTGCCGCCCACCTCCTTGGTGAATTCGGCGCCAATAGCCTTGTGCCGCCGCCCAACCACTTGTGCCGCCGTCCAACTTGTTGCCGGCGACCAAGCTTCAGCCGGTGAACCTCCGGCGACCCTCTGGTGATCTCCTATAGGTTTGGCATCAAGGTGAGGCTTTTCTCTCCTTGTTTTTGGCCGGCGCCTACTCCTCCACCAAGCTGTCCAGTTTTCTGGACAGCTTCTCCTCCTCTCGTCGGAGCATCGTTTGGACGACGGTTAGTGCTCCGACAGCGGCTAACTTACCGGGGATTTGATCTTCGGTAATCCTCTGAGGTGGAGGACGAAGGATTCGTCAAACGGTTGACGAACACCTCTCCGGAGAAATGAGTTTTGAGAACTCGTTTTGGATCCGAATTTGGATTCGGATCGTGATCATCTCTCGATCACGTCGTCTTCAACACGAGGCTAGTAACCCATACGAAGATGAAGCTCGTGACTTAGCGAAGTCATCCCGAGGAGCTCGGCGTGGATACGGATAGAGACGATTCTTACGAGGATCGTTCCGGTTGATGCCGTTCCCGCTACACGTCATACGGAAGGTATAACGTAGTTTAATTTCCTTTTATTGCAAATTTTAATTTACGGTTATGTCTACACTTGTTGTAATAGCATGCGTGTGTTGTGTGTGTTGTAATAAATATAGATTTATTATTTTTAATTGCTTCCGCTGTGCTCATGTTTATGAAACATGATCGAACACACACACGCCGCGGTGCCGGAAACCCAACACACACGGGGATAAACTTCCGCTCTGCGGCGATAGCATTTTGTATATAGAGTAAATAGTAACCGAGGAGTCTCGGTTCTTCCGTTCCACCACCACACGGGGATAAACTTCCGCTCTGCGGGGATAGCATTTTGTATATAGAGTAAATAGCAACCGAGGAGTCTCGGTTCTTCCGTTCCACCACCACACGGGGATGAACTTCCGCTCTGCGGGGATAGCATTTTGTATATAAAGTAAATAGTAACCGAGGAGTCTCGGTTCTTCCGTTCCACCACCACATGGGGATGAACTTCCGCTCTGCGGGGATAGCATTTCATATATAATGGGCTATTTAGGAAAAATAAATCCTTCTTTCCCTTTCACTACCGACGCGAAGCCCATTAACAGCTGCAAGCCCATTCTTCCTCCTTTTATAGGGGACCCTTTCGCCTTCGTTTCTTCTGCTACCTTCATCCCCTCGTCTTTTGGTTTTCTTCTTCTTCACTCGTTTGCTCCTCCGCCGTCAAATTTCGTTTCTTCTATCTTTCCTTCCCGGTTCCTCGTCTTTCGTTATTTTCAGATATCCGAGATGCATTCCACCTTCTTCCAGGAAATAGCGGGCCGCTACACGAATCGCAAACGGGGTGTCAGTCAGCCCTTAGCTTCTTCTTCTTCTTCACCTCCTTCGATCACCACCATACAGGAATCACCTCGCTGCTTCTCCTCTCCTCCTTCGGTGACTTTCGCTACCCCCATCCCGAAGGAAGCCGGGGTCATCAGTCCCTCTTCACTTCCTCCTACCTGTACAAGCCCTAACTTTCCCCCTTTGCCTCCTTCTGTCAACGATATTCAGAAATCACCTTCTTCTTCCCCACAACCTGGGGATGCATCTGGGAAGGAGATGCTTTCATGTCCGCCGATGATAGAGGTTATACCGCCCCTGTCTTCTCCTTCCTCGGCCTATCATTCCTCTCCTGAACCCATGGCGGTTGACATTCCTTCGCTGCCAACCTCCCCCTTCGTTTATCGCCTGAAGAGTCCTCCTCTTCCTGTAGACCCTAATCAGGAGCCTTCTACTTCTAAAATCCTCATTAAAGGCTTCCCCGACCCAGTGCTCATCATCTCATCTTCTCCAGGACCCTCCTCCAATCAGCCTCCTTCGATTTTTCCTTCCGACTTCACCTCCCAGACAAACGTGACGCCCATTCTCCCCGCATCTCCGGATATGCCATCCTTGACCACCACTTCCATGGACCTTTTGAATGAGACTCCTCCTTCTCTCCGTTCTCCACCACCGAATATCGCCTCCATTCTTCCCTTTACGAGTGAGATTCCCCCTTCGGCATTATCCGTCCCATCTTCTTCCCTTTCTCCCAGGAGTCTTCGGATTTTGAACTTAGAGGAGATGACTCCTCGTATGGAAGGCCTGCATCATGCTTTGGACCTGGTACGTTTTCTTAATCAATTTCCTTAGCTTTGTTTAACTGACCCATTTCTCTTCTCTTCAACCGGCATGTAGGCCCTGACCAACCACCGAGAATTGGATCGTTCCCTTCACCAATACCGGGCTCAAGCCCAAGAATGGGAACGGCAACAACGGGAAGACTTGGCGAATGCTCAGAGCCGAGAACAACTTCTATCACAACAATTGCGCTTGTGCCAGGAGCAATTAACTGAAGCTCGCCAGCAAATTCAAAAAGATGCTGACATTATCGCAGTATTAAAGGAACAACCATGTCCGGGGGCGGGGCCACTTGTCCCTCAGCAGGAAATCCCATCAAGTTCTCTTGACACGGAATCATCCTCAGCTCAAGAGCTATTGCGTCTTCAAGGGCAGGTAGCAGAGCTCCTCAAGGGGAAGCAACAGGACGCGGACACCATCGCTCGCCTTCAAGTTCAATACCAACGAGCACAGGATAAGATAGGGGACCTCCGCACCCGCTTGTGTAAGGAGGTACAAGAAAACTCCTCCCTTATAAATTCCCGGGCGCATGCTCATGCCCGTCTACGCAGGCAAGAGACTTCCCTTCAGAGGATGAACACTGAACTCGTCCGGACCAGATCTTATTCCGAAGCGGTGGAAGGGATTTCGGCCTCTATGCGTCGGAATATGGTGGAGATGACGCATCTTGTGTAGCAGGACCAAAGTTCTCGAGTTGATGATGTTTCCACTCTGGCTGATGCAATTATGGAGGTGTCACGGCGCTATGTGGACGTGCATCGAAATCTTCGCGAACAACAAGAAAAGTGCGAGAGGCAGCATCGAGAACGAAGCCCTGACCGCCGGAACCGCCAGGAGCGACTCGTTATTTTAATGCGCGCCACTTATCAGGACAGATTTAATGACGCAGTTAGACAATATGCCGCCCAGGGATTGCCTCCTCCAACTTATCCTTCATTTTCTTTAAATTGGGAGGCTGGATTCAAACGTTATCCTCCTGAACGATTTAAGCTGTAATACAATATCTCATTTTGAAACGGGGATTTCCTTTCTGTTTTTCTGTTTCTCCTTCAATACTCATTGGTAATACCGTATTGCCCTTGTAAATAACCCCTTAATGAAATTTAGAGAGCACTTGATATTTAATTAATATAATCAATTCAATAAACACCCCCTCTGAGTTTCATAATTTCTCCTTTTCTATTTCATATTTCTCCTACAGTGTGAAAGAGCTTCAAGTGAAGGGCGTTCCAAGGTCGTGGAAGCTCTTTGCCTTGGTCGTCTTTCAGATAATATGCTGACCCTGCTACGCAGCGCGTTATCTCGTAGGGTCCCTCCCAGTTAGGAGCCAACTTTCCAGGATCTCCAGCGGGATTGACCTTACACAAAACCCAATCTCCTTCTTGAAATCTCCGAGGCACCACTTTCTTATTAAAGGCTCGCTGAACTCTTTGCTTGTAAAATTCCGCTCGCCTCCGGGCCATCTCCCGCCTTTCCTCCACCAGGTCTAATTCGGTGCTTCGGATAAGTTGGTTACGATCCGCTCGTATGCTTTTACGAGCGCTATCCAACAAAACTTGGCCGGAATAACGGCCTCCGCCCCATATACCAAACTAAAGGGAGTCTCTCCTGTCGCTGTCTTAGGTGTGGTTCGATAGGCCCACAGGACGCCTGGTAGCTCTTCCACCCAGTTTCCCCTCTGAGCACCCAACTTGGTCTTTAATCCTTGAATGAGGATCCTGTTAGTTACCTCCACTTGTCCATTCGCTTGAGGGTGAGCTACCGAAGTGAAAGCTTGCTGAATGTTGAGACTTTGGCACCATTCTTGAATCTTTTTCCCTTGGAACTGTCGCCCATTATCACTGACTATTTTTCGAGGGATACCATACCGACAAATGATATTTCTCCATAAGAACTGTATTACGGCATTCTCAGTAATTTTGGCTAAGGGCTCGGCCTCCACCCATTTGGAAAAATAATCCACAGCGACCAATAAAAACCTCTTCTGTAAAGGTGTCGTTGGCATCGGACCCACTATATCCATTCCCCATTGGTCAAAAGGACAGGAAGAGACTACAACTTTCATTAACTCTACCGTCGCTCAGAACGGTTGCTATGTTTCTGACAAGCGATGCAACTTTGCACTATACGAGCCGCATCTCGTTGAAGAGTAGGCCAAAAGTATCCGGCCAACAAGGTCTTCCTTGCTAAAGCTCTCCCTCCTAAGTGATTGCTGCAGCATCCTTCATGGATCTCCCGGAGTACCCATTCCGCATCCTCATTTCCTAGGCATTTTAACAAGGGTCGCTTGAAAGAGGTCTTGTACAGGTCTTCATTTAAGAGGATGAACCGTTTGGCTCGGTGTATTAAAGTAGATGCCGCAATTTTCCCTTCAGGAATCTTCCCGTGCCGTAAATAAGCTATGATATCGGTTCTCCATTCAAGAATTAGGCTTGATTCGGGTGCGTCTTCCTCAATGTTGCATATTGCTAAGGAAGTGTGAATTCTCGCCTGGATCGTCTCCGATGATTTTATTCCTCCCACAGCGCTAGCCATCTGAGCCAATTCATCTGCCTTCTCATTGTGCTCCCGCGGGATTTGCTTCAAGAGGACTTGATGAAATTGAGCTTTTTCTTTCTCAAAAGCTTTCAAGTACTTGTGCAGCCTTTCCTCCCGAACCGCAAAAGAACCTTGAAGTTGGGATATTACCAACTGGGAATCCGAGTGGATCACAATGGAAGAAGCCCCTACCACTTTAGCAGCCTGCAATCCCGCTATGATAGCTTCATATTCCGCTTCATTATTAGATGCCCGATATTCCAGGCGAACAGCTAATCGAGTTTCTTCACCCTCCGGGGTAATTAATATAACACCAACACCACTGCCTGTAGATCCTGAAGAGCCATCTATGAATATATTCCATGCCTTTGATTCCCTCTCCTTCATAGCTGAACCTTCTTCCGAACCACAAGGTACCTCGGCCAGAAATCGTGAGTGCCCGGGCCTTGATGACCGTGCGAGGTTGGTAGTGTATATCATACTCGCTTAGCTCTACCACCCATTTGGCTAACCTTCCCGAGAAATTTGGCTTAGTGACGACCTTGCCCAATTCGCTGTGTGTTAAAACGGTGATAGGATGAGCCAAAAAGTATGGCCTCAGTTTGCTGGCACTAGGATATATGCCAGCTTCTCTAACTCCGTATAACGGAATTCTGCCCCCTTCAGAATATGGCTGGTATAGTAAATAGGTTGCTGGTGAGAACCTTCTTGTTTCAGTAATACCGAACTAACGGCTCCTTCTGAGACGGCCAGATACATCCATAGTGGTTCTCCCTGTATTGGTTTAGCGATGCGGAGTCCGCGAATATCCTTCAACTCTCGGAAAGCTTGTTCACATTGATCGTCCCACTGAAATCTAGTAGCTTAGAAAGATCTTGAAGAAAGGTAGCCCTTTGTCCGCCGATCCGCTATGAACCGGGATAAAGAAACAATCCTGCCCACCAACTTCTGGGTCTCTTGCAGATTAGTAGGCGATTTCATGTTGCATAAGGCATTCACCTTCTCGGGGTTGGCTTGCAACCCCTTCTCAGTCACAATGTACCCCAAGAACTTGCCACTTTTTACCCCGAACAAGCATTTGTTAGGGTTTAGCTTCATATTAAATCGCCTTAACGTAGCGAAGGTTTCATTCAAGTCCTTGACTAAATCCCGAGTGACCTTCGACTTGACCAGGATGTCATCCACGTAGACCTCCACATTCTTCCCTTTCTGTTCTGCAAAAATTTTGTCCATAAGGCGCTGATATGTAGCCCCGGCGTTCTTCAATCCGAACGGCATGACCACATAGGCATATAATCCCCCTGCAGTCACAAAGCTAACCCTCTTTCGATCCTCTTCGGCCAAAGGTATTTGATGATATCCCTGATATGCATCCATTAGGGAAACCACTTCATATCCTACAAGAGAATCCACCAATTGATCTATACGAGGCAAGGGGTATCTGTCTTTAGGGCATGCTTTATTCAAATCACGGAAATCGATACACATCCTCCATTGCCCAGAAGGCTTGGGGACCAAGACTACATTAGAAACTCATTCGGGAAACTGGATTTCCTTTACATGGCCCGCTTTTAGTAGCTTATCCACCTCCTCAGCTATGATCTTGTCTTTCTCGGGTCCAAAATGTCGCCTCTTACATTGGGCGGTCGGGCTCCTCTAATGATGTTGAGGTGGTGTTCCGCTACTTGAGGGTGGATACCGTGAGATCATGCATATCTCTTGCAAAGATGTCCTCATTCTCCTTTAAGCAGGCCACCGGCTCTTCTTTGATATCCAACTGTTGTGCTATCCGTGTGGCCTTTCCCGGAGCGATCTCCACCAGTTCTCCCTCCTCTATCTTATCAGCCTTGGGGGGAGATTCCTCCAGGCCTTGAGCGTCGGTAGCGATAGCGACTTTGCCTTTTAGGTCTTCAGTCCTGGCCTTCTTTTGATCATCCCGAACCATTTGCACATAGCAGCTCCGGGAGGCCTTCTGTTCTCCACGAACTTCTCCCACCAATTGTCCCACTGGAAATTTCACGGTGGTGCGGAAATACGGCCTGAAAAGGGTGAGGAAAGGGCGCCCAAGAATAGCGTTATAAGTGGATGGAGCATCCACGATAAGGAAAGGATTATACTAGTTTTTGGCGGGCTTTTCACCCAGAGTTAAAGGCAATGAAATCGCCGTCGGGTGGACCATGTGCCTCGCGAATCCGAAAGGGAGTGGACACATCTTCTAGCCGGGCATTCAGTTGCATCCGCTCAAGGCCTCTGGAAGAGGATGTTGTGAGCTCCCGAATCAACTAGCACCCGGGCCACTTCATAATTAGCCAGGATATACGGATAACCAAAGGCGTCAGATGAGGCGTGAGAACACCCTGCAGATCTTCTGGCCCGAACGAAACGGGCGGCGCCGCTTGTACAGTCTGGTCGATGACGATGGCCAAACTCTCCATAAGACGGGCGTATGACTTCCGTGCCCGGTTAGAGTCCCCGTCAGTAGGTCCTCCGGCTATCACATGGATAACTCCCCGAGGGGGAAGGTCATCTGAAGCGGAGGAAGGGCCCTCACCTGATGGACCTTCTTGAGAGACCACCTCTCGGGACGGCGTTTGGGGGAAAGTGACCCGAGGTTGTTGATTATACGGCCCCAGACGGGCAACATTGGTTCGGGGGCCTCGCCATGCCGTCCCTCCGGCTTGATACCTCAATTGCGGATATGCAACATGGAGGCGATCTAGTTCTTCTTGTAGCTTGAAACATCGATTGCTACTGTGACCGTACTCTGTATGATATTGGCAAAAGAACGGGGCTGGGGGATTACGCGGGATCCCTCTATGTCCCAAGGGTCGTTGTAGCAGACCCTGTTGATCGTAGAACTCCATTTCACGTTCTTTCCAAGTCCTCACAGGAGGAAGCACTTCAGCCGCCATGATTTGCAATGGCGGGGCGGGGCGAACTCCCTGTAGCATTGGTCGAGGCCTCGGAGCCTCGTGCCGAAAAGGTCTTGTATACTCCCGCCGAGGGGGAGCTTGAGGAACAGCGGGACGAGCCCTTTCAGTTGGGACTGTTGCGGCAGTTCGCTCGGCTCTCATCACCTTTAATCCTTCTTCTTCGCGGATGAACTGCTCTGCACGGCTCAGTAGCTCTTCATAGCTATCCGTAGGCTGTCTCAGCAAGGAACTAAGGAAGGGGCCCTCCTTCAGCCCGTGCTGAATGGCACCTCAGAAGGATTCAGATCGGGCTGCGGGGATTCCCCTAGCCGCTGAGGTGAATCGATGGATATACCCCCTAAGGGATTCTGAAGGTCCCTGGGTGATATGCATTAACATAGAGGTGTCTTGCTTATACGCCTTACAACTGACAAATTCTCGACTGAACATTCTCTGGAAGTCAGCGAAACAGGTGATAGATCCCGGGGGCAGAGTAGTGAACCACTTTTGCGCCGAACCAATCAGGGTGGTCCGGAAGACTCGACACTTGAGAGCGTCAGTATAACAGTGAAGCGAGGCCGCTCCATCGAATTGTGATATGTGCTCTTCCGGATCCGTCAAACCATCGTACTTACAGACCTGAGGATTTCGGAAATAGGATGGAGGGAGCTCTGAAAGAATGTCCATCGTGAAGGGGCTAGGCTCGTAGAATTCCGGAGGTCTGGTTGATTGACTTTCACCCTGTTCCTCCCGGCGCGTTTGGGTGAAGGGCGTAGTATTCTGGGGTGTTCTTCCCCCGAGTCCGCCTCCAGGCAACACATCACCATGGGCGGCTGTACGAGAGGGAGGAGGCATTTCTGGGAGGGGATCTCTAGAAGAAGGTTCCCCGGAGTACAGATGCAGATATCCGATCCTTCTCCTTTCTCTAGCGAGGGCTTCTGTGATAGCATCATCCATTAAGGCCTTTAGTTGCGATGGTAGAAGGGTGATGGGGCGCTCCTCCACCGCAGAGTAATCAGGTTGTTGCACTTCTTCGGGTTGCATCTCAACGTCCAGCTCAAATGTTCCCACAAACGGCGCCAACTGATGCGGGTGCGGGGGAAAAATCCGTTCGCTCCGTTTTCAAGGCGATGAGGCGATGAGGGAGGTCTCGGAATATTCTCCCGTGTCGAAAGAATAAGAAAATGAAGTAGGCGAAATCGAAAAAACTCGACACCGAATCGAGATTGGACCACGAGATGTAACGTGGTTCGGAATAAGGATTCCTACTCCACGGGGGTGAGGTTTCTCACCAGATGCGGTGCCTAAGCACTTTCACTATGAAGATCCTCCTTTACAGAAAGCAAGTTTCCGAAGGTGGAGGAGAAAGGACCTCTTACAATGATGTTACAAGATGAGGAAAATACAAGAGACTTAACAAACAGCAGATCTCCGTCTTCCTTCTCCGGCAAGATCGTTCTTCCTTTTTCTCTCGTCTCCTCTTCTCTCTTGCTGGATGCCCATGATTGCGGATCGATCTCCCCTTCTTTTTCTCCCTCTCTCCCTTTTATCTTCCCTCCTCCTTCAACGTAACGTCGTGGATTATCTCCATCGTACACGTGGCCACCACCTCCTCCTGGAGAATAATTCTGTTACACATATGAGGAACGAGGACTCCCCCGAATATTGCGTGGGGCCCCCCAAGTCGTTGCATAGTACCTTTCCCTTTACTTTTCAGGCAACGAGGTTAAACTGTCTCCCTCACCCCTCTGCTTTGGGTGAAGTTAACTTAGGCCCCTATACCATAGGTGACCTAGCCTTAGGGTTTCTCCTTAAACCGAACCAATTCTCCTTTTGCCCGTACCAAACTTCTTTCGCGTCGATTAGGTTGAGTTGACCCTTCCTCCATCCCATTGGCTTCTGGAATTGCCTAGTTGAACCAGTTCCTAGTCCTCTGTTAGCGAAGTGCCTTCCGCCTCTTTTCCACCTGCGTCCCTTGCTTCTAGCATTCGCCCGTGCCGATGGCTCTCGCTACTTGCGCCCGTGTCGATTACTTCCGATAACTCTCGCCCGTGTCA
Organism: Wurfbainia villosa; assembly: GCA_025175895.1. Classification (NCBI taxonomy): domain Eukaryota; kingdom Viridiplantae; phylum Streptophyta; class Magnoliopsida; order Zingiberales; family Zingiberaceae; genus Wurfbainia; species Wurfbainia villosa. Next base: position 101,047,087 of record CM045996.1, read on the forward strand.
ATGGCTTCATCTAACTCTCGCCCATGCCAATGGCTTCTGATAACTCTCGCCCGTACCAATGGCTTCGTCTAACTCTCGCCCGTGCCGATGGCTCTCGCTACTTGCGCCCGTGTCGATTACTTCCGATAACTCTCGCCCGTGTCAATGGCTTCGTCTAACTCTCGCCCGTGCCAATGGCTTCTGATAACTCTCGCCCGTACCAATGGCTTCGTCTAACTCTCGCCCGTGCCAATGGCTTCTGATAACTCTCGCCCGTACCAATGGCTTCGTCTAACTCTCGCCCGTGCCAATGGCTTCTGATAACTCTCGCCCGTACCAATGGCTTCGTCTAACTCTCGCCCGTGCCAATGGCTTCTGATAACTCTCGCCCGAACTGTTTCTCCTTTTCCCCTTTGGCTGAACCAGGTGTTTTGGGGACGGGTCACGGGTCACCTGCTAACTCTTCTATTGGGAATTAGGTAGAAAAAGTACCAGTAGTATCAGATCGCAAAGAGTCATGTACAACAAGGTCGGACTCGGGTTTAAGCCAACAACTATGAATATGTCATATATGTCAATTGTTAATTGAAACAAATGAAAAGTCCAAGCATGGGTCCCTAAGACCTTTTTGATTTCACAATTAGGATCAACCAAGTATTAGATTCCCAAGGATCAAATCCACTATGTGGAGAGACCGCATCGGTTCAATGGTCTAGGGGGAGCCAATACTAAACTTGTATGCTCTACTTCTTGATTTAGCTTTGCATGCTTAGTTATTTTTTAATTTTCTTTAGAATGGCTAGATAGGATCAATAGTTAGTCAACCTTGATAACATAGTATCAGGATGCGGCGAGATGATAGTATGTTAAGGAAATGAGGTCTTGTGTATCCGAGCTAGATAAGACATATCTAGCTTGGTGCACTCGGCTAAGTTGTACTAGCTAAAGTTACCTCATCACATCCTAAACTAGTTAGACCAGGAAGTATCCCTAAGTGACTTAAGTGAACATTTTCTTGAAATTGGCTTTGTCTAAGGAAGTGGTCATTGTTCCAATCAAAGAAGGCATCTGTGCCTCGCCGCGACCTGGAAGCCATTTTTTTTTTTGAAAAGTCTACTTAATGATCGAAAGGTTAAATCCGAATCTAACCTAAGGTTGATTATCTTCATATCACTAAATTTATCCAAGTAAAATTGAAGTCATCTCACAAAACATATAAGGTTAACATGTTTGATCATGTAGAAAGGGTGAGATGATTCCTAGGTTAAAATTTTCAAACAACTTTAAAATTCCAATATCCGATCCAACTACTATATATGTAGGATCAATGGATGTTGGGCAGTGGTGCTCCCGATATATGACCGGAGACCGACTAATGTTTACGAAGCTCAGATTCAAAAACCAAGGATCGATAGTCTTCGAAAACAACAGGAAACTCAAAATCATCGGATCAGGTGATATTGAGCTAAACTCGAATTTCATAATTTTTTAGGTACTTTTAGTTGAACACTTTGAATTTAATCTCCTAAGTGTTAGTCAATTATATGACAATAATTATAAGGTCATTTTCTTTCAAAATGAATGCATAATTAAAAACAGTGATTGCTCAAAAACTATACTTAAGGGAACTAGGAATAGTAACATTTATACAATCAATTTACCTAACTCCTCGACCAAGTGTCTAATGACACAGCAAGAGGAATCCTAGTTGTGGTACCGATGACTTAGCCATTCTCATCTAAGACTCATACACAAAATGAGTCAGAGTGGTTTAGTTAGAGGTCTACCCAACCTAAATAACATAGAAGATAAAATATGTAATGCTTATCAACAAGTAAACAAACAAGGAGTTCACATCAACTAACTAATCAAGAAAGAACTAAAAGTGTACTTGAGCTCCTACACTTAGACCACTTTGACTCTCACAAAGCCAAGTTACCAAACGGAAGCCAATACTGCCTAGTCATAATGGATGACTACTCTAGGTTCACATGGGTTAGGTTTTTAAAACATAAGAGTGAAACCTTAGATCAACTCATCAATTTATGCAAACTAATAGAAAATGAAAAGAACCTTAAGATTAAGAGAATTAGAATGATCATGGTGGTGAATTCAAAAACCAAAGGTTCATTGACTTTTGTAACCAAAACGAATACCACCACGAGTTCTCTTGTCCCAGGACCCCTCAACAAAATGGACTAGTTGAACGTAAAAATAGAACCCTACAAGAAGGCGCTAGAACCATGTTAAATGAATTCAATCTACCTATTAGGTTTTGGGTAGAAGTCGTCAATACTGCCTGTTATGTCCAAAATAGGATTTTACTAGTTAGATGACATAAAAAAACATCATATGAAATCTATTACGAAAAACTCCCAAACATTAAGTACTTTAGGGTTTTTGGATGTAGGGTACACGTATTAAATACTAAAAACTACTTAGGAAAATTCACCTCTAAAACTAGTACCAGAACCTTTCTAGGATACTCAACCACTAGTAAAGTCTATAGGGTGTATAACAATAAAACCCTAAAAATAAAAAAACAATCAATGTAGTATTTGATGAAGAAAACAAAACTGCAAAACCCGAAGTAGAATTGATTAATGAACAAATTGAAAATAGACTTAAACCTAACTCACAAAACGAATCTAGTATAGATCCTAACCTGAATCAATCTAGGTTACAAGAAAACCATCCTATTAATCAGGTAATAGGTGATCCTAATTTAGGGGTTCGAACTAGAGCATCCTATAAGAACCTAAGTCAAATCTCACTAATCTCTAAAATCATACCTAAAACAATTGAACAAGATCTTCTTGACCCCGATTGGATTATAGCTATGCAAGAAGAGTTAGCTCAATTTAGTATAAGTCAAGTTTGGGAATTAGTACCCCCATCTAAAGGAAAAATGATCATTGGAACAAGGTGGGTATTTTGAAATAAACTTGATGACAAAGGAAAAGTAATAAGGAATAAAGCTAGGTTAGTTTCTAAAGGATTTAGTCAAGTAGAGGGGTTAGACTATGATGAAACATATGCACCCATAGCTAGACTCGAATCAATTAGAATGTTATTAGCCTATGTTGCACATCGAGGTTTCAAATTATTTCAAATGGATGTAAGTCAGCATTTTTAAATGGATTTATTAAGGAAAAGGTTTATGTTAACCAACCACCTGGATTTGAAAGTCTAGTCAAACCTAACCATGTCTTCAAACTTAGAAAAGTTTTATACGGATTAAAGCAAGCTCCTAGAGCTTGGTACAAAAGGATTTCAATCTACCTTAAGTCTAAGGGATTTAATCAAGGATTAGTTGACTCAACCCTTTTTGTAAAATTCATAGGAAAAGAAACCTTCATTGCACAAATTTATGTAGATGACATAATCTTTGGAACAACAAACACAAAATTATTAAATGAGTTCATTTCACTAATGGAAAGTGAATTTGAAATGAACTTAGTAGGAGAAATTACCTTTTTCTTAGGGCTACAAATCAAACAAACTAAAGAAGGAATTTATTTACATCAACAAAAATATGCAAAGGAACTAATTAGTAAATTCGGAATGCAAAATGCTATGGAAATTAATACACCAATGGCTACCAATGTAAACATAGGAGAAGACTTAGAGGGAAAAGCAATAGATTTAAAGTATTATAGGAGTGCGATAGGTAACCTTCTATACTTAACTGTGAGTCAACCGGATATACTCTTTGCAGTAAGTATGTGTGCAAGATTTCAATCTTGCGCTAAAGAATCGCACCTAACGCTAGTCAAACGAATTTTTAGATACTTAAAAGGAACTCTAAACATAGGAATTTGGTACCCTAGGTCAAGCAAATTCGAACTAATCGTCTACTCCCACTCAAATTATGTTGGTATTAAACTCGATAGGAAGAGCACGAGTGAGTGTCGCCAACTCCTAGGCTAGAGTCTAGTTAGTTGTGTAGTAGAAAGCAACACTGTATTGCCTTGTCTACCACCGAAGCCGAATATGTTGCAATGGATGAGTGTGTAGCTCAACTTCTTTGGATGAAGCACACTCTCCAAGACTTTCAATTGAACTTTAGAAAACTAAAATTTTAATTGATAACATTAGCTCTATTAATCTAACTAAGAACCCAATTTGTCACTCTATGACTAAACACATAGAAGTTAAACACCATTTTATACGAGAACACATAGCAAATGGAACTATAAAACTCGAATATGATGAGTTGAAATCGAACCTAGCGGATGTTTTCATGAAACCCTTAGCCAAAGCAGAATTTAGTCTGTTTAGATGAAGGTTAGGAATGTGCGTAGTAGAGTAGGAATCAACTCTTATTTATAATCTATTTTCTTTTATGCTACATGGAACTAGCTTAGGGTTTACCTTAGAAAGCATGCACCTATAGATTTAAGGAGCCAACACATCTCATCTCACAACACATGTGTTTGTGTACTGAGCCACGTAGATGGGCATGAGATGTTAGGACCTTACTCTTGATTCAAGATGTAGATCAAGTGTAGTGATATGAATCATGGAGTATAATTATTTAAAATAACCAACTCTAATCAAGACTTATTGATCATTTTATATCAATTAAAGTCAAAAAGAGTTGAACATGCTGATGCACACGGGCGTGACCTTAAATCTCGCGATGGATATCGTCGTGGACTCAAAGTGCGTGCTCGCGCTCAATGCCCGCAAGTGCATGGATGTCATCAAGTAATAAAGATTTACCGATCCCACAGGGACTGAGATTCAAATACCAATACACTAAGTGGTTGCGATTGTTCGGACAAAATCTCTGAGAGAGTCGATTGGTGAGGACTATCGGTGGACCCTACTCTGTACGGTGTCACACAGAGGAGGAAAAGAGTGTGTCGGGGTCTTAAAAGGCAATTCTAGGACTTCGATTTCGCTTGTGTACCACAGAACAATGTTGTCAATTGTCGTCGTCTAAATGTCTACCTAGGGTTTTGGGGAAGGGACATCATACACTCTCCTGTAGAGCCACCGCATTCACCAGGAGCTACCTACGCCCAAAAGGATGGGATAGAGGGTACGAGGATGCCAAATCAATCCTTACGGTGGATCGTTTCCGATTCCACCGCTCCCTTCTCCCTACAGTTATGGGAGGTCAGGTTTACCCCTAGGTTCCTTGGATCAAACCTCCTAAATTTAGATTGCGAGGGTTGTCACTACCTTGTATTGCCTAAGCACAGTGGAAAGAAAGCCAAACTCACAAAGATATAATAGAGAGCAACTACCAATTGTCAAATCAAACTTTTGGCCAGAATTTAATATGAACCAACATTGTTTATGTACACAAGCTACTCCCTAATCCTAAAATCAAAAGTTCTACTCCATAAATATGAAGGAAGAATCACAAAACATGTTTAAGTTCAAATACAATAGAGATAAAGTGCAGAAATAGAGATATACGATGCTTCGTGATCTTCTCTCCGGCGTTGTATTACAAGTTGTGGACCTCTGGCGGTGTCCCTCCTCTCCGCTGTGAGTTACCGAAGCTTTTTAGGGCTTCAACATGTCGTCCTAGCTGTTGTGCCTCCCCCCTAGGATTTGGGTGGACTCATCCTTATATAGACATCGCCTCGGACCGCTGCAAAATCCAGAAAAAGCCCTAGTCGCACAAATCTATTGGGCCGCCACACGGCCGTGTGTTTCCACACGGCCAGGCCATGTGCAGCCCTGGGGTGCTGATCTTCACCCATTGGACACAGCCGTGTGAATCCACATGCCCTGGTCGTGTCCCACTCTGCGTCTAGCTGTGAAAGTCCTTTTGCTCTGAAAATGCATCTTTTTCACTAAAAAAGCTAACCTGCACACAAAAGTATAACGAGCATACCTCCGAACTAGAAAATAGGCAATGCGTGCAAGAATATAGTAACATATGCATGAAACTAACACAAAATATAACAAGATGTGAGCGAAAACTACTCCTAAAACCCTATATGTTTTGCTCACATCACTTCCCCCAGACTTAAATCTTTTCTTGTACTCAAGCAAACCTCAGTGCCATAAAATTTTAAAAAGATATTATTCCATAATTAGCATGCTAACTAAATTTATCAGGTGGTATTTGCAATCAAAGGAAAATAGATATGTTCTAAAAATTCACTAAGTTACCTCCTCGTGCTCGTGCTAGGCGAATCATTCTTAGGGGATGCTTGTTCCATGGTGAGTTAAGTCATCACCCCATAGCTTTCCTAAGTTTTCTAGCTCTTAGGCACTTACCTGTCCAAAGCGAGGGTCGTTACCTAGATCTAGCATAAAGTCTCAAAGGCGTGCTCGGTATTGAGAGAAATTGGGATGTGTTTCCCCAGTAACCTAACTCGGTATTAAAGGGGAACCTAGCCATTTCCACCCACGACAACTGTTTTTTATCCCTCATAATCTCTTTTATTTTTTTTTCTTTTTCTCTCTCTCTTCTTTTTTTTTCAGCTCATAGGAATTTTGATTTTTCCAAATGGGCTTACACAATCCGAGCATCTCCAGTAACTAAAATGCTAAACCTAGAGTCACCTATGGATTCCAAAGTACTAGACTATTGAAGTGAATCATAACTAGGTGTGTACTAGATTTTCCCTTTCAGAATGTTCAATATGTGTAAGTGCAAAAATAAAGCTAACCAGTGCAGGTCTAGAACATTCAATAGAGCAAACAGAATAAAATACCAAAAGATAAATAGAGTTAAGCTACCTATGAGAACAACTCATGCAAGCAACTTTCAAAAATACTACTGAAGTAGCTTTTCAGACACCAAAAATTAAGTACTGAAAGGAACTAAACAACTCATGCATGCATGAAGAAATGAATGAAAATACCAGAAAAGAAACTACTGCTAGGAAATAAAACAAAATAGATTTTGGGGTCTCCCCCCCCCCTCCCAGACTTAAACAAAAATATACCTCTAATATGGTGGACGAGGTGGAAAGTCTAGGAGCCTGGGCATCTCTGGATCATGGGAGAACCTACTACTGAGCCGCTGATGCCACATATACATGTGGTCGATTTGGGAACTGGTGGATGCAGCGGCTGCTCGGTGCTCCTCCTCCCTAGCCCACTGTGCCTACTGGGTGTGCATATGCTGCCGCATCTCTCTACCGTAAGCATGCCTCATCCTGGCGACGAGCAACCTCCTATTGGAAGTATATGTGGGTCTCATCGTAGAACTCCTCAACCCGCTGGAAATGCTTCCAGAATCCCTAGAATTCCGCCTGCTGGTAGGCGCTCTACTCCTCCCATCGCTGCCTCTACGTCTGCTACTCAGTGTAAATGTTGTCGAGGCGCAATCGGAACTCCGAGAAATCATATGTCGATGTACTTGCATCCTGCTCAAAAGTAGAAAAAGATGGTGGTGTAGGTGTAGGCTCATGTCGGCGTGGACTAGGTGGGTCCTATGCATCTATGGACTGGAGGGAGAGTGATACAAAGGTGGAGAGATGGGCGCTGATGTGGATGGTCCCTCATGTGGAGGGGACTCCACTATCAGGTCTAAGCGCCAATTGACGCGTATAGCGTTGGTGGTACGATCCGGGTCGGAGAGCCTAAGGGTCGTAAGATTTTTCCTTATAAAGCATAAGGAGTCTCCTTCTCTTACAATAATCTTCATGGTCATGCATACTCCTAGGTCGATCCTAGGGCTCCCCTCTATACTCTCTAATGTTGTGTAGTCGTATCCCATCCTATAACAAATGTGGGTAAGTAGGCCTCCCACATTGATCTCTCCACGTGCTGCTTTGCCCATCTTCACTAAGTGTCTAATGAAGTGGGACCCCACATCGATGCTACTTCTTTCTTGTAGCATATCCCATAAGCAAAGCAGCTCGCTGGCTCTCACTACACTGTCACTCTCCGCACGACCAAATATAGTACTGGCCATGACGCGGTGAAGGTATAGAAAGATGGGGTTTTGGAGGCACGATGCTTTGGCCCTAGAAGGGTCATAAGCGTGCTCCCCCGTCAACTCGGTCCAACATTCCCGAGAGTTGAACCCAATAGGGGTTCTTCTCTCTACCCCACTTGGTAAGCCAAAGCATGAGTTCCATTGATGAAGGGTCCACTCATGCTCTATGTTAAAAAGCCTAAAAGTTATCCTACCCTCCTCGCTCTCTCTACCCGTTGAGACTTCCGCCTCTACAGAACTCAAAAATTCCAAAACTATCCTAGGATAGGTTAGGTGCCTTATTCCCATAATCTCATCCCACCCCATTTTTGCAAATAGGGTTTGCATGTCACCCAACAAACCTAAAGATTCTAGCAAATCCTCATCTAAGTACCTAGTAGAAGTAAGTTTATGAGTAGAGAGAATATTGTACCTATCTCTATGTTCATTATTGCGAAAAAGTAGAGGGGGTAGAGCATTACCCTCTACCAGAGCTTGAGGAGTGTCAGCTCTTCTTGTTCGTCGCTCTGAGGCGCCAGATCGGGATGCTACGGTCATGGTCTTCCTCATCCTTGCTCCTTTTGCCTTCTTTAGAGGTTAGAAATGCTTCTAGAGGAAGGGGAAAGCAAAATCACACGGCTAGGGAAAGAACTTTTGAAGCACACGACACAAATGGAGTGAAAACACAGGGCTCACCCCTCTTAACCTCGTGCACCATGGTCGTGTGAAAACACACGACCAGGCCGTGTGCGCCTCTGGTCAATCGGGCATGGCCGTTGAAAAAACACACGGCCAGGCCGTGTGCCCCCATTTTTCACCCCTTTTATGCACCATGGCCCGAGTTTGTTCATACACTTCGTCATGTAGACTAATATGGGTCTCACTTTTTCCTAGCAAAGTTCTTTTCTATTTCTAACTCTAAATGTGATGGAAATCAAAACTAAAATCAAACAAATGTATGCAATGCAATAGAAAAGGGAATCTAAAACTAAACTTGGGTTGACTCCCAAGAAACGCTTTGTTTAAGGTCGTTTAGCTCGACCACACTCTTCTATCAACTCGGCTCTGGTGGTTTAGTGAACCTCCATTCATCCGTCTCGGGATCTGGATATGCCGCTTCTATCCTGGCTCTCACTGGAATCATATAATTCCCCGACGCAGGTTCCTGACTTCCTGTCCTAGCGAGCTCAAATTCAATCTTATCCTCTCCCACTTTTAGGGTCAACTTGTGATTCTTCACATCAATGACCATTCCTGTAGTCGCTAAAAATGATCGCCCCAGGATGACAGGTATCTTGGGATCCTCTTCCATCTCCATCACCACAAAGTCAGTTGGCAATGTAAACTTCCCCACCTTAATAGGAACGTCTTCTAAAATCCCCAATGGGTAGCGGTATGTTAGCTAGTTGTAGTGTCATAGTAGTGAATTTTAAATTTTCTAACCCTAACTTTTTACATAAGGTGTAGGGCATAAGACTCACACTCGCTCCCAACTCACAGAAAGCTTTACTAATCAGTGTCGTCCCTATATAGCATGGGATATAGAAGCTCCCCGGATCTTTTAATTTCTGAGTAGCTTCGTTTCAGAGATAAGCGCTTGATTCCTCTGTGAGGGCTACTATTTCCGACTCCGCGACCTTCCTACGATGCGCCAGAATATCTTTCATGAATCTAGCGAACTGGGGCATTTGGTGCAACACTTCGAGTATCGGTACCTCTACTGAGATCGTCTTTAGCATGTCCAGGAATTTACCAAACTAGGCATCTTTCCTTGCATTCATCAACCACTGAGGGAATGGTACGGTAAGGGGCGGTTGAGCCCTCACAGTAGGCTCCCGGTTCGTCTCTCTTGCTTTTTCATTCTTTGCCTCCCCCAGAAGCTCTAGCGGTTCAGATCCCTGGTCCTTTTTAGCAATTGACCATCTTGGCATTTCTTTCAGGATCCTCTCGCTTCGCAGCATCACTGCCTGGAACTGCTCTATCGGATTGGCCTCTGCTCTTCCTGGTAGCTTCCTTGGTATTCTGGAGATTTGGTTCACGATCTGAGCTACTTGAATCTCCAGTGACTTCTGCCTGGTGCCAAGATCTCTTATAGATAACCCCAACCCCTTGATCATCGTATCTGTCTGCGAATGTCATTGCTGAAATTCAGTGTTCGCCTCCCATTGCATTCGAATGAAATTCTCCAGCATATTCTCCAAACAGGTGTTAGAGGGACGTGACTGCCCATTCTCTCCTAGCGGTTGGAACCTCCCCAAGGTATTCTTATAAGGAAAATTTTTGTGATTCCTCCATCCCGGATGAGAAGTGCTGGAGTGTTGGTTGTTGGGTCTTGGGTTGTAGTCCCAAACCGCATCGTAGTGCTCAATCTGCTCATCCCGGGTCCCCTGCCCTCCATAGTAGTCCATGGAATTGATAGTGTAACGTCCCGCTGTAGGCGTGGGTTGACCATGTTCGAAAGCCCATTGATGGTGATTTTGGGCCACCTCTTTGATATGCTCCTCTGCCTCCTCTATGGTCATGTTCATTAGAGCTCCTCCTATGGCAGAATCTAGGGACATCTTTGTGGCGTAAGCGATCCCATTATAGAAAATATGGATCACCAACCACCTCTCCAGTCCATGGTGTGGGCATTGATAAAGTAGCCCCTTGTAACGATCCCATGCTTCGAACAAGGACTCCCCCTCCTTCTGGCGAAAGCTCGTGATAAGGTGGTGCATGTGAGCAGTCTTACTTGGTGGAAAGTATTTATTCAGAAATTGCTACTCACACTGCTCCCATGTGGTGATGCTGCCAGAGGGTAGAGAATGAAGCCAAGCCTTAGCCTTATTCCACAGTGAAAACGGGAACAAGCTCAGGCGGATCGCGTCAGAAGGGACTCCGTTCAGTTTCATAGTTGAGCAGATTTTGAGAAAAGTCTCAAGATGTCGGTTCGGGTCTTCAATCACAACTCCCCCAAATTGGCTCTGCTGGACCATATGTATAAGTGTCGGCTTCAGCTCAAAGTCATATGCCGAAATAGATGGTCCAGCTATGCTTGGCCTGAATCCTCTAGCGCTAGGAGCTGTGTAGTCCCGCAGAGGTCGACTTCCGATGTTCACCTCGGATGCAGCTTGATCTTCCATCTTTCACTGTACTGCTCTCCGACGGTGAAAGGTTCTGTCAATCTCTAAATCGATCAGAATTAGACCTTCTGACCCTAGTCTTCTAAGCATATGACGAACCAGACCACAAAAGTAAGAGTGCTACCCTAATGCTAAAAGCAGAAAATAAAAAAAATCTAGCAAATAAAAATCTAGTATGCAATAAGTAAACAGGAAACAACTACTGAAAATAAAAACTAAATCTAAATATGGAAAATAGAACTAAGCAGATAAGATTAAACTAAAAAGGAAAATAAAGCAAGAAAATAATCTAATCCTAAGTATGATCCAATCTACCACCGTTCGATTTGATATCGAATCGACAGTCCCCGACAACGGTGCCAAAAACTTGATGTGCACGGGCACGACCTCAAATCTCGCGACGGATATCGTTGTGGACTCAAAGTGCGTGCTCGCGCTCAATGCCCGCAAGTGCACGGATGTCGTCAAGTAATAAAGATTTATCGATCCCACAGGGACAGGGATTCGAATATTAATACACTAAGTGGTTGCGATTGTTCAGACGAAATCTCTGAGAGAGTTGGTTGGTGAGGACTATCGGTGGACCCTACTCTGTATGGTGTCACACAGAGGAGGAAAACAGTGTGCCGGGGTCTTAAAAGGTGATTCTAGGACTTCGGTTTTGCTTGTGTACCACAGAACAATGTTGTCAAATAGCGTCGTCTAAACGTCTACCTACGGTTTTGGGGAAGGGACATCATACACTCTCCTGCAAAGCCACCGCATTCACCGGGAGTTACCTCCGCCCAAAAAGACGGGATAGAGGGTACGATGATGCCAAATCAATCCTTGCGGTGGACAGTTTCTGATTCCACCGCTCCCTTCTCCCCGCAGTTACGGGAGGTCAAGTTTACCCCTAGGTTCCTTGGATCAAACCTCCTAAATTTAGATTGTGAGGGTTGTCACCACCTCGTATCGCCTAAGCATAGTGGAAAGAAAGCCAAACTCACGAAGATATAATAGAGAGCAACTACCAATTGTCAAATCAAACTTTTGGCCAGAATTTAATATGAACCAACATTGTTTATGTACACAAGCTACTCCCTAATCCTAGAATCAAATGTTCTACTCCATAAATACGAAGGAAGAATCACAAAACATGTTTAAGTTCGAATACAATAGAGATAAAACACAGAAATAGAGATATACGATGCTTCATGATCTTCTCTCCACCGTTGTATTGCAAGTTGTGGAGCTCCGACGGCGTTCCTCCTCCCCGCTGCGAGTTACTGAAGCTTTTTAGGGCTTCGATGTGTCATCCTAGCCATCGTGCCTCCCCCCTAGGGTTTGGGCGGAGCCATCCTTATATAGACATCGCCTCGGACCACTGCAAAATTCGAAAAAATCCCTAGTCGCACAAATCCGTCAGGCCACCACACGGCCGTGTGTTTCCACATGGCCAGGCCGTGTGCGGCCCTGGGGTGCTGTTCTTCGCCCATTGGGCATGGTCGTGTGAATCAACACGCCCTAGCCGTGCCCCACTCTGCGTCTTGTTGCGAAAGTTCTTCTTTTGCTCTGAAAACGCGTCTTTTTCACTAGAAAAGCTAACATGCATACAAAAGTACAACGAGCAGACCTCCGAACCAGAAAATAGGCAATGCGTGCAAGAATATAGTAACATATGCATGAAACTAACACAAAATACAACAAGATGTGAGCGAAAACTACTCCTAAAACCCTATATGTTTTGCTCACATCACATGTTATTAGTTGAATTTATATTGAAACTATTATTTTCAAAATTAAATGGGAAATGCTTGGACTTACAAACATATGTTAATCCTAATATGGGTTTCTAAAGGATTTTCATTACCAACCCCAAATACTTTCGATATATGGCAAAAGGGGGAGAAGAGAGGCCAAAGTTAAGGGGGAGAAAATGTATTTTTAAAAGTGGCCAAATGTGCAAGCAAGATTAAAACTTTAACGTTAAGGGGGAGAATTAAGTTTCTTTTTCAAAAAGAAATCTAAGGTCAAGGAGAGGTAACCTTGAGGGGGAGCATTTGAAAAAGAACTTACTCATACTAATTTATTACAAGCTTATTTACTCTTGCTTAGTTATGCTTAATTTTTCCTTAACTTTGAATCGATTTACCATAGATCAAAAAGGGGGAGATTGTTGGTGCAAGAGCACTAGATAATCAAACCTAGGTTTTGATTATGACAAAGGTTCAAAGTTAAGCTATTACTGTTATCTCATATGTTGTGTTGAGTGTGCAGGAATTATATTAAGCTAAGCCCAAGGTTAGCGACACCCGAAGAATCTCGGGATGAGAAACCACGGTGGTTGGGCGACACCAGGAACCTCGGTGGTGGTGGTGACCGAAAGCTAAGCGACAGGTCAGGAAGGATCAGAGGTAAACACCAAGTGTGGAGTGATGGTAAGGTCGTGTCCTCCGTATGAGGACTACCATAGGCGACGATCCGATGAAGACTTCTGAAGGAAGGTCTAGGTCGAGGTCGGATGGCAAGGACCGTCGTATTTTCCATTAATCTACATTTATATGCTAACTCTATCTTGCAAGTGAGTGATCAAGCTGGCAGTCAATTGAAGGCAATTGGCGATCGGCGATTCTACCAAAGAATCAAGCGCCAAGGGCATCATCGCGCAAGGGCATCATCGATCTCAAGCTGATCATCTCGAAGAAAGTCAAGATAAGCTCCACCAAAAGTGAGGGATGAGGAGTTTTGACTCAAATCCAGATCTCAATGAGCTAGGGGTTGAAGGGATATAAAAGAAGAGGCTTTTCACCTCTTTGCATAACCTAATTGTGCTCCAAAAGTGCTCCAACAACGCCAAGCTTCAATGACAATGCTACGTCGCCTTAACGCCGACTTCACTCCGAGCTTCCATCTTCTAAGTCGGCAGTTTCATTTCTAGTTGTTGTTTTCTTGTATTCGAGCTTTCCATTGCTAAGAGGAGAGGTAGGCTTATTGCCTCTTCCTCTATCTTGTTGTCTATAACTGTCATCTCCTACATCCAACGAGGAAGAGATTTTTAGTGGATTCCTCCATCGTACGCGGTCTAGGATCGCAGGGCTTTGGATTAGCAACCTTTGGGTTGTGAACCAAGTAAAAACAAAAGTGTTACTTTATTTTATTGTATTTACTTCCGCTGTGCTTACTTTGTTTTTAATGTCAAAAAGAAGAAAGTCTTACGATCGGTATTCACCCCCCCCTCTAGCGACTCTTCGATCCAACAGACAATGCTAACAAGATCGAAGTAACAAGGTTCGGAGATGACGCTTCTACTCCATGACAATCCGTAAGGTGGATTACTCCTAACAAGCTTTCACTAGAACCTCCTTTTGATGAACCTAAGGTGGAGACCTTTTCTTACAATGAACACTCTTTCTTTTACATGATGATGAAGAATAAGCTTAGAAGGAAGAGTTTGAGAGCTTAAGAACTTGGAAGAAGGCTTGGGAGCTTAGAGGATGAGAATTTCATTTTTAGCATTAGTCTCCTCATCCTTCCAAGCCTCCTCTTATATCAACTTTTGGGCAACAGTCCATTTCTCCCCGTTGAGGGTTTCGCTAGTCGACTGCTGCATACCAGCAGTCGATTGGTGCCACTGTTGATCGCATTCAACGGTTTTGGACGAAGTCGGATTGTGATCGTCACCACTCAACGGACACCTAATCAGTTGACTACTCTTATCATCAGTCAATTGGTATCAACCTAGTCGACTGAGCAATCAACTATCAGCCATTTTGTGCCCATGTCAGTCACTGCTCAAAATATCAATCGACTACCAGACCTTGACCCAGCTTCTCGACTTGAGTTCAAGTCTTCCAAGGCCAAACACCTATTATGTTTGTCGAGCCACACATAGACCAGTCGACTGGTGTTATACACCAGTCGACTATCAGAGCTTATGTTAGGCAGTCAACCCATACTCAACTACTTGACCAGTCGATTGGGTCATAACCACAGTCGATTGCTCAAGTCTTCTGGACCTTCAAGTGTTGAACACTCAAGACCAATCGACTGGTATAATATGTCAGTCGACTGACACACCTCAAGTATGGCTAATTCATACATGAGAACACACCCTAAGCCTAGACTAAATCTTCTAGTTTCTCCAACATCCTTGCACCTCTAGGATCACTTTGAGTCAATGACTCATTCATCCTTATGCTTGCCTTCAAAATCTTCCTTCAGTTTCATCATGCTTTGGTTCCCTCCTTTGCTAAGGTCCTACTTGGACTTTACATCGCCAAGATGATGCACGCGAACGCAACCTCAAATCTCGCAATGAAGACCATCGAGGACTCGAAGGGCACGATCGCACTCAACGCTCGCAAGTGCATGGGTGTTGTCAATTAATAAAGATTTATCGATCCCACAGGGACTGAGATTCGAGTACCGATCTATTTGGTGGACGTTATTATTCGGAAATTGATTCTAATGGTTGCAGTTCAAAGGGTTATTGGCGGTCCTAACTCTAGTACGGTGTCACACGGAGGAAGAGAAGGGATGTTATGGGTCTTTGGATGGATTCTAGAATTTCGATTTCATTTGTGTGTCGCAGAACACATTGTCAATTGGGTTTTGTCTAGGTTTCTAGCTACGATTTTGTGGTAAGGACATCATACACTCCCCTAATGAGCCTTCGCATCTATCAACAACTACCTCTGCCATACCAGGTCAACCCCTGGCTTTAGGACGGGATAGTCGATACGAGGATACCAAATTGATCCCTACGACGAGTCAAAAATGGGGCACGTTTCCTACTCTATCGCATCCTTCTACCCACAATTACCGGTGATGAGGACGACCCCTGGGTTCCTCTTTAAATTCTCCTAAATATTTGATAAGAGGGTTGTCACCCCTCATATCAGCTAAGCACAGTGACTAGAAAACCAAAACAATAGCTATAGTTTTAAACTAAACACCAATTGCAAATATAGATTCAAGAACAAAAAGATATTTGAACTAACATGTTCTAACTCAACACTAACTACTCCCTAGTCCTAGAATCAGAGAATCTACTCCATGAATACGGGAAAAGAATCACAAGGCATTGTCGAATTCATATGTACAAGATAAAGTATGGAAAGAATGTAGATTACAATGCGTTGAGGCTCTTCTCCCTGGCGTTGAGGTGCAGAACTTGGATCTCGAGCGGCTTCCTTCCTCCCCATTGTGAGTTTCTGAAGCTTTTTAGAGCTTCGAAGTGTTGTCCCGGTCATCGTTCCTCCCCCCTAGGGTTTGGGTGTGGCTTCCTTTATATAGACATGAGGTCGGCTCTTCACGAAATCTAGAAAAATACCTAATCGTGCCAAAACACTAGGCCACCACATGGCCTGTAGTGGCCAATCTCGAGCTTCGGACATGGTCGTGTGTAGCCACATGCCCTGGTCGTGTGCCCTACTGCATCCAGCTGCCAAATGCTCTTTTTCCCTCCGAAAGTGCACCGTTTTCCCCATGAAATGTTATCCTACACACAAAAGTACAAAGAGCAGATCTCCGAACCAGAAAATAGGAAATGCATGCAAAATAAAGTAAAATATGCATGAAACAAAGATAAAATGAAATTAGATGTGAGAAAAAACTACTCCTAAAATCTTATATGTTTTGCTCACATCATTTCCCCCAGACTTAGATCTTTGCTTGTCCTCAAGCAAACTCAGTTCCATGAAATTTTAAAAAGGTATCGTTCCATACTTAGCATGTTAACTAGATTTATCAAGTGGTATTTTCAATCAAAGAAAAATATATGTGTTCTAAAAATTCACTAAGTTTGCTCCTCGTGCACGTGCTAAGCGAATCTTCTTAGGGGATACTCATTCCATGGTAAGTTAAGTCGTCATCCTATAGCTTTCATAAGGTATCCGACTCTTAGGTACTTACCTGCCAAAAGCGAGAGTCGTTCCCTAGATCTAGCACAAAGTCTCAAAGGAATACTCGGTATTGAGAGAAATTGGTAGGTGTTTCCTCAGTAACCTAACTCGGTCTCAAAGGGGCACCTAACCATTTCCACCCACGATAACTATTTTTTTATCCCTCATAATCTTTTTTTTTCAATTTTTTTTTCTTACTCTCTTTTTCTTTATTTTTGTCTTTTCTTATTCCATTTTTTTTCTTTCTTTCTTTTCTCTCTCTTTTTGGATTTTGATTTTTTCCAAATGGGCTTCCACAATATAATCATCTCCAGTAACTAAAATACTAAATCTAGAGTCACCTATGGATTCCAAAGTACTAGACTACTGAGATGAATCATAACTAGGTACGTACTGGATTTTCCCTTTCAGAATGTTCATCATGTGTAGGTGTAAAAATAAAAGCTAACCAGTGTAAGTCTAGAACATTCATTTGAGCAAATAAAATAAATTACCACGAGGTAAATGAAGTTAAGCTACCCATGGAAACAACTCATGAACAAACTTTAGAAATACTATTGTGGCATCTTTAAAGATAATAAAAATTAAGTGTTGAAAGAAACTAAACAACTTATGTATGAACAAATGATTGCTAACCATAATGCAAATATCAGGATAGAAACTACTGCTAGAAACAAAATAAATCAAAACTTGGGGTTCGCCCCATATTTAAGTGAAGCATACCTCTAGTATGGTGGACGAGGTCGAAAGTCCGGTAGCCTCGGCATCTCGGGATCCTGGGAGAATCTGGTGTTGAGCCGCTGATGCCACATGTACATGTGGTAGATCTGAGAGCAGGTGGATGCAGTGGTTGCTCGATGCTCCTCCTCCCTAGCCCACTGTGCCTGCTGGGCACGCATGTGTTGCCACATCTCCTGAGGGTGGGTGGTCTCCTCCTGGCAACAGACAACCTCCTCTTGGAAGTAGATACAGGCCTCGTCATAGAACTCCTCGGCCCGCTGGAAGTGCTCCTAGAAGCCCGGAAACTCTGCCTGCGTGTAGGCGCTCTGCTCCTCCCATCACTGCCTCTACCTCTACTGCTCGGTATATATGTCATTGAGGCACGATCGGAACTCCAAAAAATCATAGGCAGATGTACCTGCATCCTGCTCAAAGGTAGAAAAAGATGGCGGTGCAGGTGCAGGCTCATGTTGACGTGGACTAGGTGGACTCAAAATGATCTTTGCTTCTTCCTAGCAGGTTTTCCCTAATCCTAAGCTATTTGCAAAGAACATAAGTGACAATAAATCAAAGTCTAAATTATACACATGAATGCAGAAAGATTAAAAACATGTAAAATTAAACTTGGGTTGCCTCCCAAGAAGTGCTTTGTTTAAGGTCTTTTAGCTCGACCACTCTCCTTTGTTGGTGCAATCGGCCTAGGTCACGATTGACCAGACTCGAGTTTGACTTGAGCGATGTTTTGATGTTTGACATGGAGGTCTGACATTGATGTCTGATAATGTTTTGGGAAGATTGTTGGCACAATCGACCCGGATCATGATTGACCGGACTCGAGGGGGATTTTGATGGTTGACTAGGATTGACCATGTCATGGAAAGTCCAAGTCTTGAGTACTTGGCATGTAAATTCCAAGCATGGGTCTTGTCAAGGAAAAGTCCAAGCATGGGTATTGGCATGGAAAGTCCAACATGGGTTGGCAAGGGAAATTCAAAGCTTGAGTCTTGGCATTTGAGAAGTCCAAGGGGTTTGATATTGACGGCGTAAAGTCCAAGCGGGAGTCTTGGCAGCATAAGTCCAATGGTTGGTCGCGTAAAGTCCAAGCGGAGTCTTGGTAGCATAAGTCCAATGTGCCTTGGCAGTGTAGACACCGTTAGCATGACATAGCTGATGGAAGTACCTGAAGGCTAGCATATGGATGAACAAGTCATGGATGACTTGGAGGGATCCGATAGGCGCGAGGCTGATGGAGGTGGCTAGAAGGCTTAGGTCTAAGCTACGAGTGGTCTAGGAAGTATGAGGGCATCATACTTGGGTTAAAACCTCATGTTTGAGGTGTGCCAGTCGACTGGTGCCATATGGTAGTTGACTGGTGTAAGTCAACTAGGGTTTAAGCGTGGAAACAATGACCGCCAGAGGTGGGCGGCCGATCATGCTCGAGCAATGATCGATCGCGGTGATCGATCGATTGGTGCTCGAGAATTTCGGCACAGAATGGAGTCGAGACTCGACTACGGGGTTAGCAATCGAGTGAAGGCTAGATTAGTCGATTGATGGACATGATCAGTCGACTGATGTCGTATCCGTTGGATTTTTTAGTTTGGATTGCACCGTTGTTTCACAGTAACAGTGTCATCAGTCGACTGATTGGCGATTTTCAGCCCAGGCAGAAACTTTAATGGGAGCTCATGGAGGAGGAAATAAACATCGATTTCTTGAGCTTTGTTGAGGCGATTTGCTGTTGCAAATCAGGGTCTTCAACCACGATTCAAGTGATCAAACAAGCGAGCATTCAAAAGAGTTTTGTGTAAAGTTTTCTTTCCATCTCTTGTTGTATTTCATATTATATTTGCTTGTTGTATTTAGTTTATTATTGTAAACTATTGTACGAGGTTTCTCTGCCTTCGGATTGTTCCGAGAAGGAGTATTTATTAGTGGTGTGTGATTGGCATTGCTAGGGCTTGCTTAAGCCCGATCCGTGGAGTAGGAACCTTGAGGTTCCGAACCACGTTACATCTTTGTCTTGTGATTGTGTATTCGTATTTGTCTTTATATTGTACTTCTATATTTCGCTGCATACTAATGATTGTGTAGAGACAAACGCGAACGATTTCCATCAATGTACTAGCACGACGCTATTCACCCACCCTCTAGCGATTAACATTTCCTCTAAAATTTGTATCAGAGCCCGGGGCTCTTCTACAGACTAACCGTCGGGAGCAAAGACGCTAGAGGGAAAGATGGAAGTTGAAGAACAACTTGGATGGGACATCCATACACCGATCCCGTATGCTTTCTATGGATGAGAGGGCTTCAACCAATGGAAGGCAAGGATTGCAAATTTTTTGATGATGACGGATTTATAGGAGTGGTCCATCCTAATAGAAGGATTCCAATACCCAAGAGGACCATAGGGAGGCTTCCTCAAAAAGAAGAGATGGAGTGAGGAGCAACTCCAACAATTCGAGAAAAACAAGAGGGTAATCAAATTTATTTTTGATTTAATTCCTAATGACTTCTTGTGTAGCCTAGGTGATTGCATGGATGCCAAGGAGCTTTGGAGGGAATTGGCCAAGCTCCATGAAGATCCATCACCGGCTCAAGAAGAGGAGGCCGAAGATGAATCCTTATCCTCACAAGTGAGTGAGGATTCGGAAGTTGATAGGAAGTCAACCTCCGAATCGGTGGAAGAAGAGGAAAAAGTGGAAGAAGCCTCCACTTCAAGGATTGAGGGGGAGGAGAGACCATCCACCCTGGAGCAACCTCAAGAGGAGCCATCCACCTCCGGGAGAGTTGAAGAAGCTCCAATTCTGGTCATTACCCTAGGTAATTCAAGCAATTCATTTCAAAACAAAATTCATTTAATTTGCTTTGAGTGTAGGGAAGCTGGACACTACAAGAGTAAGTGTCCTAAGAAGGTTAAGAAGGCTCCGCCCGTGCCAAAGGTCAAGAAGACCGGTGCCTCAACGCAAAAGAGCAAGGAGAAAGTGATTTGCTTCAAATGTCGACTACCGGGGCATTATAGGAGTCAATGCCCTAGGGGGAGCAAAAAGACCCAAAATGGAGCATTACATGTAGGGGGAGCTAAGGCTAACCCTAAGGTATATTTTAGTAATGCTCCTTCTAATTTAAATGTTAAAAAGCATGCTAGGAATTTCAATTCTCTTGCAATTTATCATGACAAGCATGCTAGGAACAATGAATATTGTTTAGGAGCTAAGAAGGTCAACCTTAGGAATAAGGAGAAATTTGGGACTAATGTCCCTAAAATAAATTTATCTAAAGACAAATCTAGGTCAAATAATTCTAGACCAATTCTACTTAGGGAGACAATTAGAAAGGTACAAGAGCACCTAGGTCTTAACCCTAAATGGACTAGGCATATGCCTAGGAAGAACAATGCCCAAAGACCAAATGAAAAATCGAAAATTGGGCAATTAGAATTGGAAAACCAAGCCTTGAGGTCAAGGCTTGAGAAACTTGAAAAGACCCTTAGGATTATGCAAAATCAAATAAAAGGGTCAAATGGTCAAAGTCAAGGGTCTAGGTCGAAAAGTCAACACCTAGGGCCTAAGAGACAAGAGTCAACTAAGGGCAAGAAAGGTTTGGGTCACAAACCTAAGTCTAAGGTGACTTATCATAATGTTCCATTTGATTATAGAACTAAACCTAGGTCTAGGAAGACCAAGGTCAATAGGGAAGTTATCCCTAAGGTTGACCAAGGTAGGTGCTTAGTGGCCAAGGTTTCCATGAAACCTAGGAAGACCACTAAGAAGGTTACTAGGGAGGCAATCCCTAAGATTAACCTAGGCAAGACCACAATGACCAAGGCTAACAAGCCTAGAAGAGTCATTAGGAAGGTATCTAGGGAGGTCATCCCTAAGGAATACCTAGTAAATCCTAGGAGCTAAAATAGGTTTTGGGTTTCTAAGAGCATGATTGATTCACGCTAGATGGGTTTAGGGTGTGCCAACCTTGATTGGATGGGTAGTTAACTCAACCATGGTAATGGTGGCATTTTAGGTAATTTTCAAGGTTATGGGTACCTTAGAAATAAGTTTGATATTAAATCCTAAAAGATTTTAGGATGTGCCAATATATTTTTGGAATTATAAAAAATCAATTGAATTGGCACAATTTAGTTTTAGAGGTCATAGTGTTCCATTTTGGGTTTTTAGCACACTTGGGAGATTAGTGGTAATATGACAAAATATACTTAATTATATCAAATGACAATTAATATTAAAATTTAGGTATTCTTATACCTATACCTTTTATTTGTCATGCCTTGATTGCCATATAACATGTCATGACATAATGTTTTAATTTTTATCATTTATATGTCATGATTATGTTTAGGATTAAGGTTTTAAGGTCATGTGTTTTTAGAATATATCATATGTCATGACATCATGATCATTGGTCATGCTTAATTATTGCTATCATTTATGTCATGATCATTCATGCATTTAAGTTAATGAAAATTGATTTAAGGACAATGGCATGACTTGAAGTCCCATTTATAAGGGAATCAAGTAGTGTTGTCTTAGAAAATGCATGAAGCTTTAGTTTAAGATGAACCAAAACCCACATCTCACATTAAATTGACATGTATGTGTATTTATACACCCTAGATACATGTGAGATGCTAGGATATGAGTTAAGTTCAAGGTGCATAGTTTTTGCATCTAGATGAACTAAAACTCATCTTTAACTAAAGGTGGATCATTGGGAAAGCTTGTGTACAAGTCATGTACATTGAGCCCAAAGAATATGATCCAAAATAAGGTTTTAAAAATATTTTAAAATCATTTTAGAAAACCTTGGTGAAGTCTATTTTTTGATAGCAATCACCATTGATGAAGTTGATACAAAGTGAGAAAAAACATTGAAGTTTTTCTTCACTTTTGAATTTTATATCAATTTCAATATTTTATGGGTAAAATATTTTTCTATCATTTTTCACCCATTGCATTGGTCATAAGTATTATACATATGAAATTTCATAATTTTTCGATATACGTATAATTATTTATGCATTTCTGAAACTCAACTCTAATAACTGAAAATTGAATTTTTCAGTTATTAGTTGACTCTGATAACTGATCTCTAATAGAGTCGACTACTAGGCAGATTTTGAGAAAAACAAGGTTGTTTAGCCCATTTTCAGCCATGGTAAAGTTCCCTAATCACTCCTAACCCTAGGATATGCTTTGGGAAGTATTATAAAGGGTGAAAATCCATTGGATTGGATTAGGAGAGTTGTTAGGGTGATGTATCAAATTTAAGGGTGGAAAAGTTCAATGTTGAACTTTAGACCTTAATTTTGATGGTTTAAAGTTCCTATTGGCTTAGGGACTTCCCAAGGACATTATTGGTGCAATGGTCAAGGGGGAGCAAGCCTTTAGGGGGAGGTATCCATCATGGGATGATGGATGGTATCTTTCCTCATGAGGAGGAAAATGGAATTTTGAGATACCCAATTTGGAAATTGGGAGAGGTGTAGGATTGCCTCTCTTGAGTGATATGAGACTTATCACTAGGAAGATGGTAGGAATCCTAGGTATTTTTGGACCAAGGGGGAGATTGTAAGATCTCATTAGGACATGAGACATTGACCTCCTTGGAGAGATAACCTTGTTGATGTTAGTCAAAAAGGGGGAGAATGTTTTGGGGGAAAATGTTATGGAGAGTGTCATCAATTGATGTTATCAATTGTCAATTCGGAGAATTGGAGAGAATGTTTGGGATTACCAATTTGGATAATTGGTAAGAAGAATTGAGATAGTGTTCTAACTCAAAGATATGTGTTTTTTGTTAAACATCAAAAAGGGGGAGATTGTTGGTGCAATCGACCCTGGTCACGATTGACCGGACTCGAGTTTGACTCGAGCGATGTTTTTATATTTGACATGGAGGTTTGACATTGATGTTTGACATTGATGTCTGATAATGTTTTGGGGAGATTGTTGGCACAATCGACCCGGGTCATGATTGACCAGACTCGAGTTTGACTCGAGAGGGATTTTGATGGTTGACTAGGGTTGACCATGTCATGGAAAGTCCAAGTCTTGAGTACTTAGCATGTAAAGTCCAAGCATGGGTCTTGGCAAGGAAAAGTCCAAGCATGGGTCTTGGCATGGAAACTCCAACATGGGTTGGCAAGGGAAAGTTCAAGCTTGAGTCTTGGCATTTGAGAAGTCCAAGGGGTTTTATATTGGCGACGTAAAGTCTAAGCAGGAGTCTTTACAGCATAAGTCTAATGGTTAGCGACGTAAAGTCCAAGCGGAGTCTTGGCAGCATAAATCCAATGTGTCTTGGCGGTATAGACACCGTTAGCATGACATAGATGATGGAAGCACCTGAAGTCTAGCATATGGATGAACAAGTCATGGATGACTTGGAGGGATTCGATAGGCGCGAGGCTGACGGAGGTGGCTAGAAGGCTTAAGCCTAGGCTACAGGTGGTCTAGCAAGTATAGGGGCACCATACTTGGGTTAAAACCTCATGTTTGAGGTGTGTCAGTCGATTGGTGCCATATGGCAGTCGACTGGTGTGAGTCAACTAGGGTTTGGCTGCGGGAAGTTTCCCAACAATCGACTGCCAGAGGTGGGCAGTCGACTGCTGGCTCAAGCAATCGACTAATCGTGTGATCAGTCGACCGGTGCTCGAGAATTTTGGCATAGAATGGAGTCGAGACTCGACTCTGTGGTTAGCAGTCGAGTAAAGGCTCGATCAGTCGACTGATGGACATGATCAGTCGATTGATGTCCTATCCGTTGGATTTTTTCAGCGTGGATTACACCGTTATGTCACAGCAACAGTGTCATCAGTCGACTGATGGTCCCGAGTAGTCGACTGATCAACGATTTCTAGCCTAGGCAGAAGGTTTAAAGGGAGCTCATGGAGGAGGAAATCAACAGCAATTTCTTGAGCTTTGTTGAGGTGATTTGCTGCTGTAAATCAGAGTCTTCAACCACGATTCAAGCGATCAAACAAGCGAGCATTCAAAAGAGTTTTGTGTAAAGTTTTCTTTGCATCTCTTGTTATATTTCATATTGTATTTTCTTGTTGTATTTAGTTTATTCTTGTAAACTATTGTACGAGGTTTCTCTGCCTCCGGATTGTTCCGAGAAGGAGTGTTTATTAGTGGTGTGTGATTGGCATCGTTAGGGCTTGTTTGAGCTCGATCCGTGGAGTAAGAACCTTGAGGTTCCGAACCACGTTACATCTTTGTCTTGTGATTATGTATTAATATTTGTCTTTATATTGTACTTCTATATTCCGCTGCATACTAACGATTGTGTAGAGACAAACATGAATGATTTCCATCAACGTACTAGCACGATGCTATTCACCCCCCCCCCCTCTAGCGGTCAACATTTCCTCTACATCCTTTACCTCAACTTAGCTCCAGAGGTTTTGTAAACCTCCATTCATCTATCTCAAATTCTGGAGACTCCCCTAGATACTTCTTTAATCATTGTCCATTTACTTTGATCTCCCCTGATTCCTTACTCCATATTTCCACTGTACCATATGGGTATACCCTCTTTACCTGAAACGGTCCTGACCACCTTGATTTTAGCTTCCCTGGGAAAATTTTTAACCCGGAATTATACAATAGAACTAAGTCACCTTCCTTAAATTTCCTTCTCAAGATATGTTGGTCATGTTCTTTCCTTATATGCCTTAGCATGCTCATACGCATCTCTTCGAATTTCGTCCAGCTCACTTAACTGCAGTTTCCTTTTGTCTCCTGTCGTGTAGTAGTCCAAGTTGAGCTTCTTGATGGCCCAGAAAGCCTTGTTTTCTAATTCAACGGGAAGGTGGCAAGGCTTCCAATAAACTAAACGAAACGGGGTCATTCTATCGGGGTCTTGTAAGTTGTGCGGTAAGCCCAAAGTGCATCGTCCAGTTTTTGTGACCAATCTTTCCTTGATGCCACTACTGTCTTTTCTAGAATACTTTTCATTTATCGATTCAAAATTTCCACTTTTCCACTCGTTTGCGAGTGATACGCTATCGAGACTTTGTGGATCACCCCGTATTTAAGTAGTAATTTTTCAAATTGTTTTTCAATGAAGTGGGATCCTCCATCACTGATTATGACTCGAGGAACTCCGAATCTAGGGAATATGTTTCTTTTGAACATTTTTATTACAGTCCTAGCGTCACAGTGGGGTGATGCTACGACCTCTACCCATTTGGAGACATAGTGTACGGTGACCAAGATATATTTGTTCGCGTCGGAAGTAGGAAAGGGTCCCATGAAATCTATCCCCCATACGTCAAAGAACTCTACTTCTAATATGGTGCTTGCCAACATCTCATGTCTCCTACCTATATTTCCTGTTCACTAGCACCGATCGCAGAAGACTATATAGTTGTGTGTGTCCCTAAAAAGACTAGGCCAATAGAATCCTGCCTGAAGTACCTTCGCAGCTATTTTTGCAATTCCGGAATGCCCCCATATGCCAAGGAATGGCAGTGAAAGAGGATGTTCTCCACTTCCTCTTCTGGTACGCACCTTCGATATACGCTATCTGCACATTTCCTAAATAGGAAGGGATCATCCCATATATATTACTGAACCTCTGCAAAGAATCTTTTCTTTTGTTGGGTAGTGAATTCTGATGGTATCACTCTCCCTGCTAGAAAATTCAACAAATCTTCATACCAGGGGGTGGTAACCTTAGTAATAGCCATGAGGGTATCATCCCACAGAGCATCGTCTATTTGGGCACTATCTCCCTCTTCTATCCTGCCATCTATGGGAATGCGCGATAAGTGGTCTGCAACGATATTGTCCGAGTCCTTTTTATCCCTGATTTCTATATCAAATTCTTGAAGTAATAGAATCCAACGAATAAGGCGGGGTTTAACATCTTTCTTACTTAGCAAGTAGCGAACTGCAGTATGGTCAGTGTAAACAACCACCTTCGAACCTACTAAGTACTATCTGAACTTGCCGAATGTAAACATGACTGCCAGTAATTCCTTTTTGATCGTGGTATAATTGATCTGTGCTCCGTTCAGCTTCTTACTGGTGTAGTGTATGGTGTGTATCTTCTTTTCCTTCCGTTTCCCCAACACCGCCCCTACTGCATAATCACTAGCATCGCACATGACCTCGAATGGTAGGCTCCAATCAGGGGGTTGTATTATCGGGGATGTTACTAAGGCCTTTTTTATTTCTTCAAAGGCTACTAAACATTTCCAATCAAAAATAAATTCTATGTCCTTAGCTAGTAGATTTGTCAGAGGTCTAGTTATCTGAGAGAAATTCTTTATGAACCTTCTATAAAAACCTGCATGCCCAAGAAAGCTTCGGACCCCTTTCACACCCCTGGGTGGCGACAACTTTTCAATTACTTCGACCTTCGCCTTGTCTACTTCGATACCATTCCCTTATATTTATGTCCTAGAACTATCCCTTCAGTTATAATGAAGTGACATTTTTCCCAATTCAGAATCAAGCTATACTCCTCACATCTTTGCATAACCCTTTCTAGATTCTTCAGACATGCATCGAAACTTGTTCCGTAGACTGAAAAATCAACCATGAATACTTCCATAATCTGTTCAATCATATATGAGAAAATAGCTATCATACAACGCTGAAAGGTGGCTGGAGCATTACATAGGCCAAAGGGCATTCTTCTGTAGGCGAAGGTTCCATATGGGCAGGTGAAGGTGGTCTTCTCTTGGTCATTAGGGTGAATTGGAATTTGGAAAAACCCTAAGTACCCATCAAGGTAGCAAAAATAGGAATGTTTAGTGAGGTGTTCCAACATCTGATCGATAAATGGGAGTGGAAAATGATCCTTTCTTGTTGCTTTATTTAGTTTACGATAATCTATACACATTCTCCACCCCATTATTTCTCGAACAGGGATTAACTTATTCTCTTAATTTTTGACTACTGAGGTGCCGCCTTTCTTTAGAACTACGTACATCGGACTTACCCACTCACTATCCGAAATTGGGTAAATTATTCCGGCATCCAAGAGTTTAAGCACTTCCTTTTTCACTACCTTATGCAGGTGTGGGTTAACTTGCCTTTGGCGCTCCACGGTTGACTTACACCCATCCTCAAGTATTATCCTATGCATGCACAGAGACGGACTTATCCCCTTTATGTCATCGATAGTATACTCCAACATTTTTTTGTACGTCCTGAGCACCCCCAGCAACTTCCTTGTCTCTACCTCACTCAAATTGGCATTTATTATCATCGGATGGGTTGAAGTCAAACCCAAAAATTCGTACTTGAGATTCGAGGGAAATGGCTTCATCTCAAGCCCTATGTGTTTCTCTTCTGCCTCCTACCCCGACTCTTCCTCTTCTTCTGATCCCGAAGATAGGGAAGCTTTTTCCATCCAGTCCTCCTCTTTGTCCCCTCCCTATACTTGGCAGGCTACATCAACTTTACCTACCCCCGTTATGGGGAGTGCCTCCTGAAAGTCTTGCTCACTGTTTGCCCACATTTCGAGAGTCTACACCATTGTCTTGATAATGCGATATGCATCGTCTGTGCTCTTTTTCATCAGTACGCCCCCCGCGGCTGTGTCCAAAAGTTCTTTTGATGGGCTAGTGATCTCGGAATAAGAAACATGGAGAAGTAACCAATCCTGTAATTCATGGTGTGGACAACGAATAACCAGTTCTTGTAGTCTCTTCCATGCCTCGACCAGAGTCTCTTCGCACCCTTGCTCAAATGAAAGGATTTTATCACTAAGGAAGGTTGTTTTTGTTGGGATATATACTGAAAAGTCTATCTTTTGTTTGAACATCTTTATTTTTGAAATAAGAATCACATGATCATTGTTTGCATATTTATGGTTATGCATATTGTCTGATACATTACATTATAGATAACATGGTGTGTAGTGTCACATAGAAGATCATGTTATTAGTTCCTTGTAAAGTATAAGTAAAGGCTAATAACCGAGATGGTTTTGGACAAACCATTGGTATGGTTGTAGTGTGATTTGGTATTGGTTTGTCATGACCAAAGAATTACACTAGTACACTTTATGTGTATTGAGCAGGACCGACTTAGAGGTGATTCAATTTATTGCAGACTACATAATTGAATTGGACCTCAGATATTATGGTGTACAAGCACTTAATCCCGATATAATAACGGGCACATGTACTTAGTATTTATTTCTTTGATTTACAAATGGGCGAGATTTATGGAGTAAATCGATAGACTCGGTAAGTTGGGTAATGATATCATTTATATGGTGTGTCGTTGATTATAGGAGGAAACCGTGTCCTATATATTAGAATGATGATGTCCCCTTGAGGAGCTCATAAGGATCATCGTGTAAACCCTGCAGGTGGACTTGGTCCGACATGATGATAAGGTTGAGTGGTACTCATGGAGTTAGATGTTGTTTAATTAATTGTCAGTAAATTAATTAATTGACGGACATTCGAGATCTTAAACACGGGGAGATATTTGTACAATTAATATATGGAGCCCATATTTATTTATAGGGGTTGGTGAGGTAGATCAATGATAATCCTCTAGTAGAATGAATTATCATTAATGGATCGGATTTTATGTGGGATAGATCCATTGGGTAGCCAAGATCCAACTCCTCCTCATGGTTCCTATTGTAGTTTATTAAAACCCTCATGGAGCTTAGATCTGATGGTGGAAAATGAAACTTTAAATCTGACGGTGGGAATTGAATCCCTAGATCCGACGGTGGAGATTAAAAGGAGTCTTAAGCCTAAATCTATAAATAGGAGTCCAAGGCATGGGCGGAAACTAATCTTGAGGAGATTAGGGTTTTGCTTCCAAGGTTTTGGTCTGCTAGGGTTTGGAGTTGGCTTGAGAGAAGAGGTGGGCGGCAACCTAAGGTTGGTCTTCTTCCAATTGGGCGGCGACAAGATTTGGTTTTGACTCTTCTTGGCCGGCGGCGCCTCACCCTCTCTCTCTAGATTGGCCAGTAGCTCCTCCCTCTCTCTCTCTCTCTTTTGGCCTGCGGTAACCTTTCTTCAAGGTTGGCCAGCGCTCCTTATTCCTCTCTTCGGTCGGCAACAACCACCAAGCAAGGTGGCTTGGTGGTTGGTTCTAGATAAGAGAAGAATTTTTTTTTTATTCTTTCCTTTGTTCGAAGCGAACAAGGAAGGGAAGAACGTGATCTAGGAGGCTTCGACTTTTGGAAGATTATCGCACACACGACGTCGAAAAGGAGGAAGGACATAAAACAGAAGACCTTGAGGTAAACAAGAAGTATAATTCTTGTTTTGGTTTCCTTTTGTTTCTTTGTATTATGTATGTAATTGCATGTGGCTAATTTACTTGTACCCCGAAGATAAACACAAAAACCGACGATCAGTACATCATCTATTCCGCGGCTAGTCAAGGAGAAGAGTTAGGTTGCTTGAACAACTAGTTTATTCAAGAGACCACTCTAATCGAATAGCATAATGATGGATCAGTTGCTTGGGTAATCCGTCATTGTCTTGGATTAATTTTTTAATCCGGGGATGTAGAGAGGATCGCCATGTACAAGTGACCGAGGTGATGTTAGAAGCGAAGCTTCGGCTCCGCAAAATCTTTCAACTGGTATTAGAGCCACGGTTTCCGGTTTTGTGTGTTTAGGATTCAGTTACTTTTATGCACTTATCTTATATTGTATGTTCTGGATGATAGTAGGATGTGTGTAGGCTAACTTTTTGGTTGCAGGCATAAGATCCAACTATTATGGCCATATGTGTGTGCATGTGATTGGATGTGTGTAATTGTAATATTATTTGAATCCTCGGGGTTGACAAGGTAGTATTTAATTTTTGTAATTAAGTATGACATTGTTTAGCCACTCTTTTATTTTAGTTTACTTTCGATCTAGATTTCATGTACACTCCTTCGTGGAGTATAAGATCAATGGATGTAAACTAAAATAATTATTCTCGGCTCGGATCTCCGGATGGCTTGTACATGGCGTAGGGAGGAGCGGACGAGATGGCGATACGACTGGAGGCATATTAGAGAACAAAAGTCATAATAGTTGGAAAATATTTTTTTTCATATTTATTGCTTCTTGTTTGATGTGCATGTCGTGTGCTAGGAAAATTCCTCAATTTTAAATTACTAAGTGGGAGAGGAATATTTTTTATAAATTCCCATGACCTCCTTTACGATTTGACATGTGATGCAAACAAACTTGTGTGTCGGCTCTGAGTGCCTTCCTCCCCATCGGATCAGTTTGTTTTGTGGATCATAGGTCAAATATGGTTATAGGAAATTATTTAGGAGCATGTGTACTTCCCCATCGGAAGGCACATTATCTGAGATAATTGCCTTGGTATCAAGTAATGGTGAACACTTAGATGCAAATAAAAGTATCCTCCCCATTGGAATCACTGCTTTTATTTGTAGGGCCGAAGAGGAACCAACTATTAATTTTATTTTTCAAAAAGTTAGGTTGATAGGATAATAAAATTAATGGGTAAAACCTCCTCTTACAAATGTAGAATTTGTATATGTCCACACGATCGTGGCATAAGATATTCTCGATGTTTTCAGGTGTGGTTGATTTTAAAATTTTATTGTTTGTGGAATCAATAATTTTTTGAAATCTAATGTTTTGATCTATGTGATTCTTAGGTTTTTCAAAAATGACTTTCAACCCGTTTGCTGTTATACTAAAAGAGAATAAACTTACTGGACCCAATTATGTTGATTGGAAAAGGAATCTTGATATTGTCTTGACTGCTGAGGAGTACAAGTATGTACTCTTCAAAGAGTGTCCTCCTAAGCCTACGGATGATTCTGGGGAAAAGGAGAAGGAGAGTTATAAGAAGTCGATAAAGGCTGATGAGATGGCGCGGTGTTACATTTTGGCTTCTATGTCAAATGTATTGCAACATCAGCATCAAGCCATGGACACTTCTTATGACATGATGCTCAATCTCAAGGAGCTTTTCGGACACTAGAATTGGGTTGCAAGGTAGGAAGCCATGAGGAACTTGATGACGACCACCATGATCGAGAGAACACCCGTGAGGGATCATGTTCTCAAGATGATGGCTCATTTGAATGAGCTGGAAGTCATTGGAGCTGAGATCGATGGGGAAACCTAGGTTGATATCATTCTCTAGTCTCTACCTAGGAGTTTTGAGCAGTTTTGCCTGAACTACAACATGAATAAAAGGTTGTATTCGTTGGCGGAGCTTCTGACAGAACTCCAGGCAGCAGAGGGGCTTTTTCGTCAGAGTGCTCAATCTCAGGCCATGGTTGCTCAGAAGGTTTCGACTTCTAAGCCAAAAGGCAAGAAGAAGAAGAAACAAGGTGGAGCAAAGGTGGCGGGAGGATCTCAGGGAGGAGTGAAGAAGCCAAAAGGCAAGTGCTTCACATTCAAACAGACTGGACATTGGAAGAAGGACTGCCCCAACCGGAAGCAGAACAAAGGTATATCTTTTAGCCTAGTCATTGAAACATGTTTAGTGGTGTTATCTACCAGCACATGGTGTGTAGATACGGGAGTCACTGATCATGTCTGCAATATTTTACAAGGTTTCCAGGAAACGAGACGACTAGCTGAGGGGCAGATTACCATATACTTGGGCGATGCTACGAAGGTGGCGGTTGTTGCAGTGGGAAATGTTTATTTATCTTTTGATAGGAATAAAACTTTATTTCTAAGAAATTTCTTTTATGTACCTTTATTTAGAAAGAATTTGATTTCAGTTTATAAATTGTTTTTGGATGGATATTCTATTTCTTTTAATGACAGAATTGTTATAAAAAGGAATAGGGAGATTATCTGTTCTGGTGCATTGATAGAAAATTTATATACCCTTGAATCAAAAGCTCCCACAATACAAATAGAAGTAAATAACTCATCTTCTAAATCTAATAAGAGAAAAGAACCTTCGAAAATAAACCAAACATATCTTTGGCATCTAAGGTTAGGTCATATTAACCTGAGTAGAATTCAAAGGTTGATAGTTGATGGACTTTTGGGTTCATTGGTGGTGGAAGATTTCCCAACCTGCGAATCTTGCTTGGAAGGTAAAATGACCAAGAGGCCTTTTAAGGCCAAGGGGTATAGAGCCAAAGATGTGTTAGAATTGGTTCATTCTGATTTGTGTGGTCCTATGTCTATCCAGGCTAGAGGTGGTTTTGAATATTTCGTCTCTTTTATAAACGATTATTCAAGATATGGATATATTTACCTGATGTGCCACAAGTCTAAATGCTTTGACAAGTTCAAAGAATTCAAGGTTGATGCGGAGAAACGTCATGGTAAAAGTATCAAGACACTACGATCTAATCGTGGTGGTGAGTACCTCTTGGGAGAGTTTAGGAATTACTTATCAGAGGCTGAGATTCAATCTCAATTCTTTGCACATGGCACACCCCAGCAAAATGGTGTAGCGAAGCGAAGGAATAGGACTCTTATGAAGATGGTTAGACCGATGATGAGTTATTCTGAGTTTCCAGATTCGTTCTGGGGGTATGCTCTGGATACGACAGTGTATATTCTAAACTTGGTACCATCTAAATCAGTTCCTTCTACTCCCACAGAATTGTGGATTGGGTGAAAGCCTAGTCTGAGACATATTCGGATTTGGGGGAGTCCAGCACATGTGTTGAAGGTAGATGCTGGTAAGTTGGAATCTCATACAGAAGTGCTCATGTTCGTTGGCTATCCTAGAGGAATGAAAGGTGGTTTGTTTTATAGTCCTAGAGATCAAAGGGAGATTATTAGCACGAATGTCAGATTTCTAGAGGAAGACTATGTGATGAACCACAAGCCCTTGAGTAAGATTGTTCAGGGGGAATTGAGAGGGGAAGTCACTACTTCAATACCACTGGTACAAGAGGATATACCACAAGTGATTGCACTGCATGTCATAGAGGATACACAGGTGATACCTCATCGTAGTGGGAGGGTTGTTAGACAGCCTGATAGATTTATGTTCTTGGGAGAATCTTATGATTTGGTCCCTGGCGAACATGAACCTGATCCCTAGACATATGATGAGGCAATCCAAGATAAAGATTCGGTATCTTGGCATGGTGCATTGAATTCTGAGATAGAATCTAT
The DNA here is from genome assembly GCA_025175895.1 of Wurfbainia villosa. Classification (NCBI taxonomy): domain Eukaryota; kingdom Viridiplantae; phylum Streptophyta; class Magnoliopsida; order Zingiberales; family Zingiberaceae; genus Wurfbainia; species Wurfbainia villosa. The sequence continues at coordinate 101,080,767 of CM045996.1, forward strand.
GGATTCAAATCAGGTCTGGGAGCTAGTAGAGCCACCCAATGGTGTAAAAACCATTGGATGCAAGTGGATCTACAAAAGAAAGAGAGGAATAGACGGGAAGGTTGAGACCTTCAAAGCAAGGCTTGTTGCGAAAGGGTATAATCAGAAAGAGGGTATCGATTATGAGGAGACCTTTTCGTCGGTAGCCATGTTTAAGTCTATCCGGATTCTCTTATGTATTGCTGCTCATATGGATTATGAGGTGTGGTAGATGGATGTCAAGACATCTTTCCTTAATGGAAATCTTGAGGAAAACATCTATATGGAGCAACCCGAGGGATTCATTGCAAAGGGCAAAGAGCATCTTGTGTGCAAGCTTAATCGGTCCATTTATGGATTGAAGCAAGCTTCGAGATCTTGGAACATCCGCTTTGATGAGGTAATCCAGTCTTATGGATTTATTCAAAGTCCGGATGAGTCTTGTGTATACAAGAGATGTGATGGAAACGTAGTGGTATTTCTTGTACTATACGAAGATGACATTTTGTTAATTGGCAACAATGTCAAGGTATTATCAGACGTAAGGGTATGGTTGTCCAAACAGTTTGATATGAAGGACTTGGGAGAAGTGGGACACATCCTTGGGATCAAGGTTATAAGGGATTGCAGGATAAGGATGTTGTGCTTATCTTAAGCTTCATACATAGACACCCTTTTGGCTCGTTTTAGCATGCAGAACTCCAAGAAAGATTTTCTACCTTTTAGGCATAGAGTACCATTATCTAAAGAGATGTGTCCTAGAACATCAAAGGAGATAGAGGAGATGAAGGGGGTTCCTTATGCTTCGGCAGTAGGAAGCCTCATGTATACTATGCTATGTACGAGATCGGATATCTATTTTGTCGTTAGCATGGTTAGTAGATATCAGAGTAATCCAGGACAGGGGCATTGGACTGCAGTAAAACATATATTGAAGTACCTGAGAAGGACTAGGGATTATATGCTGGTATGCCAGATAGATCAATTACTCCTTGTGGGTTACACAGATTCTGACTTCCAATCAGATAGGGATAACAGTAAGTCTACCTGAGATTTTGTGTTTACTTTGGGAGGTGGAGCCATTGTATGGAGGAGTGTCAAGCAGAAATGCGTGGCGAACTCTACCATGGAAGTTGAGTATGTGGCAGCCTTTGAGGTAGCCAAAGAAGCTATATGGCTCAGGAACTTCTTGATGGACTTAGATGTGATTCCTAGTTTGCCCAGAACTATCACAATTTATTGTGATAACAGTGGTGCAGTTGTAAACTCGAAGGAACCACGAGCCCATAAGGCAAGTAAACACATAGAGCGTAAGTACCACCTGATACGAGAGATCGTAAAGGAGGTAGAAGTTATTGTCGCCTAGATTGCATCAGAGGATGACCTAGTAGATCCTTTTACTAAGGCACTTTAAGCGAGAGCTTTTGATAGGCATGTGGAGAGAATGGGAATAAGATGTATGGAAGTATGAGGACAGCATAGTCTTTTAGTATAAGTGGGACATTATTGGAATGTATACTGAAAATTCTATCTTTTGTATGAACATCTTTATTTTTGAAATAAGAATCACATGATCATTATTTGCATATTTATGGTTATGCATATTGTATGATACATTACATTGTAGATAACATGGTGTGTAGTGTCACACAGGAGATCATGTTATCAGTTCCTTGTAAAGTATAAGTAAAGGCTCACAACCGAGATGGTTTTCGACAAACCATTGGTATGGTTGTAGTGTGATTTGGTATTGGTTTGTCTTGACCATAGAATTACACTAGTACACTTTGTGTGTATTGAACAGAACCGACTTAGAGGTGATTCAATTTATTGCTGACTACATAATTGTATCGGATCTCAGATATTATGGTGTACATGCTCTTAATCCCGATATAATAACGGGCACATGTACATAGTATTTATTTCTTTGATTTACCAATGGGCGAGATTTATAGAGTAAATCGATAGGCTCGGTAAGTTGAGAAATGATATTATTTACATGGGGTGTCGTTGATTATAGGAGGAAACCATGTCCTATATATTAGGATGATGATGTCCCCTTGAGGAGCTCATAAGGATCATCATGTAAACCCTACAGGTGGACTTGGCTCGGCATGATGATAAGGTTGAGTGGTACTACTCATGGAGTTAGATGTTGATTAATTAATTGTCAGTAAATTAATTAATTGACGGACATTCGAGATCTTAAACACGGGGAGATATTTGTACAATTAATATATGGAGCCCATATTTATTTATGGAGGTTGGTGAGGTAGATCAATGATAATCCTCTAGTGGAATGGATTATCATTAATGGATCGGACTTTATGTGGGCTAGATCCATTGGGTGGCCAAGATCCAACTCCTCATGGTCTCTATTATAGCCTATTAAAACCCTCATGGAGCCTAGATCCGATAGTGGAAAATGAAACCCTAAATCCGACGGTGGGAATTGAATCCCTAGATCTGACGGTGGAGATTAAAAGGAGGCTTAAGCCTAAATCTATAAATAGGAGTCCAAGGCATGGGCGACAACTAATCTTGAGGAGATTAGGGTTTTGCTTCCAAGGTTTTGGTCGGCTAGGATTTGGAGTTGGCTTGAGAGAAGAGGTGGGCGCCAACCTAAGGTTGGTCTTCTTCCAATTGGACGGCGGCAATATTAGGTTTTGGCTTTTCTTAGCCGGCGGCGCCTCACCCTCTCTCTCTCTCTCTCTCTTTTGGCCAGCGGCAACCTTTCTTCAAGGTTGGCTGGCGCTCCTTATTCCTCTCCTTGGCCGGCGGCAACCACCAAGCAAGGTGGCTTGGTGGTCGATTCTAGATAGGAGAAGAAGTTTTGTTTTATTCTTCCCTTTGTTCGGAGCGAGCAAGGAAGGGAAGAACGTGATCTAGGAGGCTTCGACTTTTGGAAGATCGTTGCCCACACGACGTCGAAAAGGAGGAAGGACATATAATAGAAGACCTTGAGGTAAACAAGAGGTATAATTTTTGTTTTGGTTTCCTTTGGTTTCTTTGTATTATGTATGTAATTGCATGCGGCTAATTTACTTGGACCCCGAAGATAAACACAAAAACCAGCGATCCGTACATCATCTATTCCGTGGCTAGTCGAGGAGAAGAGTTAGGTTGCTTGAACAACTTGTTTGTTCAAGAGACCACTCTAATCAAATAGCACGAGAATGGATCGATTGCTTGGGTAATCCGTCATCGTCTTGGATTAATTTTTTAATCTGGAGACATAGAGAGGATCACCATGTACAAGCGACCGAGGTGAAGTTAGAAGCGAAGCTTCGGCTCCGCAAAACCCATCAGTTTTGAGGGGGTGGGAGAATTTACTTAGAAAAGTGTCCTCCATCTATTCCCATGTCATTATACTCCCTTCTGGTAGGGTGTGTATCCATTGCTTAGCCTCCCCTTTTAGGGAGAATGGGAACATAATGAGTTTAATGGCGTCTGTTGGGACTCCTTCATATTGCATTGTGCCATAGTACGCCAGAAATTTTACAAGGTGTAGATAGTGCTCCTCAATCTGAGTTCCTCCAAACTGCTTCTCTTGAATAAGAGAAATTAATGCAGGATTTATTTCCCAGCTCGCGGCCTGAATTTGTGGAATAGTTATGCAGGAGTTCCATGCTTTTCGTCTAGGCGCTATGTAATCACTCAAGGGCAAGCGGGCTATGTTTACATTTCAGCGACCCTTGATGAGAGGGGATTAAATAATCATATACAATGAATAATGCTGAGGGCCGAACCAAAACTTGATGAATTGTGGCTATCAAATCGGATTTTAATATCGATACTTCAAAAATTGAAGTAACTCAAGATATAATAAATCTAAATTAAAATAAGATATAGAAAAGCTAAAACTAAAGTAAATAAAATTAAAAATAAAGCAAGTAAATAAATCTAACCTAAGTCCGATCCAATTATCCACTTTTAATTCGATATCAAATCAATCAGTCCCCAGCAATGGCGCCAAAAAACTTGATGCACGCGAACACGACCTCAAATCTCGTGATGGAAACCATCAAGGACTCGAAGTGCGCACTCGCACTCAACGCCCGCAAGTGCACGGGTGTTGTCAAGTAATAAAAATTTATCGATGCCACAGGGACTGAGATTCGAGTACCAATATATTCGGTGGACGTTATTGTTCGAAAATCGATTCTAATGGTTGCTGTTCAGAGGGTTGTCGGCGATCCTAACTCTAGTACAGTGTCACACGGAGGAAGAGAAGGGATGCTACGAGTCTTTGGATGGATTCTAGGATTTTGGTTTCATTTGTGTGTCGCAGAACACGTTGTCAATTGGGTTTTGTCTAGGTTTCTAACTACAGTTTTGTGGAAAGGACATCATACACTCCCCCGATGAGCCTTCGCATCTATCGGAAGCTACCTCTGCCATACCAGGTCAACCCCTGGCTTTAGGACGGGATAGTCGGTACGAGGATGTCGAATCGATCCCTGAGACGAGTCAAAAACGGGGCACGTTTCCTACTCTATCGCATCCTTCTACCCACAATTACCGGCGATAAGGACAACCCCTGGGTTCCTCTTTAAATTCCCCTAAATCTTTGATATAAGGGTTGTCACCCCTCGTATCGGCTAAGCACAGTGACTAGAAAACCAAAACAATAGCTATAGATCTAAACCAAACACCAATTGCAAATATAGATTCAAGAACGAAAAGATATTTGAACCAACATGTTATAACTCAACACAAACTACTCCCTAGTCCTAAAATCAGAGAATCTACTCCATGAATGCGAGAAAATAATCACAAGGCATTGTCAAATTCATATGTACAAGATAAAGTATGGAAAGAATATAGATTACAATGCATTGAGGCTCTTCTCCCTGGCGTTGAGGTGCAGAACTTGGATCTCGAGCGGCTTCCCTCCTCCCCGTTGTGAGTTTCTGAAGCATTTTAGGGCTTCAGAGTGTTGTCCCAGCCATCGTGCCTCACACCTAGGGTTTGGGCGTGGCTTCCATTATATAGACATGAGGTCGGCTCTTCACAAAATCTGAAAAAAGACCTAATCGCACTAAAATGCTGGGCCGCCACACGATCATGTGTTTCCACACAGTCAGGTCGTGTGTGGCCCTGTGGTGGCCAATATCAAGCTTTGGGCACGGCCGTGTGTAGCCACACACCCTGGTCATGTGCCCTACTGCATCCAGTTGTCAAATGCTCTTTTTTGCTCTGAAAGTGCATCGTTTTCCCCATGAAATGCTATCCTGCACATAAAAGTACAAAGAGTAGATCTCCAAACCAAAAAACAGGAAATGCATGCAAAACAAAGTAAAATATGTATGAAATAAACATAAAATGAAATGAGATGTGAGCGAAAACTACTCCTAAAACCCTATATGTTTTGCTCACATCACAAGACTATATGCTTGGACTTATGTTTCCAAGACTCACCTTTGGACTTCTCTTGCCAAGGCTTCACTTTTAGACTTTCCTTGCCAAGTCTTCACACTTGAACTTCCTTTGCCAAGATTAACGCTTGGACTTTCCTGTCACTTAAACATTTATCATTGTTAGATCATAATTATTTTTTAACTTCAAATGATTATCTAAGCATCAAAATACATTAATACTTGAGGTATTGTTGCACCAACACTAACAACTCACCAGAGTCATCTACCTGAGAAGTAAACCCTTTTCTAATTGAAAACCAAACCTCTAGATCGGTTTTCTAGAAGCATTCCATTCTCCGCTTCCAATAGCTAAAGCCCTCTCTGTTAAAGAGAGAAGGGTGAATGGTGTTATAACCTTTGAAGTGTGGCATTTTAAATTTAAAAAAAAATCAGAAATTTTATTATTAAAAAATTATTCCTAGAGTTACAAGAATAGAGTAAGATTACACTAGTGCAAAAATTGAACTTATACTAAAGCAAGATGAACAAATTAAAATAATTAATCTAATGCGAGAATTAAAATTTGAGTAAAATATAAAGAATTTTTTTTTAACTCACTTTGGTGGTTTCACCAAAATCGAAGCGCCCCTGCTCCGTTACAAATTGGAGGATTGCGTGTTTCGAAGAGAGGAGGGGTGAATCTCGGAGAATATAATCTTTTTTATCTTTTAAAACTTTTTCTTTTATTGAAACTAAATCAAAGTTTGCAGCAGAAATGTAAATTAAGTAAAGTAAAATGCACGAGATCTTTTACTTGGTTCACAACCCTAGTCGGGTTGCTACTCCAAGGCCCACGACTCTCTGAGAGTCATCTCGATGGGCTTTTAACTAAAAGACCCTCCAATTCGAGAACTCTCAACTTCGGAGGGGCACTTTTTATAAGGATTAGAGGGAAATGTACAAACTACCTTCTCTCTTGAATTTAAGTATAAGTAAGCAAAATAAATACAATTTAACTAAATATACCGACACTTATAACTTTTAAAATAGAGCTCAGAGTGTCGAATGTGTGGAATGCCAGCGAGATTATGCTTTTGCAGATAGGAGATGATGACAACAACACTTCGAAGTAGTATGGTTGTTATGCTCAGAGCTGCTCCTCCATTCCTTTTATAAGCCTATTTCAGTCGACTGGAACACCCTCTAGTCGGCTCTAAATTATCCCGTTAATTTGGTATTTAAGGCTTTCTAGTCGACTGGACCTGGTCCTGTTGACTACATGTCAGCTAGCTACCACTCCTCTGCATTTATAGAATTTTGCATTTCTTGTCGACTAGACCTCGTTCAATCACCTAGAGTACATGACATCTTGGCCATAGCATCTCCAACATTTGTCAGCTCAAAACTACCAATGAGGTATTCAAGTCGACTGGATTCTTTCCAATCAACTAGAACCCTACAAAACTAGATTAGCACAATATACAATATAACATGAATTGTAAATAGTAATACAGCTCGACCTCGACTTCTTAGTCCCACGCCGACTATTCATTGGATTGATGCTTGATAACTGTCATTATATCGTATTATTTTGGTCCTTAATCTTAACGTTTTTATCCTCTCGAGTGATTAATTATCGATTATTTGCAAGTTTTATGAGTTGGATCTATTTTTGGACTTTATTGTAAATTCTTCAAAATTTTGGACTTATATGCAAATTTTATCTCTTGTTTGTAGGAAATCAAGATGAGCCAATGGGCTAGACACAAGTTAGATCAAATATGGCTTCGTCTATGGTCATAATAGGTAATTTAAACTGGATCAATCTGAATTGTTCATCAAGATCGAAGGTATTCAACCAAAGGTGAAGATCTGATCAACCTGGATCGTCCAATGAAAGCAGCTTGATTTAGAGCCATCCATCCAGATTTGGAGTGATCCGATCCATACATTTAGATCTAGACATTCTGGCCCTTCATCCGGATCAAATCGATCATGACCATCTATTGAGATTGATCAGATTCATTCATTAGAGTTCGGAGTGATTCTGGCCGTCAGATCAGATCTGAAATTTGGGGTGAAATAGTCTGATTTCTGTTCTTCCCAAACGGAGCTCCTTTTCTTCACGTGACGTGATACACGCCATCTCCTTCCACCGAGCTTCACTGACTCCTCACGTCCAAGCACCGCCGGTCGTCCACTTCCTCCACCAAGGCCGACGGTGGTATCCTCCATCACCTCCTCTACCGTTGGCCTGCACCGAAGCTCTTTCTCTGCCTCGACTCAATGATGGCAGCATCATCCAGCTCCGACCAGCACTTCCCTTTTGAGCTTCCTCCCGATTTGCAGCTCTACTACACCTCCGGATGAAGGGGAGTTTCAATCCGTCCAACATGGCATCTACACATCTTCTACAGTCCATTTTTCTTCATCCAGCAGCTTTATTCTTCATCACAGCTTCTCCGAAAGATTTTGTTTAGTTTTGGACATCAATTTTTTCCATGTGCTGATGTGTTGATTGCTCTTCAAGCTTAATTGGTTGAATGATTGTAATCAAAATTACCTTTCATGTTTAGATTGCACGTTCTTGATTTAATTTGTTTCAAGCCTATGTAGTGTTCAATGAAATGTTTCTATGAGTAATTGTTGGTGCAATCGGCCTAGGTCACGATTGATCGGACTCGAGTTTGACTCGAGTAGTATTTTGATATTTGACATTGATGTTTGATGTTCGACAAAATATATGACAATGTGATTGTCATGGAAAGTCAAAGCATGGGTCTTGACAATGGAAAAGTCCAAATCTTGAGTACTTGGCATGGAAAGTCCAAATCATGGGTGCTTGGCATGAAAGTCCAAGCATGGGTCTTGGAAATGGGAAAGTCCAAGTCTTGAGTACTTGACAATGGAAAGTCCAAGTCTTGAGTAGTTGGCATGGAAAGTCCAAGCATGGGTCTTGGCAAGGGAAAGTCCAAGCTTGAGTCTTGGCAATTTGAAAGTCCAAAATTGGTTGGCAAGGGAAGTCCAAGTGGTGATATTGGCAGCGTAAAGTATAAGCGAGAGTCTTGGAAGCATAAGTCTAATGGTTGGTGGCGTAAAGTCCAAGCGGTAGTCTTGGCAGCGTAAGCCCAATGTACCTTGGCGGTATAGACCAGCTTAGTATGACAATAGCTGATGGAAGCACCTGAAGGATAGCATATGGATGAACAAATCATCGATGACTTGGAGGGATCTGATAGGCGTGAGGCTGACGGAGGTGGATAGAAGGCTTAGGTCTAGGCTAAGGGTGGTCTAGCAAGTATGAGGGTATCATACTTGGGGTTAAACCTCATGTTTGAGGTTATCAGTCGATTGAGGTTTTGGACCAGTTGATTGGTCAAGTGTTTTGACACTTGGCAGCCGAGTGGACTCTTAGCGATCATCGATTATGGCGAATCGAGTCGATCGGGTGTTCGATGCGAAATGGTCTAACGATCAACGCCCGATTGGGCCGACTTCCATGGATGGCAATCGACTGTTGGTTGAGGTTACAGGAGTATAATGCTTGATAGCCGATTGGTCAATCGGCTATGACCCTACCAGTCGACTATTGGGTAATGGCAGTCAACTGTCAGTGTACTCGTTGGCTTGAATGCCAACGTGGATTAAGCTGTTGTCTCACAACGGCACTGTTGGTAGTCGACTGGGGCCTTATGGCAGTCAACTATTAGGTGCAAATCTAGCTTGATGTAGGCATAAAAGGAGCAGCTCGTGGAGGATTTGGACAGTGATTTTTGCCACGATTTTGGAGGGAAATTGCTGCTGCATTCCAGACCTTCAAGGCCAATCCAAAGCAAGCAATCCAAAGTTCTTGTGTAAAGTGTTCTTTACTTGTTTGGTGTATTACTTAGTTTTTCTTGTTGTAATTCATTGTATTACTATTGTAATCTTTGTACGAAGTTTCTCCACCTCCGACTTGTTGTCAAGAAGAAGTTTTATTAGTGGTGTTGTCATCACTAGAGCTCGTTGAGCTCGCCCCGTGGAGTAGAAACCCTAAGGTTCCGAACCACGTATATCGTTGTGTATTTTATGTTGTGATTGTTTATTTATCTTTATATTCATATTGTATTTCATATTTCTGCTGTGCTAACCTAATTGTAGAGACGACCAAATAATTTCCATCAAATGACGACGAATGTACTATTCACCCCCCTCTAGCGGTCACCAATGGTCCCTATAGTAATTAGGTCGTAGTTAGTTAGATTAGATTTAATTTCATGCTTTACTTTACATCACATTATTCTGAATTGTTGTTTAAATTTTTCCACTTTCTTTATATTTTTTTACTGGTCTTATTTGAATGCTTAGTTTAATTTTTCTTTAATTTAATCGCAATCATAGTTTAGTTAGATTAGAGATTGATTATGTGCATTATCATTTGTTCAACATGATTAGACTTTTAAATTTCAAATCCCATTTATAATAGAAAATCTAAAGCAATAATTAATAATCCTAAGACTACTATTCTCTCAATTACACTCGTTGGGAGATGATCCGAGTCATCCTATACTACATTAGTGTAGAGAGGGAATTTGGTAATTTGTTTTGATATGACATATTGTGATGATGCGTTATCAAATTTTAGCGTCGTTGGTGGAGAGTGTAATGATGCTTGATAAACATAGGATTGTTTGTCAATTTTTCTAAATAAAAAAATCAAAATTCAAAAACTTGTGTTTAGGGTTGCATTCTTTTATTTCTTACATATCCATGTACTTTGTTATGTATATTTCCTATGTCTTTTGATTTTGTTAGTTTTTCAGGAAAGACTAGGAATCTCTTGCAGCATGGATCCATATTATCAACCATTTAGAGATCTCAATGATGCTTACTATTTAGGCATTGGGCAACAAGAGTATTATCAACCTGAACATTAATATTATCAGTACCAACCTCCATATCATCAGCTTGATCATCTATATTATCAGCCTTATCAATAGGATAGGTATAATTGATTTTCTGGTACATATAATTTTAATTCAGATTTCAAGTATGGGAACACACAACAGTATACCCCTGAGCAGTCTCAGTGTTATCTACCCCCACCATCTATTGATACTTACATGCCTAGTTGAGGAGATCAATCAAGTTACTGTGAAGAAACCCCTACTCCTAGTCAAGAAAACACAGAGAAACTAGAAAAACTAGCATCATTTCTACATCAATATCAGCAACAAATGAACGATAGTCATCAGCGGCAACAACAAAAGTTATAGAACTTGCAGACCCAGTTAAATCAAATTGCATCATCTATCAATCAGCAGATTCAAGCACAAGGATTCATTTAGCCTCTGTCAGAGACCATTTCTATGGATATCGACGCGCTTAGGGAGATGGATTGTGGAGTGAGTGATAGTCATGCATATGATTCAGCTGCTCCACAAGACTCCTATGATTCTTTGTGCTGTGATGATATTGTTGATACTTATGCATGTGAAATTATTGATGAAGTTGTTGTTGGACCAGATATTATTGCAGACGATTCTAGTGTGTTGTCAACTACTCTTGCTTGTGAAATTATTATAGATAATGTTGCATGCATAAATATTGATGAAGTTACTGCTGTGTCAAATGTTAGTGTTAAGGCAATCAACCTATGGATGATGTGTTTTGATGTGTGTGGCAAATGGTTTAAGTTAGGTTGATATGTGTGTTTAAGTCGTGCAGGACTTAGGAATTCACACATGGTTAGCTTGACAAAGCATTGGCAAGATCACCATCTCATGACTTGGTCCTTGAGTCGGTGAAGGATAGCATTGTGAAAGTCGTGTGCTTGGTGCATCCGAGGGACCACCGGATGAGGAGCATTGGAGTGAAGCAAAAGAAAGTAGACTTCAGGGCGAGACACGAAGGATGACACTGCAAAGCCGTGCGCTCGATGCATCCGAGGGACGTGGTCGGATGAAGAGAACTTCGAGACGAGGGACTCCAAGGGAAGATGAGAGTGAGCGATTGTAACCCGGGACGGGGTCACTCATAGGTGAACTTGTCCAAATGGATAAGTCAAGTGTCAGAGGCTCAACCAAAGGTTGGTTTGAGGTTTTACCCGACACCAGTCGACTACTATAGGTAGCAGTCAACTGCTCTAGGTCGATTGGAATCGATTGATGTTCAACTGAGCTAGTTCTGGCCGAACAGTTGACTACCAAGGGATGACAATCGACTGTCGACAGCATCAGTCGACTGATGGGAAGATCAGTCGACTGATGGCGAGGGTTTCGGGCACAGAACATTGGGCAGTCGAAGGATCTCGTCGACCACTTGACTGTTGGCTCCATCAGTCAACTGATGGGAAGATCAGTCGACTGATGTGGGGAGCCGTTGGTTGGAATCCAACATGGATGAAGCCATTGCGAGGCAACGACTATGGCAGCAGTCGATTGATGGCTGCATCAGTTGACTTCTAGGTGCCCAACGAGAAGAATGGCTTCTTCTCTATAAGAAGGGGCCTTGGGTGGCTTGGGATGGTTAATGCTTGAACTCCAATCATACATCCAAGTGCCCTAAATGTTTTCTTCCCTCTTTCTTGAGTTTATTTCAATCATATTGTAAAGAGGGAGATTCTTTTAAGAAAGGTTACCTCAACCTATTTTTGTGCAAAGGAGAGACTAGTGGAATTGTTGTTGGTGTGATTCACCTGGGACGAATCGGTCGTGGACTAGTGGCAAGGGCCGTGAACCACGTTACATCGGTTTGTTAGCATTGTTTCTTAATTTTCTTTATTATTTGTATTTACGTTGCGCTAATCCTAAGTGTAGACGATTAAGAAGCGATCCAACTCCACCATCTACGAAGAAGGCTATTCACCCCACTCTAGCTGGCCACCGATCCTCCAACAAGTGGTATCAGAGTGAGGAGATTATCACCGGACTCACCACCGCTACAATCAACTACAATGGTCGGCTCCAACATTCATCCACCTAAATTTGAAGGAGAATTCTCTTGGTGGAAGAAGAGAATGGAGGTATTCTTTGTAACCGATTTTGATATAATGTTAATTATGGAAAATGATTTCGAGTTGCCTAGGGATGAGGAATGGGAGCCACTAGAGAAATCAAGATGGATAAAGAATCAAAGAGAGGAGTACTTGGCGAATTCAAAGGTCAAGCATTATTTATACAATGTGCTCCCTCAACAAGAAGTAAATCGAATAGGAGAATGCTTTAGCACCAAAGAAATGTGGGAGAAGCTAGTGGAGCTTCATGAAGGCACATTCGAGGCCAAGTTAGCAAGAAGAGATGTTGTCCGCTCCCAACTCAACAATATCAAACTCGATAAAGGGGAGAAGGTAACATCTTTACATTCACATTTTAAGGAAATAATAACCGGTTTGTCAAGTGTAGGTAAGAAGTTATCAAACCGGGACATGATAATGAAGGAAATAGATGCCTTCCCCTGATCGTCGAAGTGGAGCTTAATGGTGGATTCATTTTATATCTCCAAGAATCTAGAGGTAAGCACTCTAGAAGAGTTTTTCTCCACCATGGAACTCCAATAAACAAGGCTTGAAGGAGTAGTAGAAGAGACAATCAAACCATCAAGGGGAGTAGCACTCATAGCCAACAAAGGGAAGAAGAAGAAGGAGACACCACCTTCCTCATCGGATGAAGAGTCCTCCTCCTCCATGGATAGCAATGAGGAAGCATACATGGTAAGGAAGGTAAGGCGGGCATTGAAAAGCTTTAAATTTAATAAATCTCATCATAGGGGAAGAAGGCCAAGGAGGAAGATCATTTGTTATAATTGCCAAGGAGAGGGACACATAAGGGATGATTGTCCCCTCTTGAACAAAGGCAAGGAGGAAAGGAGAAAGAAAGAAGACAAGAAGAAGGGGAACAAGAAGAAAGAGGAAGAAAGAAAAACTAAAGAAAAATGGAAGGCTAAGGCACACAAGCCAACATGGGATGATCCTTCATCCTCATCGGAGGAAGATCAAGCCTTCACAAGCCTTGCCTTAATGGCAATAGAAGATCTAGACTCCTCCTCCTCCTTGGAAAAAGAAGAAACAAGTTCAAGTGAGGAGAGCTCAAGTGAAGGGGGAGCTTTATCTTCATCCTCATTGGAATCGGAGGAAGAAGATATGGAAAGTATGGTAACAAATCTTTCCCCTAAAAAGATTGTTTCTATGATTTCAAGCTTAACTAGGGATTTGGTTAAGGCTAAAAAGAAAAATAAATGCATGCTTGATGATATTAGGAAATTAGAAGAAAAGCTAGAAAATGCATGTTTAAATGTCAATGCTTCTTCTTCTATGACTAATGATTCATGCTCACATGATGATTATATTCCTTTTAATGTTAATGATGCATGTATTGAGGAAAACAATGCCCTAAGGGAAAAGGTAGATCATCTAACTAAAGCCCTAGAGAAATTCACAATAGGCTCCAATACTTTGAACATGATAATTGGGAGCCAAAGGGCTAGTTTCAACAAGAAGGGCCTAGGATATAAGGGGACCAAGAATGAAAAGGCCTACCATTGCCTAATTGCTAGGGGTCAAGCTAAAAACACAATGGTTGCTAGGAAATGGATTCCTAAGGAATTTTTGGTGAACCCTATAGGAAAGAACTTATATTGGGTTCCCAAATCCATCCTCAAGGGTTAGAAAAATCCTAGGATAGTCAACCATAGTGGACTTTATTTATATCATATTATATGGTTGACTTAGGATGATGCAGATCATAGTTTTTGATTTAAGTGTTGGGTGCTGATAATGTGATCATAATATGGAATCATGAATATTGTTTGATTTATGATCATGATATGCAATAATTGAAAATATTTGATCATGATTGATAATATGTGATTTTATGATCATATTGGCTGTTTTAGGATATAGATACTTAACCTTAGTAGAATTGCATAAAATTGATGGTTAAGTATGAAATACCTTTAGGTACATCTCACATCCCACCATAGGCTAACTTGATTGAAAACATAGAATGGGTGAGATGTTAGGATGATACAAATGACTCACTTATGACTAACATTTTGATGAGTCATTATAGGTATCATAATAGCAATAATAGACCAATAATGGGGAGAGCATATGTTTAATTCATAGACATATTGCCCAAAGATCATGGTTGGATATTTTAAATGACTTAAAAACATTTCATGTTTCATAAACTGCAAGTTCATATTTTGAGAAGTTTCTAAGGCAAAACTAGCTTTCAAGTTGATACACAATTGAGACTTTTTGCAACTTTTGAGTTTTTGCCTAATTTTTGAAAATAAAATTAATTTTCATGAAAAAATCATTTTTCATTGATAAAGGGACTTATGAGAAATATGTTCCCCAAAATTTCGTGATTTTTCAAATTTCTTAGAATTTTTAATGCATTTTTGAAATCGGGTTTCGAAATCAGAAAATTTTGAAATCTGGGTGCCAGTCGACTGATTCTCTGATTCAGTCCACTGATATACTGTGCACAAGCACAGTAACCTATTTTATCAGGTTTTGAGTCTTATTTTGGTATTTTTCTTTCCCTAGACTTGATGCCATGCTTATATAACATATGTTAGATGTTTTTGATGGTGTCAAAGGGGGAGAAATGGTTAAGTTTAAGTTAATCATGCTAGGGAGAGATTAGCATGTGTTAAGGGGGAGTTTGCATGTATTAAGGGGGAGGTTTGATTTCCATGTTTGAATTACATGCTTATCTTCCTTACGTATTTTGGTTATTGTTTTACCTAATTTAAACGGATTGCCACACATCAAAAAGGGAGAGATTGTTAGAGCAATCAACCCATGGATGATGTGTTTTGATGTGTGTGGTAAAAGGTTTAAGTTAGGTTGATATGTGGATTTGATATGTGTTGAAGTCGTGCAGGACTTAGTAATTCACACATGGTTAGCTTAACAAAACATTGGCAAGATGACCATCTCATGACTCGTTCCTTGAGTCGGTGAAGGATAGCATTGCGGAAGTCGTGCGCTTGGTGCATCCGAGGGACTGCCGGATGAGGAGCATTGGAGTGAAGCCAAAGAGAGTAGACTTCATGGCGAGACACGAAGGATGGCACTACAAAGCCGAGCACTTGGTTCATCTGAGGGACGTGGCCGGACGAAGAGAACTTCAAGGCGAGGGACTCCAAGAGAAGATAAGAGTGAGCGATTGTAACCCGGGACGAGGTAGCTCATAGGTGAACTTGGCCGAATGGCTAAGTCAAGTGTCGGAGGCTCAACCAAAGGTTAGTTTGAGGTTTTACCCGACACCAATCCACTACTATAGGTAGCAGTCGACTGCTCTAGGTCGATTGGACTCGAACGATGTTCGACCGAGTGATTACGGCCGAATAGTCATTGCCAAGGATGGCGATCAAGCTGCCAAAGCGACATCGATCGTGATGGGAATATTAGTCGACTGATTATTAGGGCAATCGATTTTGATGTGTGTGGCAAAGGGTTTAAGTTAGGTTGATTATGGATTTAATATGTGCATTGAAGTCGTGAAGGACTTAGTAATTTGCACATGGATGGCTTGACAAAGCATTGACAAGATTCACCATCTCATGACTCAGTCCTTGAGTTAGTGAAGGATAGCATTGCGGAAGTCATGCGCTTGGTGCATCCGAGGGACCGTCGGACGAGGAGTATTGGAGTGAAGCCAAAGGAAGTAGTCTTCAAGGCAAGACGCGAAGGATGGATTGTGAAGTTGTGCGCTTGATGCATCCGAGGGACGTGGTCGGACGAAGAGAACTTCAAGGCGAGGGACTCCAAGGGAAGATGAGAGTGAGCGATTGTAACCCGAGATGGAGTAGCTCATAGGTGAACTTGACCGAATGGCTAAGTCAAGTGTCGGAGGCTCAACCAAATGTTGGTTTGAGGTTTTACCCGACACTAGTCGACTGCCATATATGGCAGTCGACTGCTCTAGGTCGATTGAACTCGATCGGTGTTTGACTGAGCTGGTTCTGGTCGAATAGTTGACTGCCAAGGGATTGTAGTCAACTGCTGAGAGCATCAATCGACTGATGTGAAGATCAATCAACTGATGCCGAGGTTTTCGGCCATAGAAGGTTTGGCAATCGAGTGATCTCGTCGACCACTCGACTGTTGGCTCCATCAGTCGACTGATATGAAGATCAGTCGACTGATGTGGGAGCCATTGGTTAGAATCCAACGTGGATGAAGCTATTACGAGACAATGACTACAACAGCAGTCGACTGATGATTGCATCAGTCGACTGCTCAGAGCCCAACGAAAAGAATGGCTTCTTCTCTATAAGAAGGGGCCTTGGGTGACTTGGGATGGTAAATGCTTGAACTCGAAACATACTCCCAAATGCCAAAACATTTTCTTCCCTCTTTCTTGAGTTTATTTCAATCATATTTTAGAGAGGGAGATTCTTGTGTAAGAAAGGTTACCTCCACTTAGCTTTGTGCAAAGGAGAGATTAGTGGATTGATTAAGGAGTGATTCACCTTGGAACGAATCGGGTCGTGGACTAGCAGCAAGGGTCGTGAACCACGTTACGCACTTGTGTTAGTGTTTGTTTTCTTTGCATTGTCTTAATTGTCTTGTTTAGTTTTATTATTCCGTTGCACTAATTTTAATTGTAGACAATTAAGCGATCAAGTTCCATCGTCTACACGAAGAGGACTATTCACCCCCTCTAGCCGGCCACCGATCTTCCAACACTGATGGCGAGGGTTTTGGGCACAGATCGTTGGGAAGTCGAGTGATCTCGTCGACCACATGACTGTTGGCTCCATCAGTCGACTGATGGGAAGATCAGTCGGCTGATGTGGGAGTCATTGGTTGGAATCCAATGTGGATGAAGGCTTGAGGCAATAGCTCTGAGATCAGTGATGATTTTGCATCGATCATTGCTAGGTGCCCAACGGGAAGAATGGCTTCTTCTATATAAGAAGGGGCCTTGGGTGACTTGGGATGGTTAATGCTTGAACTCCAATCATACATCCAAGTGCCCTAAATGTTTTCTTCCCTCTTTCTTGAGTTTATTTCAATCATATTGTAAAGAGAGAGATTCTTGTAAGAAAGGTTACCTCCACCTAGCTTTGTGCAAAGGAGAGACTAGTGGAATTGTTGTAGGCGTGATTCACCTGGGACGAATCGGTCGTGGACTAGCAGCAAGGGCCATGAACTACATTACACTGGTTTATTAGAAATTTTTCTTAATTTTCTTTATTATTTGTATTTCCATTGTGCTAATCCTAAGTGTAGACGATTAAGAAGCGATCCAACTCCACCATCTACGAAGAAGGCTATTCACCCCCTCTAGCCGGCCACCGATCTTCCAACAATTAGTGGGTTGCCAGCTTCTCCTATTTGCAATTATATTGTAAATGATGTTGTAGAGGAGGTAGTACCTTCAAAGTTACATCGTTTAGTTATGCAACCATAGGATATGCAGTTAGATCTTCTTCCTGATTCCTTAGAGTACGTTTGCTCTGAAGAAGAGGAGCAACTGCTAGATATCAATGCCCATAACTGCTAGCATGGCCTAGGAGTGATGAATAGCTAGATTTTTCCCCCAGACTGGACACTCCTATCTGAGTTGAAGTCTCCAACATCTCTGGTAATGGAAGCCCAAACATCTCAAGCAATAATTTAACACCCATGCTGGAAACTTCTGATGAATTGCCTTCGACTCTCAGAGATTACATACAATGAGGCGATTATATTGGAGGGAGCAGCGCAAGATGGCATTGACTATATGAAGACGATGCTTGCCCCTATTCGGTCCATTCCACCTTCGATGTGGATTTTACTTCTGAACCGTCTTCAACCACCAGGGAGGACTTTTACTCCACTCCCTACGTGGCTCCTTTTACTGAATCTTCTTCAACCGCCAGGACCTCAAGGGAGTTTGCTCCATCTCATTTTCTTTTATTTCCCTTGTATATACGTTTCTTTTACTTTTTTTATTTTAGTTATAATTGTTAAGTTTTGTTTGATGAGTCATATTTTGAAATAAATCTCCTATGCATTCTTTTATATCTTCTTAGAAGTCATAAAAGCTAGTTAAATTTGATTGTCAAATTTTTGGATTTATTGACTTGAATGGATTATTTGATTGCATGTGGTTACTACTTGGTGATGGATTCTATGTTGATAGATTGAGATGATTTTTTTTTTCATTCCTAGTGAGGAGTGTGCTAGTTTTTATTGCTTGTGTGTGGTGCACTTGTGGTTATTGTAACTCTAGAACTTGCTTTGATTCTTTCGAGACCACACAACCATAGGTTTGCATGATTACTATGAAGGAAATCTCACTTGTTTCCCTTTACTAGTTTTGTTGTCACATGCTACTCAAATAATTTTTTTTATCATATGCCATGCCATTTTCATTATTCATTATATTGTCCATCTATTCCTACATCATGTCATTTCTTCTCCATTTCTATTTTTGGATGTAGAATATTGGATGTTCCATGATGAGTTTTTGCTCGAGACGGGCAAAAGTTCAAGTGTAGGGGAGAGAATAGCTCAGGAGAATTTAGTGTAAGCATAGGTAAGTCATGCTTGATCACCACAGACAAGTTATGTTTTTATTTTTATAGCTGAGGTTGATGTATTTTCTAGAGCATAGGGAAGTGCACTACAAGTAAAAACAAAAATGGAAAAAATGATTGAAAAAAAAAGTGGAAAGAAATAGTTGAAAAATAAAAATAAAAAAAAGGTGAAAAAAACATTTGGCCAAATGAATAAAGGCAATAAAAAAATTTCTTTGACATGTTGTGTCATTTTTTATTTGTGTGATAGTATTTTTGTGATGGACATCCCTTATTGCAACTATTGAGAGATTTATTGTATATCATGAGTGGATTTGTATTGTGAAAGTGATAGGGGTTATTTACATGTTTAGTGAATTGTGAAAAGCTAGCTTTGATAGAATCTTTTGGGGCATTACTTTCTTGTACTCATCTATGTAGCATTCTAGTATTTCCATGTCTTCATGCATTTCTTTAGCTATTTCATTTCCTACCTTTCTTTCCTTACACACATACCATTATTTGCTTTTATTCATGTTTCCCTTACATTCCTAATAAGCCTTCAATGATTGTGCATTCTTATGTGTATATAGTGGTGAAGGTAAAAGAAAAGCAAGCATATGGTAGTGATAAACCATGAGTAGCTTGAGTGAACTTCACTATTACATGCTTATGAGAGCGAGAGAAACCACCACTTACCTTGTGAAGCTTAGTCATTCTCAATTTATTCAGGATAGATTGAAGTTATCATGTTTGTTAACCTGTGTAAGATTTGAGTCCATTATTGCTTGAGTCTTTGAAAATTGACAATCCTAGGTAACTTTCTTTCACGATTTTCTATGTATGCTTAAGAATTGCTAGGGAAATATATCTTTAGCCTTTTTTGTTTTCTTTACTTGCTCGAGACATGCAAGAATAAGTGTGGGGGAATTGATAATTGTCATTTTGTCATATTATATTGGTCCTTAATCTTAATGTTTTTACCCTCTCGAGTGATTAATTGTCGATTATTTGCATATTTTATGAGTTGAATCTATTTTTGGACTTTATTGTAAATTCTCCTAAATTTTGGACTTATATGTAAATTTTATCTCTTGTTTGTAGGA